>JAIUJO010000295.1:0-638206 GCA_023846275.1 Vanilla planifolia
TAGAGCAGAGTAGAGCAGAGCTGAGCAGAGTAGAGCAAAGTAGAGCTAAGTTAGGCTAGGTTTGGCTAAGCTAGGCTAGGATAAGGCTAGCCTAGGCTAGAGTATGGTATAGTAGAGCAGAATAGAGTAGAGGTAGAATGGAGTTGCATAAAATAGAGTAGAGTAGAGTTGAATATAGTAGAGTATAGTAGAGTTGAGTAGAGCAGAGAAGAGCTAGTTAGGCTAGCAAGAGCAGAGTAGAGCAGAGCAGAGTTGAGTAGAGTAGAGAAAAGCATATCAGAGTAGATTAGAGTAGGGCTAGGTTAGCCTAGGCTGGGCTAAGCTAGGCTAGGGTGGCTAGGCAGGTTAGGCGAGGCTAGGCTTGAGTAAAGAAGAGTATAGTCGAGTAAAGTAGTGTAGAGAAGGGTTGAGCATACTAGAGTAGAGTAGAGTAGAGGACAGTAAAATTGAGCAGAGTAGAGTAGAGAAGAGTAGAGCAGAGTAGAGAAGAGTAGAGCAGAGTAGAGAAGAGTAGAGCAGAGTAGAGTAGAGCAAAGAAAAGGAGAGTAGAGCAGAGCAAAGCAGAGTAGAGAATCGTAGAGCAGAGCTGAGCAGAGTAGAGTAGAGCTAGGTTAGGCTACTCTTGGTTATGTTAGGCTATGCTATGGTAGAGTAAAGAAGAGTAGAATAGAGTAGAGTAGAGTAGAGTAGTGTAGGCAAGGTTAGGTTAGGTCAGGTTAGGTTAGAGTAGAGTAGAGTAGGCTAAGTAGAGTATATCTAAGTATGGTAGAATAGAGTAAAGTATAATAGAGTAAAGCAGAGCATGGTTTGGCTAGGTAAATCTTGGTTAGAGTAGAGTAGTGTAAAGTAGAGTATAGTACAGTTGAGCAAAGTAGAGTAGTGTAGAGTAGATCTAGGTTTGGCTAGTGTAGACAATGCTAGGCTAGGCAAGGCTAGGGTTGAGTAGAGGTAGAGTAGAGTTGGAATAGTTTAGAGTAAAGTAGAGTAGAGTAGAGTAGAGCAGTGTAGAGCAGATTAGAGTAGAGAAGAGAGCTAGGTTAGGCTAGGTTAGGCTAGGCTAGCCTTGTATAGGGTAGAGCAGAATAAGGTAGAGCTAGGTTAGGCTTGGTTAGGGTAGAGTAGAGTATAGTAGAGTACAGTAGAATAGAGCAGAGTAGAGTAGAATAGAGTAGAGTAGAATAGAGTTGAGTAGAGTAGAGTAGGGTAGAGTAGTGTATAATAGAGTAGAGTAGAGTAGAATTAGGCTATGATTACCTAGAATAGAGTAGAGTAGAGTAAAGTAGAGCATAATAGAGTAGAGTAGAGTAGAGCATAGTATATTAGAGTAGAATATTGTAGAGCAAAGCTAAGCAGAGTAGAGCAGAGCATAATAGACTAGGTTAGGCTAGGATAGACTCGGCAAGGCTAGGCTAGAGTTAGTAGAGTAGAGTAGAGTAGACTAGAGTAGAGTTTAGCGAGTCGGGGGTAGGCTAAGTTAGAGCAGAGTAGAGTAATGTAGAGTAGGAATAGAGTATGGTAGAGTAGAGTGGAAAAGAGGAGAGAGAGGAGAGGATATGAGAGGAGACAAGAGGAGAGAAGAGTAGAGCATAATAGAGTAGTGCTGAGAAGAGCAAGGAAGCATAGAGAAGTGTAGAGTAGAGTAGAGTAATCGAGGTTAGGCAAGGCTAGGCTAGATTATGCTATAGTAGGGTTGAGTAGAGTAGCATATAGCTAACATAGGTTTGGTTTGGCTAGGCTAGGCTAGAGTAAAGTAGTAGATTGGAGTTGAACTAGGTTAAATAAGGTTAGGTTAGGCTAAGCTATAGTGGAGTAGAGTATAGTAGAGTAGAGTATAGTAAAGTAGAGTAGAAAGAGTAGAGCAGAGTAGAGTAGAGCAGAGCAAGGTAGAGTAGAGTAAAGCAGAGAAGAGTGGAGCAAAACAATATAGAGTTGAGTAAAGTAGAGCAGAGAAGAGCAGAGCAGAGGAGAGTATAGTAGATATTAAAAAAGTAGAATAGAGCAGGGTATAAATGAATAGAGTAAGGTAGAGGAGAGTAAAGCTAGGTGTGGCTATGCTAGGCTAAGCAAGACTAGAGTAGATTAGAGTAGAGTAGAGTAAAGTAGCATAGCGCAAGGTTAAGCTAGGCTTGGTTTGGCTAAGTTAGAGTAGGATAGAGTAGGAGTAGAGTTTAATAGAGTAAAGTAGAGCTAGGTTAGGTTGGGCTTAGCTTGCTAAGCTATGTTAGGCTAGGCTAGGTTAGGGTAGGCTAAACTAGGGTAGGCTAGGCTAGGCTAGAGTAAATAAAGAAGAGCAGGATAGAGTTAGGTTAAGATAGGCTAGGTTAGGTTAGAGTTGGCAAGGCTAGGCGAGGCTAGGTTAGGATTGGCTAGGCTAGGGTCGAATAGAGTAGAGTAGAGTTTTAGTAGATAAGAGCTGCGTTAGGCTATTTTAAGCTAGGCTAGGTGAGAGTACAATAGAGTAGAGTAGAGAAGAGTAGAGCAAAGCATAGCAAACCAAAGCAGAGTAGAGCAAAGCAGACCAGAACAGAGAAGAATAGAGCAGAGTAGAGCAAAGCAGAGCAGAGCAAGTTAGGCTAGTTTATGCTAGGCTATATAGGGCTATGCTAGGCTAGGCTAGAGTAAAGTATAGAAGAGTAGAGCTAGGTTAGGCTAGGCTAGGCTAGGTTAGAGTAGGGTAGAGTAGTGTAGAGTAGAGCAGAGTTGAGTTGAGTAATTATAACTATGTTAGGCTTGCTAAGCTAGGTGAAAGTATAATAGAGTAGAGTAGAGTGGAGCAGAGCATAGCAAAGCAGAGCAAAGCAAAGTAGAGAAGAGCAGAGCAGAACAGAGCAGAGTTGAGCAGAGCAGAATAAAGCAGAGTAAAGTAATGCAGAGAAGAACTAGGTTAAGCTAGAATATGTTAGGCTAGGCTATGTTAGCCTAGGCTAGGCTATGCTAGGCTAAGCTAGGCTAGGCTAGGGTTTAGTAGAGTAAAGTAAAGTGGAGTAGAGCTAGATTAGTTTAGGCTAGGCTAGGTTAGGTTAGAGCAGAGTAAAGTATAGTAGAGTAGAGTAGAGAAGAAGAGAGGAAGGAGAGGAGATGAGAGGAAAAGAGAGGGGAGTAGAGCAGAGTAGGTAGGGCAGAGTAGAGCTAGGTTGGGCTAGGATATGCTAGGCTAACTAAGAGTACAGTAAGTAGGGTAGAGCACAACATAGCAGAGGAAACAAGAGTAGACAGAGCATAGTAGAGATAAGAAAGCATAATAGAATAGAGTAGAACAGAGTAGAGTAGAGTAGAGCTGAGCAAAGAAGAGTAGAGTAGCACTAGGTTAGGCTAGGATATGCTAGGGAAGGCTAGGCTATGCTAGGCTAACCAAGGCTAGAGTATAGTAGAGTAGAGTAGAGCTATATAAACTAGGCTCGACTAGATTAGCTTAGAGTAGGGTAGAGTAGAGGAGAGTAGAGTAGAGTAGAGTAGAGCCAAGTATATTATAGTAGAGCAGAGTAGATTAGAGAAAAGTAGTGTAGAGTAGAGTAGAGTTAAGTGGAGTAGAGAAGAATAGAGTAGAGCTCAGTTAGGCTTGGCTAAGTTAGGCTAGGCTAGGCTAGAGTAGAGTAGAGTAAAGTAGAGTAGTGCAGAGCAGAGTAGAGTAGATTTGAACAGAGAAGAGTAGAGTAAAGTAGGGTAAGTAGAGCATAATAGAGTAGAATAGAGTAGAGCAAAGTAGAGCTGAGTAAAGAAGTGTAGAACAGAGCTAGGTTAGGCTAAGTTAGGCTATGCTAGGCTATGCTAGGCAAGTTTAGGGTAGAATATAGAAGAGTAGAATAGAGTAGAGTAGAGTAGAGTAATATATGGTATAGTATAGTAAAGCAGAGTAGAGTAGGTTAAGCTAAGCTAGGTAAGGAAAGGTTAGGCTAGGCTAAGTAGAGTAGAGTAGAGCAAGATTATGTTAGGGTAGGCTAGAGTAGAATAAAATAGAGCAGAATAGAGTAGAACAGAGTAGAGCATAGCAGAGTAGTGCAGAGCATAGTAGAGCTTGGTAGGCTAGGCTATAATGGAGTAGAATAGAGTAGAGTAGACTAGAGCAAGGTAAGGCTAGGCTATGTTAGAGTAGAGTAGATTAGAGTAGAGTAGATTAGAGTAGAGTATAACAGAGTATAGTAGAGTATAACAGAGTATAGTAGAGTATAGTAGAGTAGAGCTAGGTTAGGCTAGGCTATGTTACGCTAGGTTTTACGAGGCTAGGCAAGAGTAGGGTAGAGTAGAGTAGAGAGGATAGAGTAGAGTAGAGTAGAGTAGAGCTAGGTTAGATTAGGAGAGGCTAGGCTAGGCTAGAGTAGAGTAGAGTGGAATAGAGTAGAGTAGAGTAGAGTAGAGTAAAGCAGAGCAAAGCAAAGTATAGCAATGCTAAGCTAGGCTAGAGTAGAGTAGATTAGAGTAGAGTAAGGTAGAGTGGAGTGGAGTAGAGTAGAGTAGAGTGGAGAGAGTAGAGTAGAGTAGAGAGTAGGGTAGAGAAGAGTAGAGCTAGGTTAGGTTAGGCTAGGCTTGGCTAGTGTAGAGTGGAGCAGAGCATAGTAGAGTAGAGTTGAGTAGAGAAGAGCTGAGCTGAGTGGAGTAGATCGGAGCATAGCAGAGTAGTGTAGAGAAGAGTAGGGCTTGGTTAGGCTAGGGTATGCTTGGCTTGGTTAGGCTAGGCTAGGCTTTAGTAGAGTAGAGTAAAGTAGAGTAAAGAAGAGAAGAGTAGGAGTAGAGTGTAGTAGAGTAGAGTGGAGTAGAGTAGAGAAGAAGAGAGTAGAGTAGAGCATAATAGAGTAGAGGAGAGGAGTCTAGTGTAGAGAAGAGTATAGTGGGGAACAATAGAGCAGAGTCGAGGAGAGCAAAGTAGAGTTAGGTTAGTGAGGCTGGGCTAGGTATGGCTAGGCTAAGCTAGCTTAGAGTTTAGTAGAGGAGAATAGAGTAGAGCTAAGTGAATAGAGTAGAGTAGAGTAGAGTAGAGCTAAGTTAGGCTAGGCTAGGCAAGGTTATGGTAGAGTAGAGTAGAGTAGAGTATGGTAGAGTAGAGTATTCAAGAGTAGAGTAGAGTATAGAAGAGTAGAGCTTGGTTACGTGAGGTTAGGCTAGGTTAGAGTAGAGTAGAGTAGAGCTTGGTTAGGCTAGGCTAGCAAAGGCCTACATTAAAGAAGAGTAGAGTAGAGTTGAGCTCGACTAGGCTAGGCTAGGCTAGAATAGAGTAGAGTAGAGTAGAGCCAAGTAGAGCAAAGCAAAGTAGAGTAGAGAACAAAATAGTAGAATATAGCAGAGCAGAGCAAACTAGACTGGAGCAAACCTGAGTCAAGCAAAGCAGAGTAGAATAGAGCTTGGTTAGGCTAAGCTAGGCTTGTTTAAGCTAGGTTGGAGTATAGTAGAGTAGAGTAGAGTAAATTAGAGTAGATTAGATTAGAGCAGAGTAGAGTAGAGTAGAGTTTAGTAGAGTGGAGTAGAGTAGAGTAAAGCTAAGTTAGGCTAGGCTAGGCTGGGCTAGGTGAGGCTAACAAGAGTAAAGTACAGTAGATTATAGTAGAGTAAAGTAAGGTTAGGTTAGGCAATGCTTGGCTAGGATTGGTTAAAGTAGAGAAGAGTAAAGCAGAGCAGAGCAGAAGGGAGTAGAGCAAAGTTGAGGAAAGCAGAGCAAAGTAGAGTAGAGCATAGCCAAGTTAGGCTAGGTTAGGCTAGGCTAGAATGGAGTATAGTAGAGTAGAGCAGAGTAGAGTATCGTAGAATAGAGTATTATAGAGTAAAGTAGAGTAGAGTACAACATAGTAGAGCTATGTTAGGTGAGGCTAGGCTAGGTTAGAGTATAGTAGAGTAGAGCTTGGTTAGGTTAGGCGAGGCTAGGCTACGCTAGGCTAGGGTTGCAAGGCTAGATTAGAGTAGAGCTCAATTAGGCTAGGCTTTGCTAGAATAGAGTAGAGTAGAGCAGAGTAGAGCAAAGCAAATAAGAGCAGAGAATAAAAGAGTAGAGTAGAGTAGAGCTGAGCAAAGAAAACAAGAGCAGACCAGAGTAGAGCAAACAGAGTAGAGTAAAGCTTGGTTAGGCTAAGTTGGGCTAGGTTAAGCTTGGTTAGAGTAAAGTAAAGATGAGTGGAGTAGAGTAGAGTACAGTAGAGTAGAGTATAGTATAGTATAGTAGAGTTGATTAGAGTGGAGAAAACCTATGTTAGGCTAGGCTAGGCAAAGCTAAGCTTTGCTGGGATAAGTGAGGCTAACTATAGTAGAGTAGAGTAGATTATCGTAGGGTAAAGTAAGATTAGGTTAGGCTAGGCTAGGCTAGGCTTGGCCAAAATAGAGAAGAGTAGAGCAGAGTGGAGCTGAGCAAAATAGAGGAAAGTAGAGCAGAGCAGGGCATAGTAAGGTTAGGGTATGCTAGGTTAAGCTAGGCTAGAGTCGAGTGTAGTAGAGTAGAGTATAGTGGAGTAGAGTAGAGCTAGGTTAGGTTAGGTTAGGCTAGAGTACAGTAGAGTAAAGTAGAGCAAAGCAGAGTAAAGTAAAGTAGAGCAGAGTAGAGAAGAGCAAAGTTAGGTTAGGCTAGGCTAGGTTAAGTTAGGCTAGGCTACAGTAGAGTAGAGTAAAGTAATGTAGTGTGTAGTAGAGTAGAACAGAGTAGTGTAGAATTGAGCAGGGTAGAGTAGAGCAAAGCAGAGTTAGGTCAGCCAAAGATAGGCTTGGCTAGGTTAGAATAGAGTAAGGTACAGTACAGTAGATTATAGTAGAGTAGACTAGATCTAAGCATGGTTAAGTTAGGTTAAGCTAGGTTAGGATTGGCTAGGTTAGAGTAGAATAGTAGAGTCGAGCAGAGTAGAGAAGAGCTAAGTTGAACTAGGTTAGGTTAGGCTAGGCTAGGCTAGGCCAGAGTAAACTAGAGTAGAGTAGAGACGAGTAGAGCAGGATAGAGTAGAGTAGCAACATAAAATAGTACAGAGTTGAGCAGAGTTGAACAAAGGAGAGCAAAGCAAAAGAGAGCAAAGTAGAGAATAAAAAAAGTAGAACACAACAGAGTAGAGAAGAGTATAATAGAGTAGAGTAGAGTAAAGTATAGTAGAGCTTGGTTAGGCTAGGCTAGGCTAGGTTAGAGAGGAGTAGAGTAGACCAGAGTTGAGTAGAGTATAGTAGAGTAGAGCTAGGTTAGGTTAGGCAAGGCTATGTTAGGGTAGGCTAAGCTAACCTAGGCTAGAGTAGAGTAGAGTATAGTAGAGTGGAATAGACTAGAGAAGACTAGAGTAGAATAGAGCTAGGTATGGCTAGGCTAAAATAGAGTAGAGTAGAGCAGAGTAGAGTAGAGCAGAGTAGAGAAGAGTAGACTAGAGTAGAGTAGGGAAGAATAGAGTAGAGTAGAGGAAAGTAGAGTACTACTAATTTAGGCTAGGAAAGGCTAGGCTAGAGCAGAGTAGATTAGAGTAGAATTAGGTTAGGCTAGGCTAGTTAGAGTAGAGTAGAGTGTAGTATAGTAGATTAGAGTAGAGCATAGAAGAGCATAGTAGAGTAGAGTAGAGTAGAGTAGAGTAGAGTAGAGCATAGTAGATTAGAGTAAAGCAGAGAAGAGCATAACAGAGTAGAGTATAGCAGAGAATAGTATAATAGAGCAGAGCAGAGTAGTGAAGAGTAGAGTAGAGCTAGTTTAGCCTAGGCTAGAGTAGAGTAGAGTAGAGTAAAGCAGAATAGAGCTAGGTTAGTCGAGGCTAGGATAGGATGGGCTTGGATAGGCTAGGCTAGAGTAGAGTCCATTAGAGAACTTTAGTGTAAACTTGAGTGGAGGAGAGTAGAGGAGAGCAGAGTAAAGTAGAGTAGTGCATAATAAAGTAGAGCATAGTAGAGCTGAGTAGAGTAGAGTAGAGGAGAGGAGAGGAAAGGAGAGGAGAGGAGAGCTGAACATAGTAGAGTAGAGCAGAGTAGAATTGACCAAAGCAGAGAGGAGGAAAGCATAGTAAAGCAGAGCAGTGTAGAGTAGAATAGATTAGAGTAGAGTAGAGTAGAGTAGAGTCGAGTGGAGTAGAGTAGAGTAGAGTAGAGTATAGTATAGTAGAGTAGAGTTAGTAGAGTAGAGTTGAGTTGAGTAGAGTAGAGTAGCGTAGAGTAGAGTAGAGGAGAGTAGAGTCGAGTAAAGCAGAGTAAAACAAGGCTAGACCAGGCTAGGCTAGGCTAGAGTAGAGTAGAGGAGAGGAGAGGAAAGGAGAGGAGAGGAGAGCTGAACATAGTAGAGTAGAGCAGAGTAGAATTGACCAAAGCAGAGAGGAGAGGAAAGCATAGTAAAGCAGAGCAGTGTAGAGTAGAATAGATTAGAGTAGAGTAGAGTAGAGTAGAGTCGAGTGGAGTAGAGTAGAGTAGAGTAGAGTATAGTATAGTAGAGTAGAGTTGAGTAGAGTAGAGTTGAGTTGAGTAGAGTAGAGTAGCGTAGAGTAGAGTAGAGGAGAGTAGAGTCGAGTAAAGCAGAGTAAAACAAGGCTAGACCTAGGCTAGGCTAGGCTAGAGAAGAGTAGAGTAGAGTAGAACAAAGTAAAGTTGAGTAGAGTAGAGCTCGAATAAGCTAAGCTAGGCTGTTGTATAGTAGACTAGAGTAGAGCAGAGCAGAACAAAGCTGTGCAAAGTAGTGCAAAGTATAGAGAGCAGAGAAGAGTAAAGTAGAATGTAGCAGAGCAGAGTAGAGCTGAGCAGAGTAGGGTAGAGTAGAGCAAGGTTAGGTTGAGCTAAGCTAGGCTAAGCGAGGTTAGAGTAGAGTAGAGTAGAGTAGAATAGAGTAGAGTATAGTACATAGAGTGGAGTAGAGTGGTGTAAAGTAGAATAGAGTAGAGTAGAGCATAGCTTGGTTAGGCTAGGATAGGCTAGGCTATGCTAGGTTAGGCTAGGCTAGAGAAGAGTTGAAAAGAGTAGAGTAAAGTAGAGTAGTATAGAGACGAGTATAGTAGAGTAGAGAATAATAGAGCTAGGTTAAGCTAGGCTAGAGAAGAGTATAGTATAGTAGAGTGCATAGAGGCGAGTATAGTAGAGTATAGTAGAACTAGGTTAGGCTAGGCTAGGCTAGAGTATAGTTGAGTAAAGTTAGAGTAGAGTAGAGTGGAGCGAGCAGAGAAGAGTATAGCAAAGTAGAGCAAAGTAGAGAGAGTAAAAGAAGAGTAAAGTAGCATAGATTAGAGTAGGGTAGAGCAAGGTTAGGCTAGGCTTGGCTAGGTTAAGTGGAGTAGAGTGGAGTAGATTAGAGTAAAGTAGAGCAGGTAGAGCTATGTTAGGCTAGGCTAGGCTAGGCTATGGTAGGCTAGGAAAGGCTAAGCTTGCTTAGAGAAGAGTAAGTAGACTAGAGTAGAGCTTGGTTTAGCTTTGGTTAGCTATAGTACAATAAAGCAGAGTACAATATAGTAGAGTACAATAGAGTAGAGTAGAGTATAGTGGGGTAGAGTATATTATTATAAAGTAGAGTAGAGTAGAGTAGAGCTTGGTTACGTTAGGCTAGGCTCAGCTAGGTTAGGCTAGCCAAGAGGGGAGTAGAACAGAGTTGAGTGTTGTAGAGTAGAGTAGAGATGAGAATTGCAGAGCAAAGTGGAATGGAGCAGAGCAGAGCAAAGAAGAGTGGAGCAGAGCTGAGTAGAGCAGAGCATAGTAATGCTTAGTAGAGCGAGATTAGGCTAGATTATGCTAGGCTAGGCTAGGCTAGAGTTGAGTGGAGTAGAGTAGAGTAATATAGAGTTGAGCTAGCATAGGCAAGGCTCGGCTAGGGTAGGCTAGGCTAGGCAAGGCTAAAGTAGAGTAGAGTAGAGAAGAGCTAGGTTATGTAGGCAAAGATGTAGCATAATGTAGAAGAGTAGAGTAAAGTAGAGCAAACTAAAGAAGAGTAGAGAAGAGCAGAATAGAGAAGAGTAGAGTATAGAAAAGTAGAGCAGAGTATAGTAGAGTGTAGCAGAGAAGAGTAGAGTTAGGTTAGGCAAGGCTAGGTAATGTAAGGCTAAGATCGAGTAGTATAGAATAGAGATAGGATTGGGTTTTCTAAGATAGGCTTGGTTAGAGTAGAGTAGAGTAGAGTAAAGGAGAGTATAAAAAACTATAGTAGAGTAAAATAGAGTATAAAAAACTAGAATAGAGTAGAGTAGAGAAGAGTAGAGTAGAGTTACGTTAGGCTAGGCAAGGCTAGGCTTGGCTAAGCTAGGTTTAGGCTAGGTTAGAGTAGGATAAATAAGAGTAGAGCTTGGTTAGGCTAGGCTAGGCTAAAGTACAATAGAGAAGAGTAGAGTAGAATAGAGCAGCAGAGTAGAGTAGTAGAGTAGAGCAAAATAGAGTAGAGCATAGTGGAGTAGAGCACAATAGTTTAAAGCTAGGTAAGGCTAGGGTAGGCCAGAGTAGAGTAGAGTGTAGTAGAGCTAGGTTAGGCTTGGCTAGTCTAGGCTTGGTTAGAGTAGAGTAGAGTAGAGTTGAGTAAAGTAGAGTAGAGTAGAGAAGAGCAGAGTTTAGAAGAGCAAAGTATGATAGAGTAGAGTAGAGCTAGGTTAGGTTAGGCTAAGTTAGGCTAGGATAGGCTAAGCTAAGTTAGGCTAAGCTAGAGTAAAGTAGAGTAGAGCAATGTAGAGTAGAGCAAAATAGAGCAGAGTGGAGTAGATTATAGTGGAGTAGAGTAGAGTGGAGTAGAGCTAGGTTAGGTAAGACAATGGTAGGCTATGCTAAGCTAGATTAGAGTAGAGTAGAGTATAGTATAGTAGAGTTGAGCTAAGTTAGGCTAGGCTATGCTAGAATAAGAGAAGAGAAGAGTAGAGTAGAGTAGAGTGGAGTAGAGCAGAGAAGAGTACAGCATATCAGAGAAGAGAGGAGAAGAGTACATCATGGTTAAGTTAAGAAAGGCTAGGCTAGGTTAGGCATGGCTAGCTAGAGTTGAGTAGAGCAGAGTAGAGTAGAGAAGAGTAGAGCTTAGTTAGGCTTGCCAAGGCTAGGTTAAAGTATAGTAGAGTAGAGAGAGTAGAGTAGAGAAGAGTAGAATATAATAGAGTATAATAGATTAGAGCCAGGTTAGGCTAGGTAGAATAAGGTAGGCTAGGATAAGCAAGAGTAGAGTAGAGTAGAGCATAGTATAGTAGAGTATAGTTAAGCTAAGTTAGGTTAGGCTAGGTTAGAGTAGAGTAGAGTAGAGTAGAGTAGAGTAGAGATTAGTAGAGTAGAGTAGAGGAGAGCAAACCAGTGCAATGTAAAGCAAAGAAGAGCAGAGAAATATAGAGAAAATTAGAGCTAGGTTAAGCTATGCTAAGCAAATCTAGGCTAGGGTAAGTTAGAGTAGAGTAGAGTAGAGTAGAGTAGAGCAAGGTTAGGCTAGACTAGATTAGGGTAGGCTAGGCTAGGCGAGAGTAGAGTAGAGTATAGTAGGGTAGAGTAGAGTAAAGTAAAGCTAAGTTAGGCTAGGCTAGGCTAGAGTAGAGTAGAGTAGGATAGAGTAGAGTAGAATAGATTAGAGTAGAGCTAGGTTAGGCTAGGCTTGAACAAAGTACAGTAGAGTAGAGTAGAGTAAAGTAGAGAAAAGTAGAGATGTGCAGAGCAAAGAAAACAAAGCAGTATAGAGTAGAGTAGAGTAGAGTAGAGCAGAGCAGGGTAGAGTAAAGTGGGGTAGAGCAGTGCTTGACTAGGTTAGGCTAGGCCAGGTTAGGCCAGGAAAGAGTAGAGTAGATTTGAGCTCAATTGGGCTTTGTGAGGCTAGGCTTTCTTAGAATAGAGTTGTGCAGAGTAAAGTAGAGCAAAGAAGAATTTAACTGAGTAGAGTATAATAGAGTGGAGTAGAGTAGAGTAGAGTAGAGCTAGGTTAGGCTTGGCCTGGCTAGGCTTAGCTAGGCTAGGTTAGGCTAGGCTTGGCTAAGCTAGAGTAGAGTAGAGTAAAGGAGAACTAGGTTAGGCTTGGTTAGGTAGGAATACAAAGAGTAAAGTAGAGTAGAGTAGAGTAGAGTAAAGCAAAGAAGAGTAGAGTAAAATAGAGTAAACCATAGTATAGCAAAGTAGAGTAGAGCATAGGTATGTTAGGCTAGACTTGGCTTGGCTAGATTTTAGTAGAGTAAAATAAAGCTAGGCTAGGCTAGGATAGGCTTGGTAAGGCAAGGTAGAGTACAATAGAGTGGAGTAAAGTAGAGTAGAGTAGAGCAAATGAGAGTAGAGAAGAATAAGTATAGCAAAATAGAGTAGAGCATAGTAGAGTAGAGCAGAGCTAGGTTAGGCTAGGCTAGAGTAGAGTAGTTTAAATGAAGGTTAGACTAGGCTAGGTTAAAGTTGAGTAGAGTAGAGTAGAGTAGAGTAAAGTAGAGTAGAGTAAGTAGAGTCTAGTAGAATAGAGTAGAGTAGAATAGAGTGGAGTAGAGCTAGGTTAGGATAAGCTAGGCAAGAGTAGATTAGAGTATAGCTCGGTTAGGCTCGACTAGGTAGAGTAGATTAGATTAAAGTAGAGCAGAGTAGAGCCAATCAGAGAAGAGCAAAGCAGAGTAGAGCAGAGTAGAGAAGAGTAGAGTAGAGAAGTATAGAGGAGAGTAGAGTAGAGTAGAGCAGAGCAGAGGTGCGTAGAACAAAGCATAATATACTAGAGTGGAGCATAGTAGAGTTGAGCTTGGTTAAGATAAGTTAGGCCAGGCTAGGCATGCTAGGTTCAAGTAGAGTAGAGTAGAGTAGAGTACAATAGAGTTCAGTATTGTAGAGTTTTACTAGAGTAGAGTTGAGTATAGTAGAGTAGAGTATAGTATGGTATAGTACGATAGAGTTGAGTAGAGTTAGGTTTTGCTAGGCTAAGCTAGGCTAAGTTATGCTTGGCTAGAGCAGAGTAGAGTACAATAAAGTTGAGTAGAATAGAGTAAAGTAGAGGAAGGTAGTGCTAGGTTAGGTTAGGCTAGGCAAGGTTAGGCTAGGCCTGAGTAGAGTAGAGCAGGGTAGAATAGAGTGGAGTAGAATATAATAGAGCAAAGTAAAGTAGAGTATAGTAGAATAGAGTAGAGCTTGGTTAGGCTAGGCGAGGCTATAGTATAGTAGGGGAGAACAGAGTAGAGTAAAGCTTAGCAAAGTAGAGCATTACAGAGCAGAGTTGAGCAAAATAGAGAAGAGCAAATTCAGGCTAAGCTAGAGTAGAGTAAAATTAGGTTAGGATAGGCTAAGCTAGGTTAGAGTAGAGTATAGTAGAGTAGTGTAGAGTTTAATAGGTTAGGCTTGGCTAGACTAGGTTAGACAAGCTAGGCTAGGCTAGGCTTTGCCAGGTTGGAGTAGAGTAGATTAGATTAGAGTAGAGTAGAGTAGCATAAAGTAGAGTAGAGTAGAGTAGAGTAAGGTTAGGTGAGGCAAGGCTGGGTTAGGCAAGAGTACAATAGAGTAGTGTAGAGTAAGGTGGAGTAGAGTAGAGCAAATTAGAGTAGAGTAGAGCAGAGTAGAGCAAAGCAGAGCTAAGTTAGGCTAGGATATACTAGGCTAGGCTAGAGTAGAGTATAGTAGAGTAGAGCTAGGCTAGTGTAAAGTAGCATAGAGTTGAATAAAGTAGAGTGAAGTAGAGTAAAGTAGTGCTCAGTTAAGCTAGGCTAAGCTAGGTTAGGCTAGAGCAAAGTAGAGCAACTTGAGTGGAGCAGAGAAGAGCAAACAAGAGTAGAGTAGATTAGAGCAGAGTAGATAAGCATAGAGTGGAGCATAGTAGAGTAGAAAAGAGAATAGCAAAGTAGAGTAGAGAAGAGCAGAGTAAGGCAGTACAGAGCAGAGTATAGCTAGGTTAGGCTAAGCAAGGCTAGGCTATGCTAGGCAAAGCGAGATTAGAGTAGAGTAGAGTAGAGTAAAGTAGAGTAGAGTGAAGTAGAGTAGAGTTGAGTAGAGTGCAATAGATTATAATAAAGTAGAGTATAGTATAATATAGTATAGTAGAGTAGAGTAAAGCTAGGTTAAGCTATGCTAGGTGAGGCTAGGCTATGTTAGGCTAAGTTAGCCTAGGCTAGAATAGAGTAGAGTCAAATAGAGTAGAGTCGAATAGAGTAGAGCTAAGTTAGTTTAAGCTAATCTAGGCTAGGCGAGGCTAAAGTAGAGTAGTGTAGAGTTGAGTAGAGTAGAGCAGAGAAGAGCAGAGCAGAGTAGAGTAGAGTAAAGCATAACAGAGTGGAGCAGAGCAAGTGGTATAATGTAGAGTAGAGCAACATAAAGTAGAGTAGAATAGAGTAGAGTGGAGTTGAGAAGAGTAGAGTAGAGTAGAGTTAGGTTAGGCTAGAGTAGGTTAGGGTAGGCTAGGCTAGGCTAGAGTAGAGTAGAGTATAGTAGAGTAGAGCTTGGTTAGGCTAGGCTAGGCTAAGTTAGGCAAGAGTAGAGTAGAGTAGGGTAGGGTAGAGTAGAATAGACTAGAGTTGAGCTAGGTTGGGCTAGCTAGGACAAAGTATAGTAGAGTAGATTAGAGTAAAGTAGAGCAAAGTAGAGAAGTGTAGAGCAGTACAAACAAAATAGTACAGAGTAGAGTAGAGTAGAGTAGAGCAGAGTAGGGTAGAGTAAAGTAGGGTAGAGCGGAGCTTGGCGAGGCTAGGCTTTCTTAGAATTCAGTTGTGCAGAGTAAAGTAGAGTAAAGAAGAGTTTAATTGAGTAGAGTATAGTAGAGTGGAGTAGAGTAGAGTAGAGTAGAGCTAGGTTAGGCTTGGCCAAGCTAGGCTTAGCTAGGTTTGGTTAGGCTAGGTTAGGCTAGACTTGGCTAAGCTAGAGTAGAGTAGAGTATAGTAGAGTAGAGTAAAAAAGAACAAGGTTTGGCTAGGCTAGGTAGGAATACAATAGAGTAGAGTAGAGTAGAGCAGAGTAGTGCAGAGCAAAGCAAAGTAGAGTAGAGGAAAATAAAGTAGAGCATAGTAGAGCAAAGTCGAGTGGAGCATAGGTATGTTAGGCTAAACTTGGCTAGGCTAGATTAGAGTAGAGTAGAGTAAAGCTAGGTTAAGCTAGGCTAGGCTAGGGTAGGATTGGTAAGGGAAGGCTCTAATATAATTAAGTGGAGTAAAGTAGAGTAGAGAAGACTAGAGTATAACAAAATGGAGTAGAGCATGGTAGAGCAGAGTAGAGCTCGGTTAGGCAAGGCTATGCTAGAGTAGAGTAGTGTAGAGCAACGTTAGACTAGGCTAGGTTAGAGTTGAGTAGAGTAGAGTAGAGTAGAGTATAGTAGAGTAGAGTAAAGTAGAGTCTAGTAGAGTATAGCAGAGTACAATAGAGTAGAGTAGAGCTAGGTTAGGATAGGCTAGGCTAGGCTAGAATAGAGTAGAGTAGAGCTCGATTAGGCTAGGTTAGAGTAGAGTAGAGTAAGGTAGAGCAGAAAAGAGCCAATCAGAGAAGTGAAAAGTAGAGTAGAGCAGAGTGGAGTAGAGCAGAGTAGAGAAGTATAGAGGAGAGTAGAGTAGAGTAGAGCAGAGTAGAGGTGAGTAGAACAAAGTAGAGTAGAGTAGACCTTGGTTAAGCTTAAGCTAGGCATGCTAGGTTCAAGTAGAGTAGAGTTGAGTAGAGTAGAGTTAACTAGACTAGAATAGAGTAGAGTAGAGTAGAGTATACTAGAGTAGAGTAGAGTATAATAGAGTAGAGTAGAGTTTGGTATAGTACGATAAAGCTGAGTAGACTTAGGTTTTGCTTGGCTAGGTTATGCTTGGTTAGAGCAGAGTAGAGTAGAATATTGTAAAGTAGAGTAGGGTAGAGCTAGGTTAGGTTAGGCTAGGCCTGAGTAGATTAGAGTAGGGTAGAACAGAGAGGAGTAGAATATAGTAGAGAAAAATAAAGCAGAGTAGAGTAGAATAGAATAGAGCTTGGTTAGGCTAGGCTTGGCTATAATACAGTATGGGAGAACATAGTAGAGGAGAACTAAGTAGAGTAGAGCATTACAGAGTAGAGTTGAGCAAAGTAGAGAAGAGCAAAGCCAGGCAAAGCTTGAGTACAGTAAAATTAGGTTAGGATAGGCAAGGCTAGGTTAGAGTAGAGAAGAGTAGAGTAGAGTAGAGTAAAGCTAAATTAGGTTAGGCTTAGCAAGGCTAGGTTAGGCAAGGCTAGGCTATGCTAGGCTTGGCCAGGCTGGAGTATTGTAGATTAGATTAGAGTAGAGTAGAGTAGAGCTAGGTTAGGCGAGGCAAGGCTACCTAAGGCTAGAGGACAATAGAGTAGAGTAGAGTAGAGCAGCAGAGCAGAGCAGAGCACAGCAAATTAGAGTAGAGCAGAGCAAAGTAGAGCAAAGCAGAGAAAAGTTAGGCTAGGCTAGAGTAGAGTAGAGTAGAGTAGAGCTAAGCTATGATAAGTAAGGCTAGGCATGTGTAGAGTAGCATAGAGTTGAGTAAAGTAAAGTAGAGTAGAGTAGTGCTCAGTTAGGCTAGGCTAAGCTAGGTTAGGATAGAGCAGAGTTTAGTGGAGCAGAGAAGAGCAAAATAGAGTAGAGTAAAGTAGAGAAGAGTAGAGAAGCATAGAGTGGAGCATAATAGAGTATAAAAGAGAATAACATAGTAGAGTAGAGAAGTGCAGAGTAGGGTAGAGCATAGTAGAGTAGAGCTAGGTTAGGCTAAGTAATGCTATGCTATGCTAGGCTATTCTATGCCATGCTAAGCTTGATTAGAGTAGAGTAGATTAGAGTAAAGGAGAGTAGAGTAAAGTAGAGTAGAGTTGAGGAGATTGTAATAGATTAGAGTAGAGTAGAGTATAGTATAGTATAGTACAGTAGAGTAGAGTAAAGCTAGGTTAGGCTATGCTAGGTGATGCTAGGCTATACTAGGCTCGGTTAGGCTAGGCTAAGAGTAGAGTAGTGTCAAGTAGAGTAGAGCTAAGTTAGTTTAGGCTAAGCTAGGCTAGGCGAGGCTAAAGTAGAGTACTGTACAGTTGAGTAGAGTAGAGCAGAGAAGAGCAAAGCAGCGTAGAACAGAGTAGAGCATACCAGAGTGGAGTAGAGCAAAGTGGTGTAATGTAGAGTAGAGTAACATAAAGTAGAGCAGAGCAGATAAAGCAGAGCAAAGCAAAGCAGAGTAGAGTATAATAGAGCAAAGTAGAGTAGAGCAGAGAAGAGCTAGGTTAGGCTAAGCTAGGCAAAGCTAGGTTAGAGTAGAGTAGAGTAGAGCAAAGTAGAGTAGAACAAAGTAGAGTAGAACAAAGTAGAGTAGAACAAAGTAGAGCTAGTTTAGGCTTGGCTAGGTAAGGATAGGCTGGCCTAGGCGAGGCTAAGCTAGAGTAGAGAAGAGTAGTGCATAGTAGAGTAGAGAAGAGCTGAGCTAGTTTAGGATAAGCTAGGTAACAGTATAGTAGAGTGGAGTAGAATAAAGTAGAGCAAAGCAGAGTAGAGAAGAGAAAAGCATAGAATAGAAGAGCAGAGAAGAGCTAGGTTAAGGTAGGCAAGGCAAGGGTAGAGTAGAGTAGAATAGAGATAGGTTAGGCTTGGTTAAGTAATTATAAGTTAGAGTATAGTAGAGTAAAATACAATAGATTAGAGTTGATTAAAGCAGAGTAAAGTAAGGTAGAGCTTGGTTAGCCTAGGCATGGTTAGGCTAGGCTAGGCTAGAGTAGGCTAGGCTAGAATAGGCTAGGCTAGAATATGCTAGGCTAGAATAGGCTAAGCTAGAGTAAAGTAGAGTTGAATTTAGTATGGTAGAGTAGAGTAGAGCAGAGTAGAGCTAGGTTAGGCTAGGCTAGGCTAAATAAGGCTAGAATAGAGTGGAGTTGAGTAGAGTAGAGTAGAGTAGAGTAGAGTAGAGTAGAGCATTATAGAGCATAGTAGGGCAAAGTAAAGCAGAACAGAGCAAAAAAGTGCAGTCTAGAGTAGTGTAGAGAAAAGTAGAGCAAAGCAAAGTTGAGTAGGGTGTAGAAAAGCATGGCAAAGTAGAGTAGAGGTAGGTTAGACAAACCTAGGCTAGGCTAAGTTACAGTAGAGTAGACTACAATAGAGTAGAGTAGAGTAGAGTAGAGTTGAGTAAAGTAGAGTAGAGGAAGGTAGAGTAGAGTAGAGTAGAGTATAGTAGGGTAGAGTAGAGTAGAGTAGGGTAGAGTAGAATAGAGTATAGTAGAGCTAGGTTCTGCTAGGCTAGGTTAAGGTCGACTAAGCTAGGGTAGGCCAAGCAAGACTAGAGTCGAGTAGAGTAGAGTGTAGTAGAGCTAGGTTAGACTAGGCTAAGCTAGAGTACAAAAGAGTAGAGAAGAGTAGAGTAGAGCAGAGCATAGTAGAGTAGAGCAGAGTAGAGTAAACAGAGCATAGTAGAGAAGAGCTAGGTTAGGTTAGGCTAGGCTAGGCTGGAGGAAAGTAGAGTAGAGTAGAGTAGAGATAAGTTAGGTTAAGCCAGGCTAGGCTAGGTTAGAGTAGAGTAGAGTAGAGTAGAATAAAGAAGAGTAGAGTAAAGCAAAGTAAAGCAAAGTAGAGTAGATTGAAGCAGAGCAGAGTAGATTTAAGTAGAGCAGAGAAGAACAGAGCAAAGTAGAGTAGAGCTAGGTTAGTCTTGGTTAGGGTAGGCTAGGCTAGGGTTGAGTAGAGAAGAGTAGAGTAGGGTAGAGAAGAATAGAACTAAGTTAAGCTAGGCTAGGCTAAGTTAGAGTAGAGTTAAGTATAATAGAGTATAGTAGAGTAAAGAAAAGTAGAGCTAATTAGGCTAAGCTAGGCTAAGCAAGTCTAGGTTAGGGTAGGCTAGGCTAGAATAGAGTAGAATAGAGAAGATTAGAGTAGAGAAGAGTATAACAGACTATAATAGAGTAGAGTAGAATAGGGTAAGGTTATGCTAAGCTAGGCTAAGCTAGGCTCAAGTAGTGTATAGTAGAGTAGAGTAGAACAGAGCAGAGCACAGTAGTGGATATTAGAGTAGAGCAAAAAAGAGAGCAGAGCAGAATAAAGCAGACTAGAGCTAGGTTAAGAAACGGTAGGCTTGGCTAAGCTCAGTTATAGCAGAGTATAGAAGATCTAGGTTATGCAGGTTACAGAAGAGTAAAATAGAGTAGAATGGAGTAGAGTAGAGTAGAATTAAGTAGAGTAGAGTAGAGTAAAGTAGGGGTAAGTTAAGCTAGGTTAAGCTTTGCTAGGCTAGGCTATGGTTGGTTAAGCTAAGCAAGCTATAGTAGAGTAGAGTAGAGTATAGTAGAGTAGAGTAGAGCTATGTAAGGCTAGGCTATGATAGGGTAGGCTAGAGTATAGAGCAAAGAAGAGTAGGGAAGAGTAATGTAGAGAAGAGTAGAGTAGAGAAGAGTAGAGCAAAGAATGGCATAGTAGAGTAGAGTAGAGTAGAGTAGAGCAAGGTCAAGCTAGGCTAAGCTATGCTAAGCTAGGCTAGACTTAGTTAGGCAAGGTTAGGTAGGGCTAGGCTAGAGTAGAGTTGAGCAGAGCAGAGTAAAGTAGGGTCAAGTAGAGCTAAGTTTGGATAAGCTAAGATAGGCTAGGGTAGGCTAAGCTAGGCCATAGTAGAGTAGAGTAGAGCTAGGTTAGGATAGGCTATGCTAGGCTTGGCTAAAGTATAGAGTAGAGAAGAGTAGAGCACATCAGAGTAGGGTAGAGTAAAGTAGTGTAGAGTAGAGAAGAGTTGAGCAAAGCATAGCATAATAGAGTAGAGTAGAGTTGAATAGAGCTTGGTTAGGCTAGGCTTGGCTAGACAAGGCTATGCTAGAGTAGAGAAGAGTAGAGTAGAGCTAGGTTAGGTCAGGCTACGCTAGGTTAAAATAGATAGAGTAGAGTAGAGTTTAGTAGAGTAGAGGAGAGATAGGTTTGACTAGGGTAAGCTAGGATAGGCTTGGCTAGGGTAGGTTAGTCGAGGCTAGGCTTGGCTAGAGTAAGGTAGAGTAGAGTGGAGTAGAATAGAGTAGAGCTAGGTTAGGCTAGGCTACGCAAGAGTAGGAGAGAACAGAGCAGAGTAGAGTAGAGGAGAGGTGAGCTGAGAAGAGTAGAGCATCAGAGAGTAGAGAAAAGTAGAAAAGAGCTAAGTTAGGCCAGGCTAAGCTAAAGTAGAGCAAAATTAGGTTAGGCTGGACTAGGCTAAATTAGAGTAGAGTAGAGCTAGGTTAGGTTAAGCTAAGCTAGATTAGGTTATACTAGGTTGGCTAGGCTTGGCTTGGCCATGTTAGAGTAGATTAGAATAGAGTAGAGTAGCGTAGAGTATATTGGAGTAGATTAGAGCTAGGTTTGTTAAGGCAAGGTCGAGCTAGGAAAGACTACAATAGATTAGAGTTGAGTTGAGTAGAGTAGAGCAAAGCAGTGTAGAGCAGAGCAAAGTAGAGGAAAGCAAAGCTTGGTTTAGCTAAGATAGGCTAGGCAAGGCTAGAGTAGAGTAGAGTAGAGTTGAGTAAGGCTAGGTTATGCTAGGCTAGGCCATGATAGGCTAGGCTAGGCTAATGTAGAGTAGAGTAGAGTAGTGTAGAGCTTAGTTAAGCTTGGCTAAGCTAGGTTACATAGGAGTAAAGGAGAGTAGAGTTGAGTAGAGTAGAGAAGAGCAAAGAAGAGTAGAGTAAAGCAGAGTAGAGAAGAATAGAGAAGAGCAGAGTAAGGCAGAGAAGAGCATAATGGGGTAGAGTAGACTAGAGTAGAGATAGGTTAGGCTAAGCAAGGTTAGGCTAGGCTAGGCAAGGTTAGAGTAGAGTAGAGTTGAATAAGGTAGAGTAGAGTACAGTAGAGTAGAGTATAGTAGAGTAGATTATTTTATAATATAGTAGAGTAGAGTAGAGTAGAGCTAGGTTAGGTTAGGCTAGTCTAGGCTAGGTTAAGCTATGGTAAGTAAGGCTAGGCTAGTGTACAGTAGAGTAGAGTAGTGTAGAGTAGAGCTCAATTAGGTTTGGTAAAGCAAGGTTAGGCTAGAGTAGAGTAGAGTAGAGTTGAGTAGAATAGAGAAGAGCAAAGTAGAGTAAAGTAGAGCACAACAGAGCAGAGAAGCACAGGGTAGTGCAGTGTAGAGCAGAGTAGAACAGAACAGAGAAGAGTAGAGTAGAGTAGACAAGAGCAGAGTAAAGTAGAGTAGATCTCGGTTAGGCTAAGCTAGGCTAGGCTAGGCTAGGTTAGAGTAGAGTAGAGTAGAATAGAGTAGAGTAGAGTAAAATAGAGTAGAGTAGAGTAGAGTAGAGTAAAGTATAGTATAGTAGAGTAGAGTAGAGAAGAGTATAGTATAGTTGTGTAGAGTAGAGCTAGGTTAGTCTAGGCTAGGCAAGGCTAGGCTAGGCTAGGCTAGCTTAGGCTAGTCTTGATTTGAGTAGAGTCGACTAGAGTATAGCAAAGTTTGGTTATGCTAGGTTAAGTTAGGGTAGGCTAAAGAAGGGTAGTTTAGAGTAGAGTAGAGCATAGTAGAGCAAAAAAGAGCATAGCAGAGTGTTGCATAATGAAGTTGAGCATAGTAGAGCAGAGCAGCATAGAGCAGAGCTGAGCAGAGTAGAGTAAAGCAAGCAAAGCAGAGCAGAGCAGAGCTAAGTTAGGTTAGGATAGGGTAGGCAAGGTTTTGCTAGGCAAGGCTAAACAAGAGTAGAGTAGAGCTTAGTTAGGCTAGGTTAGAGTAGAGTAGAGTAGAGATATGTTGGGCTAGGCTAATCAAAGATAGGCTTGGCTAGGCCAAGCTAGGCTAAGGTAGTGTAGAGCAGAGCAGAGCAAAGTAGAGTAGAGCAGAGCAGCCAAGAGAAGAGTACAGCAAAGCTAGGTTCGGCTAGGCTAGTGTAGAGTAGAGTCGAGTAGAGTAGAGCTAGGTTAGGCTAAAATAAATTAAAGTATAGTAGAGTAGAATATAGTAGATTAGAGTAGAGTAGAGTAGAGTAGAGTAAAGTAGAGTAGTGCTAGGTTAAGCTAGGCATGTTTAGGCTAGGCTAGAGTAGAGTTGAGTAGAGCAAGGTTTTGCTAGGTTAGGCAACACAAAACTAGGCTAGAGTAGAGTTGAGGAGAATATAGTAGAGTAGAGCAGAGCAAAGTAGAGTAGAGCAGAGTAGAGCAGAGTAGAGCAGAGCAAAGCAGAGCAGAATAGAGCAGAGTAGAGAAGAGAAGATTATAGGAGAGTAGGGTGGAGTAGAGGAGAGTATAGCAGAGCAGAGTAGAGTAGAGTTAAGTTAGGAAAAACGAGGCTAGGCTTGGTTAGAGTAGAGTAGACTAAAGTAGACAAGAATAGAGTAGGGTAGAGTAGAGTATACTGGAGTAGAGTAGAGTAGAGCTTGGTTGGGCTAGGCTTAACTAAGCCAGGGTAGAGTAGAGTTGAGGAGAGTAGAGTAGAGTAGAGTAGAGTGGAGTATAGTAGAGCAAAGAAGAGTATAGCAGAGCAAAGCAGAGTAGAATAGAGCAGAGCTTAGAAGAGTAGAGTAGAGTAAGACAAATTAGAGAAAATTAGAGTGAAGTAGAGTAGAGTAGAGCAAGGTTAGGCAAAGTTAGGCTAGGCTAGGTTAGAGTAGAGTACCATAGAGTAGAGTAGAGTAAAGTAAAGTAGAGTTGAATAGAGTAGGGTAGAGTAGACTAGAGCAGAGTAGAATAGAGCAAGGTTAGGCTAGGAAAGGCTAGACTAGGCTAGATTAGGCTAGGCTAGGCTAGAGTAAAGTAGAGTAGAGTAGAGTAGAGTGGAGAAGAGTAGAGTAGAGGATATTAGGTTAGGCTAGGCTATGCTATGCTAGGCTAAACTAGGCTAGAGTAGAGTAGAGTAGAGTAGAGCATAATAGAGCATAACAGAGTAGAGAAGAGTAGAGCAAAGCAAAGTAGAGTAGAAAAGAGTGGAGCAGAGCAAAGTAGAGCATAAGAAAGCATAATAGAGTAGAGTAGAGCAGAGTAGAGCTAGGTTAGGCTAGGTTAGTGTAGAGTAGAGTTTAGTAGAGTAGAGTATAGATGGGCTAGGTTAGGTTAGGCTAGGCTTAACTACACTAGGTAAGAATAGGTTAGGCTAGGCTAGAGTAGAATAGAGTACTGTAAAGTAAAGTAGAGTAGAGTAGAGCAGAGCTAGGTTAAGCTAGGCTAGGCTAGGCTAAAGTATAATAGAGTAAACTAGAGTAATGTAGAGCAGAGTAGAGAACTGCAGCGTAGTGTAGAGTAGAGCATAGTAGATCCAGGTTAGGCTAGGGTAGTCTAAGCTAGGCTAGGCTAGGCTAGAGTAGGGTAGAGTAGAGTAGAGTAGAATATTATAGAGTAAAGCTAGGTTATGCTAGGCTAGGCTAAGGATAAGTTAGAGTATAGTAGAGAAGAGTAGTGTAGACTAGAGTAGAGTAAAATAAAGTAGAGTAGAGCTAGGTTAGGCTAGGGTAGGCTAGGCAAGCCTAGATTAGAGTAGAGTAGAGTATAGTAGAGTAGAGTATAATGGAGTAGAGCTAATGTAGGTTTGACTGAGATAAGCTAGGCTAAACTAGGCTAGAGTGGAGTAGAGTAAAGTAGAGTAGAGTAAAGTAAAGTAGGGTAGAGTAGAGCTAAGTGGAGTAGAGTGGAGCAGAATAGAGTCGAGCAAGGCAGAGTAGAGTGGAATAGAGCAGAGCATAACAGAGTTGAGCAGAGTAGAGCAGAGCGAAGTTGAGTTGAGATAAGCTGAGCTAAGCTACGTAGAGCAGAGAAGAGTAGAGCAAAGCAGAGTAGATCTAAATTAAGCTAGGCTAGTTTAGACTAGTACATGGTAGATTAGAGCAAAACATAGTAAAATAGAGCAGAGCATTGTTGAGTAGAGTAGAGCAGAGTAGAGCAAAGCAGAGAAGAGTAGAGTAGAGCTAGGCTAGGCTAGGAAAGGTTAGAGCAGAGTAGAGCAGAGCAGAACATAGTAGAGCATAATAGAGTAAAGAAGAGCAGAGCATAGTAGAGCAAAATGGACTAGACCAGAGTAAAGCAGAGCAAAAAATAGTGTAGTTGAGCAAGCTGAGTAGAGTAGAGTTAAGTTAGGCTAGACTAGGCTTGGTCAGAGTAGAGTAGAGTAGAGCTAGATTAGGCAAGACGAGGCTAGGCTATGTAAGAGTAGAGTAGTGTAGAGTAGAGTATAATAAAGCATATTATAATAGGGTAGAGAAGAGTAGAGTAGAGTAAATTAGAGTAGAGTAGAGTATAGTGGGGTTGAGTTGAGTAGACCTAGGTTAGACTAGGCTAGGCTACGTAGGGTAGGGTAGGCTAGGCGAGAGTAGAGTAGAGTAGAGTGAAGTAGAGTAGAGTAGAGCTCGGTTAGGCTAGGCTAGGCTAGAGTAGAGTAGAGTAGAGTAGAGCAGAGCAGAACAAAGCAAAGTAGTGTAGAGTAGAGCAGAGTAGAGTAGGGAAGACTAGAGTAGAGTATGGTAGAGCAGAGTAGACTATAGAATAGTGGAATAGAAAAGAGCAAAGTAGAGCAGTGCTCAACATAGTAGAGCTGAGTAGAACAGAACAGAGTAGAGTAGGGATGAGCATAGTAGAGCAAAGTTAGGCTGAGCTAGGCTAGGCTTGGCAAGGTTGTAGTAGAGTAAAGTAAAGTTAAGTAGAGTAGTACATGGTATAATAGAGTAGAGTAAACTAGAGTAGAGTAGAGTAGTGTAGAGTAGAGAAGAGTAGAGCTAAGTAGAGCAGAGCTAGATTATGTTAAGCTATGCTAAGTAAGACTAGACTACAATAGAGTAGAGCTAGGTTAGGTTAGGCTAAGCTAGGTAGGTTAGAGTAGAGTATAATAGAGTAGAGTAGTGTAGAGTAGAGTAGAGTAATGTAGAGCAAAGTTGAGTTAAGCAAGGTTATGCTAGGCTAGGCTAAGTTTGGCAAGGATAGGTTAGACTAGGCTCGACTCGAGCAGAGTAGAGTAGAGTTGAGTAGAGTAAAATAGAGCAAAACAAAGTAGAGTAGAGTAGAGTAGAGAATAGTAGAGTAGAGGAGAGAAAGCAAAGCAGAGTAGAGCAGAGCAAAGATAGGCTAGGCCAGGCTTCTCTTAGTTAGGCTATAGTAGAGTAGAGTAGAGTAAAGTAAGGTTAGGCTAGGCTAGGCTATGCTAGGGTAGGCTAAGGTAGGCTAGGCTAAAGTAGTGTTGAGAATAGTTAAGATAGAGTAGAAAAGAGTAGAGCTAAGTTAGACAAGGCTAGGCTAGAGTAGAGTAGACTAGAGTAGAGCAGAGTAGCATAAGGCAAAGCAGAGTAGAGCAAAGAAGAGCAGAGTAGAGTAGAGAAGAGCAGAGAAGAGAAGAGTAGTGTAGAGCAAAGAATAGTAGAGCAAAGAATAGTAGAGCAGAGCAGAGAAGAGTAAAGCATAGCAAGATAGAGTACAGCCTAGGTGAGGCTAGGTAAGAGTAGGGTAGAGTAGGGTTGGTTAAAATAGAGTATAGCAAGGCTAGGTTAAGGTAGGTAAGGTTGGGCTAGGCTTGCTTAGACTAGGCTAGGTTAGGCTAGAGTTGAGTAGAGTTGAGTTGAGAGATCTAGGCTAGGTTAGGATAAACTCAATTAGGCTAGTCCAATGTAGATTAATATTGAGTAGAGTAGAGCAAAGCAGAGCATAGTAGAGCAAAGCAGAGCATAGTAGAGTGGAGAAGAGCAAAGTGGTGTAAGATAGAGCAGATCAACGTAGAGCAAAGCATAGAGAAGTCGAGCAGAGCAGTGCATAGTGGAGCAGAGCTAGGTTAGGCTAGGCTAAGCTAGAGTAGGGTGGAGTAGAGTAGAGTAGAGTAGAGCTAGGTTAGGCTAGGTTTTGTTAGAGTGGATTAGAGTATAGTAGAGTAGAGCCAAGTTATGCTAGGATAGGCTAGGATAGGTTCGGCTAGGTTAGGCTAGGGTAGAGTAGAGAAGAGTAGTGCTAAGTAGAGTAAAGCATAGTAGAGCATTGTTAAGCTAGTCTAGGCGAGAGTATAGTAGAGCAGAGTAGAGTGGAGTAGAGCAAGGCAGAGCATAGCAAAGTAGAGCATAGGAGGGCAAAGAAGAGTAGAGCATAGCAGAGCTAGGTTAGGCTAGGCTAGGCTAAGCTAGAGTAGAGTAGAGTAGAGTAGAGATAGTTTTAGCAAGGTTAGGCTAGGCTAAGTTAGAGTAGAGTAGAGTAAAATATAGTATATTAGAGTAGAGTGGAGTAGAGTAAAGTAGAGTAGAGCTAGGTTAGGCTATGTATGGTTAGGCTAGGGTAAGTTACAGCAGGCTAGGCTAAAGTAGAGTAGAGAAGAGTTTAGTAGAGTTAAGTAGAGCTAGGTTAGGCAAGGCTAAGTTAGGGCAAGTTAGAGTAGAGTAGAGTATAATATTTTAGATTGAGTAGAGTAGAATAGAGTAGAGCAAAGTAGAGTGGAGCTAGGATTGACTAGGTTCGGCTAGGCTAGGCTAGAGTAAGCTAGGCTAGGCTAGAGTAGAGTGGAGTAGAGTACAGTAGATCTAGGTTAGGGTAAGCTAGGCTAGGCTAGGCTAAACTAGACTAGACTAGAGTAGAGTAGAGCAGTGTAAAGTAGAGGAGAGCATAGTAGAGAAGAGCTTAGTAGAGTAGAGTAGAGCAAAGAAAAACAGAGTAGTTTGCAGTAGAGAAAAGCTTTGCATAGTAAAGTAGAGTAGAACAGAGTAGAGAGGTGGGTTAAGTTAGCTTAGGCTAAGCTAGGTTAGAGTACAGTAAAGTAGAGTAGAGTAGACCTATGTTAGGTAAGGCTAGACTAAGAAAGAATAGGCTAGGCTAGGCTAAAGTAGAATAGAGTAGAATAGAGTAGAGCAGAGTAGAGTAGAGTAGAGTTAGGTTAAGCTTGGCTAGGCTAAAGTACAATAGAGTAGATTAGAGTAGAGCACAGTAGAATAGGGTAGAGTAGAGCTTAGCAAAGCAGAGTAGAGTATAGTAGAGTAGAGCTAGGTTAGGTTAGGCTAAGCTAGGTAAGGCTAAGCTAGACTAGAGTAGAGTAGAGTAGTGTAGAGCTATGTTTTGCTAAGCTAGGATAATCTAAGTTAGAGTATAATAGAGTAGAGTAGAGTAGAGTAGAGTAGAGTAAAGTGGAGTAGAGGTAGGGTACGCTATGCTAAGCTAGGCTAGAGTAGAGTGGAGTAAAGTAGGATAGAGGAGAGCAAAGTAGAGTAGAGCTAGGTTAGGCTCAAGTTAGCTAAGCTAGATTAGAGTAGAGTACAATAGAGTAGAGTAAAATAGAGTGTAGTGTAGAGTAGAGCAGAGTAGAGCAAAGTAGAGTAGAGCAGAGATGAGTAGAACAGTGTTAAGCATAATAGAATAGAGTAGAGCAAAGAAGAGCTAAGCTGAGCTAGTTGAGCTTAGCTGAGCTAAGTAGAGTAGAGAAGAGCAAAGTATAGTATAGTAGAGATAAGTTAGGCTAGGCTAGACTAAGATAGAGTAGAGTAGAGTACAACAGAGCAAAGTAAAGCTGAACAGAGTGGAGCATAACAGAGCAGAGTAGAGCTAAGCTGAGCACAATAAAGTAGAGTAGAGTAGAGTAGAGTAGAGTAAAGCAAAGTAGAAAAGAGTAGAGCATAGAGTAAAGTAGAGTTAGGTTAGGCTAGGCTAAGCTTGGCTAGGCTAAAGTAGAGTAGAGTAGAGTGGAGTAGAGGTTAGACTAGGCTAGGCTAGGTTAGGTTATAATAGAGTAGAGAAGAGTATAGCAAAATTGATTATAATAGAGTATAATAGATTATAGTGAAGTAGAGTATAGTAGAGTAGAGTGGAGTAGAGTAGAGCTAGGTTACACTAGGCTAGGCTTGGCAAAGCTAGGCCAGAGAAAAGTAGAGTAGACTATAACAGAGTAAAGTAGAGTAGTGTAGAGCTCGATTATGCTAGGCTAAGCTAGGGTATAGTATAGCAGAGTACAATAGAATAGAACAAAGCAAAGCAGAGAACTGCAGAGTAGAGCAGAGCGAAGAAGAGTAGAGTTAAGCAGAGAAGAGCATAGCAAAGTAGAGCTAGGTTAGGCTGAACTAGGCTAGGCTAGGCTAGGTTAGTGTAGAGTAGAGTAACGTAGAGTAGAGTAGAGTAGAATAGAGTAGTGTAGAGTATTGTATAATAGAGTAGAGTAGAGTAGAGTAAGGCTAGGTTAGGCTAGGCTAGGCTAGGCTAGGTTATACTAGGCTAGAGAAGATTAGAGAAGAAAAGAGTGGAGTAGAGTGGAGTGGAGAAGGGTATAGTAGAGTATATTAGATTATGGTATAGTAGAGCTAGGTTAGGCTAGCTAGGCTAAAGTACGGTAGAGTAGAGCAAAGTAGAGTAGAGTAGAGCAAAGTAGAGCAGAGTAGAGTAGAGATAGGTTAGGCTTGCCTAGGCAAGGCTAAAGTAGAATATAGCTAAGTTTGGCTAAGCTAGGTGAGGCCAAGTTTGAGTATAGTAGAGTAGATTTGAGCAGAGTAGATTGGAGTAAAGTAGAGTAGAGTTAGGTTAGGCTTTGCTAGAGTAGGTTAGGCTCAGTTAGGCTTGGTTAGGCTAGAGTAGAGTGGAGTAGAGTAGTGTAGAGAAGACTAGAGCTACATTAGGCTAGGCTAAGCTAAACTAGGCTAGATTAGAACAGAGTAGAGTAGAATAGAGTAAAGTAGAGCAGAGTAAAGCAGAGAAGAGTAGAGTAAAGCAAAGCAAAGTA
Organism: Vanilla planifolia; assembly: GCA_023846275.1. Taxonomy (NCBI): domain Eukaryota; kingdom Viridiplantae; phylum Streptophyta; class Magnoliopsida; order Asparagales; family Orchidaceae; genus Vanilla; species Vanilla planifolia. Next base: position 28,344 of record JAIUJO010000295.1, read on the forward strand.
GAGAATTATGGAGTAGATTAGAGCCAAGAAGAGCAAAGTATTGCAAAGCAGAGTAGAGAAGAGATAAGGTAGGCTATGCTAGGCTTGAGTAGAGTAGAGTAGAGTAGGGTAGAGTAAAGTGGAGTAGAGGTAGTTTGGCCTAGGCTAGGCTAGGATAGGTTTTAGGAGAGCATAATAGAGTATAGTAGAGGAGAGTAGAGTAGAGCTAAGTTAGGCTAAGCTAGATTAGGATAGGCTAGGACAAGCTAGGAAAGGCTAGGCTAGGCTAAAGTAAAGTTAAGTAGAGTAGAGTAAAGGAGAGTAAAGTGGCATACAGTAGAATAAAATAGAGCAAGGTTAGGCATGTTAAGGCTCAGTTAGGCTAGATTAGAGTAGAGAAGAGTAGAGTAGTGTAGTGTAGTGTATTGTAGAGCATAATAGAGTAGAGCAGAGAAGAGTAGTGTAGAATAGAGTATATTAGAGCCAGGTTAGACTAAGCTAAGTTAGAGTAGAGGAGAGCAGAGTAGATTAGAGTAGAGTAGAGTAGAGTAGAATAGAGTAGAGCATTGTAGAGCAGAGTAGAGTAGAGTAGATCTAAGCTAAGCTAAGCAGAGGAGAGGAGAGCTGAGTAGAGCCAGGTTAGGATAGGATAGGCTAAGCTAGGTTAAAGCAGAGCAGAGTAGAGTAGAGTAGAAATTAGTAGAGCATAGCAGAGCAAAGCAAAACTAAGCAAAGTAGAATTGAGTAGAGCAATAAAGAACAGATTAGAGTTATGCTTGGCTAAGCTATGCTAGGCGAGGGTTTGCTAGGCTAGGCTAGGCTGGAGTAAAGTATAGTAGAGCTAGGTTAGAGTAGAGTAGAGTTGAGTAGGGTTGAGTAAAGTAGAGTAGAGTAGAGTTGAGTAGAGTAGAGTAGAGTAGAGGAGAATAGAGTAGAATATAATAAAGTATAGTATAGTATAGTAGACGTTAGTAAAGTTGGGTAGAGCTAGGTTAAGCTAGGCTAGGGCTGGCTTGGCTAGGCTATGCTTGAAAAGAGTAGAGTAGAGTAGAGCAAAGCAAAATAGAGGAGAGCTCAGTTAGGCTGGGCTAGGCTAGAGTAGAGTAGACTAGAGCAGAGTAGACCATAACAAAGCTTAACAGAGTGGAGTAGAGTAGAGCATAGTAGAGAAGAATAGAGCAGAGTAGAGTAGAGTATAGTAGAGTAGAGTAGAGTAGAATAAAGTAGAGCATTATAGAGCAGAGCAGAGTAGAGTAGAGTAGAGCTGGGTTAGGCTAAGCTAGGCTAGGTTTGGCTAGGCAAGATTAGAGTAAAGTAGGATAAAGTAGAGTAGAGTAGAGTAGAGTAGGATAGAGTAGAATAAAGTAGTGTAAAGTATAGCATAATAGAGTAGATTAGAGTAGTGTTAGGTTAGGTTAGGCTAGGCTAGGCTAGAGAAGAGTAGAGGAGAATATAGTAGAGTAAAGTTGAGTATACTAGAGTAAAGTAGAATAGAGCTAGGTTAAGCTAGGCTAAGCTAGGGTATAGTAGATTGGAGTAGAGTAGAGAAGAGCAAAGCACAGTAGAGGAGAGTAGAGTATAATAGAGCATAGTAGAGTAGAGCTAGGTTAGGCTAGGCTAGGCTAGACTAGAGTAGAGTAGAGCAGAGTAGAGCTGAGCAATATTTAGCTAGGCTAGACTAGGCTAAGTTAGAGAAGAGTGGTGTAGAGTTGAGTAGTGTAGAGAAGAGTAGAGTGATTTATAGTAGAGCTAGGTTAGGCTAGGCTAGGCTAGAGTAAAGCAGAGTAGAGTGGAGTAGAGTAGTGTAGAGTAGAATAAAGTAGCGATACATTAGGCTAGGCTAGGCATAGCTATGTTAAACTAAGCTAGAGTACAGTATAGTAGACTAGAGTAGAGTAGGGCAGATCAAAGAAGAGTGTAGAAAATAAGTGTAGAGCAGAGTAGAGCAGAGAAGAGTAGAGTAGAGTAGAGCAAAGTAAAGTATAGCAGAGCAAAGTAGAGAAGAGTATAGTAGAGCAGAGCTAGGTTAGTCCTGGTTACGATAGGCTAGACTAGGCTAGAGTAGAGCATAAAAGAATAAAGCTAGGTGAGGCTAGGCTAGGAAAGGCTATGTTAGAGTGGAGTAGAGTAGAATAGAGTAGATTAGGATAGTGTATAGTAGAGTATAATTGAGTTAAGCAGAGTAAAGCTTGGTTAGGCTTGCTAATCTAGGCTAGACTAGGCAAGGTTAAGCTAAGCTTGCCTAAAGTAGATTAGAGTAGAGAATAGCAGAGTATAATAGAGTAGAGTTGAGCAAAGCTAGGTTGGGCGAAGCAAGGCTTGGCTAGGCTCAGGTAGAGTAGAGTAGAGTAGAGCAGACTAGATTAGAGCAGAGCATAGCAGAGCATAGCAGAGCAAAGTAGAGCAGAGTTGAGCATAGCATAGCAGAGTAGAGAAGTGGTAGGTTAGCAAAGGCTAGGCTATGCCTAGCTAGGCTTGGTTAAGCTAGGTTAGCAAAGAGTAGAGTAGAGTAGACTAGAGTGAAGTAGAGTAGAGTAGAGTTAAGTCTACTCAGAGCAGAGTAAACTATAGTAGAGTATAATAGAGCTTGGTTAGGGTAGGCTAGACTGGGTTAAGCTAAGCTTTGGTTGGTGAAGCTAGGCTTGCTAGAGTATAGTAGAGTAGAGTAGAGTAGAGTAGAGCAGAGCTAGGTTAGGTTAGGCTGTGCTAAGCTAGGTTAGAGAACATAATAGAGAAGAGTAGAGCAACACAGAGTAGAGTAGAGAGGACAAGAGTAGAGCAGAGCATAATAAAGCATAGTAAAGTAGAGCTAGGTTAGGCCAGGCTAAGCTAGGCAAAGTTAAGCTATAGTAGAGTAGAGTAGAGCTTGGTTTGGCTAGGCTAGTCAATGTTAGAGTAGAGTAAAGTCGAGTAGAGTAGAGTAGAATAAAGTATAGTAAAGCTAGGTTAGGTTAGGCTTGTCTAGGCTGGGCCAGGCTATGGTAGACTAGGCTAGGCTAGGCTAAACTAGAGTAGAATATAGTAGGGTAGAGTAGAACAGAGCTAGGATAGGGTAGCCTATTATAGGCTAAGTTAAGCTCGAGTAGAGTATAGTAGAGCAGAGTAGAGTAGAGTAGAGTAGAGTGGAGTAGACTAAAGTAGAGTAGAGCTGAGTAGAGTAGAGTAGAGTAGAGGAGAGGAGAGGAGAAGAGAGTAGATTACCGCAGAAGAGTAGTGTAGAGCAATGTAGAGTAGAGTAGGGCTTTACAGAGAAGAGCATAATAGAGTAGATCAGTGCATAGCGTAGCAGAGCAAAGTAGAGTAGAGCAGAGCAAATCAGAACAAAGAAAAGCAGAGTAGAGTAGAGTAGAGAAGACCTAGGTTAGGCAAGACAAAGCTATGTTATGCTAAGCTAGAGTAGAGTAAAGTAGAGCACAGCAGAGCTAGGTTAGGACAAGTTACAATAGAGTAGAGTAGAATATAGTAGATTAGACTAGAGAAGAGTAGAGTAGAAGAAAGTGGAGTAGAGTGGAGTAGAGCTCACGAAGGCTAGGCTAAGCTATACAAAACAATGCTATAGTAGGGTAGAATATAGTAGTGTTGAGCAGAGTTAAACAGAGTAGAGAAGAGTAGAGCATAGCAGAGTAGAGCAGAGTAGACTAGAGAAGATTAGAGTAGAGTGGATTAGAGTAGGGCAGAGTAGAGCCGAGTAGAGCATAGTATAGTAGAGCAGAGCAGAGCAGAGCAGAGTAGAGTAAAGCTAGGTCAGGCTAGGCTAGGCTAGGTTTGAGAATAGTAGAGTAGAGCAGAGTGAGGTAGAGTAGAATATAGAAGAGTTGAGCATAGTAGAGTGGAGTAGAGCTAGGTTTGGCTAGGCTTGGCAAGGCTAGGCTAGGCAAGGATAGACTAGGTTAGGCTAGAATAGAGTAGAGTAGAGTAGGGTGGAGTAAAGTAGAGTAGAGTTAGGTTAGGCTTGATTATGCGAGATTACAGTGGAGCAGAGTAGAGTAGAGTAGTGTAGAATAGAGTAGAGTAGAGCATAATACATTAGAGTAGATCAGAGTGTAGTAGAGGAGAGTAAAGGGTAGGGTAGATCTAGGTTAGGCTAGGCTAGTGTACAGTAGAGTAGAGTAGAGCTTTGGTTAGGTGAGGCTAGGCTAGGCAAATTTAGAGTAGAGTAGATATGAGTAGAGTAGAGCATAGTAGAGTAAAGTAGAGTAGAGCTAGCATAGGCTAAGCTAGCCTAAGCTAGGGTAGGCTAGGCTAAGTTAGAGTAGAGTAGAGTATAGTAGAGTAGAGTAGAGCTAGGTTAGGCTCGAATAGGCTTGGCTAAACTAGGCTAGATAGAAGTAGAGTAGGGAAGAGTAGAGCAAAGCAAAGCATAGAAGAGTAGAGTAGAGCAGAGCAAGGAAGAGAAGAGTAGAGCAAAGTGGAGTTGAGCATAATAAAGCAAAGCATACTAGAGCAGAGTAGAGAAAAGTAGAGCATAGAAGAATAGAGTGGAGTACAACAAAGTAGAGCTAGATTAGGCTAGGTTAGGCTATAGTATAGTAGATTGGAGCTAAATTAGTCTAGGTTAGAGTTGAGTAGAGTAGAATAGAGTAGAGTAGAGTATAGCTAGGTTAGGCTAGGCTAGGTTGGCATAAGGTAGAGTAGAGTAGAGTAGAGCATAACAAAGTAGGGCAAAGCAAAGCAAAGCATAGTAGGGTAGAGAAGAGCAGAGTAAACTAGAGTTGAGTAAAATTAAGTAGTGTAGAGCAAAGCATGATTAGGCTAAGTTAGGCTAGACTAGGCTAAGTTAGTGTAGAGTAGAGTAGAGTAGAGCTAGGTTAAACAATGTTAAGTTAGGTAAGGTTAAAATGGAGTAGACTAGAGTTGAATATAGTATAATATAATATAGTATAATATAGTATTTTAGAGTAGATTAGAGTAAAGCTAGGTTAAGTTAGGCTAGGGTAGACTAGAGTAGAGTAAAGTAAGGTAGAGCTCGGTTAGGCTAGGCTAGGCTTGGTTAGAGAAGAGTAGATTAGTGTAGAGTAGAGTACAGCAAAGCAGAGAAGAGTAGACCATAGTAGAGCTAAGTAGAGAAGTGCAGAGTAGAGCAGAGCAGAGCAGAGCAGACATGGTAGAGAAAAGAAGACAGAGCAGAGTCAAGAAGAACAGAGAAGAGCACAACAGAGCTGAGTTAATCTAAGTGAGGTTAGCCTACGCTAGGCTAGGCTAGGTTAGAATAGGATAGAGTATAGTAGAGTAGAGTAAATTAGAGCAAAGTAGAGTAGAGTATAGTAGATTAGAGTAGAGTAGAGAAGAGTATAATAGGGAAGAGTATAGTAGAGTTCAGCAAGCTTTCGCTTGGCCAGGCCAGCTAGGATAGGCGAGGCGAAGCTAAGTTACGCTAGGCTAGAGTAAAATAGAGTAGAGTATGGTAGAGTAGAGTATATTAGAGTATAATAGAGTAGAGTAAAGCTAGGTTAGGGTAGGCTACGCTATGGTAAGCCATGTTAGGCTAGATTAGAGTTGAGTAGAGTAGACTAGAACTTGATTAGGCCAGACTAGGCTAGGCAAGAGTAGAGTAGAATAGAGTAGAGCAGAGTAGAGTAGAATGGAGCAGAATAGAGAAGAGCAGAGCATAGTAGAATAGAGTAGAGCAGATTAGAGAAAGAGTAGAGCAAAGAAGAATAGAAAAAAGCAGATTATAGTCTAGAGAGTAGAGCAAAGTAGAGCTAGGTTTGAGTAAAGTAGAGTAGAGTAAAGTAAAGTATAGTAGAGTAGAGTAGAGTAGAGCATAACAGTACATAGTAGAACATAATAGAGTAGAGTAGAGTAGAGTAGAGCAGAGCAGAGTAGAGTAGAGCCGAGCAGAGAAGAGTAGAGCAAAGAAGAGCAAAGTAGTGCAGAGAAGAGTAGAGTAGAGCAGAGCAAGGTTAGGCTAGGCTAGGCTCGAGTAGATTAAATTAGAGTAGAGCAAGGTTAGGCTAGGCTAGGCTAAGCTAGGTTAGAGTAGAGTAGAGTAGAATAGAGTAGAGTTGAGTATGTTAAAGTAGAGTAGAGTATAATTGAGTAGAATAGAGCTAAGTTGGGCTTGGTTAGGCTATGTTGGGTTATTTTAAGCTTGAGTAGAGTAGAGTATAGTAGAGTGGAGCAGAGTTGAGTAGAGTATAGAAGAGTAGAGTAGAATAGAGAAGAGTAGAGCAAGTTTAAGTTAGGCTAGGGTAAAGTACAATATAGTAGAGTATAATAGAGCAGAGCAAAGCAAAGCAGACCAGAGTAGAGTAGAGTAGAGTGCAGATAGGTTAGGCTAAGCTAAGCTAGGTTAGGCTAGAGTAGAGTATAGTATAGCATGGTTTGGCAAGGGTAGGCTAGGCTAGGATAGAATAAAGTAGAGTAGAGCAGAATGGAATTGAGTAGAGTCAAATATAGTGTAGTATAATAGAGTAGAGTAGAGCAGGGTAGAGCTAGGTTAGGCTAAGCTAGGCTTGAGTAAGCAAGGGCAGGCTCAGCTAGCATAGAGTATAGTAGAACTCAAGAAGGCTATGCTTGGCTAGAATATAGTGGAGTAGAGTAGAATAGAGTAGAGCTGAGGAGAGTAGAGTAGAGCAGAGCAAAGTAGAGTAGAGTAGAGAAAAGCAGAGCAGATTAGAGCAAAGCAGTGCAGAGAAGAACAGACAAAGTAGAGTAGAGCAGAGTAGGATAGAGCTAGGATGGGCTCAACTAGGCTAGGCTAGGCTAGGCTAAGTTAGGTTAGAATAGAGTAGAGTAGAGAAGAGTAGGGTAGAATAGAATGGAGTAGAGTAGGGTAGAGTATAGTGGAGCAGAGTGTAGTGTTGTGGAGTAGAGTAGAGTAGAGTAGAGTAGAGCTAGGTTAGGCTAGGACAAGCTTGGTTAGTAAAGTAGAGTAGATATAGTAGAGTATAGTAGAGTAGAGTATAGTTGGCTAGGTTAGGCTCGGCTAGGCTATACTAGGGTAGGCTTTATTAGGCTAGGCTAATCAAGAGTAGAGTAGAGTAGAGGTTGATTTTGCTAGGCTAAGTTAGAGTAGAGTAAAGCAAAGCAGGCAGAGTAGAGTAAAGCAACAGAGTAGAGAAGAATAGAGTATTATAGTGCAGAGCAGAGCAGTATAAAGTAGAGTAGAGACGAGCAAAACAAAAAAAATACAGTAGAACAAAGAGAGTAGAGTAGAATAGAGCTAGTTTACGCAAAGCAAGGCTGGCTAGGTTAGAGTAGAGTAGACTTCAGTAGAGTAAAGTTGAGTAGAGTGAAGTAGAATATAGTAGAGTAAAATAGAATAGAGTAGAGTAGTGTAGAGCAAGGTTAGTCTATGCCAGGTTAGGTTAGGCTAGGTTAGGCTCTTTTAGATTATAGTAAGGTGGAGTAGAGTAAAGTAAAGTTAAGCTAGGATGGCTAAGCTATAGTAAAGTAGAGTATAGTAGAATAGAGTAGAGAAGAACAGAGCAGAGTAGAGCAAAGCACAGTAGTGTTGAGTAGACAATAGTAGAGCAATGTAGAGGAGAGTAGAGCAGAGCAGGGTAGAGTAGAGTAGAGTATAGGATAGCAGAGCAATGTTAACCTAGGCTATACTAGCCTAGGCTAGGCTAGATTAGAGTGGAGAAGAATAAAGTAGAGCTTGTTTAGGCTAGGCAACCAAGGCTTGGTTAGAGTAGAGTAGAGCATAATAGAGTAGAGTATAATAGAGTATAGAAGAGTAAAGTAGAAATAAGTTAGGCTAGGCTTGGGTAGGCTAGTTTAAGTTAGGCCAAGCTAGAGTAGAGTAGAGTAGAGCAGAGTAGATCAGAGTAAAGTAGAGTAGAGTTGAAAAGAGATAGTTTATGCTAGGCTAGGCTGGAGTAGAGTAGGGTAGAGTAAAGCATAGTAGAGCTAAGCAAAGTAGAGCAGAGTAGAGTAGAGTAGAGCAGAGTAGAGCATTGTAGAGTAGAGTAGAACAGAGTAGAGTAAAGTAGAGCAGAGCAGAGATGAGCAGAGTAGATTGGAGCCAGGTTAGGCTAGGCTAGGCTTTACTAGGCTGGGTTAGAGTATTGTAGAGTAAAGCTAGGTTAGGCTAGGCTGGGTTAGAATATTGTAGAGTAAAGCTAGGTTAGAGTAGAGTAGAGTATAATAGAGTTGATTAGAGTTGAGTGGTGTAGACTGGAAAAAAGTAGAGTAGAGCAAAAAAGGGCAAAGCATAACAAAGTAGAGCTAAGCAGAGTAGAGCAAAATAGACCAGAGCTGCACATAGTAGAGTAAAGAATAGCAAAGCAGAGCAAAGTAGAGCTAGGTTAGGCTAGGCTAGCCTAGGCTAGAGTAGAGTTAGGTTAGGCTTGGCAAGACTAGGCTAGGTTAGGGTAGGGTAGAGAGGAGTAGAGTTATGTAGAATAGAGTAGAGTAGAGTAGAGTAGAGTTAAGTAAAGTAGAGTTGAGTAAAGCAGAGTAGAGTAGAGTAGAGTCTAGTACAGTTAAGTTAAGCTAGGTTAGATAAGGCTAGGTTAGGCTAGTCTTGGGTAGGCTAGGCTAGCCTAGAGTGGAGTAGAGTAAAGCAGAGTAGAGTAGAGTGGAATACAGTAGAGTAGAGTGGAATATAGTAGAGTTGTGTTTAATAAAGTAGAATAGAGCAAAGTAGAGCAAAGAAGAAGTGAGCAAAGTCGATTAGGGCAAAGTTAAGAATGGGAGAGTAGAATAGAGTAGAGTAGAGTAGAACAGAGCAAAGCAGAGCAGAGTAGAGGAAGGTTTTGCTATGCTAGGCGAGGCTAGGCTTGGCTAGTCATGGTTAGAGTAGAATAAAATAGAGTAGAGTAGAGTAGAGTAGAGTAGATGCTAGTATAGTATAATAGAGTAGAGTAGAGTAGAGCTAGATTAGGCTAGGCTATACTAGAGTAGAGTAGAGCAAGGTTAGGTTAGGTTAGGCTAGCCTAAGCTAAGCTAGAGTAGAATAGAACAGGGTTGAGCAGAGTAGAGCAAAGCAAGCTAGAGTAGAGTAAAGTAGAGTAGAGTCATATTAGACTAGGCTAGAGTTGGGTAGAATAGAGTAGAATAGAGTAGAGTAGCATAAAGCTAGGTTAGGCTTGGTTTAGATAGAGTAGAGTAGAGTATAGTAGAGTATTATAGAATATAATAGAGTATAGTAGAGTATAATAGAGTATAGTAGAGTAGAGGAGAGTAGTGTTAGGTTAGGCTAGGCTCAGCTAGGTAATGTTAGGTTAGGTTTTGCTGGGCTTGGCAAGAGAAAGGTAGAGTAGAGTAGAGTACAGAATAATAGAGAAGAGTAGAGTAGAGCTAGGTTAGGTTAGTCTAGGGTAGGCTAAAGTAGATTAGAGTAGAGTAGAGCCGAGTAGAGCCAAGTAGAGTAAAGTAGAGCAGAGCAGAGTAGAACAGAGCAGAGCAAAGCTAGGTTAGTCAAGGCTGGGCTTGGCTAGGTTGGGCTAACTCAGGCTAGGCTAGGCTAGAGTATAATAAAGTAGAGTAGAGTAGTATAAAGTAGAGTAGAGTAGATTTAAGTAGAGTAGAGTAGAGTTGAGTAAAGCTAGGTTAAGAAGGGTTAGGCTAGGCTAGAGTAGAATAGAGCAGAGAAGAATAGATTAGAGTTTGATAAAGAAAAGTAGAGAAGAGCATAAAATAGTATATCAGAGTAGAGTAAAGTAGAGTAGAGTAAAGTAGAGTATAGTAAGTAGAGTAACATTGAGGACAGTAAAGCAGAGCAGACTAGAGCAGAGTAGAGCAAAGTAGAGTGGAGCATAGTAGAGTAGGCAGAGGAAAAGAGAGCTAAGTAGAGTAGAGTAGAGAACGGTAGAGCAGAGTCTAGCAGAGCTTGCTTAGGGTAGGCTAGGTAAGGCTAGGCAAGGCAAGGCTAGGCTAGGCAAGGCTATAGTGGAGTAGAGTAGAGTAGAATCGAGTATAGTAGAGTAGAGTAGAGTAGAGTAGTGCTAGGTTATGGTAGGTTAAGTTAGGTTAGAGTAGAGTAGGCTTAAGTAGAGTAGAACAGAGTAAAGTGTAGTAGAGTAAAGTAGAGCATGGTTAGGCTAGGCTAGGCTAGGTAGAGTAGAGTAGAGTAGAGTAGAGTATGATATAGTAGAGTATAGTAGAGCAGAGAAGAGTAGGGTATAATAGAGTAGATCTAGGTTTGGTTAGGGTAGGGTAGGTTAGGCTAGGTAAGGCTAAAGTTTAGTTGAGTAGAGTAGTTTAGAGCAAAGTAGAGCTAAGTTAGGGTAAGCTAGCATAGGCTCGGCTAGAGTAGAGTAAAGTAGAGTAAAACAGAGCAGAATAGAGTAAAGCAGAGCAGAGTAGAGTAGAGTAGAGAAGAGTAGAGTAAAGTAGAGCAAAGCAGTGTAGAGAAGAGTAGAGTAGAGAAGAGAGCTAGGTTAGGTTAGGCTAGGCTAGGCAAGTCTAGAGTAGAGTAGAGTAGAGGAGGGTAGAGCAATCTTAGGCTAGTCTAGGCTTAGTTAGGGTAGAGTACAGTATAGTAGGGTGGAGTAGAGTCAAATAGAGTAGAGTAGAATGTAGTAGAGTAGAGTAGAGTAAAATAAAGTAAAATATAGTAGAGTTTGGCTAGGCTAGGATTGGCTAGAGTAGAACAGAGCAAAGTAGAGTAGAGTATAGAAGAGTAGAGCATAATAGAGTAGAGTAGAATTGAGTAGAGAAAAGAAGAATAGAGCAGAGCAAAGCAGAGTAGAGTAGAGCAGAGCAAAGTAGAGCTAGGTTAGGCTAGGCTAGGATAAACTAAGCTCAACTAGGCTAGAGTTGAGTAGAGCAGAGCAGAGTAGAGTAGAGCATGGTTAGGCAAGCTGAGGCTAGGCTTTATTAGAGTGGAGTAGAGCATAGTAGAGTAGTGGAGAGTAGAGAAGAGTAGAGTAGATTAGAAGAGAGTAGAGCAAAACATCACAAAGCAAAGTAGAGCAGAGCATGAGTAAAGCAGAGCAGAGTTGAGTAGAGCAAAGTAGAGTGGAATAGAAAATAGTCGAGAAAAGAAGAGCAAAGCAAAGTAGAATAGAGCAGAGAAGAGTAGAGCATAGCAAAGTTTGGTTATGCTAGGCTAGGCTAGGCAAGGTTATGCAAGGTTTAGCTATAGTAGAGTAGAGAGAGTAGACCAGTGTAGAGTAGAGTTAAGAGCTAGGTTAGGCTAGGCTAGAGAAGAGTAGAGTAGATAGAGTAGAATATAGTAGAGTAGAGTATTCTAGTGTAGAGTAGAGTAGAGTAGAGTGGACTAGAGCAGAGCAAGGTTATGCTATGCTTGGGTAGGCTAGGATAGGCTACGATATGCTAGGTTAAACTATAGTATAGTAGAGTAAAGTAGAGCATTGTTGAGTAGATTAGAGATATGTTTGGCTAGGCCAGGATAGGCTAGGTGAGAGCATAACAGAATAGAGTAGATTAGAGTAGAACATAGTAGAGCAAAGTAGACTAGAGCAGAGCATACCAGAGTAAAACAAAATAGAACTGAGCATAGCAGAGTAGAGCAGAGTAGAGTAAGCAGAATAGAGTAGAGCTAGGTTAGGCTAGGCTAGGCTATGTTAAGAAAGGCCAAGCAAGACTAGAGTAGAGTAGAGTTAGATTAGGCTAGGTTAGCTTAGAGGAGAGTAAGGTAGAGTTGAGTTTATTAGAGTGGAATAGAGGAGAGGAGAGGAGAGGAAAAAGGAATGGAAAAAAGCAGAGTAGAGTAGGCCAGAGCAGAGCAGAGCATAGTAGAGCTCGGTTAGGCTAGGATAGGCTAGGCTAAGTTAAAGTGCAATGGAATAGAATAGAGTAGAGTAGAGCAGAGCAGAGTAGAGCAAAGCAAACCCGAGCAGATCATAGCTAAGTAGGACAAAGATAGGAAAGTAGAATAGAACTGAGCAGAGTAGAGCTAAGAAGAGTAGAGTAGAGAAAAGAAGAGTAGAATAGAGCTAAGTTAGGCAAGGCTACACAAGGCTAGGCCATGCTACACAAGGCTAGGCCATGCTAGGCTTTAATAAGCTAGGCAAAGCTAGGCTAGGCTAGAGTAAAGTAGAGTAGATTGGAGATAGGTTAGGCTAGGCTTAACTGGGCTAGGTTTGAATAGGGTAGGGAGTAGAGTAGAGTCTAGTATATTAGAGTTAGGTAGATTAGAGTAGAGTAGAGCTAGGTTAGGCTAGCCTAAGTAAGGCTAGGTTAGCCTAGGCTAGGGTAGGCTAGGCTAGGTTAGAGTAGAGTAGAGTTGAGTTTAATAGAGTAGAGTAGAGTAGTGCTTGGCTAGGTTTTTCTAGGTCTGGTTAGGCTAGGCTAGAGTAGAGAAGAGTAGAGTAGAGTAGAGAAGAGCAGAGCAGAGGAAAGCATAGTAGAGTAGAGAAGAGAAGAGTAAAGCAGAGTATAATAGAGAAGAGAGGAGAAGCATAGAGTAGAATAGAGCTGAGCAAAGTGCAGTAGAGCAAACCGTAGTATTTAGAGCTAGGTTAAGCTAAGCTAGGTTTGGCTAGGTTAGGCTAGGCAAGGTTAGAGTAGAATAGAGATGAGTAGAATAGAGTAGAGAAGAGTAGAGTAGAGTAGAGTAAGGTAAAGTAGTGTATAACATAGTAGAGTAAGGTTAGGATAGGCTAGGCTAGAGTAGAGTAGAGTAGAGTAGGGTTGAGCAAGGTTAGGTCAGGCTAGGCTTGGCTAGGTTAGGCAAGAGTTGAATAGAATAGAGAAGAGTAGAGTAGAGTAGAATAGAGTAGAGTAGAGTAGAGCAGAGCAGAATAGAGTAGAGAAGAGTAGAGCAGAGCAGAGTAAAGTAGAGGAGAGGAGAAGAGAGAAGAACATAGCAGAGTAGAGTAGAGTAAAATAGACCAGAGCAAAGAAGAGAAAAGTATAGCATAACAGAGTGGTGTATAGTAGAGTGGAAAAGAGCAAAGCATAAAAGAGTAGAGTATAGTAGAGTAGAGTAGAGCAGAGCAGAGCATAGCAGAGTAGAGCAAGCTTAAGCTAAGCTAGGCTAAGCGAGGCTAGATTAGAGCATAGTAGAGTAGAGTATAGTAGAGCCTTGTTAGGTTAGGCTAAGGCTAGGTTAGATTGGAGTAGAGTAGAGCAGATTAGAGTAGTGTATAATAGAGTAGAGCTAGGTTAGGCTAGGCTAGCAAAGGCTCTGATAGGCTAGGCTAGGATATCATAGAGTAGAGTAAGGTAGTGTAGAGGAGAATAGAGTAGAGTTGAGTAGAGTAGATTGGAGTTTAGTAGAGTAGAGTAAACCAGAGTAAAGTAGAGTAGAGTAGATTATAGTAGAGTGGAGTAGAGTAGAGTAGAGAAGAGTAGAGTAGAGGAGAGGAGAGGAGAGTAGAGCAGAGTAGATAGAGCAGAGTAGATAGAGCAGAGTAGAGTAGAACAAAAGAGTAGAGTAGAGTAGAGTATAACAGAGTAGAGTAGAGTAGAGCAGAGTAGTGTAGAGCAATACAGAGTAGAGCAAAGCAAAGTTGAGCTGGGTTAGGCTAGGATAGGATAGAGCAGAGTAGAGTAGAATAGAGTTAAGTAGAGTAGAGTAGTGTAGAGTAAAGTTTAGTAGAGCTAAGTTATGCTATGCTAGGCAAAGTAAAGCTAGGCTAGGGTAGTCTAGGCAATGCTTGCCTCAGCTAGGCTATAGTAGAGTAGAGTAGAGTAGAGATAGATTAGGCTAGGCATGGATAAGTTAACCTATGCTAGAGAAAAGTAGAGTAAAGAAGAGTAAAGTAGCATATAATTGAGTAGAGTAGCATATAATTGAGTAGAGTAGAGTAGAGTATAACAGGGTAGAGTAGAGTGGAGTAGAGTAGAATGGAGTAGAGTAGAGGAGAGGAGAGGAGTGGAGTGGAGAAGAGAAGTAAGGAGAGGAGAGGAGAGCAAAGTAGAGCAAAGCTAAGCAAAGTAGTGTAGTGGTGAGAAGAGCAAAGTAGAGAAAAGGAAGGAAATGTAGAGCAGAGCAGAGCTAAGCTAGGTTGGGCTATTCTAGGCTAGGCCATAATAGAGTAGAGTAGAGTGAGCAGAGCTAGGCTAGGCTATGTTAGAGTAGATTAGATTAGAGTAGAGCTATGTTAGGTTGGGTTAGGATAGGTTAGACTAGAGTAGAGTAGAGTAGAGTAATTCAGAGTAGAGCAAATTATAATAGAGCTTGGTTAGGCATGCTTAGAGAAGGGTAGAGTAGAGGAGAGTAGTGTAGAGTAGAGTATAGTAGATTAGAGCTAATTTATGTTAGAAATGCTAGGTTAGGGTAGGCTAGGCTAGAGTATAATAGAGTCTAGTATAGTAGAGTAGGGTAGATTAGAGTAGAGTAGAGTAGAGTAGAGCTAGGTTAGGCTAGGCTTGGCTAGGTTAGGCTAGGCTAGGCTAGAGTAGAGTAGAATAGAGTAGAGTGGAGTAGAGTAGAGTAGAATAGAGTAAAGTAGATTAGAGCAAAGCAAAGTAGAGCACAACTAGTTTAGGCTAGGCAAGGCTAGAGAAGAATAGAGTAGAGTAGAGTAGAGTAGAACTATGTTAGGCTAGGCTAGGCAAGGTTAGAGTAGAGTAGAGTAGAGTGAAGCTAGGTTAGGCTAGGCTAGGTTTGAGTAAAATAGAGTAGAGTAGAGTATAGTAGAGTATAATAGAGTATAGTGGAGTATAGTAGAGTAGAGTAGAGTAAAGCTAGGATAGGCTAGGTTAGTCTAGGCTAGGAGAGGCTACTTTTTTGCTAGGATAGGCAATAATAGGATAGAGTAGAGTAGTGTAGAATAAAGGGGAGTAGATTAGAGTAGAATAAAGAGGAGTAGAGTATAATAGAGTAGAGTAGAGCTAGGTTAGATTCGTCTAAGCTAGGATAGGCTAGAGTAGAGTACAGTAGAGAAGAGCCGAGTAGAGTAGAGTAGAGCAGAGTAGAACAAAGCTAAGCTAGGCTAGAGTAGAGTAGATTAGAGTAAAGTAGAGTGAAGTGGAGTAGAGCAGAGTAGAGTAGAGTGGAGTAGAGTAGAGTAGAGTAGAGTAGTGTAGAGTAGAGTATAGTAAAGTAGAGTAGCATAGAGTAAAGTAAAATGTAATAGAGGAGAGGAGAGTAGAATAGTGCAAAGCAGAGCAGAGCTTGTTTAGGCAAGGCTAGAGTAAAGTAGAGTATAGTAAAGTAGGCTTGAGTTAGGTCAATCGAAGCTAGGGTAGGATATGCTCAGGTAAGCTAGGCTAGAGTAGAGACGATTAAAGAAAAGTAGAGTAGAGTTGAGTAGAATAGAGTAGAAGAGAGTAGAGGAGACTAGAGTAGAGTAGTGCAGAGAATAGAAGAGCAGAGTAGAGTAGAGCAGAGTAGTGTAGAGTAGAGGAGAGGAGAGGAGAGAAGAACATAGTAGAGCAGAGCAGAGTAGAATAGACCAGTGAAATGAAGAGAGAACCATAACATAGCAGAGTAGTGCAGAGTAGAGTGGAAAAGTGCTGAGCATAATAGAGTAGAGTAGAGTAGAGCATAGTAGAGTAGAGGAAAGTAGAGCTGAGCTAGCTTAGGTTAAGCTAGGCTAGGCTAGGCTAGGAAATGCTAGCTAAAGTAGAGTATAGTAAAGTAGAGTAGAGTATAGAAGAGCCTTGTTAGGCTAGGCTAGTCTAGGTTAAAGTGGAGTAGAGTATAGGTTAGTAGAGTAGAGTTGAGTAGAGCAGATTAGAGCAGTGTATAGTGCAATAGATATAAGTTAGCCTAGGTAAGGTTAGGCTAACATAGGCTAGGGTAGGCAAGGCTAGGCTATCATAGAGTAGAGTAAGATAGTGTAGAGTAGAGTAGAGTATAGTATAGTATAGTAGAGTAGAGTGGAGTTGAGTAGAGTATAATAGAGTAAAGTTGAGTAGAGTAGATTATAGTAGAGGGGAGTAGAGTAGAGTAGAGAAGAGAAGGGTAGAGGAGAGGAGAGAAAAGAAGAGTAGAGTAGAGTAGAGTAGACCAGAACAGAGTAGAACAGAAGAGTAATAAAGTATAATAGAGCAGAGTAGAGCAGAGCAGAGTAGTGTAGAGCAATGCAGAGTAGAAAAAAGAATAGTTGAGCTAGGTTAAGCTAGGCTAGGCAAGGCAGATAAGATAGAGTATATTAGAGTAGAATAGAGTTAAGTATAGTAGATTAGTGTAGAGTAGAGGAAAGTAATGTTAAGTTATGCTAGGCTAGGCAAGACAAAGCTAAGCTAGGGCAGTCTAGGCAAGGCATGCCTAGGCTAGGCTATAGTAAAGCAGAGTAGAGTAGAGCTAGATTAGGTTAGGCATGGATAGGTTAACCTAGGCTAGAGTAAAGTAGAGTAGAGTAAAGTAGGGTAGAGTAGCATAGAATAGAGTAGAGTATATTATAGTAGAGTAGAGCAGAGCAAAGTAGAGTAAAACATAGTAGAGTAGAGTAGAGAAGAGAAGAGTAGAGGTAAGGAGATTAGAGGAAAGGAGAGGAGAGCAAAGCAGAGCAGAGTAGAGGTATGTAGAGTAAAGTAGAGCATAGCAGTGTAGAGGAGAGAAGGGTAGAGTAGAGAAAAGCTGAGCTGATTTTGGTAGAGTATAGTAGAGTAGAGTAGAGCAGTGCATGGCTAGCATATGTTAGAGTATAGTAGAGTAGAGTAGATTAGAATAGAGCTAGGTTAGGTTGGGTTATGATAGGTTAGAGTAGAGTATAGTAGAGTAGAGTAGAATAATTTAGAGTAAAGTGGAGTAAAGTATAGTAGAGCTTGGTTAGGCTAGGTTAGAGAGGGGTAGAGTAGAGTAGATAGAGTAGTGTAGAGTAGAGTATAATAGAGTAGAGCTAGGTTAAGTTAGCAAGGCTAGGCTAGGGTATGCTAGGCTTGAGTATAGTAGAGTATAGTAGAGTAGGGTAGATTAGAGTAGAGTAGAGTAGAGTAGAGCTAGGTTTGGCTAGGCTTTGCTAGGCTAGGATAGGCTAGAGTAGAGTAGAATAGAGTAGAGCAGAACAGAGAAGGTTAGAGTAGAGTAGAGTAGAGTAGAATAGAGAAAAGTAGAGCATAGTAGATCAAAGTAGAGCACAACTAGTTTAGGCTAGAGTAGAATAGAGTAGAGTAGAGTAGAGTAGAACTAAGTTAGGCTAAGCTTGGCTAGGTTAGAGTAGAGTAGAGTAGAGTAGAGTAGATTAGATTAGAGTTGAGCAAAGAAAAGTAGAGTAGAGTATAGTAGAGTATAGTAGAGTAGAGTAGAGCAGAGAAGAGTAGAGCAGAGCAGAGCTAGTTTAGGCGAGGCTAGGCTAGGCTAGAGTAGAGTAGAGTAGAGTAGAGTGATGTAGGCAAGAGCTAGGTTAGTCTATGCTATGATAGGATATGCTCGGGTAGGGTAGGCTAGACTCGTGTCGATTAGAGAATAGTAGACTAGAGTTGAGTAGAATGCAGTAGAGGAGAGTATGGGATACTAAATTAGAGTAGTGCAGTGCAAAGCAGAGCAGAGCAGAGTTGAGTAGAGCAAAACACAGTAGAGTAGAAGACAGGAGAGGCAAAAGAATGTAGCAGAGTAGAACTGAGCAGAGTACAACAGTGCATAGTAGAGTAGAGTAGAGTAGAGAAGAGTAGAGCAGAGCTTAGTAGAGTAGAGGAGAGGAGAGGTAAAAGAACACAACAGAGTAGAGCAGAGTAGAGTAGAGCAGTGTAGAGTAGAGTAGAGTTGGGTTAAGCTAAGCTAGGCTAGAGTTGAGTAGAGTAGAGTAGAGTAGATTTGAGTAGAGTCGAGTAGGGTAGAGGAAGGTTAGGCTAGGCTTGGCTAGGTTAAATAGAGTAAAGCATAGTAGAGTAGAATATAGTATAGTAGAGTAGAATAGAGTAGGGTAGAGCTAGGTTAAGCTAGGCTAGGTTAGGTTAAGTAGGCAAGACGAAGCTAAGATTGGCTAGAGAAGGGTAGGGTAGAGTAGAGTAGAGGAAAGTAGAGCAGAGTAGAGTAGAGCAGAGAATAGTAGAGTAGAACAGTGCAGAGCAAATTAGAGTAGAGCAGAGTAGAGTAGAGAAGAGATGAGCAGAGTAGAGCAAATCTGAGCAAATTATAGCACAGCTGATCTAGGTTAGGATAGGCTATGCTCGAGTAAGTTGGAGTGGAGCTCGGTTTGGCGAGGCTAGGCAAGTTAATGTTAGAGTAAAGTAGAGCAAATTAGAGTAGAGTAGAGTAGAGCTAGTTATGGCAAGCCTAGGCTAAGTTAAGTTTGGCTAGGCTAGGCTAGGTAAGAGTAGAGTATAGTAAAGTGAAGCAGAGTAGAGAAGAATAAAGTATAGTAGAGTAGAGCTAGGTTTGGCTAGGCTAGATTAGGCTAGGTTAGAGTATAATAGAGTATAGTAGAGTGTTGAAGAGTAGAGGAGAGTAGAGGATAGTAGAGTAAAGCAGAGTAGAGAAGAGTAAAGCAGAGTAGAGTAGAGTATAGCAGAGTAGAGAAAAGTAAAGCAGAGAAAAGAAAAGAAGAGCATAGCAAAGAAGGGAAAATTTCTTTTGAGCTAGAATAAGCTTGGTTGGGCTAGGCGAGGCGAGGCTAGGTTACAGTTGAGTAGAGTAGAGTAAAGGAGAGTAGAATAAAGTAGAGTTGAGTAGAGTAGAGCTAGTTTTGGATCAACTAGGCTAGGCTTTACATGGTTAGGGTACGGTAAGGTAGGCTAGAGCACAATAGAGTAGAGTAGAGTAGAGCTCGATTAGGCTAGGCTAGGTTAAAGTAGAGTAGAATAAAGTATAGTAGAGTAGAGTAGAGTAGAGAAGAACAGAGTAGAGTGGAGCTTGGTTAAGCTATGCTAGGCAAGGCCAGGCTAGGGCTAGGCCAAGTTAGAGTAGAGTAGAGTATAGTATAGTATAGTTGAGTAAAGTATAATAGAGTAGAGCTAGGTTAAGCTAAGCTAGGCAAGGCATGATATGGCTTGGCTACAGTAGAGTAGAGTAGAGAGGAGCTGAGCATAGTAGTGCAGAGAATTGCAGCGCAAAGCGGAGTTGAGCAGAGTGGAGTAGAGCTAAGCAAAGTGGAGTAAAGCAGAGCAGAGTAGAGTAGAGTAGAGTAGAGTGGAGCTAGATTATGCTAAGATAAGGTAGGCTAGGCTTGAGGTTAGTAGAGTATAGTAGAGTACAGTAGAGCTAGGTTTGGCTAGGCTAGGCCAGGCTAGGTGAGGCAACATTGGAGTAGAGTAGAATAGAGTGGAGTAGAGAAGAGTATAGTAGAGTGGAGTAGTGTGTCATAGAATAGAGCAGAGCTTTGTTAGGCTAAGCTAAGCTAAGCTAAGATTGGGTAGGCTATGCTAGGCTAGTGTAGAGTAGAGTAAAGTGCAGTAGAGCTAGGTTACGCTAAGTTAGGCTAAAGTACAGTAGAGTAGTGATGAGTAGAGTAGAGTATAGTGGAGTAGTGTAGGGCATAATAGAGTAGAGTAGAGTAAAACAGAATAGAGTAGAGAAGAGCAGAGAAGAGAAGAGTAGAGCTAGGTTAGGCTTGGCTAGGCTATGTTAGGCTAGGCTAGGCTTGGCTAGAGTAAAGTAGAGTAGAGTACAATAGATCATGATTAGGTTAGGCAAAGCTAGGCTAAACTAGACATGAGTAGACTAGAGTAGAGTAGAAAAGTATAGAATGAAGCAAAGAAGAGTAGAGTAGAGCAAAGTAGAGTAGAGTAGAGCATAGTAGAGCTGAGCAAAGATGAACTAGGTTAACCTAGGCTAGGCTAGAGTAGAGTAAGCTTAATTAGGTTAGGTTAAGCTAGGCTAGAAGATAGAGAAGTAGAGTAGAGTAGAGTAGAGTAAAGTTATATAAGGCTAGGCTAGGCTACGTTAGGTTAGGCCTGGCTAGAGTAGAGTAGAGTAGAGTGGAGCAGAGTAGAGTTGATCAAAGTAGAGTAGAATAGAACAGAGTAGAGTAGAGCAGAGTAAAGAAGAGTGTTGTGGAGTAGAGTAGAGTAGTGTAGAGAAAAGCAGAGTAAAGCAATGGAGAGCAGGGTAGAGAAGAGAAAAAGAGAGTAGATTAGAGTAGAGTAGAGTAGAGCTACGTTAGGCTAGTTTAGACTAGAGTAAAGTAGAGTATAGTAGAGCAGAGCTTGTTTAGGCAAGGTGAGGCTAGGCTTAGTTAGAGTAGAGTAGTGTAGAGAAGAGTAAAGTAGGGTATAGCAAATTTAGGCTTGGCTAGGCTAAATTAGGCTTGAGTAGAGTAGAGTAGAGTAAAGTAGAGTAGAGTAGAGTAGAGTAGAGCATAGAAGTACAAAGCAGAGCAGAGCAGAGTAGTGTAGAGAAGAGCAGACCAAACGATAGCAGAGTAGAGCAGAGCAGAGCAAAGCTATGTTAGGCTAGGTTAAGCTAGGCTAGGGTAGGGCAGAGAAAGGTTAGGCTTTACTAGGCTAGGCTTTGTTAGAGTAGAGCAGAGTAGGGTAGAATATAGTAGAGTATAGTAGAGTAGATTCGAGTAGTATAGAGTAGAGATTTGTAGAGTAGAGTAGCGTAGAGTAGAGTAAATTATAATAGAGGAGAGGAGAGGACAGGGGAGGAGAGGAGAGCAAAGGAGAGGAGAGGAGTAGATCAGAGCAAAGGAGACCAGAATAGAGTATAGTAGTGCTGAGAAGTGTAAAGCAGAGAAGAGTAGAGCCGAGTAGAGTAAAGCCGAGCATAGTAGACTAGAGCTACGTTTTGCTAGGCTAAGCCTGAGTAGAGTATAGTACAGTATAGTATAGTATATTATAGTATAGTTTAGTAGAGTTAAGCTAGGTTAGGTTAGGCTAGGCTAAGCTTGAGTAGAGAAGTAGATTAAAGTATAGTAGAGTAGAGCAAGGTTAGGTTAGGTTAGGTTAGGTTAGGCTTGGCTAGGTAAGGCTAGGGTAGAGTAGAGTAGAGTAGAGTAGAGTAGAGATGAGTTGAGGTGAGAATATAGCAAAGCAGAGTAGAGTAGAGCTAGGTTAGACTAGACTAGGCTAAGCTAGAGTAGATTAGAGTAGAGTATAGTAGAGTCGAGTTGAGCTAGGATAGGTTAGGCTAGGCTAGGCTTGGCTTGGTTAGGCTAGGCTAGAGTATTATATTAGAGTAGGGTAAAGTATAGTAGATTTAGGTTTGGCTCGACAAGGTTAGGCTCGGCTATGCTAGAGTTGAGTACAACAAAATAGAGTAGAGTAGAGTACTATAGAGAAGAGTAGAGTAAAGATGAGCTAAGCAGAGCAAGGCAGAGCTGAGTAGAGTATAGTAGAGTAGAGTACAGATAAGAATTATAGAGTAGAGTCGAGTAGAGCAAAGTAGAAGAGAGTGGAGCAGAGCAGAGTAGAGTAGAGTAGCGTTATGTTAGGCTAACAAGGCTAGGCTATGTTAAAGTAGTGTAGAGTAAAGTAATCTATAGAAGACTAGAGTAGAGTTGAGTAGAGTATAATAAAGTAAGGTAGAGTAGAGTAGAGTACAGCTAGGTTTGGGTGGGATAAGATAAGCTAAGCTAGGCTAGCTTGGCAAGAGTAGACTATAGTAGATTAGAGTATGGCTAAGTTAGGCTAGTTTAGGCTAGGCTATGTTAAGCTTGGTTGGAGTAGAGTAGAGTAGTGTAGAGCAGACCCGAGTAGAGCAGAGCATAGTAGAGCAGAGCACAGTAGAGTAGAGTAGAGAAGAGTTGAGCGAACAAGAGCTAAGCAAAGCAAACAAGAGCTAGGTTAAGCTAGGTTAGGCTAGGCACGATTAGAACAGAATAGAGTAGAGCATAGTAGAGTAGTGTAGCGTAGAGCTAGGTTAGGCTAGGCTAAGCTAAGGTATGGTTGGCTAGGCTAGGCTACAACAGAGTAGAGTAGAGTAGAGTGGAGTAGCATAAAGTAGAGCTAGGTTAGGCAAAGTTAAGTTAGGCTAAGCTAGAGTACATAGCAGAGAAGAGTAGAGTAGAGCAGAGTAGAGTAGAGTACGGTAGAGTAGAGCAGAGAAGAGTAGAGTAGAGCATACCATAAAAGAGCAGAGTAGAGTAGAGCAAGGTTTGGCTAAGTTAAGCTAGGCTAGGTAAGGCCAGCTTATGTTAAAGTAGAGTAAAGTAGAATAGAGTAGAGTAGAGTAGAGTAAAGATTTGTTAAGCTAGGGTAGGCTATGTTAGAGTACAGTAGAGTCGAGTTGAGTAGAGTAGTATAGAGTAGAGTAGAGCTAGGTTAGGCTAGGCTAGCTTCGACTTGGGTATGCTAGGCTAAAGTAGAGTAGAGTATAATAGAGCTAGGTTTGGCTTGGCTAGGCTAGGGAAGAGTAGAGCATAGTCGATTAAAGTAGAGTAGAGTAGAGTTGTGTAAAGTAGAACAAAGTAGAATAGAGTTGATGACAAGAGAGGAGGGCAGAGCAGAGCAGAAGAAAAGAACTGAGAAATTTAGAGTAAACCAGTATAAAGTAGAGTAGAGTAGAGTAGAGTAGAATAGAGTAGAGCTAGTTTAGCTCAGGGTAGGCTAGGTGAGGCTAGGCTAGGATAGAGTAGAGTAGAGTTTGGTTAGGCTATGCATGACTAGTCTAGGCTAGGCTAGAGTAGAGTAGAGGTGAGTAGAGAAGAGTAGAGTTTGATTAGGCTAGGCTAGGCTGGAGTATAGTAGAGTAGAGTCGAGTAGAGTAGAATAGAGTAGAGTAAAGTGGAATAGAGTGGAGTAGGTTAGAGAAGAGTAGATTAGAGTAGAGTAGAGTAGAGAATAGTAGAGTAAAGGAGAGGTGACGAGAGGAGAGGAGAGGAGAGGAGAGGTGAAGAGAGTAGAGTAGAGTAAAGTAGAGCATAATAGAGCAGAGCAGAGTAGAGTAGAGCAAAGTAGAAGAGAGCAGAGTAGAGTAGAGAAAACTAGAGTAGAGTAGAGTAGAGAAGAGTAGAGTAGAGTAGAGTAGAGCTAGGTTATGCTCGACTCGGTTAAGCTAGGCTACAGTAGAGTGGAGTACAACATAGTAGAGTAGAGTAGAGCAGAGTATAGTAGAGCAGAGCTAGGCTAAACTAGGCTAGGCAAGAGTAGAGTAGAGTAGAGTAAAGTGCAATAGAGTAGAGCATTATAGAATATAGCAGTGCAGAGTAGAGAAAAGCATTGCAAAACTGAGTAGAGATGAGTAGAGTAGACAAGGGCAGAGCTTGGTCAAGCTAGGCTAGGCTAGGCGAGGCTAGAAAATAGTAGAGTAAAATAGAGTCGAGTAGAGTAGAGTAGAGTAGAGTAGAGTAGAGTAGAGCTAGGATAAGATATGCTAGGCTAAGTTAGAGTTGAGTAAGTTAAAGTAAGATAGAGTAGAGGTAGGTTAGGCTAGCCTAGGTTAGGTTTGGATAGGCTAGGGAAGGCTAGGTTAAGCTGAGTAATGCTACAATAGAGTATAGTAGAGTAGAGTAGAGTAGGGTATCATAGAGAAGAGCTATGTTTTGTTGGGCTAAGCTAGGCTAGGCTAGTTTAGGATAGCTTATGCTAGGTTAGAGTAGAGTAGAGTAGAGCTATACTAGGATAAGCTAGGCTAGGCTAGAGTAGAGCAGAGTAGAGTAGAGTAGAGCAGAGAAGAGTAGAGCAGAGTAGAGCAAAGTAGAGTAGAATAGAGTAGAGTAGATCATAGTAGAGCATAGTAAAGCAAAGCAGAGTAGAGTAGAGCTAAGTTAGACGAGGCTAGGCTAAGCTAGGTTATGCTTGGTTAGGTTAGGCAATGCTAGGCAAGGATAGGTTAGAGTAGAGTAGAGCAGAGTTAAGTAGAGTAGAATAGAGTAAAGTAGATTAGAGTAGAGTAGTGCTGGGTTAGGGTAGGCTAAGCTAGGCTAGGCTAAGCAATGATAGTCTAGGTCAGGCTTGGCTAGAGTAGAGCGAAGCTTGGCTAGGCAAGGCTTGGCTAGACTATAGTAGAGTAGAGCTTGGTTAGGCTTGGCAAGGCTAGGTTAGAGTAGAATAGAGTATAGTAGAATAGAGTAAACTAGAGTATAGTATAGTAGAGCTAGGTTAAGGTAAAATAAGCTAGAGTAGAGTAGAGTAGAGTATTGTAGAGGTAGGTTAGGCAAAGCTAGAGTAGAGTATAGTAGAGTAGAGTAGAGTTGAGTTGAGTGTAGTAGAGTAGAAAAAAATATAGTGTAGAGTAAAGCAGAGTAGAGTAGAGTGAAGTACAGGAGAGGAGGGCAAAGCTGGGCAGAGCAAAGCAAAGTAGAGTGGAGTAGAGTAGAAGAGCAGAGTAGAGAAATATAGAGCAAAGTAAAGTAGAGTAAAGCAGTGTAGAGTAGAGTAGAGTTGAGTATAGCAGAGCAGAGCTAGGTTAGGCTATCCTATACTAATATAAGATAGAGTATTGTAGAGTAGAGTAGGGTATGGTAGAGTAAAGTAGAGCACGGTTAGGTTTGGCAAAGCTAGGCTAAGCTTGGCTAGGCTAGGTAGTGTAGAGTAGAGTAGAGTAGAGTAGAGCTTGGTTAGGCAATGCTAGGCTAGGTTAGAGTAGAGTAGAGTATAGTAGAGTAGAATAGAGTAGAGTATAGTAGAGTAGAGCTAGGTTAGGCTAGGATAGGCTAGGGTAGAGTAGAGTAGAGCTAGGTTAGGTTAGGCTAGGCTAAGCTAGAGTAGAGTAGAGGACAATAGAATAAGGAAAAATATAGTCGAGTAAAAAAGAGTAGAGAATAATATAGTAGAGTGGAGGAGAGGAGAGCAATGCAGAGCAAAGTAGAGCAAAGCAAAGCAAAGCAGAGAAGAGCATAGTAGAATAAAAGACAAGAGTAGAGATATGCAAAGTAAAAGAAGAGTAGTGTAGAGCAGTGCAGAGAAGAGCAAAGCAGAGTGGAGTTGAGTTGTGTAGAGTAGAGCTAAGTTAAGCTAATCTAGGCTAGGCTAGGTTAGTGTAGAGTAGAGTAAAGTAAAGCTAGGTTACACTAGGCTAGGCTGGGGTAGGCTAGGTAAGGCAAGAGTAGAGTAGAGTAGAGTAAAGTAAAGTAGAGTTGAGGTAGCATAGGCTAGGCTTAGCTAGGCTATGCTAAGGTAAGCTAGGCTAGGCTAGAGTAGAATAGAGTAGAGTATAGTAGAGTAGAGCTAGGTTAGGGTAGGCTGGGATAGAGTATAGTCGAGCTAAGTAGAGTATAGTGGAGTAGACTAGAGATGAGCATAGCAGAGCAGAATGGAGTAGAGCAAAGGGGAGTAGAGTAGAGTAAATCAGAGTAGAGCAAAGTAGAGTAGAGTAGAGTAGCCAGAGTTAGGTTAGGCTTCGCTAGGCAAGGTTAGTATAGGCTAGGATAATGTAGATTAGAGCTACGTAGGGCTTTCTTAGGATAGGCTTGGTTAGAGTAGAGTATAGTGGAGTAAAGAAGAGTAGAGAAGAGTAGAATAGAGTAGAATATAATAGAGTAGAGTAGAGTAGAGTATAATAGAGTAGAGCAGGGTTAGGCTAGGTTAGACTATGCTTGGTTAGGCTAGGTAGGCTAGGTTAAGCAAGGCAAGAGTAAAATTGAGTAGAGTAGTATAGAGCAAGGTTAGAGTACAATAGAGTAGAGTAAAGTAGAGCAGAGAAGAGCAGAGTAGAGTAGAGCAGAGCAAAGTAGAATAGAATAAAGCAAAATAAAGTAGAGCATAGTAGAGCTTAGCTAGGTTAAGCTAGGCAAGGCTAGGCTAGGGTATGCTAGGCTAGTGTAGAGCATAGTAGAGTAGAGCTAGGTTAGGCTAGGCTAAGCTAAGTTATGTTAGAGTGAAGTGGAGTAGAGTAAAGTAAAGAAGAGTAGAGTAGAGTAGAGTAAACTCTAGTAGAGTAGAGTAGAGTATGATAAAGTAGAGTAGAGCTATGTTAGGCTAGGCTAGAGTAGAGTATAGCTCAGTTAAGCTAGGCTAGAGTAGAGTTAAGGAGAGTAGAGCAGAGCATAGCAATGTAGAGTAGAGCTATATTAGGCAAGGTTTGGTTAGGTTAGGCTAAGTTAGGTAATGCTAAGCTAGGGTAGGCTAGAGTAGAGTTGAGTAGAATTGGGTAGAGCAGAGAAGAGTAGAGTAGATTAGAGTAGAGCTAGGTCAGCCTAGGCTAAGCTAGGCTAGGCAATGATAAGCAAGGCTTGGCTAGGCTAGAGTAGAGTAGAGTAGAGTTGAGTTGAGCTAAGTTAGGCTAGGCTAAGCTAGGCTATGCTAGAATTCAAAGAAGAGCAGAGTAGAGTAAAGTAGAGTAGAGAAGAGTAGAGTGGAGTAGAGCAAAGAAGAGGAAAGTATAGCAGAGCATAACAGAGTAGAGAAGAGCATAACAGAACTAAGCTAGGCTAGGCTAGACTAGACTAGGTTAGGCAAGCCTAGGCTGGAGTTGATTAGAGTAGGGTAGAGTAGAGTAGAGTAGAGTAAAGTAGAGCTTGCGTAGGCTAGGCATGGCTAGGTTAGAGTAGAGTAGAGTATAGTAGAGTATAATAGAGTAGAGCTAGGTTAGGCTAGGGTATGCTAGGCTAGGTTATGATTTTTCTAGAGTAGAATAGAGTAGAGTATAGTAGAGTCAAGTTGGGTTAGGGTAGGATAAGCTATAGTAGAGTAGAGTAGAGTAAAGAAGAGTAAAGAAGAGTAGATTAGAGTAGAGTAGAGTAGAGTAGAGGAGAGCAGAGCAGAGCATTGTAGAGTAGAGCAAAATAAAGTAATGCAAAGTAGAGTAGAAGAGCAAAACAAAGAAATACAGAGCAAAATAGTGTAGAGTAGATCATAATAGAGTAGAGTATAATGGAGAAGAACAGAGTAAGGTTAGGTTATTCTAGGCTAATCTAGGCTAGGGTAAGCTAAAGTAGAGTACAGTAGAGTAGAGTAGAGCAAAGTAGAGAAGAGCTAAGTTATTCTATGCTAAGTTAGGCTAAGCTAAAGTAGAGTAGAGTAGAGTAAAGTAGAGTAAATTAAAGTAGAGCTAGGTTAGGCTAGAGTAGGCCACAGTAGAGTAGGGTATAGTAGAGTATAGTAGACTAGAGTAGAGCTAGGTTAAGCTAAGCTAGGATGTAGTATAGTAGAGTAGAGTGGAGTGGAGAAGAGAAGAGTAGAGATATGCAGAGAAGAGCAAAATAGAGTAGAGTAGAGTAGAGTAGAGAAGAGTAGTGTTGAGTAGAGTAGAATAGAGTAGAGCAGAGCTCGGTTAGGCTAGGCTTGGCTAGGCTAGGTTAGGTTAGGTTAGGCTTGAGTGGTTTAGATTAGAGCTCGATTGGGCTTTGGTAAACACTTCTTTGTTAGAATAGAGTTGTGTAGAGTAAAATAGAGTAAAAAAAAATAGAACTGAGTAGAGTAGATAGGAGTGGAGTAGAGTAGAGTAAGGTGGAGTAGAGCTAGGTTAGGCTAGGCCAAGCTAGGCCTGGATTGGCTAGGTTAGCCTAGGCTAGGTTAGTGTAGAGTAGAGTAGAGTAGACTAGAGTAGAGTACTATAGAGTATAATAGAGTAGAGTATAGTATAGTAGAATTTTGTAGAGTAGAGTAGAGCAAGGTTAGTATAGGATAGGTTAGACTAGGCAAGGCTAGCCTAGGTTATGCTAAGCTAGCACAGAATAAAGTAGAATAGAGTAGAGTAGAGTAGAGTAGAGTAGAGCTTGGTTAGTCTAAGCTGGGCCTAAGTAGAGTGGAGCAGAGTGGAGTAGAGTAGGGCAGAATAGAGTAGAGTAGAATATATTAGAGCAAAGTAAAGCAGAGTAGAGTAGAGCAAAGAAAAGTAGAGCAGAGAAGAGTAGAGAAGAGTAGAGCTAGGTTAGGCTAGGCTAGGTTTTGTTGGGTTATAGTAGAGTAGTGTAGAGTAGATTATAGTGGAGTATAATAGAGTAAAGTAGAGTAGAGTTAGGTTACTCTAGGTAAGGCTATGCTAGGGTCGAGTAGGGTAGACTAGAGAATAACAGAGTAGAGTAGAGCAATGTAGACTAGAGAATAGCAGAGTAGAGTAAAACTATGCAGAGCATAGTAGAGTAGAGTAGAGCAAGATTTGGCAAGGTAAGGTATTTCTTGACTAGCTATAACAGAGTAGATAAAGGCTAGGTTGGGCTAGGTCAAATTAGGCTAGGTTTGAGTAAAGTAGAGT
The DNA here is from genome assembly GCA_023846275.1 of Vanilla planifolia. Taxonomy (NCBI): domain Eukaryota; kingdom Viridiplantae; phylum Streptophyta; class Magnoliopsida; order Asparagales; family Orchidaceae; genus Vanilla; species Vanilla planifolia. The sequence goes on from JAIUJO010000295.1 coordinate 56,089, forward strand.
AGACTAGAGTAGAGTAAAATAGAGTAGAGTAGAGTTGAGCTAGGTTAGGCTAGTTTAGGATTGGTAGGGCTAGGCTAGAGTAGGGTAGAGTAGAGTAGAGTAGGGTAGAGTAGAGCATAGCAGAGTAGAGCAAAGTAGAGTAGAGCAAAGCCGTGTAGAGTAGAGCAAAGCAGAGTAAAGTAGAGCAGAACAGAGCTAGGTTAGTCTAAGTTATGGTAGGTTAGGCTAGGCTAGAGTGGGAAAGAGTTGAGTAGAGTAAGGAAGAATAGTGTTAGGTTTGGTTAAGCTATGGTAAGCTAGGTTGGAGTAGAGTAGAGTAGAGTAGAGTATAATACAACATAATAGAGTAAAATAGAGTAGAGCTAGGTTAGGCTTGGCTAGGCTAGCTAGGTTTTGCTATTCTAGGCTAGAGTAGAGAAGAGTAGAGTAGAGTAGAGTAGAGAAGAGTAGAGTAGAGTACAGTAGAGTAGAGCTAGGTTGGTTTATGTTGGGCTCAAGTAAAGTAGAATAAAGTAGAGTAGAGCAGAGCAGAGCAGAGTAGAGAAGAATAGTAGATTAGAGCAAGGTTAAGTAGAGTAGAGTAGAGCAAAATAGAGCTAGGTTAGGCCAGGCTTAGTTATATCAGAGTAAAGAAGAGCTAGGTTAGGCTAGGCATGGTAAGGCAAGGTTAGAGAAGAGTAGAATATAGTAGAGTAGTGTGGAGTAGAGTAAAGTAGAGTAGAGTTGAGTAGAGTAGAGCTAAGTTGGAGTAGAGTAAAGTAGAGTAGAGTTGAGTAGAGTAGAGCTGAGTAGAGTAGAGTAGAGCTAAGTTAGGCTAGGCTAGGCTAAGCTATGTTGGCTAGGCTAGGCTAAGCTATAATAGAGTAGAGTATAGTAGAGTAAAGTAGATATATGTTAGGCTTGGCTATGCTAGAGTATAAAGCAGAGATGAGTAGAGTAGAGTATAGTAGAGTGTAGTAGAGTTAAGTAGGGTAGAGCTAGGTTACGTTAGGCTAGGCTATGTTAGGCTCGAGTAGAGTAGAGTTGAGTACAGTTGAGTAGAGTAGAGCAAAGTAAAGAAGAGTAGGGAAGAGCAAAGTAGAGCAGAACTGAGCAGAGTAGAGTAGAGCGGAGTAGAGCTAGGTTAAGCAAGGCAAGGCATGGCTAGGCTAGGCTAACCTATAATAGAGTAGATAAGAGCTAGGTTGGGCGAGGTTAGGTTATGTTAGGTTGGAGAAGAGTGGAGTAGAGTGGAGTAGAATAGAGTAGAGTAGAGTAGAGCAAGGTTAGGTTATGTTAGGCTAGAGTAGAGTAGAGTAGAGTAGAGTATAGTAGAGCAAAGTAGAGTAGAGCAAAGTAGAGCAGAGTAGAGTAGAGCAGAGCAGAGTAGAGTAGGGCAAAGCAGAGCAAAGCAGAGCACAACATAGCTAGGTTATAATAAGCTAGACAATGCTGGAGTAGAAAAGAGTAGAGTAGAGTAGAGAAGAATAAAGCTAGGTTTTGTTAGGATAGGGTATGCTAGGTTGTAGTAGAGTGGAGTTGAGTAGAGTAGAGTATATTATAATACAATAGAGTAAAGTAGAGTAGAGCTAGGTTTGGCTAGGCTAGGCTAGGTTAGAGTAGAGAAGGGTAGAGTAGAGTAGAGTAGAGAAGAGTAGAGTTGGGTAGAGTAGAGTAGAGTATAGTTGAGCTAGGTTAGGCTATGCTAGGCTCAAGTAGAGTAGAATAATATGAAATATAGTAGAGAAAAATAGAGTATAATAGGGCAAAGTAGAGCAAAGTTGAGTAGAGTAAGGTAAAGCAGAATAGTGTTAGTTTAGGCAAGGCTAGGCTAGGTTAGGCTCAGCTATAGTAGAGCAAGGAAGAGCTAGGTTAGGCTATGCTAGGTTAAAGAAGAGTAGAATAGAGTAGAGTATACTAGATTGGAGTAGATCAGAGCATAGTAGGGTTTAGTAGAGTAGAACAGAGTAGTGTAGAGTAGAGTAGAGCTAAATTAAGCTAGGCTAGATTAGGCTATGGTTGGCTAGGCTAGGCTAGGCATTAATAGAGTAGAGCAGAGTAGAGTAGAGTAATGTAAAGATAGGTTAGGCTAGGCTAGAGTACAAAGAAGAGATGAGTATAGTAGAGTAGAGTAAAGTAGAGCAGAGTTGAGAAGAGTAGAGAAGAGCTTAGCATAGTAGAGCAGAGCAGATGAACTGAGGTATGTTAAGCTAGGCTAGTCTTTGCTAGGCTTGGCTAAGCTAGGCTAGGCAAGCCTATACTAGAGTAAAGTAGAGTAGAATAGAGTAGAGTAGAGCTTGGTTAGGCTAGGCTAGGCTTAGTTAGAGTAGGGTAGAGCCGAGTAGGGTAGAGTAAAGTATAGTAGAGCTAGGATAGGTTAGGGTAGGCTTGGCTAGGTCAGGCGAGGGTAGGCTAGGCATAGCTACACGAGAGTAGAGTAAAGTAGAGTCGAGTTAGGTTAGGCTTGGCTAGGCTACACTAGGTTAGGCTAGAGTAGAGTATAGTATAGTAGAGTATAGTAGAGTAGAGTAGAGTAGAGTGAATAAGAATAGAGTTGAGTTGAGTAGAGTTGAGTAGAGAGGAGTTGAGTAGAGTAGAGTAGAGTAGAGTAGAGTAAAGTAGAGTAGAGTAGTGGAGGGGAAAGGAGAGGAGAGGAGAGTATAGCAGAGTAGAATAGAGTAGAGTAGTACAAAGTAGAGCAAAGTAGATCAAAGCAGTGTAGTGCAGAGTAGAGTAGAGTAGAGTAGAAGAGAATAGAGTAAATTTGAGTAGAGTAAGGTAAAATAGAGTAGAGCTAGGTTAGGCTAGGCTAGGCTAGAGTATAGTAGAGTAGAGCATATTAGAGTAGAGTAGAATAGAGGAGAGCAGAGTAGAGTACATCATAGAAGAATAGATTGGAGCAAAGTAGAGCAAACTAGAGCAGAGCTAGGTTAGGCTAGACTAGGCTAAGTAAGATTAGAGTATAGTAGAATAGAGTAGAATAGAGTGGAGTAGAATATAGTAGAGGAGAGCTAGGTTAGGATAGGCTAGGAAAGGCTAATTGGAGTAGAGTATAGTAAAGTAGAATGGAGCTAGGTTAGGCTAGTGTAGGGTAGACTAAGCTATGCTAGAGTAGAGTAGAATAATGTAGAGTAGAGTAGAGTAGGGTAGAGTAGAGTAGAGCTAGGTTTGGTTGGGCTAAGCTAAGCTAGGCTTGCTAGGCTAGAGTAGGGTTGAGTACAGTTGATTTTAGTAGAGTAAAATAGAGTAGAGTAGCTTATAGTAGAGCTAGGTTAGGCTAGGTTAGGTGAGGCAAAGTTAGGCTAGGCTTAAGTAGAATAGAGTAGAGTATAGTAGAGTAAAGAAGAGCAAAGCAAAGTAGAGCAGAGTAGAGTAAAGTAGAGAAAAGAAGAGTAAAACTAGGTTAGGCTAGGCTAGGATTAGTTAGAGTAGAGCAGAGCCAAATAGAGCAGAGTAGAGCAAGGTTAGGTTAGATTAAGTTAGGCTAGGCAAGGCTAGGTTATGGAAGGCTAGGCTCGGCTATGCAAGAGTAAAGTTGAGAATAGTAGAGTAGAGAAGGGTATTTTAGGATAGCCTAAACTAGGCTAGGCTATAGTATAGAGAATAGTAGAGTAGAGTAGAGCAGAGTAGAGAAGAGCTTAGTGGAGTAGAGTAGCAAAGAGGAAAGAAGAGCAGAGTAGAGTAGAGAATAGCTAGGTTAAGCTAAGCTAAGTTAGGCTAGGCTAGGCAAGGCTAGGCTACACAAGGCTAGGCTAGAGTAAAGTAGAGTAGAGTAGAGAAGAGTAGAGCATGGTTAGGTTATGTTAAGTTAGGTTAGACTAGAGTAGAGTAGAGTAGAGCAAAGTAGAGTAGTGTAGAGTATAGTAGAGTAGAGCTAGGTTAACCAAGGCTAGAGTAGAGTAGAGTATAGTAGAGCTAGGTTAGGCTAAGTGAGGATAGGCTAGGCTAGAGTAGAATAGAGTAGACTAGAGTGGAGTAAACTAGAGTAGTATAGAGTGAAGTAGAGTAGAATAGAGTAAGGTAGAGTAGAGTAGAGTAGAGCAGTGCATAGTAGAGTAGAGGAGAGTAGAGCAGAGAAGAGCAAAGAAGAGCAAAGCATAGGAAAGTAAGAGAGCAGAGCAGCATAATATAGAGAAGAGCATTGTAGAGCAGAGGAATATAGAGCAGAGCACAGCAAAGTAGAGTAGAATAAACCTAGGTTAGTCTTTCTTAGACTAGGCTTTATGATGTTAGGCTAGATTGGAGTAGAGTAGAGTTGAGTAGAGCAGAGCAGAGTAGAGTATAGAAGAGCTAGGTTAGGCTAAGCTAAGGTAGGCTAACTGGGCTAGAGTAGAGTAGAGTAGACTAAAGTATAGTAGAGCTAGTTAAGCTAAGTTAGGCCAAACAAGGCAAGGGTAGAGTAGAGTAAAGCAGAGTAGAGTAGAGAGGAGTAAAGCAAAGTAGTGTAGAGCATAGTAGAGCTGAGTAAAGTAGAGAAGAGCTATATTATGCTATGCTAGGGTAGTGTAGATTAGAGTTATGTTGGGCTTGGCTTGTCTAGGCTTGGTTAGAGTAGAGTAGAGTAAAGTAGAGTAGAGAAGAGTCGAGTATAATAGAGTAAAGTAGAGTATAGTTGAGTAGAGTAGAGTAGAGTAAAGCTTGGTTAGGCTAGGCTTTGCTAGGTTAAGTTAGGCTAAGCTAGGCAAGGCTCGATATGGCTAGGCTAGAGTAGAGTAATGTATAGTAGAGCTAGGTTAGGATAAGCTAGGCTACTCTAGGCTATAGTACAATAGAGTAGAGTTGAGTAGAGTAGAGAAGAGCAGAGTAAAGTCTTGTAGAGTAGAGTACAATAGTGTCTAGTTGAGCTAGGTTAGGCTTGGCTAGGCTAGGATAGACTAGGGTAGGCTAGGTTAGAGTAAGTGGAGTGGAGTATAGTATAATAGTGTAAAGTAGAGTAGAATAGTGCTCGATTAAGCTAAGTAAGGTTAGGCTAGAAAAGAGTAGAGTGGAGTAGAGTAGACCAAAATAGAGCAAAGCAGAGCTGAGCAAAGCAGAGCAGAGTAAAGTAAAGTAGAGAAGAGAAGAGTATAGTAAAGTAGAGCAGAGTGGAGTAGAGTAGAGTGGAGCATAGTAGAGAAGAATAGAGAAGATTATAGTAGAGTAGAGTACAGTAGAATAAAGTAGAGCTAGGTTAGGCTTTATAAGGCTAGGTTAGGCTAAGCTTGACTAGGTTAGAGTAGAGTAGAGTAGAGTAGAGTAGAGTAGAGTAGAGTAGGATTGAGTAGGTTGAGTAGAGAAGAGTAAACTAGAGTAGAGCAAAGTAGAGTAGAGTGGAGTATAGAAGAGTATAGTGGAGCAGGTTATGCTTGCTCAGCTAGGCTAGGCTAGGTTAGGAAAGGCTAGAGTAAAGTAGAGTATAGTAGAAAATAGTAGAGAAGAGTAGAGTAGAGTAGAGCTAGGTTAAGATAGGCTAGGCTAGTAGAGTAGTGTAGTGTAGAATAGAGTAGAGTAGAGTAGATTAGAGTAGAGTAGAGCAGAGTGGAGTAGAGTAGAGCAGAGTAAAGTAGAGCAACATAGAGAAGAGTTGAGCAAGGTCTGTTTAGGTTAAGGCTAGGCTAGACCAGGCGATAGTAGAGTAAAATATAGTAGAGTAGAGTAGAGAAGAAAAGAGCTTGGTTAGGCTAGGCTAGATTAGAGTAAAGTAGAGTATGGTAGAGTAGAGTAGAGTTTAGTAGAGTATAGTAGAGTACAGTAGAGTAGAGCTCGGTAAGGCTCGAATACGTTAGAGTTGAATAAAGTAAAGTAGAGTAGAGTAGACAAGAGTAGAATAGAGTAGAGTAGAGTAGAGTTGAGTAGAGTAGAGTAGAGCTAGGTTAGGTTAGGCTAGACTAGGCTCAAGTTGAGTAGAGTAGAGTGGAGTAGAGCAGAGTAGAGCAAAGAAGATTAGAGTAGAGCTGAGCTGAGTAGAGCAGAGAAGAGCTAGGTTAGGCAACGCTTGGCTTGCCTTGGCTAGGCTAGAGTAGAGTATTGAAGAGCTAGGTTAGGATAGGTTATAGTAGAGTAGACTAGAGTAAAGTAGAGTAGAGTGGAGTAGTATAGATTAGAGTAGAGTAGGGCTAGGTTAGGCTTGGCTAGGCTAAGTTTGGCTAGGCTATGCTAGGGTAGGCTAGGCTACATTAAGCTAGAGTAGAGTAGAGTAGAGTAGAGTAGAATAGAGTAAAGTAGAGTAGAGCTCGGTAAGGCTCGAATAAGCTAGAGTAGAATAGATTAAAGTAGAGTTGAGTAAACAAGAGTAGAATAGAGTAGAGTAGAGTAGATTTGAGTAGAGTAGAGCTAGGTTAGGTTAGGCTAGACTAGGCTCAAGTTGAGTAGAGCAGAGTGGAGCAAAGAAGATTAGAGTAGAGCTGAGCTGAGCTGAGTAGAGCAGAGAAGAGCTAGGTTAGGCAAGGCTTGGCTTGCCTAAGCTAGGCTAGAGTAGAGTATAGAATAGCTAGGTTAGGATAGGTTATAGTAGAGTAAAGTACAGTGAAGTGGAATAGAGTAGTGTAGAGTAGAGTAAAGTAGAGCTAGGTTAGGCTTGGCTAGGCTAAGTTAGGCTAGGCTACATTAAGCTAGAGTAGAGTAGCGTATAGTATAGTGGATTAGAAAGAAGAGCAGTGTAGAGCAAAACACAGCAGAGCATAATAGAGTAGGGCATAGTAGAGCAAAATAGTACTAGGTTAGGTAAGCTTAGACTAGGCTAGGCAAGGCTAAGTTAAAGTGGAGTAGAGTAGAGCTGGGTTATGTTAGGCTTGGCTAGGTAAGGTTTGAATTGAGTAGAGTAGAGTAGAGTAAAGAAGATTAGAGTAGAGTAGAGCTAAGTTAGGCTAGGCTAGGTTAGGCTAAGCTAGGCAAGGCTATGTTTGGCTAGAGTTGAGTAGTGTAGAGTAGAGTAGGGTGGAGTAGAGTAGCACTCTATTAGGCTAGGATAGGTGAGGGTAGGCTACAGTAAAGTAGAGCAGAGTAGAGCAGAGAAAGTTAGTGCTGAGCAAAGTAGAGCATAACAGAGTAGAGTAGAGCAGAGAAAAACAGAACAGAGCAAAGCAGAGTAGAATAGAGTAGAGTAGCCCTTGGTTAGGCAAAGCTGGGCTAGGCTATGCTCAACTAGCCTTGGTTAGAGCAGCAAAGAGTAAAGTAGAGTGTAGTATAGTATAGTATAATTGATTAGAGTAGAGTAAAGTTAAGCTAGGTTAGGCTACGCTAGGCTCAGGTAGTCTATACTAGGCTAGGTTAGGCTAAGCTTGAGAAGAGTAGAGTAGTGTAGGGTAGAGTAGAGCTTTATTAGATTAAGCTAGGCAAGGCTAGGCTAGAGTGGAGTAGAGTAGAGTTGAGTAGAGTAGAGTTGAATAAAGTAGGGCAGAGCATAGTAGAGTAGAGTAGAGCAGAGTTGTTATACCCGGTAAAATATTATAGGTTTAATCTTCAATAATTCAATTGTGGCTTGGATGATTTCAGATCGACAGTAGGATGAGCCAGGAGCTCAATTGGAGGCTATTGGAATTTCTGAAATTTTCTGGGAATTTTTCGGAGCACCGAGATTTTTTTTTAAAAAAAAAACGGAATTTGGATTTTTCCTTTTATCGCGCGTGAACCGGACCGGAGCGGTTCAGCGAAGGCGGGGCGGTTCGCCGAGGTGCGTTTGCGCGTGCGTTTGGATAAGCCGCGGATAAGCGGATCGGACGAACGAGATCAGCGGTGGAGATTAACCGGCTGATCGAGTGTTAAGCGGCGTTTTTAGAAGGTCAACCGGCGCTTAATGGATTCTTAACGGGTTATTACCGGTTTAAGCGGGGTATTTAACCGAAACTGTTCGGCTGTTAGGGTTTCGAGCGGTGGCCGGAGACGAAGTGTTTGCGGCGAACGGCGATACTTTCCGGCAGCCTTTCAAGGGGCTTTTTGTACCTGGAGGTTAGCGGGACCGAGGAGAATCGATTGGTACCAGTTTCGTTCGGCGAGGAGCAGTGGTTGGTCGCGTGCGAGCTTCACCGTCGCCGGAGAAGAAAGGTAGGAAATTCAGTCTAAATTAATTAATTAGCAAATTAAAATATGGATTATTTGCGAATTGTAGGAAATTCAGATTTAAATTAGTTATTTAGCAAATTAAAAATATGGATTATTTTGCAAATAGCTACCGGAGCATGCGGATTGTGGTTTTTGAAATTGATTAATGCAAATTATTGATTTTAGCATTTTAGGGTTTTCAGAAAATTATACCCGCCGAATTCGGAAATTTTACCGAGCATGTGTTGATTCGATTATGTGCTTTAATCATGTTAAGATAGTATCAAATGCTGAAATTTGTTTAATTTCATAGATTGTTAAAATGGGGATCGGATGAAACTTCGGAGGAAATTTTGATTGAACCTTAGAAATTAGTGGCATTATTGAAACATTAGGATAGTACGAACATCGGATTTTTTTTTTCCTTGATCTCGGTCGCCGGAAATCGACGAGGAAAACGGAATTTTCTCGGAGGAATCGTCGGCTAGGGTTTCGCGGGCGCCGGGCAGAGGAAGGAGATGGATTAGATTAATTACGGTCTAGTTAATTAAGTAATTGTAATTATTCAATATTTATTAATAATTAAATGCTAAACGTCGGCTGGAAATTTGGATTAAATATTCGGCCGGTGGGTTCTCGATTCAGCGCGAAGACCCGAACCGGTGGCGAGATCCGGTTCAGGAGATTCGGCGCGGACGAACGGCGCGGCGCGGAGGAAAATTTAATTTCCGAAATTAATCCGAATTTTTGGAAAAAGGATATATGTGGAATTTAAATTTTATTCGGAAATTTATTCCGAATTTTGGAGAATGGATAAAGGGCGGAAATTGATTTTGGAATTTAAAAATTTCCTGAAGTGAGAAAAAGGTGATTTTAGGAAATCACATAGCCAAGTTGAAATTGACTGTTGGAAATTATCCATAAATTCAGTGCAGCTGGATTAGTTGGAAGGAAGTGTGACACTTGGGTAAGTGCTACCAGAACAGTCAGAATTTTGGTACAGTTTGTGTTGCTTGGATGGCAATGGCATGGTTTGAGTCAGTTTACTCAGTGTTGGCATATTTCACGGATTGGCATATTGGACCGGACTACTATAGACCTTATATGATGTTTTAGGGTAGTTGTGGTAGGTAACTGTGCGGTTCAGACTTAGCTTCCACAGTATACATGTGACTGGTAGGCGCCATGCGTGTTTCGAGATGGGCAATCCCACTGGCATGCTACATAGACGCTGAGGTGTCGGGTGCTAGGCGTTATGATGCGTGTTTCGAGATGGGCGTATCCCACTGGCATGCTTTGCCTAAGCGCCATGCATGTTTCGAGATGGGCGATCCCACTGGCATGCTACCTGGAAGCTCAGAGGAGAGCTACTCTGGTGTGACTGGGGTGACTATGGTTGGTCGGAGTCTGGAACTGAGAGTGCCTTTCCACCCTACATTGTTATGCTGTATTCCTATACTCTTGCTATTATCCTTCTCTTGCATGTGAGTTTTTACTAGCTGTCTTTCCTACTGGGCGTAGCTCACTCCTTTATTATCTATATTTTTCCAGCGACTCGACAGCCTTGACGCCACCCAGATTAGGTGGGATCGTGGTCAGCAGGCTAGTGGAGGATATCTAATCTGTGATTTTCTGAGACATTTTGGTTAGTGTGATTGATACTATTGGATGTATTCAGGGAGACTATTATTTTTATGTCATGTAATATGTGAGGGTGATTCTGACTTATGTATCTAGTTGGATGATATTGTATTTGTTGGACTTGGATCTTATTCTTGTGATGTAGTTCCATTCACTGTTTTACTTTATTGTCTTGATGGTATAGTGTGTGGAGTGCCATATTTTATCTGAGGATGTTATGTATTTTATTTTTGATGGTGAGGTCATTACATGACTATGGAACTTAACCGTGGGGATTCAGACTCCTATTAGATCGGTTCTCCTACCGGTATGGGTTAGGAATATGGGGTCTAGTAGGAGTAACATTACGCGAGTCCATCTGTTAATTCAGGAGTCATGAACCTGATTTGATGGTGTACCTGGGAGATGGGATCCACATTGTTAAGGAAAGTAGGTGTGTAGTGATGTGTTATATCCTATGTTTTTCGTAGGCTACTCAGGTTGGTATGGGACGATCTGAGCTGTCTATATGCAAAAAAAAAAAATATGCCAAAAAATCAGCCTAGGAAAAAAATGGGGTGTAACAAGAGTAAAGAAAAGCAGAGCAAAATAGAGCTAGGTTTGGCTAGGCTAACTATTATAGATAAGGGTAGAGTATAGTAGAGTAGAGCTAGGTTAGGCAAGACAAGGCTAGTCTAGGTTAGAGCAGAGAAGAGCAAAGTAGAGTATAGTTGAATAGAATTGAGTAGAGTAGCATATAGTAGGGGGTAATAGAGTAGAGTAGAGTTGAGAAGAGTAGAGCAGAGCAAAGTATAGGAAAGAAAAGTAGAGCAGAGTAAAGTATAGTCGAGCAAAGCTAGGTTAGGTTAGGTTTGGTTAGGCTAGGCTAGAGTGGACTAGAGTGTAGTAGAATAGAATAGAGTAGAGTAGAGTATAGTAGAAAAGAATTAATCTAAGTTAGGCTAGGATAGGTTAGAGTAGAGTAGAGTAAAGTGAAGTAGAGTAGAGTGGAGTAGGGGAGAAGAGAGTAGAGCAGAGCAGGGTAGAGTAGAGTAGAGTAGAGTACAATTGAGAAGTGCAGAGTAGATTAATGTAAAGGTGGCTAGGTTACTAGGCTATGCTATGCTAGGCTAGGTCAAGCTAGGGTAGGTTAGAGTAGAGTATAATAGGGTATAATAGAGTAGTGTAGGATAGAGTAGAGTAGAGTAGAGCTAGGTTAGGTTAGGTTAGCCTAGGTTAGAGTAGAATAGAGTACAGGAGCATAAAGTAGAGATAAGTAGAGCCCAGGTAAGCTATCTAAGGCTAGGCTAGGCTAGGTTAAGGTAGTTTAGGTGAGGCTAGGCTAATCTAGAGTAGAGTAGAGTAAGATATAGTAAAGCTTTGTTTTGCTAGTTGGACTAGAGTATAGTAGGGGAGAAAAGAGCAGAGTAGAGAATTGTGGAGCATATCAGAGTCGAGTAGAGCATAGCAGAGCAGAGTAGAGTTGAGTCGAGCAGAGAAGAGCGAACTTAGATTAGGCTAAGCTAGGCTAGGCTAGAGTAGAGCTAGGTTAGGTTAGGCTTGGCTAGCTTAGAGTAGAGTAGAGTACAGTAGAGTAAAGTAGAGTAGAGATAGGTCAGGTTAGGCTGGGCTAGGCTAGGATAGGCCTGTCTAGGATAGGCTAAGATTGGCTAAGCTACAGTAGAGTAGAATAAAGTACAATATAGTAGAGTAGTATAGAATATAGTAGAGTCAAGTAGAGCTAGATTAGGCTAAGCAAGGCTATGTTAGGCTAGAGTACAATAGAGTAGAGAAGAGTAGAGTGGAGTAGAGCAAAGCATAGTGGAGTAGTGCAGGTCAAAGAAGAGCAAAGTAGTACAGAGTAGAGCGGAGCAGAGCTAGGCTTGACTAAGATAGGCTAGATAGAGTAGAATAGAGTAGAGGAGAGTATAGTAGAGTAGAGCTAGGTTATGTTAGGCTAGGTTAAGCTATGCTAGGCAAGGCTAGTATAGAGTAGTGCAGAGTAGAGTAGAGTAGAGTAGAGAAGATTGAGTTAAGTAAAGCTCACTTAGTCGAGGCTAGGTTAGGCTAGTCTAGAGTAGAGTAGGGTAGAGTACAGTAGGGTAGTGTGGAGAAAAGTAGAGTAGAGCAAAGTACAACATAGCAGAGCAGAGAAAAGTAGAGAAGAGAAGAGTAGAGCAGAGTAGCATAGAGTATAGCAGAGCAGAGTAGAGATTGGTTTGGCTAAGCTAAGGTAGGCTAGGCTAGGCTAGGCAAGGTTAGGTTAGAGTAGAGTAGAGTATAGTGCAGTGTAGTAGAGTAGAGTAGAGTAGAGCAAAGCTTGGTTAGGCTTGGCAAGGCAACCCTAGGTTAGGCTAGGCAAGAGTAGAGAAGAGTAGAGGAAAGTAGAGTAAAGTAGTGTAGAGCGGAGTAAAGCTAGGTTAGGTTAGGCTAGCCTAGGCAAGGCTGAACTAGAGTAGAGTAGAGTAGAGTAGAGAAGAACAAGTCAAAGCAAAGCAAAGCAGAGTAGAATAGAGCAGAGAAGGATAGATTAGAGTCGAGCAGGGCAAAGCTAGTTTAGGCTTCACTAAGCTATAGTAGAGTAAAGTAGAGTAGAGTAGACCTAGGTTTGGCTAGGCTAGGCAGGTTAGAGTAGAGTAGAGTAGAGTAGAGTAAAGCTAAGTTAGGCTAGGCAATGCTAAGGTAGGCTAGAGTATGATGGTGTAGAGTAGAGTATAGTAGAGTAGAGTAGAGCAGAGTAGATTAGAGTAGAGCATAGCATAACATCACATAGTAGACAATAATAGAGTAGAGCAAAGCAGAGCTAGGTTAGGTTAGGCAAGGCTAGGCTAGGTTAGAGAAGAGTAAAGTAGAGGAGAGAAAGGTTAGGCTAAGCTTGGTTAGAGTAGAGTAGAGTAGATTTGAGTAGAGTGGAGTATAGTAGAGTACAGTAGAGCTAGGTTAAGCTATGCCAAGCAAAGTAAGAGTAGAGTAGAGTAAGGTAGTGTAGAGTAGGGTACAGTGGAGTAGAGCTCACCTAGTTTAGGTAGGCTTGAGTAAAGTAGAGTTGAGTAGAGTAGAGTAGAGCAAAGCAGAGTAGAGTAGAGTAGAGAAGAGAAGGGTAGAGTAGAAACCTGAGAAGAGTAGATTATAGCAGTGTAAAATAGAGCAAAGTAGAGCAGAGCAAAGTAGAGTAGAGGAGGGCTTGGTAAAGTTAGGCTAGGCAAGGTTGGGTTAGGCTTGAGTAGAGTAGAGTAGAATTGAGTAGAGCAGAGTAGAGCTGAAGTAGGCTGGGCTAAGCTAAGCTAGGCTTGACTAGGCTGTGGTAGGTTAGGATTGGCTAGAGTAGAATAGAGTAGAGTAGAGCAGAGTAGAGGAGAGCTAGGTTAAGCTAGCTTAGGCTAGGATAGGCTAGGATAGGCTATAGTAGAGTATAATTAAGTAGTATACAATAGAGTGGAGTAAAGTAGGGAAGAGTAGAGTAGTGTAGAGTAGATCTAGGTTAAGTTAGGCTAGCTAAGCAAGACTAAAGTAAAGAAGAGTAAAGTAGAGCAGAGCAGAGTAGAGTGGAGAAGAGCAGAGCAAAGTAGAGTCAAGCAGAGCAGAGTAGAGTAGAGCAAGATAGAGAAGAGTAGAGCAGAGCAGATTAGAGCAGAGCATAAAAAAGCTATTTCTGGAGAGGCTAGGCTAGAATAGAGTAGAGTAGAGTAGAGTCGAGTAGAGTTTGGTTAGGCTAGGCTAGGTTTGAGTAGAGTAGAATAGAGTAAAGTAGAGTAGAGCTAGGCTAGGCAAGGCTAGGTTAGTGTAGAGTAGAGTAGAGTTGAGCTAGGTCAGGCTAAGTTGTGTGCTGTTAGAGTAGAGTAAAGCTAAGTTAGCTTAGGCTAGGCTTGGCTTTGCTAAAGTAAAGTAGAGTAGAGATGAGCATGGAAGAGCAAAGCATAGAAAAATATAGTAGACCAGAGCATACAAGAGTAGAGCAGAGCAAAGTAGAGAGGAGTCAAGCATAGTAGAGATAGGTTAGGCTTGGCTAGGCTAGGCTAGAGTAGAGTAGAGTAGAGCTAGGTTAGGCTAGGCTAGGTTATGTTTTAATAGAGTAGAGTAGAAATGAGTAGATAAGAGTAGAGTAGAGTAGAGCAGAGCGAGGTTAGTCTAAGCTAGGCTAGGCTAAAGTAGAGTAGTGTATAGAAAAGAAGGGTAGAGTATTATGGAGTAGAGTAGAGCTAGGTTATGCTAGGAGATACTAGGCTAGGCTAGAGTAGAGTGGAATTGAGTAGTGTAGAGTAGTGTAGAACAGAGTAGAGCATAGTAGAGTAGAGCAAAGATGAGTGCAGCTAGGTTGGGCTAGGCTAGGCTATAGTGGAGTAGAGTAGAGCATGGTTATGCTAGGCTAGGCTAGGCTAGATTAGAGTATAGTTGAGTAGAGTAGAGTAGAGTCTATTATAGTAAGGTAGAATAGAGTAGAGCAAGGTTAGGCTAAACTAAGAGAAGTTAGGCTAGAGTAGAGTAGAGGGGAGTTGGGTTTAGTATAGTATAGTAGAGTAGAGTAGAGCTAGGTTAGGCAAGGCTAGGCTAGGATAGGTTTGGCTAGGTTAGGTTAGGCTACGCTAGGTATTGCTAGAGTAAAGTAGAGAAGAGTAGAGCTAGGTTAGGCTAGGCTAAAGTGCAATAGGGTCGAGTTGAGTAGAGAAGAGTATAGTAGAGTAGAGCAAAGCATAAAAGAGCATCCCAGAGCAGGGCAGAGTAGAGAGAAGTAGAGCAGCATAGAGTAGAGTAGAGTAGAGCTGGGTTTGGCTAAGCTAAGCTAGGTTAGGCCAGGCTTGAGTAAAGTAGAGTAGAGTAGAGCTAGGTTAGGCTAGGCAAGGTTAGGCTAGGCAAGAGTAGAGTGGAGTAGTTTAGGGTAGAGCTAGGTTAGGGTAGGTTAGGCTAGGTTACGCTAGGCTAAAGTAGAGTGGAGTAGAGTAGAGTAGAGAAGAGTAGAGTAGAGCAGAGTTGAGATATGTTAGGTTAAGCGAGGGAAGGCTAGGCTAGAGTAAAGTAGAGTAGAGTAGAGTAGAGCTTTACAAAGAAAAGTAGAGAAGAGTATAGCAGAGTAGAGTATAGTAGAGCAGAGCATAGTAGAGTTGAGCTTTATTTGGCTAAGCACGACAAGGCTAGGCTAGGAAAGGCTGGGTTAGAGTAAGTAGAATAGAGTTGAGTAGAGTAGTGTAGAGCTAGGCTAGGCTAGTCAAGGTTAAGCTTGGGAAGAGTAGAGCTAGGTTAGGTTAGGCTAGGCTAGGTTAGGCTGAGCTATAGTAGAGTAGAGTAGGGCAAAGTAGAGCAGAGCAGAGAAGAGCAAAGCAGAGTAATGTAGAGTAGAGTAGAGTATAGCAGAGTAGAGTAGAATAGAGTAAAGTAGAGCAAAATAGAGCTAGGTTAGGTAAGGCTAGGATAAGCTAGGCTAGAGTAGAGTAAAGTAGTGTGAAGTAGAGCTAGGTGAGGTTAGGCTAGGCCATGCTAAGTTAGAGTAGAGTAGAGTAGAATATAATAGATTAGAGTAGAGTAGAGTACAGTAGAGTAGAGCTAGCTTAGGCTAGGAAAGAGTAGGCATGGCTAGGGAATGTTAGGGTAGAGTAGAGTAGAGCTAGGTTAGGCTAGGCAAGGATAGGCTAGGAAAAAATAGGCTAGAATAGAGTAGAGTATAGCAAAGTAGAGTATAGTAGAGTAGAGTAAAGTAGAGTAGAGAAAAGCAGAGTAGAGTAGAGAAAAGCAGAGCAAAGTAGGTAAAGTATAGTAGAGTATAGTAGAATAGAATAGAGCTGAGTAGAGAAGAGTAGAGTAGAGCTAGGTTAGGCTAAGGTAGGCCTAGCTATGTTAGAGAAGAGTAGGAGAGAATATACTAGATGAGAGTAGAGTAGAGTAGAGTAGATCTAGGTTACACTAGGCTAAGTTAGAGTATAATAGTGCAAAGAAGAGTAGAGTAGAGGAAAGTAGAGTAGAGTAGAGAATAATAGAGAAGAGTAGAGTAAAGTAGAGAAGAGTGGAGCTAGGTTATGCTAGATTATGTTAGACTAAGCTCGTGTAGGCCAGACGAGGCTAGAGTAGAGTACAGTTAGGTTATGTTAGGCTAGGCTATCCTAAGTTATAGTAAAGTAGAGTAGATTAGAGTAGAGTGGAGTAGAGTAGAGTAGAGTAGAGCAAAGCTAGGCTAGGCTAGGATAAGCTAGGCTAGAGTAAGGTGTAGTAGGGTATGGTAGAGTAGAGTATAGTAGAGCTAAGTTAGGTTAGGCTAGGAAAAACTAGGCTAGAGTAGAGCAGAGCACAATTGAGTAAAGTACAGTAGTGTAGAGTACAGTGGAGTATAATAGAGGAGAGCATAGTAGAGTAAAGCAGAGCAAAGTAGAGTAGAGCAAAGCAAAAGAGTGTAAAAAAGATTAGAAAAAAAGAGCAGAG
Organism: Vanilla planifolia; assembly: GCA_023846275.1. NCBI lineage: Eukaryota > Viridiplantae > Streptophyta > Magnoliopsida > Asparagales > Orchidaceae > Vanilla > Vanilla planifolia. The sequence goes on from JAIUJO010000295.1 coordinate 72,115, forward strand.
CAGAGAATAGCAGAGCAGAGTTGAGCTATATTGAGCTAAGTAGAGTAGAGAAGAGTAGACTAGAGCAGAGTAGGGAAGAGGAGAATAGAGCTAGGTTAGGTTAAGCTAGGCAAGGCTAGGTTAGAGCAGAGTAGAGTAGAGTAGAGTATAGAAGAGCAAATCGACATAAAGTAGAGCATTACAAAGTTGAGTTGAGCAGAGTAGAGCAGGGTAGAGCAGAGCATAACAGAGTGGAGCTGAGTAGGCAGAGTAGAGGAAAATAAGGTTAGGCCAGGTTAGGCTTCGCTAGGCTAGAGTAGATTAGAGCTAGGTTTGGCCAGGCTTAGCTAGGCTAGGTTAGAGTAGAAAGAGTAGAGTAGAGTAGAGCTAGGTTTGACTAGGCTAGGTTAGGCTAAGTTTAAGTAAAGTAGAGTAGATTAGAGTAGAGTAGAGTAGAGCAAGATTAGGCTAGGCTAAGCTAGATTATAATAGAGTAGAGAAGAGTAGAGTAGAGCAGAGCAGAGTGGAGCAATACAAAGCAGAGTAGAGCAGCACCTAGTAGAGAATAACTGAGTAGAGAAGAGAAAAGCATAGCAGAGTAAAGTAGAGAAGAGCTAAGTTAAGCTAGACAAGGCTAGGCTAAGTTATGCTAGAGTAGAGTAGAGTAGAGTAGAGCTATGTTAGGCTTTACTGAGCTAGGCTAGGCTAGAGTAGAGTAGAGCAGAGTAAAGTATAGTATAGTAGAGTAGAGTAAAGTAGAGCTAGGTTATGCGAAGCTAGGCTGGGCTTGGCTAGGCTAAGGTAGGCTAGGCTAGATAAGAGTAGAGTAGAATAGAGCTCATTTAAGCTAAGCTAGGCAAGGCTATGCTAGAGCAAAGTAGAGTTGAGTAGAGTAGAGTAGTGTACAGCTGTACAAAGTAGAGCGGAGTAGAATAGACTAGAGCTAAGTAGAGAAGAGAAGAACAGAGTTGAGTAGAGTAGAGTAAAGCAGAACAGATAAGAGCATAGCAGAATAGAGTAGAGCATAGTCAAGTAAAGTAGAGAAGAGTAGAGTAGAGTAGAGTAGAGCAGAATAGAGTAGAGAAAAGTAGAGCAAAGCAGAGTGGAGAAGAGAAGAGTAGGGTAGAGTAAAGTAGAGTAGAATAGAGTAGAGTAGAGTATAGCAGAGCAGAGTTGAGCTAAGTTAGGTTATGCTAGGCTAGGCTAGGCTTGTTTAAAGTAGAGTAGAGTAGAGTGTATAGTAAAGCTAGGTTAGGCTAGGCTATATTAGGCTAGGCTAGGTTATGCTAGGCTTGAGTAGGGTAGAGTAAAGTAGAGTAAAGAAGAGCTAGGTTATGTAAGGCTAGGGTAAGAAAAAGTAGAGTAGAATAGAGTATAACAGAGTAGAGCATAGCAGAGTGAGTAGAGTAGAGCAAAGCAGAGAAGAGTAGAGCAAGGTTAGGGTAGCCTACGCTGCACTCGGCTAAGCTAGGCTAGAGTATAGTAGAATAGAGTAGAGCTTGTTAGGCTAGGCTAGTCTCGGCTAGGTTAGAGTAGAGTAGAGTAGAGTAGAGTAAAGTAGAGTAGAGTAGAGAAGAGTATGGTTAGGTTAAGATAGGCTAGGCAAGGCTAAACTAAGGCAAGCTAGGCTTAGCTAGGGTAGATCAAGTAGAGTAGAGTAGAGTAATGCAGAGTAGAGTTAGGTTAAGTTAAGGTAGGTTGAGCTAAGCTAGAGTAGAGTAGGGTAGAGTAGAGTAGAGTAGAGCACAATACACTAGAGCATAGTAGAGCACAGTAGAATAATGCAGAGTAGAGCTTGGTTAGGCTAGGCTAGAGTATAGTAGAGTAGAGCTAGATTAGGCTAGGCTAGGTTACAGTAGATTAGAGTAAAGTAGAGTATAATGAATTAGAGGAGAGGAGATGAGAGGAGAAGTGAGGAGAGGAGAAGAGAGGGGTGGAGAAGAGAGGCGAGGAGAGTAGAGCAGAATAGTTAAGAGCAGAGAAGAGTAAGGCAGAATAAAGCAGAGTAAAGAAGAGTAGACCTAAGTTAGGATAGAGTAGAGTAGAGTAGAGTAGAGTAGAGTAGAGTAATGTAGAGTAGAGAAGAGTAAAGCTAGGTTAGGCTAGCATTGCTTTGGCTAGGCTAGAGTTCAGTAGACTTGAGAAGAGTAGAGAATAGTAGGGCAATGTTAGGCTAGGTTAAGCTAGGCTAAGTTAGAGTTGAGTAGAAGCGAGTAGAGTAGAGTAGAGTAAATTTGAGTAAAGCTAAGTTAAGCTAGGCTAGGCTAGGATAGGATAGGGTAAGCTAGGCTATGTTAGAGTAGAGTAGAGTAGATTAGAGTAGTAGAGCTATGTTTGGCTATGCTAGGCTAGGATAGGATAGGGTAGATTAGAGTAAAGTAGAGTTATGTTGGGCTATGCTAGGATAGAGTAGAGTAGACTAGAGTAGAGTACATTATAGTAGAGTAGAGCTAGGTTAGGCTAGGCTATGCTAGAGTATAATAGAGCAGAGTAGATTAGAGTAGAGTAGAGTAGAGAAGAGTAGAGAAGAGTAGAGCATAGCATAGCAGAGCAGAGAAGAGTAAGACAGAGTTTAGTAGAGAAGAGCTATGTTAGGCTAGGGTAACTAAGTTAAGCTAGGATATTTTGGAGTAGAGTAGAGTACAGTAGAGTAGAGTAGAGCTAGGTTAGGCTAGGCAAAACTATACTGGAGCAGACAAGAGTAGAGTAGAGTAGAGTACAGTAGAGTAGAGCAGTGTGGAGCAGAGCAGTGCAGATTAGACCAAAGTAAAGAAGACCATAGTTGAGCAGAGTAGTACAGAGAATAGTAGAGCAGAATAGAGGAAAGAAGAGCATACCTAAGTAGGTGAGGCTAGGCTCAGTTAGAGTATAGCAGAGTTGTGTTGAGTTGAGTATAGTAGAGTAGAGTAGAGTAGTAGAGTAGAGTAGGGTAAAATAGAGTAGTGGTAGTTTAGGCTTGGTTAGGCTATGTTAGGCTAGGCTAGGTTAGGCTTGATAAGAGTAGAGTAGAGTAAAGAGGAGTAGTGCTGAGTAGAGTAGAGCAAAGTAGAGTAGAGCAGAGCAGAGAAGAGTAGAGCAATAGAGCGGAGTAGAGCACAATAGAGCAGAGTAGTGTAGAGTAGAGTAGAGAAGAATAGAGTAGAGCAGAGGATAGGAGAGCAGAGTAGAGAAGAGAAAAGCTGAGAAGAGCATAGTAGAGTGGTGCTAGGTTAGGCTAGGCTAGAGTAGAGTAGATTAGAGTAGTGTAAAGTATAGTAGAACTAGGTTTGGCTAGGGTAAGTTAGGTTAGAGTAGGCTAGGCTAAGTATAGTAGAGTATAAAAGAGTACAACTAGTTTAGGCAAGGCTAAGTTAAAGTTGGCTAATGTAAAGTAGAGTAGAGCAGAGTAGAGCAGAGTAGAGTAGAGTATTATAGAGTAGAGAAGAGCAGAGTTGAGTAGAGCAAATTAGAGTGGAGAAGAGCAGAGCAGAGTAGAGAAGAGCAAAGTAAAGAAGAGGAAAGCAAGGTTAGGCTAAGCTAAGTTAGGCTAGAGTGGAATAGAGAAGAGTAGAGTTAGGTTAGGTTAGGCTAGATTAGAGTAGAGTATAATAGAGTAGAGTGGAGCAGAGTAGAGTGGGGTAGAATTAAGTAGAGTATAGTAAATTAGAGTAGAGTAGAGTAGAGTGGAGAAGAGGAGAGGAGAGGAGAAGGGAGGAGATGAGAGCAAAGGAGAGGAGAGCATATTAGTGGAGCAGAGTAGAGTAGAGTATAGTAGAGAAATGCATAAAAGAGTAGAAAAGAGTAGAGCAAAGCAAGGATAAGCTAGAGTAGAGTAGAGTAAAGTAGAGTAAGCTAGAGTAGAGAAGAGCTTATATAGGTTAGACTATACTAGGCTAGTTTATAGTAAAGTAATAGAGTAAAGTATAGTAGATTAGAGCTAGGTTAGGTTAAGCTTGGCCTGGTTAGGCTAGAGTAGATTCAAGTAGGGTAGAGCAGTGTATAGTAGAGTAGAGTTTAGTAGAGTTGAGCAGAGTAGAGTAGAGGAGCAGAGGAGAGTAGACTAGAGAAAAGTAGAGTTGAGTAGAGTAGTGTAGAGCAGAGTAGAGCAGAGTATAGTAGAGCTAGGTTAGGCAGGGCTAGGCTAGGTTAGGGTAGGATAGGTTTGGCTATAGCGAATAATGTAAAGTAAAGTAGAGTATAATAGAGTAGGGTAGAGTAAGGCTAGGCTTAACTAAGCTAGGCTAGGCTAGGCTAAGCTAGGTTAGGCTAGCATAGGCTAAGCTAGGCTAGGCTAAGTAAGGTAGCCTAAGTTATGCTATAGTAGGAAAGTAAAGTAGAGTTGGCCTAGGTTGTACTAGGCAAGGTAAGGCTAGGCTCAAGTAGAGTAGAGTAGAGAAGAATGGAGCAGAGCAAAGCAGAGCATAGTAGTGCAAAACAGAGTAGAGTAGAGTAGAGGAGAGCAGAGAAGAGAAAAGTTGAGTAGAGTAGAGTAAAATATAGTAGAGTATAGTAAAGTAGAGTAGAGTAGAGTAGGATAGAGTAGAGTAGAGAAGAGCTTGGTTTGGCTAGGCAAAGCTAAGCTAGGCTAGATTTGGCTAAGATAGGCTAAGCTATGCTACAGTAGAGCAGAGTAGAGTAGAGTAGGATAGACTAGAGTAAAGTAGAGTAGAGTAGAGTAGAGCTAGGTTAAGCTAAAGTAGAGTAGAGTAGAGAGAAGCATAGTTGAGTAGAGCATAGTAGAGCAGAGTAGAGTAGAGTATAACAGAGTAGGGTAGAGCAAAGTAAAGTAGAGTAGAGCAAAGTAGAGCAGAGCTAATTTAAGCTAGGCCAGGCTGGGCAAGGTTAGGCTATTTTTGGCTGCTATAGATTAAAGTAAAGAAGAGTAGAGTATAGTATTGCATAGCATAGTAGAGTAGAGTAGAGTAGAGCTAGGTTAGGCTAGGCTAAGCTAAAGTACAATGTAGAGTAGAGTAGAGCAGAGTAGAGTTGAGTAGAGAAGAGTAGAGTAGAGAGGAGTAGAGTAGAGCAAATCATAGCATAACATAATAAAGTAGAGTAGAGTTTAGTAGAGCTAGATTAGGCTATGCAAGGTTAAGCTAGAAAAGAGTAGAGTAGTATAGAGTAGAGTAGAGTAGAGTAGAGGAGAGTATAGTAGTGTAAAGTATAGTATAGTAGAGTTAGGTTAGGCTAAGCTAGGCTAGAGTACAATAGAGTAGAGCAAAGTAGAGTAGAGCATGAAGAAGCATAGTAGAAAAGAGCATAACAGAGTAGACAAGTCCAGAGCAAATAGAGTCGAGTAAAGATGAGTAAAGAAATGTAGACCAGAGTAGAGCTAGGTTAGGCTAGGCTAGAGTTGAGTAGAGTAGAATAGAGTAGAGTAGTGTAGAGTAGAGCTAGGTTAGGCTAAGTCTGAGTAGAGTAGATTAGAGTAGAGCAGAGTTGAGTAGAGAATAGTTGAGCAGAGCAGAGTAGAGCAGAGCAAAGTAGAACAGAATAAAGGAGAACAATGTAGAGCCAGGTTAAGTTAGGTTAAGCTAGAGTAGAGTAGAGTAGAGTAAAGTTAGTTAGGCTAGGCTAGGCTAGGTTGGAGTAGACTAGAGTAGAGTAGAGTACAATTGAGTAGAGTAGAGTAGAGAAGATTAGAGTAGACTTAGGTTAGGTTAGGCTGGGCTAGGCTAGGCTAAGGTAGGGTAGGCTAAGCTAGGCTAGAATAGGGTAGAGTAGAGTAGATTAGAGCGGCATAGAGTAGACTAAAGTAGAGTAGAGCTCTATTAGGGTAGGCTTAGCTAGAGTAAAGTAGAGTAAAGTAGAGCAGAGTAGAGTTGAGCTTAGTAGAGTAGAGAAGAGCAGAGTTTAGTAGAGCAGAGCATAACAAAGAAGAAGTAGAGAAAAGCAGAGTAATGAAGAGTAGAGTAGAAAGAGTAGAGCAAAGCATATTAGAGCTAAGTTAGTTTGAGCTATGCTAGGCAAGGTTAGAGTAAAGTATAATAAAGTAGAATAGAGTAGAGTATTGTAGAGTAGAGTAGGGTAGAGCTAGGTTTGGCTAGGCTAGGTTAGGCTGGGCTAAAGTTGAGTAGAGTAGAGCTAGGCTAGGCTAAGTTAGGTTAAGCTAGGCTAGGCTAGAGTTGTGTAAAGTAGAATAGAGTAGAGAAAAGCACAGCAGAGAAGAGCAACGTAGAGAATAGTAGAGTGGAGTAGAGCATGATACAGCAGAATAGAGTTTAATTGTGATAGGCTAAGCTAGGCAAGGCTATGTTAGGCTAGGCTAAGTTAGAGTAGAGTAAAGTAGATTCAAATAGAGTAGGGCAGAGTAGAGTAGAGTGGAGTAGAGTAGAGCTAGGTTAGGCTACGCTATGCTAGGTAAGGCTGGGCTAGGCTAAGCAATTCAAGGCTAGAGAAAAGTTAGAGTAAATTATAGAAGAGTAGGGCTAGGTTAGGCAAGGCTAAGCAAGACTCAGCTAGAGTATAGAGTAGAGTAGAGCAAAGAATGCAAAAAAGAGCCACGTAGATCAGAGCGAATAAGAACAAAGCAGAGTGGATCATAGTAGAGCATAGCAGAGTTGAGTTGAGCTAGGTTAGGCTCTATTAGGCTAAGTTAGGCTATGGTAGGCTAGAGTAGAGTAGAGTAGTTTAAAGTTGAGTAGAGTAGAGTAGAGCTTTGTTTGGCTAAGTTAGGCTATGTTAGGCTATAGTAGAGGAGAGTAGAGTAGAGTAGAGTAGACTGGAGTAAGATAGAGTAAAGTATAGTAGATTGGGATAGAGTATAATAGAGTAGAGTAGAGTAGAGTAAAGAGAGGAGAGCAGAGCAGAGTAAAGCAAAGTAGAGTAGGGCAGAGGAAAATAAGAGAGTAGAGTAATGTAGAGTAGAATAGTGCAGAGTATTGTTGAGCAAAGATGAGTAGTGATTAGTAGAGTAGAGCAGAGCAGAATAGAGTAGAGCAAAGTAGAGTACAGTAGAGTAGAGTAGAGCAAGGTTTCACTATTCTTGGTGAGGCTAGGCAAAGGTAGAGAAAATTGAAGTTGAGTAAAGCAAGGATAGGTTATGCTAGGCTTGGGAAGGATAGAGTAGAGTAGAGTAGAGCTAGGTTAGGCTAGGTTAGGCTGGGCTAGGCTAGGATAGGCTAGAGTAGAGTATTGTTAAGTAGAGTAGAGTAGAGCAAGATTTGGCTATGCTAAGTTAGGCTCGATTAGAGTAGAGTAGAGTAGAGTAAAGTATAGTACAGTATAGTAGAGTAGAATAGTTTAGAGTAGAGCTACTTAGCCTAGGCTTGGCTAGGATAAGATAGGTTAGGTTAGGCTAAGCTAGAGTAGAGTATAGTAGAGTAGAGCAAAGCAGAGCAAACCATAGAAGAGGTAAGCTTAGTAGAGTAAAGCAGAGCAGAGTAGAGTAGAGCTAGGTTAGGTTATGCTAGGCAAGGGTAGGCTAGGCAATGTTAATGTAAAGTAGAGTAGAGTAGAGTATAGTGTATAGTAGAGTTTAGTAGAGTAGAGTAGAGTAGATCTAGGATTGGCTAGACTTAGTTAAGCTAGCCTAGATTGAAGTAGAGTAGAGTATAGTAGAGCTAGGTTAGGTTAGGCTAAGCAAGGCAAGGCTAGGCTAGAGTAGAGTGAAGTAGACTAGAGTAGAGTAGAGTAGAGCTGAGTAGAGCAGAGCATAGTGGAGTAGAGAAGATAAGAGTAGAGCAGAGTAAAGCAGAGCAGAGCAGAGTATAATAGGGCAAAGCAGAGTAGAGTTTAGTAGAGCAAAGTAGAGCAGAGTAGAGCTAGGTTAGGCTAGACTAGGCTAGGCTAGTCTAGAGTTGAGTAGGGTAAAGTAGAGTGGTGTAAAGTAGAGCTAGGTTAGGCTAAGAGATGCTATGCTAAGCTAGGGTAGAGTATAGTAGAATATAGTATATTAGATTAGAGTAAGGTAAAGTAAAGTAGAGCTAGGTTAGGCTAGGTGAGAGTAACCTTGGCTTAGAAAGGTTAGGCTATAGTGGAGTAGAGTAGTGTAGAGTAGAGCTAGGTGAGGCTAAGTGAGGCTTGGCGAGGCTAAATTATGCTAGAGTAGTGTAGAGTAGAATAGAATAGAGCAGAGCAGAGCATAGCATTATAGAGTAGAGTGGTGCAGAGTAGAGCACGGTAAATTAGAGTGAAGAAGAGCAGAGCAAAGCAGAGTCGAGTAGAGTAGAGAAGAGCAGAGCAGAGCAGTGTAGTGTAGAACTAAGTTAGGCTAGGTTAGAAAGAGTAAATTAGAGTAGAGTAGAGTAGAGCTAGGTTAGGCGAGGCTAAGCTTGGCAAGGATAGGCTCAGATAGGCTAGAATAGAGTACAAAAGAGTTAAGAAAATTAGAGTAGAGCTAGGTTATGCTAGGTTAGGCTAGAGTACAACAAAGCAGAGTTGAGTAGAGTACAGCAAAGTAGAGTAGAGCATAACACAATAAAGTAGATCAGAGTAGAGTAGTTAGAGCTAGGTTAGGCTAAGCAAGGCTATGTTAGGCTCGGTTAGGCTAGGCTAAGCTAGAGTATAGTAGAGTTAAGTAGAGATAGCTTATGTTAGGCTAGGATAAGCTTAGTTAGAGTAGAGTATAGTAGAGTAGAGTAGAGTAAATTGGAGTAGAGTAGAGTAGAGTAGAGTAAAGTAGAGTAGAGCTATGATAGGTTTGGTTAGGCAAGGATAGGTTAGAGTAGAGTAGAGTATAGTTGGGTATAGTAGAGTAAAGTAGAGTAGAGTAGAGCTAAGTTAGGCTAGGCTAAGCTAGGTTAAACAAGGCTAGAGTATAGTAAAATACAGTAGAGTAGAGTATAATAGAGTAGAATATAGTGTAGTAGAGTAGAGCAAAGTAGAGTAGTGCAAAGTAGAGTAGAGTAGAGTAGAGTAGAGTTGAGCATAAAGGAGTAGAGCAAAAAGGAGTAAAGCAGTGCTGAGCTGAGCTGAGCAGAGTTGAGTAGAGTTAAGCAGAGGAAAGAAGAGTAGAGTGGAGCTAGGTTAGTCTAGGCTAGGCTAGGTAATAGTAGTTCAGAGTAGAGTAGAGCAGAGTAAAGTAGAATAGAACAAAGTAGAGCATAATAGAGCAATGGTAAGCAGAGCAGAGTAGAAAAGAGTAAAATAGAGCAGAGTTGAGATTGCAAGCCAGAGTAGCATTAGGTTAGGCTTGGCTAGGCTAGGCAAGGCTTGGCTTGGCTTGGCTAGAGTAGAGCAGAGTACAATAGAGCTAGGTTAAGCTAAGCTAGGCTAGGTTAAGTTAAAGTAGAATAGAGTAACATAGAGTTGCATGGAGTATAGTAGAGTGGAGTAGACTAGAGTATAGCATAAGAGAATAGAGTAGAGTAGAGAATAGCAGAGTAGATCTAGGTTAGGGTAGGCTATACTAGGGTAGGTTAGGTTGGGCTAGGCTAGAGTAAAGTAGAGTAGACCAGAGTATAGTAGAGTATAGTAGACCTTTGTTAGGCTAGGCTAGGTTAGAGTAAAGTAGAGTAGAGCTAAGTAGAACAAAGTAGACAATAACAGAGTAGAGTAGAGTAGAGAATAACAGAGTAGAGCAGAGTAAAGCAGAGCAGAGTAGAGTAGAGTAGAGAATAACAGAGTTGAATAGAGCAAAGTATAGTAGAGTAATGCAAGGTTAGGTTGAGTTAGGCTAGGCTAGGCTAAGCTAGGTTAGAGTAGTGTAGAGTAGAGTATAGTAGAATAGAGTAGAGCAGAGTAGAGTAGAGCATAGTATAGTAGAGTAGAGTAGAGCAAGGTCAGGCTAGGCTAAGCTTTATTAGGATAACCTAGGCTAGAGTAGAGTAGAGTAGGGAAGATTTGAGTAGGGATAGTAGAGTATAATAGAGAAGGGTAGAGTAGAGCTAGGTTAGGCTATGGTAGGCTAGTATATAATAGAGTAGAGAAGAGTAGAGTAAAGTAGAGCAGAGTAGAGTAAAGCATAATAGAGTATAATAGAGCAGGGCATAGTAAAGCAAGGTTAGGCTATGCTAGGCTTTGCTTGGGTAGGTTGGGATAAGCTAGGCTAGAGAAACATAGAGTAGAGTAGAATAGAGCTAGGTTCGACTGCGCCAGGCTAGGCTATGTTAGAGAAGAGTAGAGTAGAGTAGAGCTAGGTTAGGCTAGACTAGGCTAGGGTAGGCAAGGCCAAGCTAAAGTATAGTAGTAGAGCTAGGTTATGCTTGGCTAGGGTATAGTACAGTAGAGCAGAGTAAAGTAGAGTAGAGTAGAGAAGAATAGGGTAGAGTAGAGCAGAGTAGAGGAGAGCAAAGTAGAGTTGAGTAGAGCATAGTAGAGTAGAGAAAAATAGAGAAGAGATGAATAGAGCAAAGTAGAGTAGAGTAGAGGTAGGTTAGGGTAGGCTAAGCAAGGCTAGATGCTGTTAGAGTTGAGTAGAGTAGAGCTAGGTTAGGTCAGGTTATAGTATAGTAGAGTTTAGTTGAGTAGAGCTAGTTGAGGCAAGGTTAGGCTGGGCTAGTATAGACTATGCAAGGCTTGGGCAGAGTAGAGTCGAGTGGAGTAGAGTAGGGTGGAGTAGAGCTAGGCTAAGCTAAGGTAGGCTAAGTTAGAGTACAATATAGTATAGTAGAGTTGAGTAGAGGAGAGGAGAGCAGAGTAGAGCATAGTAAAGTAGTGTAGAGCAGAGTAAACCAGAGTAGAGTAGAGCAAAGTAGAGTAGAAAAGAGTAAAGTAGAGAAAAGCTGAGCAGAGTAGAGTAGAGTAGAGAAAAGCTAGGTTAGGCTAAGATAGTAGAGCTAGGTAGGGTTAGGCTAGAGTAGAGTAGAGTAGAGTTGAGCTAAGTTAGGCTAGGTTGGGTTAGAGTATAATAGAGTAGAGAAGAGTAGAGCTAGGTTAGGTTATGTTAGGCAAGGCTAGGATAGGATAGGATATACTAGGCTAGGCTAGAGTAGTGTAGAGTAGAGTAGAGTATAGTAGAGCTCGATTAGGCTTGACAAGGTTAGGCGATTCTAGGCTAGACTAGAGTAGAATAAAGTAGAGCATAGCAGAGAACAGTAGAGCAGAGCTGAGTAGAGTATAGCAAAGTAGAGAAGAGCAGAGCAGAGTAGAGAAGAGAATAATAAAGCTAGGTTAGGCTAAGTTTGGCTAGGCAAGGCAATGACAAGTTAGAGTAGAGTAGTGTAGAGTAATGTAGAGTAGGGTAGAGTAGAGTAGAGCATAATAGAGTTGAGTTTAATATAGTAGAGTAGAGTAGAGTATGGTAGAGGTTGGTTAGGCAAGTTTAGGAAAGGCTAGGCTAGGCAAGGCTAACTTAGGTTACTCTAGAGCAGAGTAGAGTAGTGTAGAGTAGAGCTGAGTAGAGTGGAGCAGATTAGAATAGAGAAGAGTAGAGCAAAAAAGAGTAAACTAGAGCAGATTAAACCAGAGTAGAGTAGAGTAGAGCAAAAGAGAGCAGAGATAAGTGGAGTGTAGTAGAGGAGAGTAGAGTAGAGCAGAGCAGGGTTAGTTAGGCTAGGATAGGTTAGGCTAGAGTTGAGTATAGTAGAGTAGACTAGAGCTAGGATGGACTAAGCTAGGCAAGGTTATGTTAGCCTAGGCTCGGTTAGGCTAGGATATATTAGAGTAAAGTAAAGTGGAGTAGAGTAAGGTAAAGTAGAGTAGAGTAGAGTAGAGCAAAGTAGAGTATAGCTTGGTCAGGCTAAGCTAGGATGAGAAAGGATAGGCTAGGCTAGGCTAGGCTAGAGTAGGGTAAAGTAGAGTAGAGTAGAGCAAGGTTTGGCTAGGTCAGGCTAAAGTATAGGAGAGTAGTGGAGATTAGAGTAGAGTAGAGAGGAATAGACATAGTAGAGAAGAGTAGAACAGAGCATAGCAGAGAAGAGTAGATAAGAGTATAATAAAGCATACAAGAGTTAGGTTAGGTTAGGCTAGGCTAATTTAGGCTAGGTTAGAGTAGAGTAGAGTAGAGAAGAGTAACGTAGAGTAGACGTAGCTTTGGATAGGCTAGGCTGGGCAAAATTTTGCTAGAGCAGGCCAGAGAAGAATAAAGGTGAGTAAAGCAGAGTAGAACATAATAGAGCAAAGTGGTGTAGAGCATAATAGAGTAGAGCAGTGCAGAGTAGATTATAGCAGAGCTGAGCTGAGTTGAGCTGAGCTAGGTTCGGCTAGGCTAGGCTAGAGTAGAGTATGGTGGTGTAGAGTAAAGTAGAGTAGAGTAATGTATAGTATTGTAGAATAAAGCAAGGTTAGCCTAGGCTAGGCTAAGCAAGGCTAGAGTAGAGTACAATAGAGTAGAGTAGAGTAGAGGTTAATAGGGTAAAGCAAAGTGGAGTAGTGCATAACAGAGTAGAGCACAGAAGAGTAGAGCAAAGAAAAGCAGAGCAGAGTAGAGCAGAATAGTATAGAGATGAATAGAGAAAAGAAGACCAAAGTAATATAGAGGAGAGTAGAGTAGAGAAGAGAAAGTAGAGTATAATAGAGTAGAGCAATGTAGAATTGAGTAGAGCAAAGGAGAGTGAGGTTAGGCTAGCCTAGAGTAGAGTAGAGTAAAGTAATGTAAAGCTTGGTTAGTCGAGGCTAGGTAAGGCTAGGGAAGGCTAAGCTAGGCTATAGTAGAGTAGAGCTTATTTTGGCTAGGTTGGGCTAGGCTAGGCTAAACGTTGCGTGAGTAGAGTAGAGTAGACCAGAGTAGAGTAGAGTAGAGAAGAGTAGAGCAGAGTAGAGTAGAGCTGAGTAGAGTAGAGTAGAGTAGAGGAGAGTAGTGCAGAGTAGAGCAGATTAGAGCTATATTAGGTTAGACTAGGCTAGGCTAGAGTAGAGTAGGCTGGAGTATAGAAAGGTTAGGCAAAGCTAGGCTAGGTTAGAGTAGAGTAGAGTAGACTTAACTTGGATAGAGCTGAACTAGGTTAGGTTAGGCTAGGCTAAGCTAGCTTATACTAGACAAGGCTAGGCTAGGCTAGGCTGGAGTGGTAGAGTAGAGTAAAGAAGGGCTAGGTTAGGCTAGAAGAGGTAAGGATAGGTTAGGTTAGGCTAGGATAGAGTAGAGTAGAGTAGAGTAAAGTAGAGTAGAGTAAAGCAAAGTAGAGTAGAGCAGAGTAGAGAAGAGCAGAGCAAAGCAAAGCAGAGTAGAGTGGAGTAGAGTAGAGTAGAGCAGAGTAGAGAAGAGTAGATTAGAGCAGTATAGAGCAGAGTAGTTCAGAGCAAAGCAGAGGAGAGCAGAGTAGAGGAGAGTAGAGAAGACAAAAGCATAACTGAGCTGAGTAGAGTAGTGTTATGTTGGGCTAGGATAGGCTAGGCTAGTTTACAGTATAATAGAGTAGAGTAGAGAATAATAAAGTAGAGCATAGTAGAATACAGTAGAGTAGAGTACAATAAAGTAGAGCTAGGTTAGGCATGGCTAGGCTAGGCTAGGGTTGAGTAGAGTAGAGCATAGTAGAGTAAAGTAGAGTAGAGTAAAGCTAGGTTTTGTTGGGCTAAGCTCAGCTATGCTTGGTCAGGAATGTGTAGGCTAGGCAAGGTTAAAGTAGAGTAGAGTAAACAAGAGTAGAGTAGAGTAGAGCATAGCTAGGTTTGGCTAGAGTAGAGTAAAGTAGAGTGAGTGAAGTAGAGTCGAGTAGAGCAGAGCAAAGCATAGTAGAGTAGAGTTCTACATAGCAAAGCAAAGTAGACAAGAGTGGAGAATAGTAGAGCAGAGTATAGCTAAGTTCAGCTAGGCTAAGCTAGGCTAGGTTAAGCTAGGCCTGGTTAAAGTAGGTTAGAGAAGAGTAGAATATAACAGAGTAGAGTAGAGCAAAATAGAGTAGAATTAAGTAAAGCTAGGTTAGGCTAGGCTATGGTTGGCTATGCTAAGCTTTGCTCAAATAAAGTAGAGTAGTTTAATGCTAGGTTAGGTTAGGCTAAAATAAGGTAGACTAGAGTATAGAGTAGAGCAAGTAGAGTAGTAGAGAGTAGACCAGAGTAGAATAGAGCAAAGTAAAGAAGAATACAGTAGAGTAGAGCATAGCATAGTAAAGTAGAGCAAAGTAGAGTAGAGCTAGGTTAGGCTAGGTTTGGGTAAGCTTGGTAAGGCTATGCTCGAGTAGAAGAGAGTTGAGTAAAGCTTGGTTAGGCTGAGCTAGGCTAGGATAGAGTAGAGTAGAGTAGAGTAGAGTAGAATAGATTAGAGTAAAGTATAGTATAGTAGAGTTGAGCTATGTTAGGCTAGACAAGAGTATAGTAGAGTAGAGTAAAGTAGAGTATAGAAAAGTAGAGTAAAGCTAGGTTAGGTTAGGATAGAGTAGAGTAAAGTTGAGTATAGTAGATTAGAGTAGAGTAGAGTAGAGTAGAGTGGAGTAGAGCAGTGCAAAGTAGAGTAGAAGAGAGGAGAGGAGAGTAAAGTAGAGCAGAGCTGAAGAGCAGAGCAGAGCAGAGCAATACGGACACGAGCATAGTAGAGCTGATTATAACAGGAAAGAGCGGTGCAGTGGAGAGTAGAGGAGAGGAGAGCATAGTAGAGTAGAGTAGAGCTAGGTTACGCTAGGGTTGGCTAGAGTAGAGTAGAGTAAACAAGAGTAGAGAAGAGCGAGGTTAGGCTAGACTTGGCTAAGGTAGGCTAAGCTAGCTAGGTTAGGCTAGGCTAGGCTAAGCTAGGCTAAAGTAGTGTTGAGTAGAGTAGAGAAGAATAAAGAAGAGTAGAGTAGAGTAGGGTAGAGTTGAGTAGAGTAGAGAATAGTAGAGTTGAGTGGAGTAGAGTAGAGCAGAGTAAAGCAAAGAAGAGGAAAGGAGAGTAGAGGTGACAAAAGGAGTGAAAAAGAGAGGAGAGAAGAGTAGAGCTAAGTAGAGCATAGTAGAGCATAGTAGAGCAATGTAGAGGAGAGCAGAGTACGGCAGAGGAGAGCAAAGCAGTAGACCAGAGTAGAGTAGAGAAGAGCGTAAAAAATTAGAAGAGAGCATAGTAGAGTAGAGAAAAGTCTAGTAAAGCAGAGTACAGTAGAGTAGAATAGGGTAGAGGAGTGCAGAGCTAGGTTATGCTAAGCTAAGCTAGGCTTGAGTATCGTAGAGTAGAGTAGAGTAGATTAGAGTAGAGTAGTGTAGAGTTAGGTTTGACTAGGCTAGGTTAGAGTACAATAGAGTATAGTAGAGTAGAGCAAAGCAAAATAAAGCAGAGCAGAGTACAGCAGAGTGGAGTAGAATAGAGTAGAGCATAATAGTATAGAGTAGAATAGAGTAGAGTAGACAAGAGTAGAGCTCAGTTAGGCTAAGCTAGGCTAGGCTATGCTAGGCTAGGCTAGCTAGGGTAGAGTAGAGTATAATAGAGTAGAGTAGAGTATAGTAGACTTGAGCTAGGCTTGTTAAGTAAGGTAAGGATAAGTTAGAGTATAATAGAGTATAGTAGATTAGAGTAGAGCAGAGTAGAGTAAAGTAGAGTAGAGCTTGGTTAAGGAAGGCTAGGCTAAAGTAGGTTTGGCTAGGTTAGGATAGAGTAGAGTAGAGTTGAGTATAGTAGGGTTGACTAGAGTAGATTAGAATAAGGTTTGGTAGGGATAAGCTAAGCTAGGCTAGGTTAGGGTAGGCTTGGGTAGCCAAGACTAGGCTAGGGTAGAGTAGAGTAGAGTATAATGGAGTAGAGTAGAGTACAGTAGAGTAGAGGTAGGTTAGGCAAAGCTAGGCTAGGCTATAGTAGAATAGAGTAGAGTAGAACAAAGTAGAGTAGAGCAGAGCAATGCAGAGTAGAGTAGAGCTAAGCTAGGCTAGGCTAGGCTAGGTTAGGCTCGACTATGCTAGCCATGGTTAGAGCAGAGTATAGTAGAATCGAGTAGAGAAGATCAAAGTAGACTAGAGTTGGTTAGGCTAGGCTTGGGTATGGTAGGCTAAGCTAAAGTAGAGTAGAGTAGAGTGGACTAGAGTAGAGCTAGGTTAGGTTAGGCTAAGTTAGAGTACAGAGCAGAGTAGAGTATAGCAGAGCAAAGCAGAGTATAGTAGATCATAGCAGAGCAGAGTTGACAAGGGTAGAGTAGAGCTGTGCAGAGCAGAGCAGAGCTAGGTTAGGCTAGAGTACAGTAGAATATACTAGAGTATAGTAGAGTAGAGCTTGGTTAAGCTAGCTAGGCTAGGTTAGAATGGAGTAGAGTATAGTAGATTATAGTAGAGTAAGGTAGAGTATAGTAGAGTAGAGCTAGGTTAGGTTAGGCATGGCCAGGCAAGGGTATGCTATGCTAGGTTAGGTGAGAGTAGGGTAGATTAGAGTAGAGTAAAGCATGGTTAGGCTAGGTTAGAGTAGAGTAGAGTAGAATAAAGCATGGTTAGGCTAGGTTAGAGTAGAGTAGAGTAGAGTAAGCATAAGAGAGTAGAGTAGAGTCTAGTAGAAGAGAAGAGAGTAAAGGAGAGCAGAGCTAAGCAAAGTAGGGCAAAGCATAGTAGAGGAGAGCAAAAGTGTAGAGTAGAGCAATATAGAGCAGAGCAGAGTGTAGTAAAGGAAAGTGAAGCAGAGAAGAGCAGAACTGAGTAGAATAGAGTAGATC
This sequence comes from Vanilla planifolia, assembly GCA_023846275.1. Taxonomy (NCBI): domain Eukaryota; kingdom Viridiplantae; phylum Streptophyta; class Magnoliopsida; order Asparagales; family Orchidaceae; genus Vanilla; species Vanilla planifolia. Next base: position 88,491 of record JAIUJO010000295.1, read on the forward strand.
AGAGCTAGGTTAGGCTATGCATGGCTACGATGGGCTACGCTAAGCTAGAGTAGAGAAGAGAAGAGTAGAGTGGAATACAATAGAGCTAGTTTAGGCTTGAACAGGCTAGGGTAGGCTAGGCTAGGTTAGAGTAGAGTAGAGCATAGTTGATTATAGTAGAGTTGAGTAGAATAGAACTAGATTAGGCTATGATAGAGTAGAGTAGAGTAGAGTATAATAAAGTAGAGTTGAGTAGAGTAGAGTAGGGTAAAGTGGAGCATAGTATAGTATAGTATAGTAGTGTATAATAGAGGAGAGGAGAGGTGAAGAGAGGATAGAAGAGGAGAAGAGAGGAGAGAAGAGGCGAGGAGAGGAGAGGAGAGCAAAGTAGAGTCAAGTGGAGCATAACAGAGCAAACCAGAGTAGAACTGAGTAGAGCAAAGTAGAGAAGAGCAAAGCAAAGCAGAGCAAAGCAGAGGAGAGCAAAGTAGAGTATAGCAAAGTAGAGAAGACCAGAAAAGTGCAGAGAAGAGAATAGCAGAGTAGAGGAGGGTCAAGCAGAGTAAAGAAAGAAGAGCAGAGATGAGTAGAGCATAGTAGGGTAGAGTATAGTAGAGCAAAGCTAGATTAAGCAAGGCTAGTTAAGAGGACAGTGGAGTAGAGTAAAGTAGAGTAGAGTAAAGCAGAATAGAGTAGAGCAGAGTAGAGAAAAGAAGAGAAGAGTAGAGCATAGTAGAGTAGGGCTGAGTGGAGCAGAGCAGAGAAAAGTAGAGTAGAGTAGAGTAGAGCAAAGAAGAGAAGAGTAGAGTAGAGTAGAGCATTGTAGAGTAGAGCAAAGCAGACTAGTGCAGAGCAGAGTAGAGGAGATTAGAGTATAAAATTGAGTAGTATAGAGTAGAGTACAGAAGTGTAGGGTAGGGTAGAGTAAAGCAGAGTTAGGTTAAGTTAGGCTAGGCTAAGCTAGAGTAGAGTAAAGTGGTGTAGAGTAGAGTAGAGTAGAGTTAACTTAGGTTTGGCTAGGCTTGGCTTGGTTTAAGTGGAGTAGAGTTGAGTAGAGTATAGAAAAGTAGAGTAGAGAGGAGTAGGGTAGAGTAGAGTTGAGTTGAGTAGAGTAATGTATGGCTAGGTTAGGTTGGGCTAATTTAGGCTAGGCTTGGCTTAGTTAGGCTAAGCTAGGGTAGAGTATAGTTGTGTATAGTAGAATAGATTAGGCTAGAGTAGTGGAGAGCTAAGTTAGGCTAGGCTAGGCATGGCTTGAGTGGAGTAAATAAGAGTAGAGTATAGCAGAGATGAGTAAAGTAGAGTAGAGTAGAGTAAAGAAGAGCAAAGTAGAGTAGACTTGTATAGAGTATAGCTATGATAGGAAAGGTTATACTAGGCTAGGCTAGGCTAGGGTAGCCTTGACAAGGCTAAGCTTGGCAAGAGTAGAGTAGAGTAGAGCAAGGTTAGGCTAGACTAAAGTATAGAGAAGAGCAGAGCATTGAAGAGCAGAGTAGGGTAGAGCAGAGGAGCTCAGAGCAGAACATAGTAGAGTCGAGCATAGCATAGTAGAGGTAGCTTAGGCTAGGCTAAACTTGGTTAAACTAGGCTAGGTTAGAGTAGAGTAGAGTAATGTACAATGGAGTAGAGTAGGGCTTGGTTAGGCTACGCTAGGTGAGGCTAGTATAGACTAGGGTAGGCTAAGAAAGGCTAGGCTAAGCTAGAGTAGAGTAGAGTAGAGCAGAGTAGAGTGGACTAGAGTAGAGTAGAGTAGGGAAAGCTAGATTCGGCTAAACTAGGCTAAGCTAGGCTAGAGTAGAGTAGAGCAGAGTAGAGTAGAATAGAGTAGAATAGAGTAGAGTAGAGTAGAGTAGATGATAGTAGTGTATAGTAGAGTGGAGTAGAGTAAGCCAGAGTAGAGTAGAGTAGAGGAGAGAAGAGGACAAGAGAGGAGAAGAGAGGAGAGAGGAGAGGAGAGTAGAGCAGAGTAGAGTAGAGTAGACAAGAGCAAAGTAGAGTAGAGTAGAACAGAGTAGAATGGAGCATAAGAAAGTAGATTAGAGCAGAGCAGAGCATAACAGGGTGGAGTAGAGTAGAGTAGAGGAGAGCAAAGTAGAGTAGAGAAAAGCATAGTGAGACAGAGCAGACTAGAGTAAAGTAGAGCTAGGTTAGGCTAGGCTAGGCTAGGCTACACTAGTGTAGAGCAGAGCTGAGTAGAGTAGAGTTTAGTTTAGTATAGTAGAGAAGGGTATAGTAGAGCTATGTTAAGGTAGGTAAGGCTAGGCTAGGTTAGTGTAGAGTAGAGTAGAGTAGAGTAGACTCGACTAGAGCTAGGTTAGGTTGCACTAAGCTAGGCTTGGCTAGGGTAGGCTAAGATAGGCTAGAGTAGAGTAGAGTAAATTATAGTAGAGTAATGTAGACTAGAGTAGAGCTAGGCTAGGCTAAGCTAAGCTAGCTTAGACAAGAGTAGAATAGAGCAGAGCAGAGCAAAGCAGAGCAAAGCAAAGAAGAGCAAAGTAGAGCAGAGTAGAGATAAGTAGAAAAGAGTAGAGTAGAGCAGAGCAGAGTTAAGTTAGGTTAGGCTTAGCTAGGCAAAGTTAGCTAAGCAAGAGTAGAGTTGAGTAGAGTAGAGCTAGGTTGGGCTAGGCTAGGCTAGAGTATAGTTGAGCAGAGTAGAGTAGAGTGGAGCAGAGTAGAGTAGAGAAGGGTAGAGAAGAGCAAAAAAGAGAAGACTATAGTAGAGTAGAGTGGAGCTAAGTTCAGCTACACTAAGCTAAGTTAGGCTAGGCTAGCTTAGGTTAGAGTAGAGTAGAGTAGAGTAGAGTTAGGTTCACCTGGGCTAGGCATGCATGAACTAGGCTAGAGTAGACTAGAGTAAAGTAGTGTAGAGTGGAGTAGAGTAGTTTAGAGCACAGTAGAGTAGAGTGGAGCAAAGAAAGAAGAACAGAGCAAAGCAGAGTAAAGCAGAGTAGAGCTAAGTAAAAAAGAGTAGAGCAAAGAAGAGCTAGGTTAGACTAGGCTAGGCTAGAGTCGAGTAGAATAGAGTAGAGTAAAGTTGGGCTTGTTAGGTTATGTTAGGCTAGGCTAGGCTAAGCTAGCTAGGCTAGGCTAGAGCAGTAAAGTACAGTAGAGTAAATTTGAGCAGAGCTGGTTTAGGTTAGGTTAGGCGAGGTTATGCTAGGCTAGGCTAGAATAGAGTAGAGTAGAGTAGAGTAGAATAGAGTAGAGCTAAGCAGAGTAGAGCATATTAGATCTAAGCAGAATAGAGTAGAGTATAGCAAAGTAGAGCTGCAAAGCACAATAGAGTAGTGTAGTACAGAGTAGAGTAGAGTTGTGCAGAGTAGAGTAGAGGATATGTGAGCATAGTAGAGAAGAGAAAAGTAGAGTATAGTAGAGTAGAGTAGAACAGGCCAGAGTAGGCCAAAGCAAAGTAAAGCAAAATAGAGAAGAGCAGAGTAGAGCAGAGCAGAGTGTAGGAGAGCAAAGAAGAGTAGAGAAAAGTAAAGTAGAGTAGAGACGAGCAAAGCAGAGGAGAGTAGAGCTAAGTCAAAGTAGGCTAAGCTAGAATATAATAGAGTTGAGTTGGGTAGAGCTGAGTAGAGTAGAGTATAACTGAGCAAGGTTAAGCTAGGTTAGGCTAGGCTAGGCTGGAGTAGAGTAGACTAGAGTATAGTAACATAGAGTAGAGTAGAGTAAGTAGAGTAGAGTAGAGTAGAGCTAAGTTGCCTTTTGCTAAGCTAAGCAAAACTAGGCTAGGCTTGGCTAGGCCAAGGTAGGTTAGGCAAGGCTAGAGTAAAGTAGAGTAGAGTAAAATAGATTTGAGTAGAGTAGAGTAAAATAGATTTGAGTAGAGTAGAATAGAGTAGATCAGAGTAGAGAAGAGTAAAGGGTTGGCTAAGGAAAAGTAGTGTAAAATATAGTCGAGTAGAGTAAAGTGGAGTAGAGCTAGGTTATGCTTGGCTAGACTAGAGTTTTTTAGAGTGGAGTAAAGTAGAGCTAGGTCAAGTTAGGCTAGGCAAAGCAAGGCTAGGCTAGAGCATAGTTGAATAGAGTAAAGTAGACTAGAGTAGAGGCTAAGCTAGGCTATGTTAGAGTAGAGTAGAGTAGAGTATAATAGAGTATAGTAGAGTATTGTAGAGTAGAGTAGGGTAGAGCTTGGTTTGGCTAGGATAAGCTAGGGTAGGTTAGGCTAAGTTAGGTAGTCTAGGCAAGATTAGAGTAGAGTAAAGTAGAGTAGAGTAGAGTAGAGTAGAGAAGAGTACAGTAGAGTTGAGTTAGGTTAAGTTAAGCTAGAAAGGGCTAGGCTATAGTACAGTAGAGTATAGTAGAGTAGAGCACAGCAAAAAAGAGTTGAGTATAATAGGGTAGAGTAGAGCAGAGCAGAGTAAAGTAGTGAAGAGCAGAGCAGAGTAGAGCTGGGTTAGGCTATGTTGGGATAGGCAAGGTTGGGCTGGGCTAGGTTAAGCTAGAGTAGAGTAGAGTAGAGCTAGTTAGGCTAGGCTAGGTTAAGAAAAGTAAGAGTAAAAATAGAATGGAATATAGTAAAGTAGAGTAGAGTAGAGTATAGTAGAGCTAGATTAGGCTAAGCTAGGTTAGGTTAGAGTAGAGTAGAGCTAGATTAGGCTAAGATAGGCTAGGTTAGAGTAGAGGAGAGTAGAGTAGAGTAGAGTAGAATAGAGTAGATTTGAGTAGAGTAGAATAGAGTAGAGTGGAGTAGAGTGTAGCTAGGTTAGGCTAAGTGAGGCTAGCCCTAGCTAGCATAGGCAAGGCTAGGTTAGAGTAGAGTAGAGTAGAGCTTGGTTCGACTAGTTTAGGCTAGGCTAGAGTAGAGTAGAGTAAAAATAGGAAAGCTAAGCAGAGTAGAGAAGAGCAGAGTAGAGATTAGAATAGTAGAGTAGAGTAGAGTAGAGTATGGTTGAGTAGAGTATAGTAGAGCAGAGTGGAGTAGAGTGGAGTAGTGGTGAGTAGAGTGGAATAGAGCAAATTAGAGCTAGGTTTGGCTAAGCTAGGCTTTATTAGGTTAGAGTAGTGTAGAGTAAAGTAGAGTAGAGTAGAGTAGAGTTGACTATAGTAGGGTAGAGCTAGGTTAGGTTGGGCTATGTTAGGCTAGGCAAGGTTAGAGTATATTAGAGTATAATAGAGTAAAGTAGAGTAGACTTGAGTAGAGCAGAACAAGGTTAAGCTAGGCTAGGCTAGGCTCGATAAAGCTAGAGTAGAGTAGGGTAGAGTAGAGAAAAGCAAAGCAGAGTAGAGAAGAGATAAGCAAAGTAGAGTAGAATAGAGTAGAGCAAATTAGAGCAGCACAGAGAAAGCAGAGTAGAGTAAAGCAGAGCAGAGTAGAGCTTAGTTAGGCTTGATTAGGCTAGGCTAGGTTAGGTTAGGTTAGGTTTGGCTAGGTTAGGTTAGAGTAGAGTAGAGAGGAGTAGAGTAGGGTAGAATTGAGTAGAGTAGAACTCGGGTAAGCTAGACTAAGCTTGGTTAGGCTAGGCTAGGCTAGGATTGGCTAGGCTTGGTTAGGCTTTGCTAGAGTAGAAGAGAGTAGAGTAAAGCTAGGTTAGGCTAGGCTAGGCTAGTTTAGGCGAGAGTAAAGAGTAGGGTAGAGTAGATCAAAGTAGATCATAGTAGAGTAAAGAAGAGCAGAGCATAATAGAGCAGAGTTGAGCATAGTAGAGTAGAGCAGAGGAGAGCAGAGCTAGCTTAGGCTAGAGTATAATAGAGTAGAGTATAATATAGCTTTGTTAAGAAAGGCTAGGCTAGGTTAGTGTGGAGTAGAATATAGTAGAGTAGTGGAGAGTAGAGTAGAGTAGAGCTAGGTTAGGTAAGGCGAGCTAGACTAGGGTAAGCTTGGGTAAGCTAGCCTAAGCTAGGCTAGGCTAAAGTAGAGTAGAGTAGAGCTTGGTTAGGCTAGCTTATGATAGAGAAGAGTAGAGTATAATGGAGAAGAGTAGAGTAGGGCATAGTAGATTATAGTAGAGTAGAGTATAATAAAGTAGATTGTAGTAGAGTAGAGTAGAATAAAGTGTAGTAGAGGAGAGCAGAAGAGAGCAAAGTAGAGAAGAGAAGAGCAGAGCAAAAGAGCTGAGTAGAGTAGAGTTAAATAGAGTAGAGCAGAGTAAAGTAATGTAGAGCAAAGTAGAGTATGGTAGAGTAGAGTAGAGGAGAGTAAAGCAAAGCTAGGTTAGGCTAAGCCAGGTTAGGCTAGGAAAGAGTAGAGTAGAGTAGAGTAGTGTAGAGTTGGGTAGAGTAGAGTGGAGCTAAGTTAGGATAGGCTAGGCTATGTGAGGCTAGGCTAGGCTAAATTAGAGTAGAGTTGAGCAGAGTAGAGTAGAGTATAGTAGGGTAGAGTAGAGATAGATTAGGCAAGGCTAGACTCGAGTATAGTAGAGTATTGTAGAGTAGAATAGAGTAGAGTAGAGTAGAGTAGATTAGAGTAGAGTAGAGTAGAGTGGAGTAGAGTAGAGTAAAGTAGAGTAGAGGAGAGGAGAGGAGAGGAGATGAGAAGAGAGGAGAGCAGAGGAGAAGAGAGAAGAGGAGAGTAAAGCATAATAGAGTAGATCAAAGAAGAGAAGGGTAGAGTAAAGAAGAGTAAAGTTGAGCAGAGTAGAGCAAAGCAAAGTACGACAGGGTAGAGCAAAGTAGACCAGGGCAGAGTAGAGTAGAGGAGAGAAGAGTAGAGTAGAGAAAAGCGGAGAAGAGTAGAGCGGAGTTGAGTTGAGCCAGCTTATGTTAAGCTCGCCAGACATGAGTAGAGTAAAGCAGAGTAGAGTAGAGTAGAGTTGTGTAGAATAAAGTAGAGCAGAGCTAGGTTACGATAGGTTATGCTAAGCTAGGTTAGAGTAGAGTAGAGTAGAGTAGAGCTAGGTTATGATAGGTTAGACTAGGCTAGGTTAGAGTAGAGTAGAGTAGAGTACAGTAGAGTAGAGTTGAGTAGAGTAGAGTAGACTATGTCAAGTTGGGCTAAGCTAGGCTAGGATAGCTACGCTAATTTGGGTTAGAGTAGAGTAGAGTAGAGTAGTGTAGAATAGAGTAAAGTATAGTAGAGTAGAGTAGTGCTAGGTTATGCTAGACTAAGCTAGGCTAGGCTAAAGTAGAGTAGAATAGAGCAAAGTAGAGAAGAGTAAAGTATAATGGAGCAGAGCATAGCAGAGGAGAACAAAACAGGGAAGAGTATAGCAGAGTAGAATAAAGAAGTGTAAAGCAAAGTTAGGTTAGGCTAAGCTTGGCTAAGTTATGTTTGGCTAGGCTAGAGTAGAGTAGAGTAGGGTAGAATAGAGTAGAGTAAATTATAGTAGAGTTAGGTTAGGTTAGATTAGGCTAGGTAAGGTTATAGTAGAGTAGAGTAGAGTAGTGTAAATAGAGTTGAGTAGAGTAGAGTAGAGTAGAGCTAGGCTAGGCTAGGCTAGGCTAGGATAGGGTAGGCTAGGCTCAACTAGGCTAAGCTAGACTAGAGTAGAGTAGAGTAGAGTAGAGTAGGGTAGATTAGAGCTAAGTTAGTTTAGGCTAGGCTAGGCTAGAGTAGTATAGTGGAGTAGATTAGAGTAGAGTAAGGTTAGGCTAGGCTTGGCTAGGCTAGAGTACAATAGAGTAGAGTAGAATAGAGTTAGAGGAGAGTTAGAGCATAGTAGAGTAGAGCAGAGCAAAGCTGAGTAGATTAGTCTAGAGCAGAGTAGAGTAGAGGAGAGAAGAGAGGAGAAGAGCATAGTAAAGCATAACAGAGCAAAGAGGAATAGAATAGAGCAGAGTAGATGAAAGCATAGCTGAGAAGAGTAGAGCAGAGTAGAGTAGAGCATAGTTGAGCTAGGTTAGGCTAGAGTAGAGTAGAGTAGAGTGTGGCAGAGCTTTGTTATGCAAGGCTAGGTTAGAGTAGAGTAGAGAGGACTAGAATTAAGTAGAGTAGAGCTAGGTTAGGTTAGGCTAGGTTAGGAGAAGGTAGGCTATGCTAGTCAAGCGTAAAGTAGAGTAGAGTAGAGTAGAGAAGAGCTAAATTGGCTAGGTTAGGCGAGAGTACAGTAAAGTAGAGTAGAGTAGAGTAGAGTAGAGCAGAGTAGAGTAGAGTAGAGTAGAGCAGAGCAGAGTAGAGCAGAGTAGAGAAGAGATGAGCAGACCTAAGCAGAGTAGAGTAGAGCAAAAAAGAGAGGAGTAGAGTTGAGCAGAGCTAATTTAGGCTAGGCTAGGGTAGAGTGGAGTAAAGCTAGTTTAGGTTAGGTTAGGCTTGGTACGGTTAGAGTTGAGTATAATAGAGTAGAGTAGAGTAAAGTAGAATAGAGTAGAGTAGAGTAGACCTAGTTTAGGCTTGGCTAGGCTAGGCTAGAGCAGAGTAAAGTTAAGTAGAGTATAATAGAGTAGAGTAGAGGTTAGCTTAGTTAGGCTAGATTAGAGAAAATTAAAGTAGAGTAAAGTAGAGTGGAGTAGAAGAGGGTAGAGGAGACTTGAGTAGAGCAAAGAAGAGTAGAGTTTAGTAGAGCATAGCATAGTAGATAGAGGAGAGCATAGTAGAGTAGAGCAGAGCAGAGTCTAGTAAAGTAGAGTGAAGCAGAGGAAAGCTAGGTTTGGCTAGGGTAGGCTATGTTAGGCTAGGCAAGAGTAGAGTAGAGAAGGGTAAAGCTTGGTTAGAGTAAAATAGAGTAAAGTAGAGTAGGGCTAGGTTTGGTCTGACTTAGGTAGGTAATGCTAGGCTAGGTTTGGCAAGGCCAAGGTAGGCTAGGCAAAGCTAGAGTAGAGTAGAGTAGAGTAGAGTAGAGTAGACTAGAGTAGAGTATAGTATAGTAGAATAGAGTAGAGTAGAGTAGGGCTAGGTTAGGCTAGGCTAGGCAAGAGTAGAGAAGAATAGAGTAGAGCATAGTAGAGTAGAGAAGAGCAGAGCAGAGCAAAGTAGAGTAGAAGAGAGTAGAGCTAGGTTAGGAAGGTAGGCTAGGATAGAGTGGAGTATATTAGAGTAGAGTATGGTAGAGCAGAACTAGATTAGGTAAGGCTATGTTAGGTTAGAGTAGAGTAAATTAGAGAAGAATAGAGTAGAGTAAAATAGATTTGAGTAGAGTATAGTAAAGTAGAATAGAGTATAGAAGAGTATATTAGAGTAAAGAGTAGGCTAAAATATTATTAAGTAAAGTATAATGGAGTGGAATAAAGTAGTACTTGGCTAAGCTAAGCAAGAGAAAAGTAGAGTAAAGTAGAGTATAGTGGATTATAGTAGAGTAAAACATAGTCGAGTAGAGTAGAGTAGAGTAGGGCTAGGTTAGGCTTTGCTATGCTTGGTAATGCTAGGCTAAGCTAGGTTAGGCTAGGTTAGAGTAGAGTTTTGTAAAGTGGACTAGAGGAGAGCTAGGTCAGGTTAGGTAGGCAAAGCTAGGCTAGGTTAGAGTATAGTAGAATAGAGTAGAGCAGAGCTGAGTAGAGTAGAGCTAGGTTAGGTAAGGCTAAGCTAGGCTAAGCAAGAGTGGAGTAGAGTAGAGCAAGGTTAGGATAGGCTAAGCTAGGCTAAGTTAGAGTAGAGTAGAGTATAATAGAGTTCAGTAGAGTATTATAGAATAGAGTAGAGTAAAGCTTGGTTAGGCTAAGATAAGCTAGGCTTGGTTAGGCTAAGTTAGGCTAGGCTAGGCAAGAATAGAGTAGAGTAGAGTAGAGTAGAGAAGAGTAGAGTAGAGTAGAGTAAAGTAGAGTCGAGCTAGGTCAGGTTAGGCTAGAGTAGAATAGAGTAGAGCATAGTAAAGAAAAGTTGAGTATAGTAGAGTAGAGTAGAGCAAAATAGAGCAAAGTAGTGAAGAGCAAAGTAGAGTAGAGCAAGGTTAGCTATGCTGGGATAGGCAAGGTTGGGCTGGGTTAGGTTAGGTTAGAGTAGAGTAGAGCTAGGTTAGGCTAGGCAAAGTTAGAGTAAAGTAGAATGGAATAGAGAAGAGTAGAGTAGAGTAAAGTAGGATAGGGTAGAGTAGAGCTTGATTAGGCTAGGCTAGGCTAGGTTATAGTAGAGTAGAGTAGAGTAAAGTTAAGAAGAAAGAGAAGAAGAGGGAGAAGAAGAAGGAGAAAGAGAAGAAGAAAGAGAAGTAGAACAAGAAGAAGAAGAAGAAGATGTAGAAGAAGCAAAAGAATAAGAAGAATAGGGCTGAGAAGAAGAAGAAGAAGAGGAAGAAGAAGAAGAAGAAGAAGAAGACGAAGAAGATGAAAAAGAAGTGGTAGAAGAAGAAGAAGAAAACGAAAAAGTAGAAGAAAAAGAAGAAGTAGAAGTAGAAGAAGAAGACGATGAACAAGAAGAAGAAGAAGAAGACAAAGAAGAAGAAGAAGAAGAAGAAGAAGATGATGATGATATGATGAAGAAGAAGAATAAAGAGAAGAAGAAAAAGTTGAAGAAGAAGAAGAAGAAGAGGTGGAGGAAGAAGATGAAGAAGAAGAAGAAAAAGAAGAACAAGAAGAAAATTACTACACTCTACTCTACCCTACTTTACTCAACTCTACTTTATTCTACTCTAACCTAGCCTAGCCTAACCTATTATAGCCTAGCCAATCTTAGGGTACTCTATTCTACTATACTTCACTCTATTATACTCTTGGCTAGCTTAGCCTAGCATTACTCAACTCTACTATATACTGTTCTACTTTGCTCTACTTTTCTCTACATTGCTCTACTCTACTTTGCCTTAGCATAGCTTAGCATAGCCTAGCCAAGCCTATTCTTGCCTACCTTAGCCTAGCCTTAATCTACTCTACTCTACTTTACTTTAGCCTAACCTAGCCTAACACAACCTACCTTAGCCTGGCCTAACTCTCTACTACTCTACTCTACTTTGCTCTATTAATTTCTAGCTTAACTTAGCCTAGCCTAGCCTACCACTACTCTACTCTACTTTATTCTACTCTACTATTCTCTATTAAAACCTTATCTACTATACTCTACTCTACTCTATCCTACCTTAGCCTAGCTTAGCCAAACCTAGCTTTGCCTCACCTAGCTTAGCCTTACTCTACTCTACTATACTCTACTCTAATCTAGCCATGCCTAACCTAACATAATGTAGCCTTGCCAACCCTATGCTACTCTACTTCACTCTATTACACTCTAGCTTAGCCTAGCTTAGCACTACTCTACTCTACTTTACTCTACTCTACTCTGCTCTACTTTACTCTACTCTATTGTACTCTACCTTGTTGTACTCTGCTCTAACATAACCTAGCCTAGCTTTACTCTAATATACTCTACTCTACTCTTCTCTACTCTTCTCTACTCTTCTCTACACTACTTTATTCTACTATACTATACTTAACTCTAACTTAGCCAAGCCTAACATAGTGTAGCCTAGCCAACCTTATGCTACACTAGTATACTCTAATTCACTCTATTATACTCTAGCCTATCTTGGCCTAACACTAATCTACTTTACTCTACTCTAGTCTACTCTGCTCTACTTTACTCTACTTTGCTCTACTCTGTTATGCTCTTCATTACTTTGCTCTACTTTGCTCTAGGTTATCATAGCTAGCCTAGCCAGGCCTTATCTTACTCTACTCTACTCAACTATATTCTACTCTACTAAACTCTACTTACTCTACTCTATTACTCTACTCTATTATACTCTACTCTACTCTACTTCATTCTAGTTTACTCTATTTATTCTTCTAATCAACTTTACTCTACTCTACTCTAGCTTAGCCAAACTTAGCTTAGCTTAGCTTAACCTTACTCTACTATATTCTACAACTATCTAACCTAGGCTAGCCTTGCCTAGCCTAATATTATTTTTTTAATCTTCTCTACTCTATTTTAGCTTAGCCAAGCCTAGTGTAAACAAACCTAGCCTAGCCCAATCTTACTATACTCTACTCTACTCTAATCTAATGTACTCTGCTTTACTCTATTATACTCTAGCCTAGCTTAGTCTAGCATAGCCTAGTACTACTCTACTCTACTTTATTCTACTCTACTCCACTCTGCTCATCTCTACTCTAATCTAATCAACTTTAATATACTCTACTCTACCTTCCCTAGCCAAGCCTAACTTAGACTAGTCTAGCCAAGCCTAGCCATACTCTACTCTACTCTTCTTAACTTTATCTTACAATAGACTAGCCTAACTTAACATAGTGTGGTCGAGCCTATGCTATGCTACTCTAGTTTACTCCACTTCACTATATTACACTCTATCATAGCCTAACCTAGCATTACTCTACTCCACTCTACTCATCTTTACTCTACTCTTTCCTGCTCTACTCTACTCTATTTTGCTCTTCTTTGCTTTACTATAGTCTGCTCTATTCTACTCTATTATACCCTACTTACACTTCACTATCCTACCCTACCATACCTGACCCTATGCCACTCTACTCTTCTCTACTAACCTACCCTAGCCTTGCCTAGACTAGCCTAGCCTAGCCTAACCTAACCTAGCTCTACACTACTTTACTCTACTCTACTCTATGCTATCTTACATTATCCTACCATGCCCTACCCTATCCTACTTTACCTTACCATACCCTACCCTACCTTACCCTACCCTACCCTACCCTATCCTATCTTATCCTATCCTACTATACTCTAATATATTCTATTCTACTCTAGCCAACCCTAGCCTAGCCTAGCCTAACCAAGCTCTATTCTACTTCACTTTATTTTACTCTACTCAACTTTACTCCACTCTACTCTACTCTACTCTAATATACTCTATTCTACTCTACGACACTCTACTATAGCATAGCTTAGCCTAGCCTACCCAAACCTTGCTCTATTCTACTATACTATATGCTACTCTACATTACTCTGCCCGACCCTATGCTACCCTACGCTATTGTACTCTACTCCACCTTACTCTCTTATTCTCTCCTCTCTATTCCTCTCCTCTACTCTCCTCTACTCTTCTCTACTTTTCTCTACTCTACTGTACTATGATTTGCTCTACTCTACTCTACTTTGTTTTTCTCTGCCCTACACTTCTCTACTCTACTCTACTTTACTCAACTCTACTCTAACTTTTCCTACCCTAACTTACCCTACCCTACCTTACCCTACCCTATCCTATGCTACTATACTCTACTCTACTCTAATTTACTCTATTTTACTCGACTTTAATCTACTCTACTCTACTCTACTTTAGCCTAAGCTAGCCTAGCCAAGCATAGCCTATGTTAGCCTAGCCTAGCCTTGCCAAACTTAGCTATACTCTACACGACTCTGCTATGCTATACTCAACTCTACTAAACTCAACTCTGCTCTACACTACTCGACTCTACTCTTCCCAACCCTACTCTACTCTATTCTACTCTAACCTACTGTACCCTACCTTACCCTACACTACCCTACCCTACCTTACCTACCCTACTTTATCCTACCATACCCTACTCTACCCTACTCTTGTCAACTTTACTCTACTAAATTCTACTCTACTTTGGCCTAGGCTTGCCTAGCATAGCCAAGCTTAGCCTAGGATTACTTAGCCTAGCCTAGTCTAGCTTAACCTAGCTCTACTCTACTCAAATCTACTATACTCTTCTCTATTATACTCTACTCTACCATATTCTATCTTAGCTTATCTTATCTTAGCCAAGCCTAGCCTAGCATAGCTTAACTTAGCCTAGCCTAGCAAACCTCTTCTCTGCTCTACTTTACTCGACTTTATAATATTATACTGAACTATACTCTTCCCTTACTGACCCTACCCTGTCCTGTCCTACCTTACCAAACCCTTTTCATCTCTACTTTACCACAACCTACTCTACTCTACTCTACTCTAATCTACTATATTCTACTCTACTTTATTGCATTCTACTCTAGCCTAGCCTAACCTAACCTACCCCTACTTAGCCTTGCCTAGCATAGCCTAACCTTACTCTACTCCACTCCACTGTACTCTGCTTAACTGTACTCTACTCTACTCTAGTCAACTCTACTAACCTGTACTCTACTTTACTATACTCTACTCTACCCTACTATACTACTCTACTCTAACCTACCATACCTCACCCCACCCTATGCCACCTGACGTTACTCTACTCTATTTTGCTTATGTCTAGTCTATTCTACTCTACTTTGCTATACTCTACCCTACTATAGCCTACCCCAACCTATCTTACCCTGTGCTACTCTACTCTACTCTACTCAACTCTACTCTACTCAACTCTACACTACTCTACTTAACTCTACTCTACCTAACTCTACTCTACTCTATTATACTCTAGTCTTCTTTGTCTTACATTACTTTACTCTATTATACTCTACTTTACTATGCACTACTGTACTCTACTCCGTTCTACTAAAATCTACTCTACTTTACTATACTATACTATACTCTACACTACTCTACTCTTGTTTACCTTAGCCTAGTCCAAGCCTAGCCTAGCATATTTTAACACTACTTTAATATACTCTACTCTACTCTACCTAACCCTACTCTATCATTATCCTATCATGCCTTATCTTACCCAACCCTAACCTACCCTACACTACCCTACCTTACTCTCCCCTACTCTAATCTATTCTACTCTACTCTACTCTGCTATACTCTACTCTAACTTACCCTACCCTAAATAATCCTAGGCTTGCTCTACTCAACTCAACTCTACTCTATCATACTGTAGCCTAACCTAGCCTAGCATAGTGTAGCTTAGCAAAGCATAGGTTTATCATATTCTACACCATTGTACTTTGCTCTACTCTACTCTTTCTTACCCTATACTTCTCTACTTTTCTCTACTCTACTCAACTATTCTAGACTCAACTCTTCTCTACTCTACTCCACTCTACTCTGCTCTACTAAGATTTGCTCTTCTCTACTCTATTCTACTCTACTCTACTTTACTCTACTCTATTCTACTATACTCTACTTTACTCCACTCTATTCTACCTTACCCTACCCTATGCTACTCTACTCTACTATACTCTACTCTATTCTACTGTACTCTCCTCTAGCATACTCTAGCCAAGCCTAACCTAGCCTAGCCTAATTTAGCTCTGCTATACTCTAGTCTACTCTACTCTACTCAACACTATTTTACCCTACCTTACCTTGCCCTACCTTACCCTGTCGTACCCTCGTTACCTTACTCGACTCTTCTCTACTCTAGCCTACTTAAGCCTATCCTATTCTAACCAAGTGTAGCCTTCTTAGCCTAGCCTAATTGAGCTCTACTATACCCTACTCTACTCTACTATACTCTACTTTATTATACTCCACTCTACTCTACTCTACTCTATCCTACTCAACCCTACCCTACCATACCCTACCAAATGATACTATACCTACCCTACCCTACCTTATGCTACTCTCCTCTACTCAACTCAACTATACTTTACTCTACTCTATTCTACTCTATTCTAGCTTATCCTTCCCTACCCATGCCTAGCCTAGCCTTGCCTAACCTTTCTTTTCCTAGCTTAGCCTAACCTAACCTAGCTCTGCTTTATAATGATCTATGCTACTCTACTATACTCTATTCTACTTTAGCTTAGCCTAGCCTAACATTATTCTACTCTACTCTACTCTACCTTGCCCTATATTACCCTATCCTATCTTATGCTGTTCTACTCTATTCTACTCTAACATACACCACACTACTCTACTCTACTCCATTATACTCTAACCAACCAAAGCTTTGCCTAGCCTAGCCAAGCCTAGCCTTCCCTAGTCTTGTTAAGCCTAACCTAGCCTAGCCTAACCAAGCTTAATTCTACTCCACTCTACTCCACATTACTCTACTTTATTCTACTCTACTTTACTCTACTCTACTCTACTATACTCTACTCTACTCTATTCTACTCTACTCTATCCTATTATATGTTACTCTACTCTACTATACTCTTATCAATTTTACTCTACTCTACACTACTCTAAGTAACTCTATTTTACTCAACTCAAATCTACTCTACACTACTCTACTCTGCTATACTCTACTCTACCCTAATCTACTCTATTCTACTCTACTCTACTCTATTCCTCTCTACTTTACTCTACTCTACCATACTCTATTATACTCTACTCTACTTTACTCTACTCTACTCTTTTTTACTCTAATCTAATCTATTTCACACAATTTTAGCTTAGCCTAGCCTAACCCTACCAAGCCTTACTATACTTTTTTATTCTCTACTTTACTATATTCTACTCTACACTTCTCTAATCTAGCTTAACCTAACATATTGTAGCCTAGCTAACTCTAAGCTACTCTACTATACTCTACTTCACTCTATTATACTATAGCTTAGCTTAGCCTGGCCAACAACTACTCTACTCTACTTTACACTACCCTACTATACTCTGCTCTTCTCTACTCTACTCTGCTCTTCCCTACTCTGCTCTACTCTGCTCGTCTCTTCTCTACTTTACTCTAGCTTAGCTTGACCAAGCATAGCATAGCCTAACCTAACCTAACCTAACTTTGTCTTGCCTAACTCTACTCCACTATACTCTATTCTAGTATAGCCTAGCCTTGTCTAACCTCGCCTAACTTGACTTTACTTTACTCTACTCTACCCAAACCTACCCTACCTTACCTTACAATACTAAACATTACCATGCCCTAACATAACCTACCCTTCCCTATCTTACCCTATCCTAACCTATGCTACTCTACACTACTCAACTCTATTGTACTCTACTTTGCTCTACTCTAGCCTAACATAGCCTTGCCAAACAAAGCCTAACCTAGCCTAGCCTAGCCTTGCTTAGCCTTACCTAGCCTAACATAGCCAAACCTAGCTCTACTCTACTATACATTCCTTTACTCTACTCTACTCTACTATACCCCACCCTACCATATACTATCCTACTCTACTCTACCCTACTCTATCTTATCTTAGCCACCCTTCTCTACCCTACCCTACCCTATGTTACTCTATCCTATTTTATTATACTCAACTCTACTTTGCTCTACTCTAATTTAGCGTAACCTAACCCAAAATTACATAGCCTGGCCTAGCTTAACCTAGCCTTCTACTGCTCTACTTTGCTTTACTCTATTGTATTCTAATCTAGCTTTGCCTATACTAGCCTAACATTATTTTACTCTACTCTAATCTACTCTACTCTACTCTACTATATTCTTCTCTACTTTATTCTAATCTTTTCTATTCTACTCTACTCTATCCTACCATAGCCTAGTCTAGCCTTATCTTACTTAACCTAACTTAGTATAGTGTAGCCTTACTCTACTCTACTCTACTCTACCTTAGGCTAGCCTAACATAATGTTGCCCAGCCAAGCCTAGCTCTATGCAACTCTACTCTATTATACTTTAGCCTAACCTAGCATTACTCTACTCTTCTTATTAACTCTGCTCTACACTTCTCTACTCTCTTCTCTTTTATTCTATTTTGCTACTCTCTCAACTACCATTCTCTTATTGGCTCTACTCTGCTTTGCTCTATTCTACTCTACACTACTCTACTCTATTTTGTTATACTCTACTTTGCTCTGCTCTACTCTGCTTTACTCTATTATACTTTACTCTAGCCTAGCCTAGGCTAGCTTAGCCTAATCTAACTTAACCAAGCTTAGCTCAGGCCAACCTTACTCTACTCCGCTCTACTCTACTCTATTTTACTCTACTCTACTTTACTCAAGTCTATTCTACTCTACTCTACTTTACTATATTTTATTTTATTCTAGCTTAGTCTAACCTAATTTAGGCCTATGCTACTCTATTCTACTTTATTCTAATTTAGGCCTGGCATTATTTTATTCTACTCTACTATACTCTTCTCTACTCTACTCGACTTTACCCTACTCTATTCTACTCTACTCAACCCTTCTCTAGCCTAGCCTAACCTAGCCTAACTTAATCTAACCTTGCCTAAACTAACCCAGCCTTACTCTTCTCTACTCTGCTCTACACTACACCACTTTTCTTTACTCTACTTTCTTCTATTCGAGCTTAACCTTGTCTAACGTGGCTCTATCCTACTCTACTCCACTCTACTCTACTCTAGCCTAAGCTAGCCTAGCCTAACCTAACATTATTTCACTCTACTAAAATTTACTCTACTCTACTCTAGCCTATCCTAGAATAGCATTGCCTAGCCTAGCCTAACCTAGCTTAGCCTAACCTAACTTTACTCTACTTTATTTTACTCTATTCTACTCTACTCTAGCTTAACCTAGCCAAACATAACCCAACCTAGCCTAGCCTTATGCTACTCTGCTTTACTTTACATTAGCTAAGCCTAGCCTAGCACTATGCATCTCTATTTTACTCTACTCTACTGCTTTTTTACTATTCTCTATTCTATTTTAATCTATTCTAATCTACTCTACTCTATCCTATCCTAGCTTAGCCTAACTTAGCTTAGCCTAGCCTAACTTAGCCTTACATAACCTTACTGTACTCAACTCTACTATACTCTACTTTACTCTATTACACTCTATTCAAACATAGCCTAGTCGTATCCTAGCCAAACTAAGCTTTATTTTATTCTACTATACTCTATACACTTTATTATGCTCTAGCCTAGCCTAACCTAACACTACTCTACTATACTCTACTCTCTTATGCTCTGCTCTACTTTCCTCTACTTTACTTTGCTCTAGATTTCTCTACTCTATTCTACTTTGCCTTACTCTACTTTACACTTTTCTACTCTACTCTTCTCTACTCTTTTCTACTTCGCTCTACTTTGCTTTGCTCAGCTTCACCCTATTCTACTCTACTCTACTCTACTATACTCTACTCTAGCCTTGCCTAGCTTGGCCAAACTTAACCTAGCCTTACTCTTTTCTACTCTACTCTACTATACTTTTTTCTAATCTATATATTAAGCTTAACATTGCCTTATGCTACTTTACTCTGCTTTAGCTTAGGCTAGCTTAGCCAAACTTAGGATTATTTTATTATACATTACTCTACTCTACTTTGCTCTACTCTACTCTACTCTAACCTAATCTACTCTACTCTATCCTATCCTACTTTAGCTTAGCCTAGCCTAGCCTCACTCTACTGTACTCTACTCTATTCTACTCTATTCTATCATACTTTATTGTACTATACTCTTGCTTAGCCTTAGTTAAACATAGATAGCCTAGCCCTATGCTACTCCACACAGCTCTATTTCACTCTATTATACTCTACTCTATCTTAACACTACTCTACGCTACTCTACTTTACTCTATTTTGCTCTACTCTACTTTGCCCAACTTTGCTCAACTCTACTCTACTCTACTCTACTCTCCTTTGCTCTAAAGCTTAGGCTAGCCTAGCATATTCCAACCTAACCTAGACCTGACTAACTCGACTCTAGTCTACTCTACCTTAACTTAGCCTAGTATAGCCTTGCCTAACCTAGCCTAACCTAACTCTACTCTACTCTACTCTACCCTACCCAACCCTACCTTACCCTATCGCACCCTACCTTACTATGCCCTACACTACCCAATCCTACCATACCTTTCCTAACCCTTCCCTACCCTACCCTACTCTACTCGAGTCTACTCTGCTCAGCACTACTCTACTCTACTGTACTTTACTATACAATACTTTACTCTACTCTAGCCTACCCTAGCCTAACCTACCTAGCCTAGCCTTACTTAGCCTAGCCTAGCCTAGGCTAATGTACCTCTACTCTACCCTACTCTTCTCTTCTCTACTCTACTCTACTCAAATCTACCTTACTCTAGCCTAACCAAGCCTAGCCTTGCCTAACCTAGCTCAACTCTACTATATTCTACCCTACCCTACCCTATCCTATCATACCTTACCCTACCTTATGCTACTCTACCCTACCATACCCTAATCAACCATACTATACTCTACTCGACTCTACTCTAGCCTACCTCAGCCTTATCTAATCTGGCCTAACCTGGCCTAGCCTTTCTTAGTCTAGCCTAGACCAATCAAGCTCTACTCAACTCTACTCTACTCTACCCTCCCCTACCCTATCATACCCTATCCTCCGTTACGCTACTCTGTCCTACCCTACCCTAATCTACCATACTCTACTCTACTTGACTCTACTTTAGCCTACCATAGCCTTACTTAATCTGGCCTAACGTAACCAAGCCTTTCTTAGTCTAGCCTAGACCAATCAAGCTCTACTCAACACTACTTTACTCTACTCTACTCTACCTTACTCTACCCTTCCCTACCCTATCCTATCATATCCAACTTTACCTTACCCTACCCCTCCTTGCCAAACCCTACCTTACTAAATGCTACTACACTCTACTCTATTTTAGCCCACCCTAGCCTAGCATAGCCAAACTCATCTCAACTCTACTCTACTCTAGTCTAACCCAGCCTAGCCAAGCTTAGCTTTATGCTATTCTACTCAACTCAACTTTACTATATTATACTCTAGCCTGGTCTAGTACTACTCTACTCTACACTACTCTACTCTACTCTTCTCATCTCTACTCTATTCTGCTCTACTCTACTCTACTCTACTCTACTCTACTTTACTTAGCCAAGCCGAGCTTAGCTCTATTATACTCTAATCTTCTCTATTCTACTCTCCTCTACCCTACCCTAACTTACTCTTCCCAATCATTCAATATTTTATACCTTACCCTACCCTATATTATGGTACGATACATTACTCTGCACTACTCTACTCTACTCTACTCTACCCTACTCTACTCTACTCTACTTTTCTTTACTCTTCTCTTCTCTACTTTACTCTAATCTAGTCTACTCTACTCTACTATGCTATACTCTACTCTACTCTAATCTTATCTACTATAATCTAATCTACTCTACTCTACTCTGGCCTATTATAACCTAGCTTAGCCTTAGTCTACTCTACTATACTATACTCTACTCTACTCTACTCTAGCATAGCTTCACATTGTTTAGCCTGGGAAATTCGATGCTACTTTGCCTAACTCTACTTCAATCTACTAAGCTGTATCCTAGCTTAGCTCAGCATAACTCTACTCCACTCTACTCTTCTCTACTCTATTATAACCTACTCTTTCGTCCTCTACTCTGTTGTGATCTTCTCTCCTCCACTCTAGCTTACCTTAACCATGTCTAGCTTAGTTTTTCCTAGCATAACCTAACCTAGACTAGCCCCACTCTACTCTACTTTACCAAAGTCTACTCTACTCCACTCTACTCTACCCTACTCTAGTCAAGAATCGCGTAGCCTAGCCTAACCTTACTTATCCTAACTCTACTCTACTCTACTCAGCTTGACCATACCTAACTATGCCCTATCCTACCCTTCCCTACTTTACCCTCCCCTACACTATCATTCCCTACCCACTTTACTCTGCTCTATTCTATTCTTCTCTACTCTAGTTTACTCTAACAATTCTTACCATAGCCTAGCCTAATGTAGCTCTACTCTACTCTCCCCTGCTATACTCTACTCTATCCTAGTCCAGCTTAACCTAACATTCTCTACTCTACTTTACTCGACTCCACTCTACTCTACTCTACTATACTCTACCTTACTCTACTCTACTCTACTCTACTCTACTCCACTCTAAACTACTCTACTTTAATTTACTCTACTCTATTCTACTTGACTCTACTTTACTATACTTCATTTTACTCTACTATACTCTAATCTACTTTACTCTACTCTACTTTACATTACTCTACTCATCTTTACTCTACTCTACTCAACTCTACTTTTCTCTACTCTACTCTATACTACTATACTCTACTCTACTGTACTATACTCTATCATAGCCCAGCCTAGCCTAGCCTAACCAAGCTCTAATCTACTCTACTTTACTCTAGTCTACCCCACTACTAAAACGTATACTATCTTGTGCTACTCTACTATACTCTCTTTTCCTCTTTCCTCTGCTCTGCTCTCTCTGCTCTCTCTGCTCTCCTCTAGCTTAAGCTAGCCTAACCTAGCTCTACTCTACTCTACTCTGCTCTACTCTAACCACTCAATTCAACCCCACCCTATCCTATCTTATTTTATGCTATGCCACTTTACTGTATTCTACTCTACTCCCCTCTCCTCTCCTCTCATCTTCTCTACTCTGCTATGTTTTACACTTCTTTGCTCTGCTCTGTATCGCTCTGCACTACTCTGCTATATATTACTCTACTCTACTATACCCGACTCTACTGTATCCTATCCTACCCTACTCTATGCTACTCTACTCTACACTACTCTACTCTACTCTACTCTATTCTACTCTACTCTACTGTACTCTATTATATGCTAGCCTACTTTAGCCTAGCCTTACCTAGCCTAGCTAGGATATCTTAACCTAGCCTAGCTTAACCTAACCTTACTCTGTTCAACACTACTCTACACTACTCTAGCCTAACTTAGCCTAAGATAACTAGCTGAGCCTAATCTTATGCTACTCTACTCTACTTTACTCTATTATACTATTGCTTAGCTTAGCCTAGCCTAGCACTACTTTACTCTACTCTACTATTCTGTACTCTATTCTAATCTAATTTACCTTATTCTTCTCTACCCTATCTTATCTTAACCTAAATCAGCCTAGCTTAGCCCATGCAAACCTAGCATTGCCTTACTCTACTCAACCCTACTATACTCTACACTCTACTATACTCTATCATAGTCGAACATAACATAGCAAAGCCTAGCCAATCTTAGATTTAATCTATTCTACTCTACTTTACTTTACTATATTATACTCTAGCCTAGCCTAGCCTTACTTAGCACTACTATAGTCTCATATGCTCTTCGTTTCTCTATACTTATCTAATATACTCTACTTTGCTCTACTCTACTTTACAATGCTCTATTATGCTTTTCTCTTCTCTATTATGCTCTGCTCTACTCCACTCTACTCCACTCTTCTCTTCTCTACTCTGCTCTAATCTATTTTGCTCTACTCTACTCTTCTCTATTCTAATCTACTCTATAATATTCTACTCTAACCTAGCCTAGCCTAGCATAACTTAACTTAGCATAACCTAACTTAGCCAAACCTAACCTAGCCATACTCTTCTCTACTCTACTCTACTCTATTATACTCTACTCTACTTTATTCTTATCTAGACTAGCTTAACATAATGTAGCCTACACCATTCTCTTCTTTAGCCTAGGCTAACATAGCTTAACTTAGCAATATTTTACTCTACTTTACTCTACTCAACTTTGCTCTACTCTACTCTGCTCTAGCTTACCAAAACAAAGCTTAGCCTAGCTTAACCTTGCCTAACCTAACTTAGCCTAGCCTAGCCTTATTCTACTCTACTATATTCTATTCTACTCCCCTTTACTCTACTCTAATCTAATCAACTCTACTCTACTCTCCCCTAACCTAACGTAGCCTAGCCTTACTCTACTCCACTGTACTTTACCCTACTCAACTATGCTCTACTCTACTCTAGCCTAGCTTACTCGAATATAGCATAGACTAGCTATGCTTAGCCCCATGGTACTCTACTCTACTTTATTATACTCTTGCCTAGCCTAACACTACTCTATTCTACTCTACTCCACTCAGTTTTGCTTTGCTCTGATCTACTCTACACTGCTATACTCTGCTCTACACTACTCTGCTCTTCTCTACTCTACTCTGCTTTACTCTGCTCTACTTTATTTTGGGCTGCTCTACACTACTATGCTCTATTTTACTCTACTTTATTCTACTCTACTTTACTGTTATGTTTCTTAATCTTCATGCATCTCTTACTTAACACCATAATTTGTATCACAAATGGCAATTTTCATTACAAAAGGATTTAATTTAAAAAATAATACCTTTTAAAGATAAAAACATTTTTAAAATTTTTATTAGATTTTTTATTACTGAGAGAAAACATTCAAAAAAATTCAAAAAATTATTTAATCTATAAAAAATATAAAAAATATTTTGTGAATGTTTTTAATAATTTTAAAATCTATGACTATGTGATGTAGATATTGTCATTTAAGTTTATTCTTAAAGATAATTTTGAATGAAAAATTTATTAACAAATAAAAGTTTTAAAATGTATTTTTTAAAATTAATAAAAAAAAGTTTATATATTTAATAAATTTATTGTGTATAGCCACTTCATAAAATAGTTATATTTAAAAATGAATAAAATACTTCTTACTTTTTAAAAAAAATCGCTTTCTTTCATTATTTTTTAAGGATAAAATTATTATTTATTTTGGTCAAACTATGTTTTAATTTTTTAATTAAAAAAACTTAACAATGTGCTTATTAAAGTGTATAATTAGACTTTTAAAAATTATTTTTAATATGATAAATATCATCTTAAATTGTGATTAAACAAATGCAATATTTTAATAAATCAAAGTATTTTTAGACTAAACAATAATAATTAAATTTTCTATTTCAATTTATTACCTCTTTTCTTATAATATAAATATACTTTATATAAAGTAAAATGAGGTCTATTAGATCATAGAAATGTAAAGTGATGACACTAATTATTTATATATTTTTATCCTTTTAGTTTAAGGTAAATAAGTTATAATAATATTAGGCATATTTTAATTTGTTAGTTAGAATGATGATCTTTAGGTTTCTAGTTGCTTATATATTTACACGTTATGTTATTATTGTTTTCTTTTGTTTGTATATTAATGACTTGTTTGAAGTTTATTCTTTATGTTTTAGGAGCATAAAGTTTCAAGATATTATAATTTTATCTATAATTTTTTATAACAATCATTAAAAAAAATTTCAAACTAAAATAAAATTGTAATCCAAAAGAACATTATATATACCAACTTTAAAATTTCTCCAAAATATATATCATTATTATTAGTTAATTCATATTTTTTAAAAAAATATGTAAAATTATCATACAAAAAAACTATTATCTCCATTTATAATTTTTTATTTTTAAATTCAAATATTAAAATATTAATTTATATATTAAAAATTTTAAAAAATAAATATTATTTGTATATAATAAATTTAATATATTCATATAATACTTATGTTTTAAATCAAATCAAAATTAAAAGTTTTTACTATGAGTAATGAATATAAATTTCTTTTTAGCAACTAAAATGTTTTTTGTAAGCATGAATTACTATTATTTTAACATGAAAAACAAGAAGGAGAAACCATTTTAATGATAAAATTTACGTTCTTTTATTTTGTTATTTTCCATGAACTAGTAAAATTTACCAATAATATTATATATTTATTTATAAATTTTATTTAAATATGATTATATCTACAAAATGTTAAGCAAAAAAATAGATTTGAAAATTCAATTATTCCATATTTTATACTTCGAAAATAAACAAAAACCCTTTGAACAAATATTCTACATATTTGTCTATTGGTTTGAAAATGTGACAATACTTATTCTAAGTAAAAGAATATAAAACAAATTATGTAGATGTCAAAAACTAAGAAAACTCATGCATTAACCATCATTGAATTTTTCTCAAATTTCATAATTTTGATGGTGAATATTTTTGTGAAAGTTGCATAAATTGTATCATATGAAAAAATATAAAATAATTAACGCTTTAGAATTTGCAAATTTTAAATAATTATTAACAAACTATGAGATATTTTTTCTCTTTGTCTCCCATAATGAAAAAGTTTTTACCATGGGAGCAAATGCATAAAAAATTTAAAAATAACAAAATAGAGCAAAAATCATGAGCTAACCATAATTTCATAAAAAGTTATAATTTGGAAGGCTACTAATTTTGTGGCTATTCTATAAAGCATATTATGCAAAAAACCATCACGTAATCAACAACATGAAATGTGCAACTATTTTAGTAATAAATGACAATTAATAAACCACTAAAACTATTAGAAATATTTGTCTACTTTTTTATTTTAAATATTTTTAATTTTATTTTCTTCAGAAATTTTTTTTTAATTTTTTTATCAATGCACTATCATAAAAAATAAAATAAAAGCAAACATTGAAATATTTAATTTTTCTAAAAGATATATTATTACTGTTAGTTAAATTATATTCATTAACTTTATTTTTTTAAATATAAAGATTAATTTACTTCTTAAATAATAAAGGAATCTAATGGTTTGAGAAAAGTATCAAATCTAAGTGTGATTTAATAAATATTTATATAAAACTAAGACATATTATACTTATTTTAATAAATAATAGTTTATATTAAATTTTTTAATTTTTTAATTTTGAAAATAAATTTTCTTTATATTTATTTGTTTTGTCTTTAATTATAAAATAAAAGACAAAATATTAATTTATATAATAAAAATAACAAACTAAAATATTATTTTGTATATGAATAACATAATATATTTGATTACTCATGCTAAAAAAATTTAAATTAATTTTTTTTACATGAGTGTTATTGAATGTATAATTTGTTACCAATTTATGTGTATATAAATATATATATATATATATATATATATATACACACAAAAGATTAATGTGTATATATATATATATATAAAACATCAATGTATCGTACATTAAACATAAAGATTAACATTATAAAATATAATCTTTAAAATTATATATTATAAGATATTATTTATTTTTAAAACCTAACCTAACCAAACCAAGACAAACCAAACCAAAACAGATCGAACCGAATCAAACCAAACCACCGAACCAAACCGAACCGAACTGAACCGAACCTAATCTAACCGAACCGAGCCAAAACGGTCCGAACTGAACTAAACTGAATAGAATCGAACCCCACCCAACCTTACCCTACCCTATCTTGCCCTCCTTACCCTATCCTACCCTACCTATGCTACTCTATTCTATTCTACTCTAACTTATCCTATCCTAGCCTTGCTTAGCCTAGCCTAACCTAAGCTAGCTCTACTCTGCTATGCTCAACTCTACTTTACTATACTCTACTATACTTTACTCTACCCTATCCTACCCTACTAGCTTAATCTAGCTCTATTCTGCTATGCTCAACTCTACTTTACTATACTCTAATGTACTCTGCTCTACTTTAATATATAATTTTAAAGATTATATTTTATGATGTTAATCTTTATGTTTAATGTACGATACATTGAACTTTTCTATATATATATATACACATTAATCTTTTGTGTACATATATATGTTTGTTTGCCTTGGTTCTGTACGTTGCCCTATCGAACCGAACCAAACCAAATCAAACAAAACAGAAGAGAACAGAACAAAATCTAAAGTTACCTAACCGAATCGAACCGAAATGAATTGAACCGAACCAAACCAAATCGAATCGAACAGATCAAAACTCAACTGAACTAAACTGAATTGAATCGAACCCTACCCTATTCTACCCTACCAACCCTACCCTACCCTATGCTACTCTACTTTACTCTTGCCAACCATAGCTTAGTGTAGCCTAGCCTACCATAGTCTGGCTTCCTTAGCCTAACCTAGCCTAACCTAACATAACTATACTCTACTCTACTCAATTCTACTCTACTCTACTCTACCTTACCCCATTTTACTATACCTACCCTACCTTCCTATACGTTGCCCTACCCTACCCTACACTACCCAGCATTACTTTACCACACCCTACCCTACGCTACCCCACGCCACTATACACTCTATCGAATAGAACTACAACGATCTACACAAAATCGAAATGAGCCAAACTAAACCGAATGGAACGGAACATAAAGTAACTGAACATAAACGATCCCATCTGAATCGAACCGAACTGAATTCTAATGAACCCTACATTACCATACCTTACTCTACTCTACCCTACCCTATCTTAACATACCTTATCCTATTGTACCCTACCCTACCCTATGCTACTCTACTCTACTCTACTCTATTCTAGTCTACCCTAGCCTAGCCTAGTCGAGCCTAGTCGAGCCTAACTTAGCCAAGCCTAGCATAGCCTATCCTTTCTCTACTCTACTCTACTCTTCTCTACTTTACTCCACCCTACTCCACACTACTGCACTCTACCTAACCCTATTCTACCATACCCTCCCCTACGTTAAACTGCACTACCCTACCCTACCCTATCGTATCGTATCCTATACTACTATACACCACTCTACTCTACTCTACTCTACTCTGTTCTAATATACTCTACTCTACTCTACTCTATTCTACTATACATTAGCCTACCATAGCCTACCCTAGCCTAGCCTAACTTACCATAGCCTTGATTACACTAGCCTAGCCTAGCCTAACCTTGCTTTTCACTACTCTACTCTACTTCACTTTACTCTAATCTACTCTAGCCTAGCTTAGCTTAACTTAGCCCTTCTCTACTCTACTCTGCTCTACTCTACTTTACCCTACCCTACACTATCCTATGCTATTATACTCTACTCTAAGCTACTCTAACATACCCTAGCAAAGCCTAACCTAGTCTAGCCTAATCTAGCTCAACTTTACTCCACTCTGCTCTACTCTACTCTTCCCTACCCTACCATACCGTTTTCTACCTTACCTTACTCGACTTTACCTTATCCTATGCTACTCTACTCCAATCTTCTCAACTCTACTCTATTCTACCCTACCCTAGCCTAGCCTAGCCTTACTCTATTCAACTCTACTCTACTCAAACCAAGCCTAGCCTAACATAACGTAGCCGAGCCAAGCCCAGCTTTATGCTATTCTACTCTACTCTAGTTCACTCTATTATACTCTAGCCTCACCAAGCACTACTTTACTCTACTCTGCTCTCCTATGTTCTACTATGCTTTGCTCTGCTCTGCTTTACTCAATACTTCTAGGTTCTACTCTTCTCTACTCTACTCAACTCTACTTTATCATACCCTACTTTATCCTTTGTTACTCTACTATGCTCTACTGTACTCCATGCTACTCTGCACTACATTACTCTATGCTACTCTACTTTACTCTACTCTACTCAAGCCTACATTAGCCTAACCTAGCCTAGCATTCCTTTGCATAGCTTAGCTAGGCTAACCTAACTCAACTATACTCTACTATACTCTATTCTATTTTACTAGACCTTGCCCTACCATATCCTACCCAACCATACCCTACCCTACCTTTACCATACCCAACCATACCCTATCTTATCTTACCCTATAATATCTTATCGTACCCTCCCCGACCATATCTTATCCTACTCTACTCCACTCTACTCTTCTCTAGCCTACCCTACTCTAGCTTAGCCTAGCCTAGCCTAGCCTAACCTAACCCTACTCTACTCTACTCTGTCCTACTTTATTATACTCTACTCTAGCCTACTTTTCCCTTGCCTAGCCTAGTTCTACTCGTCCCTACCTTACCCTATCCTACTCTACCTTACCTTAACATACACTTCTCAAACCTACTCCACTCTTTTGTCCTCTCCCCTCTCTACTCTCCTATCCTCTACTCTGTTCTGCATTACTCCACTCTTCTCCACTTTATTCCACTATACTCTACTCTGCTCTACACAGCTCTACTCTACTCTATTATATCCTATCAAATATTACCATACCTTATTCTACTCTACTCTACTATCACTAACTACTCTACTCTACTCTACTCTACCCTACCTTAGCCTAGCCTAGCCTAACCTTGCTTGTCTCTATTCTTCTCTGCAATAGCATACCCAAGCCAAGTGTAGCCTTGCCTTGCATTCCTTAGCCTAACTTAGCCTATCATAATCGAGCTCTACTTGACCCTACTCTATTGTACTATACTCTAGACTACTCTATCTGACAATACCGTACTTTACACTACCATAACCTACTCTTCCCTATCATACCTTACCATACCCTACCTTGCACTATGCTATGCAACACTGGTCAACTCAACATAACTCTACTCTACTTTATTCTACTCTCCTACCCTATTCTCACCTATACCATTCCCTACCCTACCCTATCCTACCATACCCATCCCTATGCTATGCTATAGTACTTTAGTATATTCTACTCTACACCACTCTACTCTACTCTATTTTATTCTACTCTACTCTACTCTATTCTGCTCTACTCTATTTTATGTCACTCTACTCTGCCCTACTCTATGTTTCACTACTCTACTCAACTTACTTTACTCTAGTCTACTCTATCCTACCTTACCCTACCCTACCCAACTTCACCCTATTCTACCCAACCTTACCCATCTACCTTACACTGCACTATGCCAATCTACTCTACTCTACTATACTCTACCCTACCCTGCTCTACATTACTCTACTATATTCTACTATACTCTACTCTAGTCAGCTCTCCTCTACTCTAATCTAATCTATTCTACTCTTTTCTAGCCTAGCTTAGCCTAGACTACCCTAACCTAGCCTTGTCTTATTGTACTCTACTCTACTTTACAATATTCCACTCTACTCTTCTCCAACCTAGCTGAGCCTAACATGGTGTAGCCTATCTAACCTTATGCTATTCTATGCTAGTCTACTCTTGTCTACTCTTCCCTAGCCTAGCATAGGCTAGCCAAACTTTGTCAAACCTAACTCTACTCTAGTTTACTCTATCTTACCATACACTATTATGCCATAGTCAACCCTACCATACCTACCCTACTTTACCTGACCCTATCTTACTCAACTCTACTCTACTATATTACACTCTACTCCACTTTACTCTACTCAAACCTACCCTAGCTTAGCCTAGACTTATTAGCCTAACCTAGACAAACTTAGCTCTACTCTACTCTACTCTACACTACTCGAGTCTACTCTACTTTACTCTACTATACTCTACTATACTCTACTCTACTCTACTCCACTCTACCCTAACATACCTTACCATCCTACCAAACCCTACCCTATTCTATCATACCCTACCCAACCTTACCCTACTCTACTATACCTTATTTTACTCTACTCTATTCTATTATACTCGATTCTACTCTATTATACTCTACTTTGCTCTACTAAATCCTAGCCTAGCTTAACCAACATTTACGTAACTCTACTATACTATATTTTACTCAACTCTACCTTACACTACCATAAACTACTCTATAGTATATTACTCTACTCTACTTTACTCTAATCAACTTTAAACACTTCTCTTCTCTGCTCTTCTCTTCTTCCTCTCTACAACTCTCCTCTCCTCTTCTTTGCTCCACGTTGCTCTGCTCTACACTACACTAAACCACTCTTCTCTACTCTTCTATGCTCTGCTCTCTTATATTCTATTATACTCTGTACTACTATACCCTACCATTCCCTTCCTTAACCTATTCTATTCTGCTAAACTATACTCTACTCTAGTCTACTCTTTCCCACTCTACTCTACTCTACTCTACCCTACTCTAGCTTACCTTAGCTAAGTCTAGCCTAACCTAGACTTACATTGCCTTGCTTAACCTAGCCTAGCCTAACCTAGCTCTAGTCTACTCTGCTCTACTCTATTTCATTAAACTATATTATACTTTACTGTAGTCTACTCATCTATATTATACTATAGTGCACTGTACTCTACTCTATTGTACTAAACTCTACTCTTCTCTACTCTACTCTAGCATAGTATTACCAAGCCTAACTTAACCTAACTCTACTCTACTCAACTCTACTTTACTCTACCTTACTATACCTTAACTTATACTACTATACTTTACACTAGTCTGTTCTCCTCTCCTTTACTCTACTCTGCTCTACTCTACTCTACTCTGCATTGCTCTCCTTTGCTCTGCTCTTCTCTGCTCCACTCTTTTCTACTTTAACCTTCTCTACTCTACTCTACTCTACTCTGTTTTATGCTGCTCTTCCTTACTTTGCTATGCTTTACTCTTCTCTACTCTACTCTTCCCTATCCTAACCGATCATACATTAACTTATGCTACTCTACTCTAATCTACTCTATTCTATTCTATTATACTATACTCTACTCTAGCCTTGCCTAGCCTTACTTAGCTTAGCTAAGCCTAGCCTAACTTAGCTCTACCCTACTCTAATCTTCTCCCTTCTACTCTACTCTACACTACTCTACTCTACTCTACTCTACTCTTCTTTACTCTACTCTACTCTACTCTACTCTACTCTACATTACACTACTCTCTAATCAAAACTAACATAACATAGCTTAGCCTAACTTAGCCATCTATTACTGCACTCTAATCCAAATGACTCTATTATTCACTAGCTAGCTTAGTCTTGTTAGCCTAGCATTACTCTAATATACTTTACTTTACTCTACTTTATCTTACTTATCTTATCCTACTCTATTCTGTTTTACTCTACTCTACTCTACTCTACTTTACTCTATTCTATTTTACTCTACTCTACTATGCTCTACTTTATTCTACTCTACTATAGCCTAACAAAGCCTAACATAAACTAGCATAGCTTAGCCCTCTATTACTCTATTATCCTCTACTTTACTCTATTACACTTTATCCTAGCTTAGCCAAGCTTATCCTTGAATTACTCTACTTTATTCTACTCTACTCTACTCTACTATACTCTACTCTACTCTACCCTACACTACTCAACTCTACTCTACTCTACTCTATCATACTATACTATACTCTACTCTACTTTACTCTATTATACTCTACTCCACTTTAATCAACTCTACTCTACTCTTCTCTACTCTAGTCTACTCTACTCAACTCTAACTCTACTCTACTTTACTCTTCTCACTCTACTCTTCTCTACTCTCTACTACTTAACACTACTCTATTATACTTTACTCTACTCTAGCTTAGCCTAGCCTAGCCTTCTTTAACCTAGCTCTACTATACTTTACTCTACCCAACCCTACTCTGCCTTACACTACCCAATGGTGTCTACACTATACCACTCTGCTCTACTCTACTCTACTCTCCTCTCCTCTCCTCCTCTCTTCTCCACTACTTTACTTTGCTCTGCTTTGCCTTACTCTCATCTCTTCTTCTCTTTTCTGCTCTTCTCTACTTTGCTCTACTCTGCTCTACTCTAGTCTACTCTGTTCTACTCTACTCTACATTACTCAACTCTATTCTATTCTACTCTACTCTCCCTGCTTTACTCTATCTTATCATACCTTAGCCTACCTTATGCTACTCAACTCTACTTTACACTGCTCTAGTCTACTCTACTTTTCTTAACTCTACTCTAGCCTAGCCTTACCTAGTCTAGCCTTGCCTAACCATTCTTTTCCTAACCTTGCCTTACCTAGCCTAACCAAGCAAAACTAAACTCTACTCTACTATACTCTACTCCATTCTACTTAACTCTATTCTATACTACACTACTCTACTCTACTATATTATATTATACTCTATTCTACTCTACTCTACTCTATCCTATTCTACAATACTCTACTCTAACCTACTCTAACCAAGCTCTACTCTACTCAACTCTACTCTATTCTATTCTAGCATACCATACCCTCTCTTACCCTATGCTACCCTACTCTACTCTACTTTACTCTCTCCTATTCTCTACTCTGCTATAATCTCCTCTACTCTCCTCTCAACTCTTCTACTCTACACTGCTCTACTCTATTTTGCTCTACTCTGCTCAATTTTATTCTACTCTACTTTGCTCTGCTTTCCTTTTCTCTACTATACTCTACTCTCCTGTGCTCTCTATTCTACTCACTCTGCTCTACTGTACCCTATCCTACCGTACTCTACCTACCTTAGCCTACTCTATGCTACTCTACTACACTTTACTCCACTTAACTTTACTCTGCTCTACTCTAGATTAACCTAGTCTAGCCTAGCCTAGTCTCGCTCTACTCTACTCTATTATACTCTACTCTACTTTATTCTATAGTATCCAACCCTACCATACCCAACCCTATCCTACCTACCTTACACTACACTACTCTACTTTACTCTAACTTTACCTAACCTTGCTTAGCAAAGCCTACTGTAGCCTAGTACTACTCTACTTTATTCTGATCTATTCTACTCTAATCTACTCTACTTTACTATACTCTACTCTACTCTATTCTACTCAACTCTGCTCGACTCTAATCTACTCTACCTACTCTGATCTAGTCTACCCTACTCTACTCCACTCTACACTACTCTACTCCACTCCACTCTTCCCTACTCTTCTCTACTTTACCTAACTTTACTCTACACTGCCCTACTCTACCCAACTCTACTATACTCTACTCTACTATATTGTACTCTATTTTAACTTAGCATAGCTTAGCCTAACCTAGTGCTACCCTACTCTTTTCTACTCTACTTTACTCTATAATACTCTACTCTACTCTTTTATACTCTACTCTACTCTACTTTACTCTATCTTATCCAACTCTACTTTACTCTACTCTACTCTACTCTAGTTTGTTCGATTCTATTCTACTCTACTCTACTCCACTATGCTCTGCTAAACTCTACTCTACGCAACAATACTATACTTAATCCTAGGCTAGTATAGCTTAGCCTTACCTACCTTTACTCGACTCTGTACTATTATACTCTATTATACTCTACTCTGTTCTACTCTAGCCTAGCCTAACCTAGCTCTACTCTACTCTACTTTACTCTATTCTACTCTACTATTTTCTACTCTACTCTACTCCATCCTTTCCTATTCTACCCTATCCTATTTTACCCTACCCTATTTTACCCTACCCTATGCTACTCTACTTTACTCTACAATGCTCTACTCACCTGAACTCTCCTCTCATCTACTTTTCTTTGCTGTACTCTACTCTGCTTTACTCTTCTCTTCTATTCTCTGCTCTACTCTACTTTATAATTCCCTTCTTATCTTTTCTCTGCTCTACCCTACATTACTCTATTTTGCTTTGTTCTACTTTACTCTACTCTATCCTACCCTACCCTATCCTTCCCTACCCAACCTTATCCTATGCTACTCTACTCTACTATACTCTATACTACTTTCCTCTTTTCTCCTCTCCTCTATCCTACCTTACTCAACTCTATCCTATCTTACCCTACCCTATGTTATGTTACCCTACTCTACTCTACACTACTATGCTCTATTCTATCCTTCTCTACTCTTCTCTACTCTACTATACTCTACTCTATTCTATTCTTCTCAACTATATTATACTTTACTCTGCTCCACTCTACTTTACATTACTCTGCTTTACCCTACCCTACTCTACTCTCCTCTCATTGGTTCTCTTCTACCCTACCCTATCCACCCTATCCTATCCGACCCTACCATACCCAATCCTATTTTACGCTACTCTACTATACTTAGCTTTACTCTACACTACCCTACTTAACCCAACTCTACTCTACTGTATTGTACTATACTATACTCTGTTCTAACTTAGCATAACCTAGCCTAACCTAGCATTGCCCTACTCTTTTCTACTCTACTTTACTCTACAATACTCTACTCTGCTCTACTCTTCTATATTCTACTCTACTCTACTCTACTCTACTCTATCCAACTCTACTTTACTCTCCTCTACTCTACTCTAGTTTGTTCTATTCTATTCTACTATACCTACTATACTATACTCTACTCTACTCTATTTTAATATACTCGATCTTAGGCTAGTATAGCTTAGCCTAACTTACCTCAACTCTACTCTACGCTACTCTACTTTGCTCTACTCGACTCTGTTCTACTATACTATATTATACTCTACTCTATTCTACTCTATCCTAGCTATGCTTAGCCTAACCTAACCTAGATCTACTCTACTCTACTTCACTCTATTCTACTCTACTATTTTCTACTCTACTCTGCTCTATCCTTTCTTATTCTACCCTACCCTATTTTACCCTACCCTACACTACTCTACTTTACTCTACAATGCTCTACTCACCTGAACTCTCCTCTCATCTACTTTTTTTTACTGTACTGTACTCTGCTTTACTCTTCTCTTCTTTGCTCTCCTCTACTCTACTTTACAATTCCCTTCTTGTCTTTTCTCTACTTTAACCTACATTACTCTATTTTGCTCTGTTCTACTTTACTCTACTCTATCCTACCCTACCCTATCCTTCCCTACCCAACCTTACACTATGCTACTCTACTCTACTCTACTCTATACTACTTTCCTCTTTTCTCCTCTCCTCTATCATACCTTACTCAACTCTGTCCTATCTTACCTTACCCTATGTTATGTTACCCTACTCTACTCTACTCTATTATGCTCTACTCTATCCTTCTCTACTCTTCTCTACTATATTATACTCTGCTCTATTCTATTCTTCTCAACTATACTATACTCTACTCTGCTCCACTCTACTTTACATTACTCTACTCTACCCCACCCACTCTACTCTCCTCTCCTTGGTTCTCCTCAATCCTACCCTATCCTATCCGACCCTACCATACCCTACCTTATGTTACGCTACTCTACTATACTTTACTCTACTCTGCTCTACTCTAATCTACACTACTCTACCTTACTCTACTCTACTATACTTTACTTTATTCTATTACACTCTACTATACTTTTCTCTACCCTACTCTACTCTACTCTACTATACTTTAATCCACTCTACTTTAGACTACTATGCTCTACTCGACTCAATTCTGTGCTACTCTACTCAACTCTACTCCTCTCTTCTCTACTCTAAGTTAGCCTAGTCTAGCCTCACCTAGCCTTACCTAGCCTTGCTTAGCCTTGCCTAGTCTATCTTAACCTTGTTCTACTCTACTCTACTCTACTTTTCTCTACTTTAATCAACTCAACTCTAATTTTCTTTAATCTACTCAAGTCTACTCTACTTTACATTATCCTAGCCTAGCCTAACTCTACACTACTCTGCTCTATTCTACCTTATCTTACCCAATATTACCCTACCCAATGCTACTCAACTCGACTCTACCCTACTATATCCTCCTCTCCTCTCCTCACTTCTCCTCTCCTCTACTCTCCTCTCCTCTTCTTTCCTCTTTTTTGCTCTACTCTTGTCTACTTTTCTTTGCTCTTATCCACTTTGCTTTAGTCTACTCTACTATACTATACTCTACTCAACTGAACTCTACTCTACACTATTCTATTCTACTCTACTCTGTTGTGCTCTGCTTTATTTTACTCTACTCTACTCTAATATACCCTACATTATCCTACCCTATTTTTCCCTATCTTACCGTATGCTACTCTAGTCTACTATACTCTACTCTATTCAGTACTACTCTACTATACTGTACACTAGTCTTACTTACCTTAGCCTAGGTTAGCTTAACCTAGCCTAGCCAAGCCTAGTCTTGCCTAGCCATGCTTAGCCTAGCCTAGCCTAAAATCACCTAGCTCTACTTTAGCTTAACCTAGCTCTACTCTATTATACTCTATTATACTCTACTCAACTCAACTAATCTCTAGCCTTGCTTAGCCTATCTTAGCTTAGCCTAACCTTGCTCTACTCTTCTCTACTCTGCTATACTCTGCTCTATTATGCTCTTCTTTGCACTGGTCTACTATATTCAATTATGCTCTACACTACTCTACTATACTTTACTCTACTTTGGTCTACTCTATTCTACTCTACTTTAGCCAAACCTAACCAAACTTAGTTATATTCAACTCTACTCTGCTTTATATTGCTCTAACCTAGCGTAGCCTAGCATACCTTAACTTACCTAGCCCAACCTAGCCTAGCCTAACCTAGCTCTATTCTACTATACTCTATTATACTATACTCTACCCTACTCTACTTTACTCTATTCTACTCTAGCTTAGCCTAGCCTAGCCAAGACTAACCTAGCTCTACTCTAGAATAGCCTACCCTAGCCTAGCCTACCTTAGCTTATCTTAGCTCTACCCTACTCTACTTTTCTCTGCTCTGCTTTACTCTACTTTGCTCTGCTCTACTCTACTATTCTTTGCTTTCTAGTACTCTATTCTACTCTACACTGCCCTGCTATGCTCTGCTCTACTCTACTTTATTCTATTATTCTCATGCCTAACCTAACCTAATCTAGCTCTACCATACTCTACTCCATACTACTCTACTCTACTCTAATCTACTTTTGTCTACTCTAGTCTGTGCTACTCTAACTTTGTCTAGCTTAGGCTAGTCGAACCAAGCTCTACTCTACTATGCTCTACTCTACTCTAGCTTAGCCTAACCATGCTCTACTCTCCTCTGCTCTACTCTACTCTATTGTGCGCTTCTCTAATCTACTCTGCTTTACTCTACTTTACTCTACTCTACTATACTCTAGCCTAGCTTAGCTAACATAGCTTTATAATATGTTAGTCTACTATACTCTACTATACTCTACTCCACACTACTCTGCTCTACACTTTCCTACTGAACTCTAACCTACCCTACCCTAGCCCAACCTAGCTCTACACTACCATACTATACTATACTATACTCTTTTCACTCTATTCTACTCTACTCCAATCCACTCTACTCCAACCTTGCCAAACCAAGCCTAGCTTAGCCTAACTTAGCTCTACTCTGCTCTGCTCTATTCTACTATACTCTACTCTACTTTAATCTACTCATCTTTGTTTTACTCTTCTCTACTATTCTCTACTCTGCTCTGATATGCTCTGCTCTGCTTTGTTTTGTTCTCTCTAGTCTACTCTACTCTACTCTATTCTAGCCTAGCCTGACCAAACAAAACTCTACTCTAATCTACTTTACACTCCTCTACTCTACTCTACTCTACTCTAGGTTAGCCTAGCCTAGCCTACCATAGCCTAGCCTATCCAAGCTCAACTCAACCCTACTCTACTCTATCCAAACCAAGCCAAGCCTAGCCTAACATAGGTCTACTCTACCCTACCTAGCCAAGTCGAGCCTAACCTAGCCCTACTCTACTCTACTCTACTATGCTCTACTTTGCCCTGCTCTTCTCTGCTTTACTCTACTCTACTCTACTGTACTCTACTCTACTCTACTCTATTATACTCCACTAAACTCTAGCCTAGCCTAGCATAACCTAACCTAGCTCTACTCTATTCTACTCTACTCTAGCTTAGCCTAGCCTACCCTTGCTCTACTATACTCTACTCTTCTTTACTATAATCTACTCTGCTCTACTCTACTCAACTCTACTCAACTCAACTCTACTCTACTCAACTCTAACCTAGCCTAGCCTAACCTAGCTCTAGTCTATTCTAATCTACTCTAGCCTCAACTAGCCTAGCCTAACCTATTTATACTCTGCTCTACTTGCATAGCTCTACTTTATTTTGCTCTGCTTTACTCTGCTCTACTCTTGTCTACTATGCTTTACTCTTTTCTATTCTACTCTAATCTAGCCTAGCCTAGCTTAACCTAGCTCTACTCTATTTTAATGCACTCTACTCTCCTCCACTTTACTCTATCCTATTTTGCTCTACTTTGTTCTACTCTACTCTGCTTTGCTCTACTCTGCTCTACATTACTCTACTCTACTATACTTTGCTCTACTCTACTCTATTGTACTCTACTCTACTATGCTCTACTCTGCTCTTCCCTAGTTTAGCTTAGCCTAGGCTAGCCTCGCCTAGCCTAACCTAGCTCTACTGTACTCTATTTTACTCTATCTTACTCTACTCTACTCTAGCCTAGCCTACCATAACCTATCCTAGCCTAACTTAACTCTACTCTACTTTACTCTAATCAAATCTACCTTACTCTACTCTACTCTAACTTAGCCTTGCTTAGCCTAGTATAATCTACCTCTACTTTACTCTACTCTACTCTACTCTAGCAATGCCTTGCCTATTCGAGCCTAGCCTAACCAAGCTCTACTATACTCTGCTCTACTTTACTCTATTCTAGTCTAGTCTACTCTGCTCTACTCTATTCTACTGTACTATATTCTACTCTACTCTATTATACACTTGCCTAGCCTTGAATAACTTAGCTATACTCTACTCTACTCTACTCTAGCCTAGTATAGCCTAGCCAACCCTTGCAAAACCTAGCCTAGCCTTGCTGGCCTAACCTAGCTCTACTCTACTATACTCAACTCAACTTAGTTCTACTCTACTTAACTCTACTCTTCTTTAGCCTAGCCTCACCAAACTTAGCCTAACCTAGCTCTACTGTACTCTGCTCTACTTTACCTTATTCTGCTCTACTCTACTCTCACCTACTCTACTCTACTATGTTCTACTTTGCTTTACTCTGCTCTACTCTGCTCTTCTCTTCTCTGCTCTGCTCTGCTCTACTCTGCTCTACTCTGCTCTTCTCTACACTACTCAACTCAACTCTACTCTACGCTAGCCTAGTTTAGCCTAGCCTAGCCTCTCCTAGCTTAACCTAGCTCTACTCTACTCTACTCTACTCAACTCTACTCTATTCTAATTTAGCCTTTCCTAGCCAAGCCTACTCTAGCCTAACCTAACCTAACTCTGCTTTACTCTACTTTTCTCTATTCTAATCAACTATATTCACTCTACTCTACTCTAACTTAGCCTAGCCTAACCTTACTCTACTTTACTCTACTCTACTCTACACTACTCTACCCTACTCTTGCTAGCCTTTCTTAAATAAGTTTTGCTCTGCTCTACTTTGCTCTACTCTGCACTACTATGCTCTGCTCTACTCTACTCTTTTCTAC
This sequence comes from Vanilla planifolia, assembly GCA_023846275.1. Classification (NCBI taxonomy): domain Eukaryota; kingdom Viridiplantae; phylum Streptophyta; class Magnoliopsida; order Asparagales; family Orchidaceae; genus Vanilla; species Vanilla planifolia. The sequence goes on from JAIUJO010000295.1 coordinate 128,626, forward strand.
TACTCTCTTCTCATCTTTGCACTGCTATGCCTTACTTTGCTCTACTCTACCCTACTCTACTCTACTCTACCATTGCATAGCCTAACCAAACCTAGCCTAACCAATCTATACTCTACTTTACTCTACTATACTCTATTATACTCCACTCTACTCTATTCCACTCCACTCCAACTTAGAATAGCCTAACCTAGCTTAGCCTTGCTTAGCCTAACCTAGCTGTACTCTACTTTGCTCTGCTCTACTATTCTTCTCTTTGCTCTATAATGCTCTATTCTGCTCCACTCTTATCTATTCTACTCTACTATACTCGAGCCTAAGCTTGTCTAACCTAGTCTAACCAAACCCTACCCTACCCTACTCTACTATTCCCTACTCTACTCTACTATACTCTACGCTAGCCTCGCCTAGCCTAACCTTGATTACACTAGCCTAGCTTAGGCTAAGCTTGCTCTACTCTACTCTACTATACTCTATTATACTATACTATACTCTACTATACTCTTCTCTGCTCTGCTCTACTCTATTGTTATTTACTCTTCTCTAGCCTAGCCATACTTAACCTAACCTAACCTGGGTTTACTCTACTCTACTTTACACTTTTCTTGCCTAGCATAACCTAGCCTAGCTTAGTCTAGCCTAACCTAGCTCTACTCCACTCTGCTCTACTCTACTATACTTTGCTATGCTCTACTTTATTCTACTCTACTCTGCTATACTCTACTCTACTCTGCTCAACACTACTCTGCATTACTCCACTCTACTCTACTCTGCTCAGCTCAGCTCTGCTCTACTTTGTTCTGGTATGCTTTGCACTACACTACTCTACTCTGCACTACTTTACTTTACTCTACTTTACTATAGTCCACTCTACAATTTTCTAACTACCCTAACCTAGCCTAGCCTAACCTAGCTTAGCCTAGCTTAACCTAACCCAGCTTTTCTCTACTTTGCTCTACTCTTCTCCACTCTACTTTTCTATTTTCTATTCTCCTCTACTCTACTCTGCTATACTCCACTCTCCTCTATTCTACTCTGCCCTACTCTACTTTGCTTCACTCTACTATAGCCTATGCTAGACTAGCTTAGTCTAGGCACTCTAACCTTACTTGGCCTAGCCCAATATAGCCTAACCTTGCTCTACTCTACTCTACTCTACTCTAGCTTAGGCTTGCCTAGCTTAACCTAGCACTACTCTACCCTACTCTAGTCTGCTCTACAAAACTCTACTCTACTATACTACGCTTATCTTTACTCTAGTCTATTCAATCTTGTCTACTATACTATACTCTAGCATAGTTTAGCCTACAATGGCCTAGCCTAGCCTAACCTAGCTCTACTCTACTCTACTCTAGTCCACTTTAGTCTAGCCTTACCTAGCCTACCCTTGCCTAACCAACCATTACCTAAACTAGCTCTACTCTACATTACTTTATTATAATCTACTCTAATCTACTCTACTCCACAATAGTCTTCTCTACTATACTCCAACTTAGCCTAACCTTGCTCTACTCTACTTTACTTTATGCTACTCTACTCCATTTTATTATGCTTAGCCTAGTTCAGCCTAGCGTGACCCAGCTCTGCTCTGCTCTACACTGCTTGGCTGTTCTATTCCCTACTCTTCTCTTCTTTTTTTACTCTATTGTACTGTACTATAGCCCAACCTTGCCTAACCTAGCTCTTCTCTACTCTACTCTACACTACTCTACTCTAGCTAGACCTATCCTACCCTAGCCTAGCCTAACTTAGCTCTACTCTACTCTACTCTAACCTAGCCTTCCCTAGCCTAACCTAACCTAGCTCTACTTAACTCTATTTTACTTTACTCTACTCTACCCTAGCCTAGCATAGCCTAGCCTCCCTTAGGAAAACCTAGCTCTGCTCTACTCTGCTCCACTCTACTCTACTCTACTTTGCTTTGCTCTCCTCTACTTTGCTCCATTCTACTCTACTTAGCTCAGTTCAGCTTAACTCTGCTCTACTTTACTCTTTTATATTATACTCTGCTTTGCTTTGCTTTTTTTTGCTTTGCTTTGCTCTGCTCTATAGTATTCTACTCTACTATACTTTAGCCTAGGCTAGCTAAGTGTAACCTAACCTAGCTCTCTTTATCCTACTCTACTCTGCTATACTCTACTCTATTTTAACCTACTCTAGCCTAGCCTCACCTAGCCTAGCTTTACCTAACTCTACTCTACTCTACACTACTCTACTCTACTATGCTCTACTGCACTTAACACTGCTCTACTTTACTATACTCTACTCTACTCAACTCTACTATACTCGACCCAACTCTACTCTACACTACTCTACTCTACTCTACCCTACTCTACTCTACTCTACTTTACTCTATTATACCCTATTCTAGCCTAGCCTTGCCCTGGCTAGTCTAAATTAGCTCCACTTTACTCTATCCTATCCTAGCCTAGCTTAACCATGCTCTGCTTTAATCTGCTCTACTCTGTTCTGCTCTTCTTTACTCTACTTTACTCTTCTCTACTCTACTATGCTCTACTCTACTCTACTCTGCTCTGCTTTCCTCTACTCTACTCTGTTCTGCTCCTTTCTGCTCTACTCTGCTCCACTCTGCTCTGCTTTACTCTACTCTACTTTACTATACTCGCCTACTTTAGCCTACCTTAGTCTAGCCTAGCCTAACCAAGCTCTACTCTACTCTACCCAACTCTAACCTGGCCTAACCTAACAAGCTCTACTATACTCTACTTTGCTCTACTCTACTCTGCTCTGCTTTGCTCTACTTTACTCTACTCTACTCTATTTTGCTCTGTTCTATTCTACTCTACTCTTGCCTAGCCTACCCTAGCTAAGCCTAGCCTAACCTAGCTCTACTCTACTCTACTCTACTCGACTCGACTCTAGCCAAGCTTAACATAGCCTAGCCTAACCTTGACTAGCTTAACTTAGCTCTGCTCTACTCTGCTCTTCTTTGTTCTCCTCTTCTTTGCTCTATAATGCTCTGCTTGGCTCTACACTGCTCTGCTCTGCTCTCCTCTCAACTCCTCTCCTATACTCTCTCTCTTGTACTCTTGTCTCCTTTGCTCTCCTCTCCTCTCCTCTCCTTTACTCTACTCTACTCTACTCTACTCTACTCTACTCTACTCTACTCCACTCTAATCTACTCTTCTCTAATATACTATACTCTACTCTATTATATTCCACTCTACTCTACTCGATCCTATTCTGTTCTAACCTTGGCTAGCCAAGCATAATGTAGCTCTAATCTATTCTACTCTACTCTACTCTAGCCTAGCCTATCCTATCCTAACCTAACCTAACCTATCCTACTCTGGTCTACTCTACTCAAATCTACTCTATTGTAACCAAGCTTACCCTAGCCTATCTTTGCTCTGCTCTACTCTACTTTACTCTGCTCCACTCCAATCTGCATTACTCTACTCTGCTTTACTCGACATTACTCTGCTCTACTCTTTTGCTCTGCCCTGCTTTGCTCTGCTCTGCTCTACTCTCCTCTCTTCTCCTCTCTTATACTCAACTCTACTCTTCTCTACTCTACTCTAATCTATTCTACACTGCTCCAAATTAGTCTAGCTAAGCTTAACTCTCCTCTAATGTGTTCTACTCTACTCTACTCTACTAAGCTATTATCTACTCTACTATGCTTTTTTTTGCTCTACCCTACTCTTCTCTTCTCTCCTTTGCTCTCCTCTACTCTACTCTACTCTACTATACTTTTCTGTTCTCTCCTTTGCCCTACTCTACTCTGCTTCTTCTACTTTACTCTGCTCTGCTCTCACCAAGCCTAGCCTAGCCTAGCCCAACTGAGCTCTACTTTACTCTAGCATAGTTTAGCCTAGCAAAGCATAACCAAGCTCTACTATACTCTACTCTATTCTACTATACTCTACACTACTCTGCTCTAGCTTAACCTAACCTAACCTAGCTCAGCTCCACCATGCTCTACTCTGTTCTTCTCTGCTCTACTCTACTCAGCACTGCTCTAATTAGCTTAGCTCTACTCTACTCTGGTAAGCTCTACAATACTCTTCTCTGCTCTGCTCTACTCTGCTTTGCTCTACTCTACTCTCCTCTACTTGATTATACTCTACTCTACTCTAGACTCATCTACACTAATCTAACCTGGCTCTACTCTACTCTATTCTACTATATACTACTCTACTCTAGCCTTGCCTAACCCAGCATACACTTGCCTAGCCTAACCTAATGTAGCTCTGCTCTACTTTCCTTTACGGTACTGTACTCTACTCTACTCTACCTTTTTCTACCATACTCTACTCTATTTTACTCTACCCCACTCAACTCTACTCTACTTTACTCTAGCCTACCCTAGCCAAGCCTAGTCTGGCATAGCCTAACCTAACCTAATTCTACTATGCTTGGCTCTACTCTTCTATACTTTGCTCTGCCATACTCTTCTAAATACTCTGTTTCACTTTACTCTTCCCTGCACTGCTCTACTTTGCTTTTCTTTACTCTACTCTACTCTGCTCTACTCTACTCTACTTTATCCTAACAGAACCTAGACTTGCATAGTTGAACAAAGCTCTACTCTACTCATTTCTACTCTAATCTACTCTACTCAACATTACTCTATTCTAGCCTGACTTAGCCTAGCCTTCCCTTGCCAAGCCTATCCTAGCTTATCATAGCCTGACTTAACTCTACTCTGCTCTACTTTACTCGACTATACTATACTATACTCTAATCTACTCAACTCTACTATACTCTACTGTACTCTACTCTACTTTACTCTACTATACTCTACTCTAACAAAGCCTAGCTTATCCTAGCTCTACTATACTCTACTCTAACTTAGTCTAGCCTAGCTTAACCAAGCTCTACTATACTCTTCTCTTTTTTGCTCTGCTCTGGTCTACTCTACTCTGCACTACTCTACTCTTCTTTCATCTACTCTACACTGCTCTGTTCTGCTCTTCTCTGCTCTGCTCTACTCTGCTCTGCTCTACCTCACTCTGCTATGCTCTACTTTGCTCTACTCTATTATACTCTGCCATACTCTACTTTAACCTAGTTTACCCTAGCCAGGCCTAGGCTAACCTATCCAAGCTCTACTCTATTCTTCTTTACCTAATCTACTCTACTCTGCTCTTACCTAGTCAAGCCTAACCTAGCTCTGCTCTGCTCTACTTAGCTCTACTTTGCTCTACTCTACTCTGCTCTACTCTATTGTACTGTACTGTACTATACTCTACTCTACTTTGCTCTACTCTACTCTACTCTACTTTTCTCTACTCTACTATACTCTACTTAGCTCTGCTCTACTCTACTCTACTTCAACCAAGCCTAGCCATGCCTAGCTTAACATAACATAGCTTTACTCTACTCTACTCTACTCTTACATAGCCTAACCTTTCCTAGCCTAGTATAGCCTAGCTAGCTCTACTCTACTCTACTAAACTATACTCTACTCTACTCTAGTCTACTCTATTCTACTCTACACTACTCTACCCAATTACTCTACTGTACTCTAACTTATCCTTGCCAAGCCTTGCTTTGCCTAACCTAGCCTTAGTCTACTCTGCTCTTCTCTACTCGTCTATGCTCTTCTCTACTCTGCTTTACTCTGCTCCATTCTTTTCTGCTCTTCTCTGATTTGCTCTACTTTGCTATGCTCTGCTCTACTATGCATTGCTTTACTCTACATTGCTCTACTCTATTCTACTCTACTTTACTGTACTGTACTATACACTTCTCTACTCTATTCTACTCTACTCTAATCTACTCTGCTCTACTCTGCTCTACTCTACTCTACTCATCTCTACTCTATTTTACTCTATTATGCTTCACTCTACTTTGTTCTATTATGCTCTACTCTACTCTACTCTACTTTAGCCTAGCTTACCCTAGCCTATCCTCGCCTAACATTGCTCTACTCTACTCAACTCTACTCTACTATACTATACTCTAATCAACTCTACTCTAATCTACTCCACTCTACTCTACCATATTCTACTCTACTTCACTTCACTCTACTATACTCTAACCTAGCCTAACCAAACCTTACTCTACTCTACTCTACCCTACTCTTACCTATCCTAGGCTAACCTTACTCTACTCCACTATTCTTACTCAACTTTTCTCTTTTCTTCTTTACTCTACTCTGCTTTGCTCTTTTCTACTCTACTCTACTATACTCTACTATGCTCCACTCTATTCTACTCTGCTCTGCTTTATTCTACTCTACTCTACTCTAACCTAGTCTATCCTAACTTAACCTAGCTTTACTCTACTCTACTCTACTTTGCATAGCTCAACTCACTTTTACTCTACTCTGTTATGCCCTGCTCTATTCTGCTATACCATGCTCTACTCTATTCTGCTCTACTCTACTCCACTCTAACCTAGCCTTGCCTAATCTAGCTTAACCTAGCTCTAGTCAACCCTACTCTACTCTGTTCTACTATGCTCGGCTCTACTTTGCTCTACTCTACTTTGCTTTACTCTACTCTGCCCTACTCTACTCTATTCTACTCTACTCTATTATATTCTATCCTAGTTTACCCTAGCTTAGTTGATCTAAGCCTAACCTTCTCTACTCTACCCTACTCTATGCTACCCTACTCTACTCTACTCTAACCTAGCCTATCCTATCTTAAAAAACTCTACTCTACATTACTCTACTCTACTCTACTCTAATCCACTCTACTATACTCTACTTTACTCTAACATAGCCTATCTTAGCCTAACATAACCTAGCATTACTATACTCTTCTCTACCCTACTCCAGTCTACTCTGGCTCAGCATAGCTAAGCCATCCCAATCCTTACCAAGCCTAACCTAGCATTACTCTGCTCTACTCTATCTGTTCTACTCTACTCTGCTTTACTATACTCCAATCTGCTCTATTGTACACTTGCCTAGCCTAACAAAACCTAGCTCTACTCTACTCTGCTCTAAACTACTCTACTCTACTCTGTTCTACTCTAGCCTAGCCAAGCCTATTCTTGCCTAGCTTAACCTAGTCTGGCCTAGCCTAACGTAGGTGTACTCTACACTATTCTACTCTACTCTACTCCACTCTACTTTAGCAAAGTTTTGCCTATCCAAACTTAGCCTAACCTAACCTAGCTCTACTCTACTCTACTCTTCTCTACTCTACTCCACTCTAGCCTAGCCTACTCTCCATACCTAATATAGCCTAACCTAACCTAACTTTATCTACTCTACTATAATTTAGTACTTTCTAATCTACTCTACTCTAACATAACCTACCCTAGCCTAGCTTAATCTTGCTCTACTTTACTTTACTCTACTCTACTCTAGCCTAGCCACTCCTAGCCTAATGTAGCTCTGCTCTATTCTGCTCTACTCTACTCTACTTTACTCATCTCTACTCTACTCTACTCATCTCTACTCTACTCTACTCTTTTGTTCTCTAGCCTAGCCTTACTTAACCTAGCTTTATTATACTATACTCTACTCTACCCTAATCTACTCCACTTTTGCTTAACATAGCCAAACCTAGCATAGCCAAGCCAAACCAAGCCTAGCCTATCCTAGCTCTATTATACTCTCCTCTACTTCACTCTACTCTACTCTACTCTACTCTACTTTACACTACTCTACTCTATTTTACTCCACTCTACTCTACTATACTCTACTCTACTTTACCCTAACCGAGCCTAGCCTTGCATTGCCCAACTTAGCCCTACTCTACTCTGCTCTGCTATGCTTTGCTTTGCTCTACTCTACTCTACTCTACACTTCTCTACTCTACTCTGCTCTACTCTATTTTATTCTGCTCTGCTCTGATATGCTCTACTTTGCTCTACTCTACTCTGCTATGCTTTACTTTATTCTACTCTGCTCTACTATACTCTACTCTACTATAGTCTACTCTACTCAACTCTATAATGATCTTGCCTAGTTTTGCCTAGCCTAGCATAACCCAGCTCTACTCTACTCTACTCTACTCTACTCCACTATACTCTACTCTTGCCTAGCCTAGCCTAGCTTAACCTTCTCTAGCCTAGCTTAGCCTAACCATGCCAAGCCTAGCCTAGCTTCACTCTACTTTACTCTACTCTACTCTACTCTAATCTACTATATTCTACTTTACTCTAACTTAGCCTAGCGTAGCCTAGCCTTACCTTGCTCTACACTACTCTACTCTAGCCTAGCCTAGCTGAGCCTAACCTTGCTCGACTTTGCTCTACTTTGCTATAATCTTCTCTGTTCTTCTCTACTTTCCTCTACCCTACTCCGCTCTCCTTTACTTTATTATACTCCATCCTTGCCTAACCTAGCGTAAATCTACTCTACTCTACTATACTCTACTCAACTCTGCTCTATCTTAGCATCACCAAGCCAATCCTATCCTAGCCTAGCCTAGCATAACCTAGCTCTAGTTACTATACTCTACTCTACTCTAACTTAGCCTAACCTATCCTAGCTTAACCTAGCTCTACTTTACTCTACTCTACTCAATACTAGCCTAGCCTATCCTAGGCTAACCTAGCTCTACATTGCTTCGCTCAGCACTGATCTACTCTACTCCATGCTGCTTTGCTTTATTTTGCTCCACTTTGCTCTACTCTACTCAATTATGGTCTACTCTGCTCTACTCTACTTTGCCCTGCTCTACTTTACTTTACTCTATAGTACTCTACATTAACCTAGCCTAACCTAACCGAACCAAGCTCTACTCTACTCTGTTCTACTGTGCTCTGCTCTACTTTTCTCTACTGTGCTCTGTTCTGCTCTACTCTGCTCCACTTTACTCAACTATGCACTACTCTATCTACTCTACTCTATTCTATTTTACTCTGCTCTACTCTACTTTGCTCTACTCTGCTCTGCTTTGCTTTGCTCTACTATATTATATTTGCTTTGCTCTGCTCTACTCTTCTCCACTTTCAATCTACTCTACTCTACTCTACTTATCTAAACTATACTCTAGCCTAACCTAACCTAGCTATACTCTACTCAACTCTACTCTACTCTAGCTTAGCATAGCATAGATAAGCCTACTCTAGCATAACCATGCCTAACAAAACTTAGCTTTACTCAACTTTACTCTACTCTACTCTACTCCATCTACTCTACTGTATTGTACTCTACTCTATTATGCTCTAGCCTAGCCTAGCCTAGCTTAAACTAGCTTAATCTAGCTAGCCTAGCCTTGCTCGACCTAGCTCTACTCTACTCTTCTCTAATCAAACCTAGCTTACCCTAGCCTAGCTTAACCAAATTGTACTTTACTCTACTCTACTCTATGCTCGCCTAGCCAAACCTAGATTTTCTTTACTCTGCTCCACTTTCATCTGATTTATTCTACTTTGCTCTACTCTGCTCTACTCTACTTGATTCTACTCTACTTTGCTCTGCTATGCTCTTCTCTACTCTAGTATACTCTGCTCTACTTTACTCTACTCTACTTTAGCATTACCTAGGATAGCCTAACCTAACTAAGCCCTACTCTACTCTACTCTACTTTATTATACTACAATCTACTCTACTATATTCCACTCTACTCTACTCTACTCTACTCTACTATACTCAACTCTACTCTACTCTAACCTTGTCTTGTCTAGCCTAACCTAACTCTACTCTACTCTGCTCTGCTCTTCACTACTCTGCTTTGCTACACTCTACTCTTCTCTGCTCTGCTCAACTCTACTCTGCTCTGTTCTACTCTACTCTACTATACTCTACTCTACTCTACTCTACTCTAGCCTAGTCAAACCTAGCCTTACCTAACCTAGCTTAATCGAGCTCTACTCTACACTACTGTATGCTATTCTACTCTATTCTATTTTACTCTTCTCTACTCTACTATACTCTACTCTACTCTACTCTTATCTTCTCTACTCTACTCTATATAAGCCTAGCCTAGCCTACCCTAATATAGCCTAGCCTAGCTTAACCTAACCTAGCTCTACTCTACTCAGCTCTATTCTTTTTTAATCTACTCAACTCTAGCCTTATCTAGCCTAGCCTAGCCTAACCTTACTTTAGTCTGCTCTACTTTACTATAGCCAAGCCTAGCTTAGGCTGCTTATCCTAGCTTAACCTAGCTCTGCTTTACTCTGCTCTGTTTTGTTACGCTTTTCTCTACTCCACCTAACTCTATTGTACTCCAGCCTAGCCCAACCTTACCTAGCCTAACATAGCTCTGCTCTACTCTACTCTATGTTACTCTCAATAATCTACTTTGTTCTATTATACTCTAGCCTAGCCAACCTTAGCCTTGCTTAGCCTAACCTAACCTATCTCTACTTTACTCTACTCAACTCTACTCTAACCTAGCCTAGCCTAGCCTAATCTAACCTAGATCTAGTCTAATCGAGCCTAACCTCGCCTAGCTTAACTTAGCTCTTCTTATACTTAGCTCTACAATTCTCTACTCTGCTTGGCTCTGCTATGCTCTACTCTACTCTGCTCTGCTCAGTTCTCCTCTATTTTACTCTTGCCTAGCCTAGCCTAACCTAGCTCTACTCTACTCTACCCTACTAAACTCTACTCTACTCTACTTTAGCATAGTTTTGCCTAACCTAACTCTGCTCTTTTCTACTCTAGCCTAGCCTAGCCTAACCTAACTCAATTTTTCTCTACTATGCTCTACTTTTGTTTACTCTGGTCTACTCAACTCTACTTTATTCTACTCTACTCTAGTCTAGTCTAGCCTACCCTAGCCTAACCTAGCTTTGCTCTACTCTATGCTTCTCTACTATGCTTTTCTCTTCTCTATTGTTCTCTACTCTACTCTTTTCTACTCTACATTACTCTAGCCTAACTTAGCCTGATCTAGCCTACCCTAGCCTAGCCTAGCCTAACCTAGCTCTACTTTACTATACTCTACTTTACTTTATTCTACTCTACTATTCTCTACTCTAATCTTGCCTAGCCTAACCTAGCTCTACTCTACTCTACTCTAGTCTACTCAAGCCTAGACTAGCCTTGCCTAGCTTAACCTATCCCTACTTTGCTCTGCTTTGCTCTACTCTGCTCTGGTCTGCTCTACTCTACCCTACTATGCTCTGCTCTACTCTACTCTACTATGCTCTGCTCTACTATGCTCTACTCTTTTCTGCCATGCTCAACTCTGAATTACACTGCTCTACTCTACTCTTCTCTACTCTGCTCTTCTTTACTCTACTATACTCTACACTATTTTACTCTTGCCTAACCTAGCTTAACCTAGCTCAAGTCTATTCTGTTATACTCTTCTCCAATCTACTTTACTCACTCTAGCTTAGCCTAGCCTAGCATAGCCTAGCTTAACCTTGCTTAACCCAACATAGCCTAGCCTAGCTTAGCTTAGCATAACCTAGCTCTACTTTACTCCACCCTTCTTTAACCTAGTCTAACTTAGCTCTTCTCTACTCTACTCTAACCTAGCCTAAGCAAGATTAGTAAAGCTTAGTCGTGCCTAACCTAGCTATTCTCTACTCTACTCTGCTCTACTCTATTATACTTTTCCTTACTCTCCTCTACTCTACTTAGCTCTTCTCTACTCTGCTCTACTCTAATATACTCTACTCTGCTTGAGTAGAGCAAAGTTAAGCTAGAGTAGAGTTGAGTAGAGCAAAGTAGAGTAGAACAAGCGAAGCTAGGCCAGGTAAGGTTAGGCTTGGCTAGGCTTGGCTAAGTTAGGCTAGGGATGGTTAGGCTTGGGTAGAGTAAAGTAGAGTAGAGTAGAATAGGCTTGACCAGGCTAGGTTAAGTTAGGCTAGGCGAGGCTAAGCTTGGTTAGACCAGGCTAGGTTAGGGTAGAGTAGAGTAGAGTAGAGTAGAGTAGTATAGGTTAGGCTAGGCTAGGCATGGCTATGTTAGGCTAGGCTAGGTTAGGCTATAGTAGAGTAGAGTAGAGCAGAGTAGAGTAGAATAGATGAGATTAGGCATAGTTAGGCTAAGCTAGGCTAGGTTAGGTTAGGCTAATTTAGGTTAGGCTCGAGTAGAGTTGAGTAGAGTAGGGTAGAGCAGAGTAGATTTGAATTAGCTATACTAGCATAGGCTTGGTTAGGCTAGGCAAGGCTAAGCTAAACTAGGTTAGGTTAGAGTTGAGTTGAGTAGAGCAGAGTAAAATAGAAAAAAGCTATACTATGTTAGTTAAGGTTAAGCTAGGCTAGGTTAAGCAATGGAAGGTTAGGTTAGGGTAAAGTATAATAGAACATAGTAGAGTAGAATGGGCTAGGCTAGGCTAAGTTAGGTTTGGCAAGGTTAGGCTAGAGTAGAGTAGAGTAGAGAAGAGTAGAATAGGTTAGGCTACGCTAGGTTATGCTAGGCTAAGCTATGTTAAGTTAGGCTAGATTAGGCTAAAATCATTTAAAATAGAGCAAAGTAGATTTGAATAAGCTATACTAGGCAGGCTAGGTTACAGGCAAGGTTAGGTTGGGTTAGGTTAAGTTAGAGTAGAGTTGAGCAGAGCAAAGCAGAGAAAAACAAGCTAAGCTAGGCTAGGCAACATTAGGCTAGGCTAAGCTTGGCTAAGTTAGGCTAAGGTAGAGTAAAGTAGAGTAGAGTAGAATAGGCTAGGCTAGGCTAGCTTATGTTAAGCTAGGCTAGGCTTGGTTAGACTAAGCTAGGTTTGGCAAGGGTAGGGTAGAGTATAGTAGAGTAGAGTAGAATAGGCTAGGCTAGGGTTGGTTAAGCTAAGATAGGCTAAGCTAAGTGAGGCTAGAGTAGAGTACATCAGGGAAGAGTATAATAGAATAGGCTAGGCTAAGTTAGCTTAGGCTAGGTTAGGTTCTCCAAGAGTAGAGTAAACTAAAGCATAGTAGAGTATAATAGCCTAGCCTATGCTAGGGTAGTTAGGTTAAGTAATGCTAGCCTTGGTTAGACTAGAGTAGAGTAAAGTAGAGAAGAGCAGAGTAGAATTGGTTAGGCTAAGCTAGGTTAGGTTAGTCTAGGCTATGCTGAGCTAAGTTAAGTTAGGCAAAGTTAAGCTAGAGTAAAATAGAATAGAGTTGAGTAGAGTAGAATAGGCTAGGAAAGGCAAGGCTAAGTTAGGCTAGGCAAGTTTAAGCTAGAGTAGAGTAGATTAGAGCAGAGAAAATTAGAATTTATTAGGCTAAGCTAAGCTAAGTTAGGCTAGGCTATTCTAGGCTAGTTTAGGGTAGACTCAATTAGGCTAGCATAGTGTATAGTAGAGCAAAGTATACTAGAATAGGTTAGGCTAAGCTAGGCTAGGTTAGACGAGGCTATGCTAAGCTAGGTTAGGCTAGGTTAAGCTAGAGTTGAGTTGAGTACAGTAGAATAGAGTAGAGTAGAATAGAGGATAGTATAGTATATTAGAGTAAAGTAGAGTAAAGTAGAGTAGAGTTGTAAAAGCTAGGCTAAGCTAAGGAAGGCTAGGCTAGGTAAGAGTAGAGTATAGTAGAGTAGAATAGTCTAGGTTAGGCTAGGCTAGGTTAGGCTAGGCTAGATTAAGCTAGATTTGAGTAGAGTAGAGTAGAGTCAAGTAGATTAGAGTGGAATAAAATAAAGTAGAGTCGAATAAGCTAACTAGGCTATTCTACATCGGACAAGGCATGGCTAGGCTAAGTTAGGGTAGAGTAGAGTAGAGTAGAGTTGAGTAGAGTATAGTTAAGATTAGTAAAATAGAGTAGAGTAGGTTTTGCTAAGTTAGGTTAGGCTAGATAAGGGTAACCTAGGCAAAGTAGAGAAGAGTAGAGTAGAGTATAGTAGAAAAGAGTAGAGTAGAGGTGAGTAGGACAGGCTAAGCTATACTAGGGAAGGATAGGTTAGGCTAGGCTTGGCTAGGTTAGGCTAGAGTTTAGTAGAGTTGAGTAAAGTAGTGTAGAGCAGAGCAGAGCAGAGTAGAACAGGATAGAGTAAAGCAAAGTAGAGAAGAGTAGAGTTGAACAGAGTAGAGAAGAGTAGAGCAGAGCAGAGTAGAGAAGAGTATATTAGCATAAATTAGGATAAGCTAGGCTTGGATAGACTAGAGTTGAGTTTAGTAGAGCAAAGTAGAATAGGCTATAGTAGGAAAGACAAGACTTGGTTAGGTAAGGGTAGGCTTGGCTAGAATGTTTGGCTCGAGTTTAGTAGAGTAGATAAGATTTGAGTAGAGTAGAGTAGAGTAGAGTGGAGTAGAATAGGTTAGGCTAGGCTAGGCTAGATTAAGAAAGTGTAGAGTGAATTAGAGTATAATAGAATAAAGTAGAGTAGAGTAGAGTAGAGTTAAGTGGAGTAGAGAATAATAGAGTAGAGTAGAGTAGATTAAAGTAGAGTAAGGAATAATAGAAAAAGCTATGGTAAGCTAGGCTACACTAGGTTAGGTTAGAGTAGAGTAGAGTAGAGTACAATAGGCTAAGCTAGGCTAAGCAAGGCTAGGTTAGGTGAGGCTTGGTGAGGTTAGGCTAGAGTTGAATAGTGTAGTGTAGAGTAGAGTAGAATAAGATAGGCTAGGCTTGGCTAGGCTAGGCTAAGTTAGGCTAAGCCAGGCCAGGTTATGCTAGGGTAGAGGATAGTAGAGTTGGTTGAGTATAATAAAGTAGAGTAGGCTAGGCTAGGTTTGGTAAAGTCAGAGTATGCAAGACTAGAGTTGAGAAGAGTAGAGTAGAGTATAGTAGAATAGAGTATAGTAGAGTAAGCTAAGCTAGGTTAGGTTATAGTTGAGTAGAGTAGAGTAGAGTAGAGTAGAGCAGAGTAAAGTAGAGAAAAGTAAAGAAGAGCTGAGCAAAGAAAAGTATATTAGAGCAAAGTAGAGCTGAGTAGAACAGAGCAGAAAAAATAGAGTAGAGTAGAGTAGAGCATAACAAAGTAGAGCAAAGAAGAGCAGAGCATAGTATAGAAAAGAAAAGTAAAAAAGAGCAGAGCAAAGTATGGAAGGGTAGTGTTTAATAGGATAGAATAGAGCAAAGTTGAGCATAAATGAGTAGAGTAGAGCAAAGCAGAGAAGAGTAGAGTAGAGTAGGCTAGGCTAGGTTAGGCTAGAGCATTGTAGAGTAGTTTATAATAGAATAAAATAAAATAGAGTAGAGTGTAGAGTAGAGTAGAGTTGAGTAAAGTAGAATAGAGTAGAGTAGAGTATAGTATAGTAGTTTAGTGTAACATAGCGTATGGTGTGGTAGGTAGGATAGGATTGGGTAAAGTAGGATAGGGTAGAGTAGAAGAGAGGAGAGTAGATTAAAGTAAAGTTGAGTTGAGTTGAGTTAAGCTGAGTTGAGTGGTGTAGTGTAGCATTAGTTAAGGTAGGGTAGGGTAGGATAAGATAGGGTAGGGTAGGATAAGATAGGATAGGGTAGGGTAGTGTAAGATGGGGTAGGGTTGGATAGACTAGTGTTGAGCAAAGTAGAGTAGAGTACAGTCAAGTAGAGTTAGGTAATGCTAGGCTCAGGGCAAAGCTAGATTAGGAAAATTATGTTAGGCTAGGCTTGACTAGGGTAAGCTAGACGAGAGTAGAGTATAGTGGAGTAGAGTAGAGTAGAGTAGAGTAGAGTAGGGCATGATAGGGAAGGTTTGGGTAGGATAGAATAGAGTGTAGTATAGTAGAGAAAGATAGAGTAGAGAAAAGTGGAGTAGAGCAGTATAAAGTAGAGGAGAGGAGAGGAGAGGAGAGGAGTGAGAGTAGAGTAGAGAAGGGTAGGGTAAGGTAGGGTAGGATAGGGTAGTATAGGGTAGGGAAAGATAAGGTAGGGTAAAAATGAGTAAAACTAGGGTAGGTAAGACAAGGGTAGGCAAAAGTACAGTAGAGTAGAGCTAGGCTAGGCTAGGCTTGGCTAAGCAAGGCTATGTTAGGCTGGCTAGTGTAGGCTAGAGTAGAGTAGAATATGGTAGAGTAGAATAGAGTAGAGTAGAGTAGAGTAGAGCTAGGTTAGGCTAGGCTAGTTTAGGCTTAGCAAGGCTAAGCTAGGCTTGGTTACAATAGACTAGACTAGAGTAATGTGGAGTTGGTGAGAGTAGAGTAGGAAAAGGTAGGATAGTGTATGGTAGGATAGAATAAGGTAGGATATAGAAGGGTAAGATAGGGTGTAGGGTAAAATAGGGTAGGGTAAGGTGATGTAGAGTAGAATAGAGTATAGTAGAGTAGAGTAAGATCAGGCAAGGTGTAGTAGAGCTAGGCTAGGCTAAGCAAGGTTAGGGTAGGCTTATGTAAAGTAGAGTATAGTATAGTAGAGTAGAGTAAGGTAGAGTAGAGTAGAGTTGAGCAGGGTAGAGTAGAGTTGAGTAGAGTAATGTAGAGTTGAGTAAAGTAACAGAAGGTAGAGTAGAGTAGGGTAGGGTAGGGTAGGGTAAAGTAGAGTGGAGTATAGTGGAGAAGAGTAGAGCATAGAAGTGTAGAGCAAAGCAGGGTAAAGCAGAGTAGTGCTAAGCTTTACTAGATTATAATAGAGTGAAGTAGAGTAAAGTAGAATAGCATAAAGCTAGGCTTAGCTATGCTATGCTATTTTTGGCTAGGCAGGTTAGAGTAGAGTAGGGTAGAGTAGAGTTTAGTAGAGTAAGGCTAGGCTAGGATAGGGTAGGCTAAAGTAGAGTAGAGTAGCGTAGGGTAAAGTATGGTAGGGTAAGGAAGGGTTTGGTAGGATAAGGTAAGGAAGGTTAGGGTAGGGTAGGGTAAAAATGGATATGCTACAGTAGGGTAAGGTAGAGTAGAGTAAAGTAGAGTAGAGTAAAGTTGAGCTAAATTAGGCAAGGTTAAGCAAGGCTAAGCTAGGTTAAGTTATGCTAGTATAAGCTAGAGTAGAGTAGAGTAGAGTAAAGTAGCATAAGGTAGGGTAGGATAGGGTATGATAGGGTATGGTAATGTAGAGTAGAGTAGAGCAAGGTTAAGCTAAGCTAGGCTAGGGTAAGCAAGGGTAGGCTAAGATATGTTAGAGTAGAGTAGTGTAGACTAAAGTAAAGTTGAGTATAATAGAGTAGAGTAGAGTAGAGTAGTGTAGGGTAGGGTACAATAGGGTAGGTTAGGTTAGGTTAGGGTATGGTAGGGTAGGGGAGGGTTGGGTAGGGTAGGGTAAGATAAGGTAGGGTAGGGTAAGGTAGGGTAGAATGGAGTAAAGTAGAGTAGAGTAAAATAGAGTATAGTAGAGTAGAGATAGGTTAGGCTAGTCTAGGCTTGGCTAAGCAAGGCTGGCTCGTCTAGGCTAGGACAGGGTAGGCTATTGTAGAGTAGAGTAGCATAGAGTAGGGTAGGATAGGGTAGGATAGGATAAAGTATAGTAGGGTAGGTTAGGATAGAGTATGGTTCATTTTGGTTCGATTCAGTTTGTTTTGGATCGGTTTGGTTTTTTCCTATTAGGTTTGGTTTGGTTCAATTTAGTTAGATTCAGTTGGTTTCGATTTGGTTTGGTTTGATTTAGTTCGATTCATTTCAGTTTGGTTTGGTTTGATTCGGTTCGACAGAGTAAAGTACAGTAGCATAGAGGAGGATAGGGTAGGGTTGCATAGTGGAGGTAGGGTTGGGTAGGGTAAGGTAGGGTAGTGTAGGGTAAGGTTGGGTAGGGTAGGGAAGCGTTTGGGAGGGTAGGGTAGGGTAGGATAAGGTGAGGTAAGGTAGGCTGGGCAGAGTAGAGTATAGTATAGTAGAGTGGAGTAGTGTAAAGTAGAGTGGGTTATAGCTTGGTTAGGCTAGGCTAAACTAAGCTAAGAAAGGCTAAGTTAGGCTAGGCTAGGATAGGCAAGAGTAGAGTATAGTAGAGTAGAGTATCATAGAGTAGGGTAGGGTACATAGGGTAGGGTGGGGAGTGTTCGTTTTGGTTCGGTTCGATTCTGTTTAGTTCTGATCAGTTCGGTTCGGTTCTACTTGATTTGGTTTTGTTCGGTTCGGTTCAGTAAGATTTGAATCGGCTCGGTTCAGTTCGGTTCATTTTGGCTCGGTTTGTTTTTGGTTGATTCGGTTTGGTATTGTTTGGTTTGGTTTGATATGGTTTGGTTTGGTTTGGTTCGGTTCGGTTCGGTTCGGTTCGATAAAGTAAAGCATAGTAGCGTAGGGTAAGGTAGGGTAGGGTAAGGTATGGTAGGATAACGTAATAGAGGGTAGGGTAGGGTATGATAGGGTAGGATGGGGTAGGATAGAGTAGAGTAGACTGGAGTAGTGTATAGTAGAGCAAAATAGAGTTGAGTAGAATTGAGTAGAGCTAGGTTAGGCTAGGCTAGGGTAGGCTAGAGTAGAGAAGAGTAGCATAGGATAAGGTATGGTATGGTAGGGTAGGGTAGGGAAGGGTAGGCTAGGGTTGGGTAGGGTTCGATTCATTTCGGTTCGGTTCGGTTTATTTGGGTTCGATTCGGTTCAGATCGGTTCGGTTTGGTTCGGGTTGGTTCAGTTATATTCTTATAATATTAATCTTTATGTTTAACATAATATACATTGATCTTTTATATATATATATATATATATACATACACATAAATTGCAAAACAATTATACCTTGAATAATACTCATGTCAAAAAAATTAATTTGAATTTTTTTAGCGTAAGGAGTAATCAAATATATATATGTTGTTGACATGCAAAATAATATTTTATTTTGTTTTTTTAGTATATAAATTAATATTTATTCTTTTTTGTTTATAATTAAAAATAAAGGTAATAAATATTAAGAAAAGTTTTTTTGAATGTAAAATAATTTAAAAAATTTAATATAAACTATTATTTATTAAAATAAATATAATATGTCTTAATTTTATATAATTATTTATTAAGCCACACTTAGATTCGATACTTTTTTTAAAACCATTAGATTCCTTTATTACGTAATAAGTAAATTAATCTTTATATTTTAAAATAAGGATAAAGTTAATAAATATAATTTAACTAATATTAATGATATATATTTTAGAAAAATTAAATATTTCATTATTTGATTTTATTTTATTTTTTATGAGAGTGTATTGATAAAAAAAATTAAAAA
This sequence comes from Vanilla planifolia, assembly GCA_023846275.1. Classification (NCBI taxonomy): domain Eukaryota; kingdom Viridiplantae; phylum Streptophyta; class Magnoliopsida; order Asparagales; family Orchidaceae; genus Vanilla; species Vanilla planifolia. Next base: position 147,442 of record JAIUJO010000295.1, read on the forward strand.
ATATTTTCTAAAGAAAAAAAATAAAAATATTTAAAATAAAAAAGTAGACAATAATTCCTAATAGTTTCATTGGTTTATTAATTATGAATTATTACTAAAAGAGTTGCACATTTCATGTTGTTGATTACGTGATGGTTTTTTGCATAATATGCTTTATGAAATAGCCACAAAATTAGTAGCCTTCCAAATTATAACTTTTTATGAAATTATGGTTATCTCATGATTTTTGCTCTATTATGTGAGACAAAGAGGAAAAAAATTTTCATAGTTTTTAATAATAATTTAAAATTTACACATTCTAAAATGTTAATTATTTTATATTTTTTCACATAATACAATTTATGCAACTATCACAAAAATATTGACCATCCAAATTATGAAATTTTAGAAAAATTTAATGGTGGTTAATGCATGGGTTTTGTTAGTTTTTGACATCTAAATAATTTGTTTTATATTGTTTTACTAAGAATAAGTATTGTCACAGTTTCAAACCAATAAATAAATATGTACATTACTTGTTCAGAGGGTTTTTGTTTATTTTTGAAGTATAAAATCAAGAATAATTGAATTTCAAATCTATTTTTTCGCTTAACATTTTGTAGATATAATCATATTTAAATATAAATAAATATATAATATTATAGGTAAAGTTTACTAGTTCATGGAAAACAAGAAAATTAAAGTTGGTAAATTTGATCTTTAAAATGGTTTTCTTCTTCTAATTTTTCATGTTAACTAATAATAATGATATATATTTTGGAGAAATTTAAAATTGTGATATACAATATTCTTTCTTATTATAATTTTATTTTAGTTTGAATTTTTTTAAATAACTGTTAAAAAAATTATAAATAAAATTATAATATCTTGAAACTCTAAGCTCCTAAAGCATACAAAATAAACTTAATCGAGCCATTAATGTACAAACAAAAGAAGACAATAATAACATAACATATAAATATATAAGCAACTAAAAACCTAAGATCATCATTCTAAATATAAAATTAAAATATGCCTAATATCAATATAACTTAGTTACCTTAAACTAAAAGGATAAAAATATAAATCATTTGTGTCATAACTTCATATTTCTATGATCTAATATACCTTATTTCGCTTTATATAAAGTATATTTATATTATAAGAAGAAAGGTAGTAAATTAAAATAGAAAATTTAATTATTATTATTTTTGTTTAAAAATACTTTGATTTATTAAAATACTGCATTTGTTTAATCATATTTTAAGATGATATTTACCACATTAAAAATAATTTTAAAAGTTTAATTATACACTTTTATAAGCACATTGTTAAATTTTTTTAATTAAAAAAATAACACATAGTTTGACCAAAATAAGTAATAATTTTATTCTTAAAAAAATAATGAGAGGAAGAATTTTTTTATAAAAAGTGAAACATATTTTATTCGTTTTAAAATATAACTATTTTATGAAGTCACTATACATAATAAAGTTATTCAAAATTATCTTTAAAAATAAACTTAAATGGCAATATCTACATCACATTAGTCATATATCTTAAAGTTATTAAAAAAACATTTGAAAAATATCTTTTCATATTTTTTATATATTAAATATTTTTTTAGATTTTTTTGAATGTTTTCTCTCAATTATAAAAAATCTAATAAAAGACTAAATATTTTTTTACTTTAAGAATGTGATAGATAAAAATTTTCAAAAGAAAATATTTTTTAAATAAATATTACATAAAATTTATTATGTTTTATACAATTATCTAATAAAATATGTTGAGTGATACTCTCTTTTATAATAATTTGTTTTGTTTCAATGAATGAAAACTCAAAGCATATTTTTAAATATTTACTTCTTTTGAAAAATAATACAGAGTAGAATTTAAATATTATTTTAATATAATTGATTTTTTTTGGAACGTATAGAAATTATTAAAATAAAGATTTTAAACTTAACACTTTTATAAAAAATTACTTGGAATAGATTTTTTGGAAATTTCTAATTTTGTAAAAATAAAATATTTATTACAAATTTTGATGAAAATATTTTTTAATACATATATTTTTGTAAAAGAATTTTAAAAAATACTTATTAATTTATTATACTCATACATTATTTACAAAGTAGTATCTTATGAGTCTTTTGTAGTTTTGTACGATAAAATAATGTTTTTCATAATAGTTGATAAAAATCATGATTAAAATTAAATGTTTTTAATAAATAAACATTATTTTTGTTGTATTATGGATTAAATAAATTTTTAAAAATTTAAAAATTTTTATCTTCATAAGGTATTATTTTTTGAATTAAATTCTTTTTTAATGAAAATTCATGTCTATGATACAAATGATGGTAGCAAGTACAAGACTCTTGAAGATTAAAAAACTTAACAATGAAGTAGAGTAGAATAGAGTAGAGTAGAGTAGAGTAGAGAAGAGCAATGTAGAGCAGAGCAAAGTAGGGCAGAGCATAGAAGAGTAGAGCAGAGTAGAGCAGAGTAAAGCAGAGTAGAGTAGAGTAGTGCTAGGCTAGGTTAGATTAGGTTAGGCTAGATTAGAGAATAATAGAGTTAAGTAGAGTAGCATGGGGCATGGCTTGGCAAGGTTATGCCATATTTGGTTAGGCAAGGCTAGAGTAGAGTAGAGTATGGCATAGTAGAGTAGAGTAGAGTAGAGCAAGGCTAGGTTAGGCTAGGTTATGTTAGGCTAGGCTAAGCTAGGGTAGGGTAGGGTGGAGTAGAGTAGAGTAGATTAGATCAAAGAAGAGTAAAGAAGAGTAGAATAGAGTATAATAGACTATATTGGAGTAGAGTAAGCTTGGCAAGGCTAGGCTATGTTAGGCAAGGCTATGCTAGGTTTAGCTTGGCCAGGGTAAGCTAGAGTAAAGTATATTAGGGTAGAGTAGAGTAGAGTAGATCAAAGTAAAGTAGAATAGAGTATAATATAATAATGCTAAGCTAGGCTAAACTAGTATAGACTAAAGTAGGAAAAAGCAAAGTAGAGTAGTAATAGGTTAAGTTAAGCTAAGCTAGGCAAGACTACAATAAAGTATAATAGAGTAAAGTAGAGAAGAGTAAGGCTAAGTTACATAGGTAGGTTAGGTTAGGCTACAATTGGTTTGGCTAGGCTCAACTAGGCTATGTTAGGCTTAGCTAGAGTAGAGTATAGTAGAGTAGAGAAGAGTAGAATAGAGCAGAGTAGAGTAGAATAGAGAAGAGCAGAGCAAAGAAGAGTAAAGAAGAGTATAGCAAAGCAGAGTAGAGTAGAGAAGTGTAGAACAAGGCAGAGCATAGTAGAGTAGGGCATAGAAGAGTAGAGTAGAATAGAGTAGTACTAAGCTAGGTTATAATATAATAGAGTAAAGTAGAGTAGAGTAACACAAGGCTAGTCTAGGTTAGGCAATGTTAGGTTAGAGTATTATAGAGTATAATAGAGTAGAGTTATATTAGGTTAGGCAAGGTTAAGTTAGGCTAAGTTAGGTTAGGGTAGGTTAGAGTAGAGTAGAGTAGAATAGCATAGGCTAGGGTATGATAAGGTAAGATAAGATAGGGTAAGATAGAGTAGAGTAGAGCAAAGTAGAGTAGAGTATAGCAAAGCATAACAGAGCAAAGTAGAGTGGAGTAGAGAAGAATAGAGTAGAGCACAGGAGAGTAGAGTTGAGCAGAGTAGAGTAAAGCAAAGAAGAGTAGAATAGATCATAGTAAAGTAGAGTAGAGTAGAACAGATAAGAGAAGAGAAGAGGAGAGAAGAGTGGAGTAGAGTAAAGTAGAATAGAGCAGCATAACATAGGATAGGATAGGGTAGGGTAAGATAGGATAAGGTAGAGTTGAGTAGAGTAGAATAGAATAGAGTAAAGCTAGGTGAGGCTAGGCTAAGAAGGGCAAGACTAGGATAAGAAGCATTGGGCTAGGCTTGGTTATGCTAGGCTATGTTATGCTAAAGTAGAGTAGAGTAGAGTGGAGTAGAGTAGAGAAGAATAGAGTATAGTAGATTATAGTAAAGTATAGTAGAGTATAGTTGAGTATAGAAGAGTAAAGTAGAGTTATGTAGAATAGAGAAGAGTTGAGAAGAGTAGAGTAGAGTAAAGTAGAGTATACCTAGGTTGAGCTAAGCTAGGCTACTAAGTAAGGCTAGGTTAGTCTAGGCTAGGGTATCCTTTATTAGAGTAAAGTATAGTAGAATAGAATAGAGTAGAGAAGAATATAATAGTGTAGAGTAGAGTAAAGTAGCATTTGATAAGGTAGGGTAGGGTATGGTATGGCAATCTTAGGTATAGTAGAGTAAAGTAGAGCAGAACAGAGTAGGGTAGAAAAGAAGTAGAGAAGAGCAGAGTAAAGTTGAGTAGAGTAGAATAGAACAGAACAGGATAAAATAGAGCATAAAAGAGTAGAGTAGAGTAAAAGAAAGCAAAGTAAGGTAGAGAATGGTAGAGCAAAGCAGAGCAAAGCATAGAAAAATAGAGCAGATTGGAGTAGAGCAAGGGAGAGTAGAGTAGAGCAAAGATAAGTAGAATAGAGGAGAAGAGAAGAGAGGAGAGTAGAGTAGAGCAGCATAGAAGTGTATGGTAGGATAGGATAGGGGAGGGTAGGGTAGGGTAGGATAGTGTTGAGTGGAGTAGAGTATAGCAAAGCTTTGTTAGGCAATACCAGGTTAGGCCAAATGAAAGTAGAGTAGAGTATAGAATGTTAAAGTAGAGTAGAATAGAGTAGAGTAGAGTAGAGTATAATAGAATAGAGTAGAGTATAGTGTAGAACAGTAGAGTAACGTAGAGTAGAATATAGTAGAGTAGAGTAGAGTATAGTGCAGTATAATAGAGTAAAGTAGAGTAGAATAGGTAAGAGTATAGTTCAATAAAATAGAGCTAGGTTAGGCTAAGGTAGGCTAGGCTATGAATGGCTAGGCAAGACTTGGCTTTGCTAGGCTAAGTTAGGCTAGCCTAGGCTAGGGTAAGTAAGAGTAGTGTATACTAGAGTAGAGAAGAGTAGATTATAGTAGATTAGTGTTTAATAGAGTAGAGTAGAGTAGACTAGAGTAGCATAGGGTAAGGTAGGAAAAAATAGGGTAAGATAATATACGGTATATTAGAGTAGAGCAGAGTAAAATAGAGCATAGCACAACAAAGTAGAGTAGAATAGAATAATGTAGAGTAGAGTTGAGTAAAGAAGAGTATAGTATATTAGAGTAGAGTAGAGCAAAGTGGATAAGAGCAAAGTGAAGTAGACAAGAGTAAGACAAAAGAGAGGAAAGAAGAGGATATGAGAGTAGATGGAGGAGAAGTGAGGAGAGGAGAGGAGTGTAGAATAAGGTGGAGTTGAGTAGAGTAGCATAGGGTAGGGTAGGGTAAGATAGGTAGAATAGAGCAGAGTAGTGTAGAGTTTGGTTGGACTAGGCTAGAGTAAAGTAAAGTTGAGTAGGGTAGAGCAGACTTGAGTAGAATAAAGAAAAGTAAAGTAGAGTTGATGAAGTAGAGGAAAGTAGAGTAGAGAAAGGTTAAGATAGATTAGGAAAGGCTAAGCAAGGCTAGGTTAGGCTAGGCTAGGCTTGATTAGGTTAACTTAGAGTAGAGAAGAGTATAATAGAGTTGAGTAGAGCAGCATAAAATTGAGTAGAATAGAGTAGAGTAGACTAGAGTAGAGTGTAGAGTAGAGTAGAGTAGAGTAGAGTAGAGTAGGTAGAGTAAAGTAGAGTAGAGTGGAGTAGAATAGAGTAGAGTATAATAGAGTAGAGTAAGGTAGAGTATTATAGAGTAGAGTAGAGTAGAGTAGAGTAGGGTAAAGTACATTAGAGTAGCATAACGTAGGGTAAGGTATAGTAGGGTAGGATAGGACAGGATAGGATAGGATAGGGTAGAGGAGAAGCGAGGAGAGGAGAGTAGAATAGGGTGGAGTATAGTAGAGTAAAGTAAAGTAGAGTAGAGCAGAGTAGAGTATAGTAGAGTAGAATAGAATAGAGTGGAGTAGAGTAGAGTAGAGTAGAGAATAGTATAGTAGAGTATTGTAAGGTAACATAACATAGGGTAAGATAAGGTAGGACAGAATAGAGTAAGGTAAGATAGAGGAGAGGAGAAGAGAGGAGAGTAGCATAGAGTAGAGTAGAGTAGCATTGGCTAAGGTAGGGTAAGGTAGGATAGGGTAGGGAAGAGTAGAGTAGAGTAAAGAAGAACATAACAGAATAGAGTAATGTAAGATAGAGTAGACCAAAGACAAGAAGGGAATTACAGAGCAGGGTAGAGTAGAGCAAAGAAGAGAAGAGTAGGGCAAAGTAGAGTAGAGCAGAGCAAAGCATATGAGAGTAGAGTTGAGGGGAGTATAGTATTGTAGAGTAAAGTTGAGTAGCATAGGGTAGGGTAAAATAAGATACGGTAGAATAGGAAAGGATATATTAGAGTAGAGTAGAAAATAGTAGAGTAAAGAAAAGTAGAGTAGAGTAGAGCTAGGTTAGGCTAGGCTAGAGTAGAGTATAATAGAGTATAGTAGAATCGAGTAGAGTAGAGTAAAGTAGTGTAGAATAGAGTAAAGGTAAGTTAGGCTAAGCTATACTAAACTAGGATGGAATATATTAAAGTAGAATAGAGTAGAGTATAGTAGAGTAGAGTAGAGTAGAATAGAATAGAACAAACTTTAGTAGAGTAGAATTGGATAGAGTAGAGATAGGTTAGGCTAGGCTAGGCTAAGTTAAAATAAAGTATAATATAGTAGAATAGAGTAAAGTTGTGTAGAGTAAGGTAGTGTAGAGTAAAACAGGGTAGAATAGAGAAGAGTTGAGTCGAGTAGAGTAGAGTAGAGTTGAGTATAGTAGGGTAGAGTAGAGCACAGTAGAGAAGAGTAGAGTAGAGCCGAGCAGAGTTGAGTAGAATAGAGTAGAGTGGAGTAGAGTAAAATAGAGTAGATTAGAGTAGAATAGAGCATAATAGAGTAGAGTAGTATTAGGTTAAGGTAGGCTTAGCTAAGCAAGGTTAGGTAAGGCTAGGCTAGGTAAGGCTAGAGTTGAGTAGAGTATAGTAGAGTAAACTATAGTAGAATAGAGTAGAGTAGAGTATAGTAGTATAAGGTAGGATAGATAGGGTTGGGTTGGATAGGGTAGTGTAGAGTAGAGCAGAAAAGAGCAGAGTAGACTAGAGTAGAGTATAGTATAGTAGAGAAGAGTAGAGCTGAGTATAAAAGAGTAGAGTAGGGCAGAGGATAGGAGAGAGCAAAGTAAAGTAGAACAGAGTAGAAGAGTGGAGAGGAGAAGAGAGTAAAGTAGAGTAGTATAGTATAAGGTAAGTAGGGTAGGGTTAGGTACGGTAGGGTAGGATAGTGTAGAGTAGAGTAGAGTAGAGTATAATAAAGTAAGTTTGAGTGATACTAGGCTAGGCTAGACTAGGTTAAGCTAGAGTAGAGTAGAGTCGAGTAGAGTGGAGTAAAGTAGAGTATAGTAGAGTAGCATAGAGTAGAGTAAAGTAGGATATAGTACGGTAGGATAGGGTACGGTAGAGTAGAGTGGAGTAGAATAGAGAGCAGGGTATAGTAAATTATAGTAGAGAAAAGTAAAGCAAAGTAGAGTAGAATAGAATTAAGCAAAGTAGAGCAAAATAGACCAGAGTAGTGTAGAGTAGAGTAGAAGAGTGGAGAGGAGAATAGAGGAGACTAGAGCAGAGTAGAGAATAAGTGAGAAGAGGAGAAGAGAGGAGAGTAGAGTAGAGTAGAGTAGAGTAGTATAGGTAGGAGAGGGTATAGTATGGTAGAATAGGATAAAGTTGTGTAGAGTAGAGTTTGGTTAGACTAGGCTAGAGAAGAGTAGGGTAGAGTAGAGTATTGTAGAATAGAGTATAGTAGAGTATAGTAGAGTAGAGCAGAGTAGAGTATAGTAGAGTATAGTAGAGTATAGTATAATAGTGTAAAATAGAGTAAAGTAGAATGGAATAGAGTAGAGTAAAGTCTAGTTTTGCTTGGTTATGCAAGGTAAGGCAAGGTTAGGAAAAGAATAGTTAGGTTAGGCTAGAGTAAAGTTGAGAAAATTAGAGCAGACTAGAGTACTGTAAAGTAGAGTTGAGTAGCATAAGGTAGGCTAGGATAGGATAAGGTAGAGTAAAGTATGGAAAAGTAGAGGAGAATATAATAGAATAAAGCAAAGCAGAGTGGAGTAGAATAGAGTAGAGTAGAGTAGAGCAGAGTAGAGCTAAGTGGAGAAGAGCAAAAAAGAGGAAAAGAGATAAGAGTAGGGCAGAGTATAGCAAAGCAGAGTAGTGGAGAGGAAGGAGGAGAGGAGAGGAGAGTAGAGTAGAGTAGAGCAGAGTGGCATAGAGTAGAAACCATTGGGTAGGGTAAGACAGAGTAGGGTTGGGTAAAGTAGAGAAGAGTAGTGTAGAGTAAATTAGAGTAGAGTAGAGTAGAGTTAAGTAAATTAGAGTTGAGTAGAGTAGGGTAGAGTATAGTAGAGTAGAGTAGACTAGAGTAGAGTAATTAAAGGATAGCTTGGCTAAGCTAGGCTCAAGTGTAATAGAGTAAAGTAGAGAGAATAGAGTAAGAGAGGGCTAAGCTAGGCTTGTTTATGTTAGGCTTGGTTAGGTTATAGTAGAGTAAAGTAAAGTAGAGTAGAGTAGTGTAAAATAGACTAAAGTAGGGTAGAGTAAATTATTATAGAGTAGAATAAAATAGAATAGAGTAGGGTAAGATAGGTAAGGTAAAGTAGAGTAGAGTAAAGTAAATTAAAATAGATTAGAGTAATGGTAGGCTAAGAAAGGCTATGCTAGGTTAGAGAATAATAGAGTAATGTGGATTAGAGTAGAGTAGTAGAGGGCTAATTTAGGCTATGTTTTGTTAGGTTAGTTTAGATTATAATAGAGTAGTGAAGAGTAATGTAAAGTAGAGTAGAGCAGAGTAGAGTAAAGAAGAGTAGAGTAGAAGAGAGTAAAGTAGAGTATGGTAGAGCTAGGTTAGGCTAGGCTGAGCTAAGCTTAGCAAGGCTAGGCAAGGCTAGAATTGAGTAGAGTAGAATAGAATAGGATAGAGCAGATTAGAGTAGAGTAGAGTAGCATAAGTTAAGGTATGGTCAGTTAGGATAGGGAAGAGTAGAGTAGAGAAGAGTAAAGCATAACAGGGTTGGGAAGAGCAGCATCGAGCAGAGTAGAGTAAATCAGAGCATAATAAAATAGAGTATAGCAGAGTAGAGAAGGGTGGAGTAGAAAAGAGTATAGTAGAGAAGAGTAGAGTGAAGGAGAGCAATGAAGAGCAGAGTAAAGTAGAGAAGAGTAGAGTAGAGGAGAGGAGAGGAGAGTAGACTAGTGAAGGGTATAGTAGTTGGGATAGGGTAGAGTAAGGTAGAGTAGAGTAGAGTAGAGTTGAGTAGAGTAGAGTTAGGTTAGGTTAGGCTTGGTAAGACTATGTTGGAGTAGAGTAGAGTACAATAGAGTAGAATACAGTGTAGTATAGTACAATATAGTTGAGTAGACTAGAGTAAAGTATAGTATAGTTTAATAAAGTAAAGTAGAGTAGAGCTAGGTTAGGCTATGCTAGGTTAAGCTAGGTAATGTTATGCTAGGTTAGGCTAGACTAGGCTTAGGTCAGCTACAGTAGGGTAGAATAGATTAGAGTAGAGTAGGCAAGAGTAGAGTATAGTCAAGTGGAGTAGAATATGTTAGGTTATGAAATAGTAGGGCAGGGTATGGTAGGGTATAGTAGTGTGGAGTAATACAGAATATAATAGAACAGAGTATAGAAGAGTAGAGAATAGTGGAGTAATGTAGTATAGAGCAGAGCAACATAGAGCAGAGAAGAGTAGAACAGACGAGAGGAGAAGAGAGTAGTGTAGAAGAGAGAAGAGGAGAAGAAATGAGTTTAGAGTTGATTAGAGTAGAGTAGAGTAGAGTAATGTACTATAGGGTAGGTTATGGTAGTGTAAGGTAGAGTTGAGTAAAATATTATAGAGTAAAGTAGATGTTGGTTAAGTTAGGCTAGGATTTAGTAGAGCAAAGTAGAGTATAATAGGGTAGAATGGTGTAGAGTAGAGTAGAGTAGAGTAAAATAAGGTAGAGTAGAGTAGGGTAAGGTAGGGTAGGGTATGATAGAATAAGGTAGTGTTGGGTAGGGTAGGGTAGAATGGGGTAGAGTAGAGTAGAGTAGAGTAGAGTATAGTAGAGTAGAGTAGACTACAGTAGAGCTAGGTTGCTCTAGGTTAGCCTAAGTAGTCTAGGCTAAGCTTGGGTAGGCTAGAGTAGAGTAAAGTGGAGTAGAGTGTAGTAGAGTAGAGTAGAGTAGAGTAGGATAGGGTCGGGTAGAGTAGGGTAGGTAGGGGTAGGGTAAGATTGGGTAGGGTAGGGTTGACTATGGTACAATAGTGTTTGGTAAGGTAGAGTAAACTAGAGTAGAGTTAGGTTCGACAAAGTTTGGCTAGCTTATGCTAGGCTAGAGAATAGTAAACAAGAGCAGACTAGAGTAGAATAGCATATGGTTAGATAGGCTATACCATGTTAGGCTCAGCTAGGCTGGAGTAGAGTAGAGTACAATAAGGCAAGGCTAGGTTAGGCTAGTCTAGGCTAAGCTAGGCTAGAAAAGAGTAGAATATATTTGATTAGAGTAGAGGAGAGTTGAGTAGATTAGCATAGTGTAGTGTAAGGTAAAAGGGTTGGGCTGGGTAGAATAGGGTAAAGTTGGATAGGGTAGGGTTGGGTAGAGGAAGATAGGATAGTGTAGGGTAGGATAGAGTAGGGTTGAGTGGAGTAGAGTAGAGTAAAATAAAGTAGAGAAGAGTAGAGAAGCATAGAGTAGGGTAGAGTAGAGTAACATAAAGTAGGGTAGAGTAGAACAGAGTAGAATAGAGTAGAATAAAATAGAGTAGAGTAGAGTGGTGTAGAGTAGAATATACTAAAGTAGAGTAGAGTATTGTAGCGTAGCATAGGGATGCGTATGGTAGGATAGGGTATAAGTTAGGAGAGGGTAGGAGAGTAGAGTAGAGTTGAGTTGTATTGAGTTGAGTTGAGTTGAGTAGTGTTGCATAGCATAAGACAAGGTAGGGTATGGTAGGGTAGGGTAGGGAAGAGTAGGTTATGGTAGTGTAAAGTAGGGTAGTGTCAGATGGAGTCATGAATAGTATAGTATAGTAGAGTAGAGTCAAGTAGAGCTCAGTTAAACTAGACTAAGTTAGGCTAAAGAATACAAGGCTTGGCTAGACTAGGCTTGAGAATACTATTGTAGAGTAGAATAGAGTAGAGTAGAGTAGAGTAGAGAAGAGTAAGGTTAGGCTAGGCTAAGCTAAGGTAAGCAAGGCTAAGCTAAGGTAGGGTAGAGTAGAGTATAGTAGAGTAGAGTAGAGTAGTTAGAGATAGTTGAGAAGAGTAGGATAAGGTATGGTAATATTTGATAGGTAGAATGGAGTAGAGTAGAGTAGAGTAGAGTATAGCAGAGTAGAGAAGAGTGTAGAGTATAGCAGATCATAGTAGAGAAAGTGGAGTAGTCTAGAATAGAGTAGATGATGGGAGAGTACAAAGGGGAGAGGATAGAAAAGTGGAGTAGCATAGAAAAATGTATGATAGGGTAGGGTAGAGTTGGATAAGGTAAGGTAGGGAGGAGTAGAACTAGGGTAGGTAAGGGAAGGGTAGGCTAGAGTAGAATAGAGTAAAGTAGGGCAGAGTAGAGTAGAGTAGAGTACAGTTTGGTTGGGCTAGGCTAGGCTATGCAAGACTAGGTTAAGCTAGAGTAGGGTAGGCTAGAGTAGAGTAGAGTAGAATAGAGTAGTATAAGATATGGTAGGGGAGGGTAAGATAGGATAGGGTAGGGTAAGATAAGACAGGGTATGTTTAGGTATAGTAGGGTTAGGGTAGAGTATGGTAGGGTAGGATAAGGTAGGGTAAGGTGTAGTAGAGTAGAATAGAGTAGAATATAGTAAAGTAGAGTATAGTAGAGTTTGGTTAGGCTAGCAAAGCTATGCAAAGCAATGCTAGGCTAGGCTAGGTTAGGCTAGGGTAGGCTTGAGTATAGTAGAGTAGAGTAGAGTAACATAAAGTAAGGTAGTGTAGAATAGCATGGAGTAGAGTAGCAAAAGGTAAGACAGGGTATGGTAGGGTATAGAATGGTAAAGTAGAGTGGAGTAGAGTAGAAAGGAGTAAAGCATAGAAGTGTTGAGTAAAGCAGAGCAGAGCAAATCATAGAAGAGCATAGGAGAGTAGAATAGAGTAGTGCTTGGTTAGGCTAAAGTATAATAGAGTGAACTAGAGTAGAGGAGAATAGCATAAAGCTTGGCTTGGCTAGGGTATGCAATGTTAGGCTAGGCTAAGTTTGAGTAAGGTAGAGTTGAGTAGAGTAAGGCTAGGCTAGGCTAGGGTAGGCTAAAGTTGTACAGAATAGAGTTGAGAAGATTGGAGTAGAGTAGTATAGCATAGGGTAGAGTAGGGTAGGGTAAGGTAGAGTAGGGTACGGTAGGGTAGGGTAGAGCAGAGTAAGAGCAGAGTGGAGTAAAGTTGAGCTAGATTAGGCTAGGCTAATCTATGCTAGGCTAGACTAGGCTAGGGTAGGTTAGAGTAGAGTAGAGTAGAGTAGCATAGGATAAGGTAGGGTTGGGCAAAGTAGAGCACACCAGAGTATAGTAGAGAAGGCTAAGTTAAGCTAGGCTAGGCTAGAGTAGAGTAGAGTAGAGCGGAGTAGAGTAGAGTAGGTTAGGTTAGGCTAAGTAAGCCTAGGCTATGGTAGGCTAGGCTACACTAGGCTATGGTAGGCAAGAGTAGAGTAGCATAGGGTAGGGTAGGATTGGTGGGGTAGGATAGGGTAGGGTAGGGTAGTGTTCGATTCAGTTTTGTTCAGTTCAGTTCAGTTGAGTTTTGATCAGTTCGGTTTTGTTTGGTTTTGGTTCGGTTTGATTCATTTCGGTTCGATTTGATTCGATTCATTTCGATTCTTTTCGGTTCGGTTCGGTTTGGTTTGGTTTGGTTCGGTTCGATAGAGTAGAGTACAGTGGGGAATGGTATGGTAGGGCAGGGTAAGGTAACGTAATGGAGGGCATGTTATGGTAGGGTAGGGTAGGGTAGGGTAGAGTAGCGCAGAGTAGAGAATAGTATAGTAAGTAAAGTAGAGTTGAGCGTAGCAGAGTAGAGCTAGGTTAGGCTAGTAGGGTAGGGTAGGGTAGAGTAGAGCAGAGTATAGTATAGTAGAGTATAGTAAAGTAGATTTGAGCATAACAGAGTAGAGCTAGGTTAGGCTAGGCTAGGCTAGGCTAGGCTAAGCAAGGCTAGGCTATACTAGGCTAGGATAGCTTAGAGTTGAATAGAGCAGAGTAGCATAAGGAAGGGTAGGATAGGTTATGTAGGGCAAGATAGGGTAGGGTAAGGTTGAGTGGGCTTCGATTCTATTCAGTTCAGTTCGGTTCGGATCGTTTCGGTTCAATTAAGTTCGATTCGATTTGATTTGGTTCGGTTCGGTGTGAATGGGTTTGGTTCGGTTCCGTTCGGTCTGGTTCGATTTGGTTTGGTTTGGTTCAGTTCGGATTGGATTGCTTTGGTTTGGTTTGTCTTGGTTTGGTTAGGTTTTAAAAATAAATAATATTTTTATAATATATAATTTTAAAGATTATATTTTATAATGTTAATCTTTATGTTTAGCATACGATAAATTGATATTTTATATACATACATATATTTATATATATATATCTATGTGTGTGTGTATTTATATAAAATATCAATGTATCGTATGTTAAACATAAAGATTAATATTATAAAATATAATCTTTAAAATTATATATTAAAGTAGAGCAAAGTATAGTATAGTAGAGGTATAGTAAAGTAGAGTTGAGCATAAGAGAGTAGAGCTAGGTTAGGCTAGTAGGGTTATGGTAGGATAGAGTAGAGGATAGTAAAGCATAGTAAAGTAGAGTTGAGCATAGCAGAGTAGAGCTAGGTTAGGTTAGGCTAGGCTAGGCTTGATTAGATAGGTTAGAGTAGAATAGAGTAGAGTAGCATAAGGTAGGGTAGGGTAGGGTATGTAGGGCAAGATAAGGTACAATAAGGTTGGTTGGGGTTCCATTCTATTCGGTTCAGTTTGGTTAGGACCGTTTCATTTCCGTTTGGTTTGATTTGGTTCAGTTTGGTTCAGTTCAGTTCGTTTTGGTTTGGTTGGTTTGTTTCGGTTTTGTTTGTCTTGGTTTGGTTAGGTTTTAAAAAAAAATAATATTCTTATAATATATAATTTTAAAGATTATATTTTATAATATTAATCTTTATGTTTAACGTACAATACATTTATATATATATATACACATAAATAGGTAACAAATTACACCTTGAATAACCGTCAGGTAAAAAACATTAATTCGAATTTTTTAGCATAAGGAGTAATCAAATATATTATGTTGTTGATATAAAAAATAATATTTTGTTTTGTTATTTTTATTATATAAATTAATATTTTGTCTTTTTATTTAATAATTAAAAATAAAACTAATAAATATAAATAAAAGTTTTTTGAAAATAAAAAAATTAAAAGTTTAATATAAACTATTATCTATTAAAATAAGCACAATATGTCTTAGTTTTATATAATTATTTATTAAATCACACTTAGATTCTATACTATTTTAAAACCATTAGATTCTGTTATTATTTAAGAAGTAAATTAATCTTTATATTTAAAAAAATAAAGTTAATGAATTTAATTGTTCTAATAGTAATGATATACCTTTTAAAAAATTAAATATTTCAATGTTTGATTTTATTTTATTTTTTATGATAGTGCATTGATAAAAAAATTTAAAAATTATTTTCTAAAGAATTTCAAAATATTTAAAATAAAAAAATTAGACAAATATTCCTAATAGTTTCATTGGTTTATTATTTATCATTTATTACTAAAAATAGTTGCACATTTCATGTTGTTTATTACTTGATTGTTTTTTGCATAATATGTTTTATGGAATAGCCAAAAAATTAGTAGCCTTCAAAATTATAGCCTTTTATGAAATTATGGTTAGCTCATGATTTTTGCTCTATTTTGATATTTGTCAATTTTTTATGCATTTGCACCCATGGTAAAAACTTTTTCATTATGTGAGACAAATAGAAAAAATGTCTCATAGATTGTTTATAATTATTTAAAATGTGCAAATTCTAAAGCATTAATTATTTTATATTTTTTTTCATATGATACAATTTATGCAACTTTCACAAAAATATTCACCATTGAAAATATGAAATTTGAGAAAAAATTGAATGATGGTTAATGCATAAGTTTTCTTAGTTTTTGACATCTACATAATTTGTTTTATAATGTTTTACCTAGAATAAGTATTCACATTGTCAAACCAAAAGATAAATAAGTAGATTATTTGTTTAGAGGGTTTTTGTTTATTTTTGAAGTATAAAATCTGGAATAATAGAATTTTCAAATCTATTTTTTTGCTTAACATTTCGTAGATATAATCATATTTAAATAAAATTTATAAATAAATATATAATATTATTGGTAAATTTTACTAGTTCATGGAAAATAACAAAATTAAAGTACGCAAATTTGATCATTAAAATGGTTTCTCCTTCTTGTTTTTCATGTTAAAATAAGAGTAATTCATGCTTACTAAAAAAAATTTTAGTTGCTAGAAAGAAATTTATATTCATTACTCATAGTAAAAACATTTAATTTTAATTTGATTTAAAACATAAGTATTATATGAATATATTAAATTTATTATATACAAAAAAATATTTAATTTTTAAAAATTTTAATATATAAATTAATATTCTAATATTTTAATTTAAACCTGAAAAAATTATAAATAGTGATAATATTTTTTTGTATGATAATTTTACATATTTGTTTAAAAAATATGAATTAACTAATAATAATGATATATATTTTGGAGAAATTTTAAAGTTGGTATATATAATGTTCTTTTGGATTATAATTTTATTTTAGTTTGAATTTTTTTAATGATCGTTATAAAAAATTATAGATAAAATTATAATATCTTGAAACTTTATGCTCCTAAAACATAAAGAATAAACTTCAAACAAGTCATTAATATAAACACAAAAGAAAAAAATAATAACATAACATATAAATAAATAAGCAACTAGAGATCATCATTCTAACTATAAAATTAAAATATGCCTAATATTATTATAACTTAGTTACCTTAAACTAAAAGGATAAAAATATAAATAATCAGTATCATCACTTTATATTTCTATGATCTAATAGACCTCATTTTACTTTAAATAAAGTATATTTATATTATAAGAAAACAGGTAATAAATTAAAATAGAAAATTTAATTCTTATTTTTTAGTCTAAAAATACTTTGATTTATTAAAATATTGCATTTGTTTAATCACAATTTAAGATGACATTTATCACATTAAAAATAATTTTAAAAGTCTAATTATACACTTTTATAAGCACGTTGTTAAGTTTTTTTAATTAAAAAATTAAAACATAGTTTGACCAAAATAAATAATGATTTTATCCTTAAAAAATAATGAAAGAAAGAGATTTTTTCATAAAAAGTAAATACTATTTTATTCATTTTAAAATATAACTATTTTATGAAGTCACTATGCACAATAAATTTATTAAATATATAAACTTTTTATAGCAATTTTAAAAATACATTTTAAAACTACTATTTATTAATAAATTTTTTATTCAAAATTATCTTTAAGAATAAACTTAAATGACAATATCTACATCACATAGTCATAGATTTTAAAATTATTAAAAAAACATTAACAAAATATTTTTGATATTTTTTATAGATTAAATAATTTTTTAGATTTTTTTGAATGTTTTCTCTCAGCAATAAAAAATCTAATAAAAGACTAAAAAAAAATTTTTTCTTTAAGAAAGTGATAGGTAAAAATTTTCAAAATAAAATATGTTTAAAACAAAAAAACTAAATGTATATTTTAAATTAACTCAAATATATATTACATAAAAGTTATTATGTTTTATACAATCATCAAATAAAAGATATTCATTGATAAAATTTTTTATAATAATTTTTTTTCAATGAATGAAAAAACAAATCTTATTTTTAAAAATTTTCTTATTTTTAAAAAATGATACATAACAAAATTTAATTATTATTTTAATAAAATTGATTTTTGGAGGATATAGGAATTATTAAAATAAAGATTTTATACTTAACACTTTTATATAAAATAACTTGAAATAGATTTTCTATAAATTTCTAATTATGAAAAAATTAAAAATTTATTATAAATTTGAATAAAAATACTTTTTATGACATATATTTTTGTAAAATTATTTTTAAAAATACTTATTAATTTGTTAAACTCATACATTATATACAAAGTAATATCTTAAGAGTCTTTTTGTTGATTTGTATAATAAATTAATTTTTTTTACAATAGTTGAAAGAAATCATGATTAAAATTAAATGTATTTAAAAAATAAACATTATGATTTTCATTTTTGGATTAAAATAAAGTTTTAAAAAAATTTAAAAAAATTTATCTTTAAAAGGTATTACTTTTTAAATTAAATCATGTTTTTTATTAAAATTCATATTTGCGATACAAGTGATCATAGGAAGTATGAGACGCTCCAAGATTAAGAAACATAACAGTAAAGTAGAGTAGAGTAGAGTAAAGTAGAGTGGTGCAAAGCAGAGTAGAAGTAGAACATAGTAGAGTGAAGTAGAGTAGAATAGAGTAGAGAAAAGCAAAGTAGAGTAGAACAGAGTAAAGTTGTGTTAGGTAGGCCAGAGTATAATAGAGTGAAGTAGAGTTGAGTAGAGTAACATAAGGCTAAGCTTGGCTAAGCTATGCTATGTTTAACTAAGCTAGGCTAAAGTAAAGTATAGTAGAGAAGGTTAGAGTAGAGTATAGTAGACTAAGGCTAAGCTAGGCTAGGTTAGGATAAGCTAGGCTAGGGTAGCATAGAGTAGATTAGAGTAGATTAGATTATAGGAGAGTAAAGAAGAGTATAATAGAGTATTATAAAGTAGAGTAGAGCAAAGCTAGGCTAGGCTAGGTTAGGCAAGGCTAGGCTAGGCTAAGCTTGGCAAGGGTAGGTTAAAGTAGAGTAGAGTACAATTAAGTGGAGTAAAGCAAAGTAAAGCTGAGTAGATTAGAATAAAATGATGCTAAGTTAGGCTAAGCTAGCTTAGGCTAAAGTAGAGAAGGGCAAAGTAGAGTAGAATAAGGTTATGTTAAGCTATGCTTGGCTAGATAGGAATAAAGTAGAGTCGAGAACAGTAGAGTAGAGTAAGGCTAGGTTAGGCTTGGCTATGTTAAGTTAGGCTAGGTAAAGCTAGGCTAGGCTAAGCTAAGCTAAGTTAGGCTAGGTTAGAGTGGGTTATTATAGAGTAGAGTAGAGTATAATAGAGTAGAGAAGAGAGGAGTGGAGCAGAGTAGAGTGGAGCAGAGCAGAGCAGAGAAGAGTAAAGCAAAGTAGAGTAGAGTAGAGTAGAGAAATATAGAGAAAAGCAAAGCATAACAAAGCAAGGTAGAGCATAGTAGAATAGAGTAGAGTAATACTAAGCAAGGTTAGGTTAGGTTAGAGCATAATAAAGCAAAGTAGAGTAGAAAAGAATAAATTAAACCTAAGCTAGGTTAGAGTAGAGTATGGAAAAGTAGAGTAGAGTAAGACTATGCTAGGTTTGGATGGGCTAAGCTAAGCTAAGTTAGGCTAAGTTAGGATAGGTTAGAGAAGAGTAGAATATATTAGATTAGAATAGAGTAGAGAATAGTATAGTTGAGTAAAGTAGAGTAGAGTAGAGTAGGGTAGAGTAATGTAGAGTAGCATAAGGTTAAGTTAAGCTAGGCAATCATTGGCTACATTAAGCTAGAGTAGTGTAGAGTAAAGTTGAGTAGAGTAAGGCTAGGCTAAGGTAGTCAAGCATAGAGTAAAGTAGAGTAGTGTAGAGTAGAGTAGGATAAGATAAGATAAGGTAGGGTTGGATAGAGTAGAGTAGGGTAAAGTAGAATAGAGTAGAGTAGTGTAGAGCAAAATAGAGCAGAGCAGAGCAGAAAAGTGTAGAGCAGTGTAGAGCAGATGGGAGGAGAGGAGAGGAGAGTAGAATAGAGTAGAATAGTGTAGAGTAACATAGCATAAGGTAGGGTAAGGTAGGGTAAGGTTGGGTAGGGTGGGGTTGGGTTCGGTAGAGTAGTGTAGTAGTAGAGTGGAGTAGAGTAGAGCTGAGTAGAGTAAGGTCTAGCTAGGCTCGACTAGGCTAAGCTAGAGGAGAATAGAGTAGAGAGGAGTATAGTAGAATAAGGGAGAATAGAGTAGACGAAGGTAGAGTAAAGTGGAGTAGAATAGAGTAGAGTTGAGTAGAATAGAGTAAAGAAGAATAGGATAGGGTAAAGTAGGATAGGTTAAGGCAGAGTTAGGTAGGGTAGGGTGGGTAGAGTAAAGCAAAGTAGTGCATAGGAGAGTAGAGCAGCGAAAAGCACGATAGAGTTGAGTAGAGTAGAGTAAAGGAAAGGAGAGTTGAGGAGAGTAGAGTAGAGTAGAGCAGAACAAAGGAGAGGGGAGTTGAGAAGAATAGAAGAAAGTAGAGTAAAGAATCATAGGATATGGTATGGTATAGTAGGGTTGGGTAGAGTAGGGTAAAGTAAAGTAGATTAAAGTTAGGTTAAGCTAGGATAGAGGGTAGTATAGTATATTATTATATAGTAGATTAAAGTAGAGTAGAGTAGAGAAAAGTAGAGTAGAGTATAGTAGAATAGAGTAAAGATGAGTATAGTAGAGTAGAGTAGTGTAGAGTAGAGTAGAGTAGATTAGATTTGAGTAGAGTAGAGTAAAGTAAAGTAGAGTAGAATAGAATAGAGTAGAGTAGAATAAAGTGGTGTAGAGTATCATAGAATAGAGCTAGGTTAGGTTAGGTTGGGCTAGAATAGAGTATAGTATAGTAGCATAGAGTAGTATGAAGTATAATATAATACAGTAGAGTAGACTAAAGTAAAGTAGAGGAGAGTAGAGTAGAGTAGAGTAGAGTATAATAGAGTAGAATAAAGTAAGATTGAGTAGAGCTATTTTAGATTAGGCTAGACTACATAAGGCTAGAAAAGCTTAGGCTAGGCCTTGTTGAGATAGAGTAGAGTAGAATAGAGTATAATGGAGTAAAATATAATTAATTAGAGTAGAGCTAGGTTAGCCTAGACTAGGTTAAGCTAGGCTAGTATTGGTTTGAATAAAAAAGAGTAAAGTAGAGCAGAGTAGAGTAAGGTAGAGTATGATAGGATAGGGTATAGTAGGGTAGGGTGGGGTAAGGTATATGAGGGTATTGTGAGGTAGTGTAGAGTAGAGTAGAGTAGAGTTTTGATAGGCTAGGTTGGGGTAAGCTAGGTGATGCTTGACTAGACTAGAGTAGAGTAGAGTAGCATAGAGTAGACTACAGTAGAGTAGAGTAGGGCTAGGCTAGGTTAGGTTAGGTTAGGTTAAGTTAGGCTAAGTAAGGCTAAGCTAGGCTAGGCTAGGCAAAGCTTAGTTAGAGTAGAGGAGAGAAGAGTATAGTAGAGTAGAGCAAGAAAGAGTAAGGAAAAGTAGAGCAAAGAAAGGTAGTATAGAGTAGTACTAAGCTAGGCTAGGTTAGAGCATAATAAAGTGAAGTAGTGTTAAGCAGAGTAGCACAGGATTTGCTAGGCTACACTATGTAAGCCTAGGCTAGAGTGTAGTAGGGTAGAGTAAGGTTAGTTTATATTAGATTAGAGTAGAGTAGAGTAGATTAGATTAGATTAGAGAAGAGAAGGGTAGATTAGAGTAGAGTAGAGAAGGCTAGAGTATAATAGAGTAGAGTATAGAAGAGTAGAGTAGAATAAAGTAGAGCAGAGTAGTGTGGAGTACTATAGCATAACATAGCGTAGGGTAGGATAAGGTATAATGTATGATAGGATAGGGTAGAGTATGCCAAGATAAGGTAGGGTATTATAAGGTAAGGTAGGTTATAGTAGAATGGAGTAGAGAAGAGTAGAGTAGAGTAAGGCTATGCTTGGCTAAGCTAATAATGGCTAGGCTGAGCTAACAAGGCCTTTGTTAAGCTAGGACAGAGTAGAGTAGAGTATAATAGTATATAGTAGAGTAAAGTATAGTAGAGTAAAATAAAGTAAAGTAGAGTAGAGTTGAGTATAGTTCAGTAGAGTTGATAAGAGTAGAGTAGAGTAAAGCATAGTATAGTACAATAAAGTATAGTATAGTAGAGTAGTGTATTGTAGAATAGGGTAAAGTAGGGTAAACAATAGTTTTAGGTTAAGGTAGTCTAAGCTAGGCTAGAGTATAATAGAGAAAAATAGAGTAGAATAAAGTAGTAGAGGGCTGGGCTAGGCAAGTCTATGTTCGGCTAAGTTAGGTTATAGTAGAGTAGAGTGGAGTAAAATATAATAAAGTGGAGTAGAATAGATCAGGGTTGGGTAAGCTAGGGTAGAGTAGAATAGAATAGAGTAGAGTAGAATAAAATTGAGTAAAGTAGAGTGGAGTAGACTAATGCTAGGCTAGGCTACGCTAAGCTAGGCTAAATTATAATAAAGTAATGTATAGTAGAGTGGAGTAAAAGAGGGCTAGGCTAGGCAAGACTATGTTAGGCTAGGCTAAGTTAAAGTAGAATAGAGTAGAGTAGAGTAGAGTAGAGTAGAATAAATAGTAGAGTAGAGTAGGATATATTAATGTAGAGCAGAGTAGAGTAGATTAGAGTAGAGTATAGTAGAGTAGAGTAGAGTAGAGTATAATAGAATAGAGTAGAGTAGAGTAGAATAGAGTAGAGTAAGTAGGGTAGGATAGGGTAGGGTATGATAAAGTTGGGTAGAGTAAAGTAGAGTAGATCAGAACAGTGTAGAGCAAAGCAGAGAGAATTAAAGGAGAGGAGAGGAAAAGATAGGAGAGTTTATGCGAGAATAGTAGAGGAAAGTAGAGCAAAGTAGAGTATGGTAAGGTTGGGTAAGGAAGGCCATGGTAGGGTAGTGTAGGATTAAGTAGGGTAATGTATGGTAGGGTAGGGCAAGGGTAGGGTTGGGCATGGTTGAGTTGGGTAGGGTAGGATAGGGTTTAACACGGTAGGTTAGGGTTGGGTAGGATAGGGTAAGATAGGGTAGGGTAAAATATGGTGAAGTAAAGTAGAGAAAGTTTAGGCTAGGCGAGGAGAGGCTAAGCAAGGATAGGCTAGTTCGAGCTAGGCTAGGGTATGCTAGAGTGGAATAGGGTAGAGTATATTAGAGTAGTGTGGCATAAGGAATGGTAGGGTAGTGTGTGGTAGATAGAGTATGGTAGAATAAAATAGAGTTGAGTTAGGTTAGGCTGGGCTAGCTAGAGTAGAGTAGAGTAGAATAAAGTAGAGTGGAGCTAGGTTAGGCTAGGCTAGGATATGTTAAGCAAGGCTAGGTTAGGTTAGACTAGGCTAGGGTAGGCTAAGGTAAGCTAGAGTGGAGTAGAGTAGAGTATAATATTGTTAAGTATAATATGATACAATAGAGTAAAGTAGAGTAGTGTAGAGTAGGGTAGGGTAGGGTAGGATAGGATAAGGTATGGTAGGGTATGATAGGTTAGTGTAGTGTAGGATAGAGTAGGGTAGGATAGAGGTGAGTAGAGTAGAGTAGAGTAAAGTAGAGTCATGTAGAATAGAGTAGAGTAAATAAAAGTAGAGTAGGATAGAGTGGAGTAGAGTAGAGTAAAATAGAGTAGGGTAGACTAAAGTAGAGTAGAGCAGAGTAGAGTAAAACAGAGTAGAATAAAGTAGAGTAGAGTAGATTAGAGTAGAGTAAGGTAGAGTAGAGTAGAGTAGAGTTAGGCTCGATTAGGAAAGGCTAGGCTTGACTAGGATAAGCTAGAGTAGAGTAGAGTAGAGAATAGTAGAATAGATTAGAGTAGGATATGGCTAGGTTTGGTTGGTTAGGTTCGGCTTGGTTAGGCTAGGCTAGGTTAAGCTAAGCTAGAGCACAGCAAAAATGAAAAGTGCATAGTAGAGTAGAGCATAGCAGAGTAGAGCAAAGCAGAGTAAGACAAAGTAGAATATAGATGAGTAAAGTAGAGTAGAGTAGAGTGGTGTTATGCTAGACTTGTTTATAGTATATTAGTGTGAAGTATAATACAGTAGAGTAGCATAGAGTTAGCTAAGCTACACTATGTTAGGCAAAGCTAGGCTACATTAGAGTAGAGTAAAGTAAGGCCAGGTTAGGTTAGATTAGGCAAGGCTAAGCTAAGTTAGAGTAGAGTTAAAGTAGATTAGATTAGACTAGAGAAGAGTAGAATATAGTAAAGTAGTGTGGAGTGAAATAAAGTAGAGTTCAATTGAGTAGAGTAGAGTAGAATAGCATAGCATGTGATTGGGTGGGGTTTGATAGGATAGAGTAGGGAGGGTACGATTGAGTAGGGTAAGATGGGATAGGGTTGGATAGTGTAGGGTAAGATAGAGTAAAGTATAGTGATTTGAGTAGAGTAGAGTAAAGAAGAGTGGAGCAAGGGTAGGCTAGGCTAGGTTAGGGTAAACTAGAGTAGAGTAGAGTAAAGTAGGATGGAGTAAAGTAGAGTAGAATAGAGTGTAGTAGAGCTAGGTTAGGCTAGGCTAGGCTAGAGCTGAGTAGAGTTGTGTAGAGTAGAGTAGTGTAGAGTAAAGTAGAGTAGAGCTAGGTTTGGTAAGGCTAGGCTTGTTTATGTTAGAGTAGAGTAAAGTAGAGTAGAGTAGAGTAGAATAGAGTAGAGTAGAGTAGAGTAGAGTAGGATAAGTTAGAGTAGAGGAAAGTGGAGTAGAGTAGAGCTAAGTTATGTTAGGCTAGGCTAAGGTAAGTAAGGCTAGGAAAGGCTAGGCTTTGCTAGGCTAGGGTATGCTATAGTAGATTAGAGTAGAGCAGAATAGTGTAGAGTAGAGTAGTATAAAAATGGTTAGGGTAGGGTAGGTAAGGTAGAGTAGAGTAGATTAGAGCAGTGCAAAATAGAGTGGAATAAAGCAAAGATGTGTAGCGAAGTACTTAGTAGAGATGAGCAAAGCAGAGAAGAGTAGAGCAAAGTAGAGCAGAGTAGAATAGAGTGGAGTAGAGTAGGGTAGAGTAGAGTAGAGTAGAGTAGAGCTAAGTTAGTCTAGCCTAGGCTAGAGTAGAGTAGACTAGAGTATAGTAGAGTAGAGTAGAGAAGAGCAAGATTAGGCTTGGCTAGGTTATGTTATGCAAGGAAATGCTAAGTTAGGTTAGGCTAGGGTAAGCTGGAGTAAAGTAAAGTAGAGCAAGTTTTGGCAAAGTTAGGCTAACCTAAGCAAGCTAGGCTAGGCTAGAGTAGGGTAGAGTAGAGTATAGTAGACTAGAGTAGAGTAGAATAAGGTTGGGTAGGGGAGGTTAGGGTAGGGTAGGGTAGGATAAGGTAAGTATGGTAGGGTAGGTAACAGTAAGGTGGGATAAGGTAAGGTAGGGTAGGGTTGGTAGAGTAGAGTAGAATAGAGTAGTGTTTAGTAGAGTAGAAATATGTTAGGCTAAGCTAGGCTAGGTGATGTAATGCTAGGCTAGGGTATCTTTAAGTAGAACAAACTAGAGTAGACTAGAGTAAGGTAAAGTAGATTAGAAGGAAGTAGATTAGAATAGAGTAGACTAGCAAATGATAGGGTAGGGTAGGGTAAAATAGAGTAGAGTAGAGTGGAGAAGAATAGAGCATAGGAGTTTAGAGCAAAGTAGAGTAGAGTAGAGCAAAGTGGAGCATAAGAGATATGAGTAGAGTAGAGTAGTGCTAGGTTAGGCTAGAGTATGATAGAGTGAAGTAAAGTGGAGCAGAAAAGCATAAAGCTACGGTTTGCTAGGCTACGCTATGTTAGGCTAGGCTAGGTTTGAATAGAGTAGAGTAGAGTTGAGTAGAGTTGAGTAGAGCAAAGCTAGGTTAGACTAGCATAGGTTAAAGTAGAGTAGAGTTGTGTAGAGTAGCGTATAGTAGATTAGCATAGGGTAGGGTAGGACAAGGTATGGAAGGGTAGGATAGGGCAGGGTTGGGTAAGGTTGGATATGGTAGGGTAGGGTAGAGTAGAGTAATGTAGAGCTAGATTAGGCTAGGCTAAGCAAGGCTAAACTAGGTTAGGCTAGGCTAGGGTAGCTAGAGTAGAGCCAAACAGAGTAGAGTAGCATTAAGTAGGGTAGGATAGTGTAGGGTATGGTAGAGTAGAGTAGAGTAGAGTAGAGTAAAGCTAAGTTAGGCTAGGCTAGGCCAAAGTATAGTATCATAGATTAGAGTAGAGAAGAGCAAGGTTAGGCTAGGGTAAACAAGGCTAGGCTAAGTTTGGCTAGGCTAGGGTAGGCTAGAGTAGAGTAGAGTAAATTACAGTAGGGTATAATAGATTAGAGTATAGTAGCATAGGGTAGGGTCCAATAGGGTAAGCTAGGGTAGGGTAGTGTAGTGTAGGGGAGGGTAAGGTAGGATTTGATAAGGTAAGATAGGGTAGGACAGGGATGGGTAAAGTAGAGTAAAGTAGAGTATAGTAGAGTAAAGATAGGTTAGGCAAGGCTAGGCTTGGCTAAGCAAGGCTAGGCAAGCATAGGCTCGCCTAGGCTAGGCTAAGGTAGGCTAGATAACAGTAGATTAGAGTAGTAGCATAGGGTAGGGTAGGATACGGTAGGGTAGGGTTCATTTCTTTTTGATTCGATTTAGTTTGGTTAGATTCGAATTGGTTCAGTTCAATTTGGTTCTGTTCGATTCAGTTTGGTTCGATTCATTTTTGTTTGCATTGGTTCGGTTCGGTTCGGTTTGATTAAATAGAGTAGAGTACTGTAGCGGTTGGTAGGGTAAGGTAGTGTACTGGAGGATATGGTAGGGTTGGGTAGGGTAGGGTAGGGTAGGGCAGAGTAGAGTGGAGTAAAATAGAGTGGAGGAGAGCTAAGTTAGGCTAGGCTAGGCTAAGCTAAGGAAGGCTAGGCTAGGCTAGGGTAGGCAAGAGTAGAGGAGAGTAGCATAGCTTAGGGTAGGGTGGGGTAGGGTAGGGTAGTGTTATATTCGGTTTAGTTCAATTCGGTTCGGTTCTGATCAGTTCGATTCTGATCTCTTCAGTTTGGTTCGACTCGATTTAGTTCTGTTTGATTCGGTTCGGTTCGATTTGATTTTCTTTGGTTTGGTCCATTTCGACATGGTTCGGTTCGGTTTGGTCCGATTTTGTTTTGTTGTGTTTGGTTTGGTTTGTTCGATGGAGTAGGGTACATAACGTAGGGTCGGATAGGGTATGGTAGCTTAATGGAGGGTAGGGTTGGGTATGGTAGGGTTTGGTAGGATAGAGTCGAGTAGAGGAGAGTGTTTGAATCGGTTTTGTTCGGTATGGTTCAGTTCGGTTTGTTTCAGTTCAATTCGTTTTGGTTTGATTTGGTTAGGTTCGCTTCGGTTTGATTTGCTTCAGTTCAGTTCAGTTTGGTTTGGTTCGGTTTTGTTTGGTTTGTTTGTTTTGGTTTGTTTCTAAAAAATAAAAAATATACTTATAATATATAATTTTAAAGATTATAATTTTATAATGTTAATTTTTATGTTTAACATCACGATACATTGATTTTATATATATATATGTATGTATATATATATATATATGTATATACATATATATATAGATATATATACATATGCATATATATAGATATATATATATATATATATACATATATTTACATATATATGTATATATATATATATATGTATATATTTATATATACATATCTATGTATATATATATATATGTACATATATATGTATATATATATATATATGTACATATATATGTATACATAGATATGTATATATATATATATATATGTATATATTTATATATACATATGTATATATATATATATAGACACTTTAAATTGCAAACTAATTATACCATGAATAACACTCTTGTCGAAAAAAATTAATTTAAATTTTTTAGCATAAGGAGTAATCAAATATATTATGTTATTGATATACAAAATAATATTTTATTTTATTTATTTTTTATATAAATTAATGTTTTGTTTTTTATTTTATAATTAAAATAAAACTAAGAAAGATCAAGAAAAGTTTTTTGAAAATAAAAAATTACAAAAATTTAATATAAAATATTATTTATTAAAAGAAATATAATACGTCTTAGTTTTATATAATTATTTATTAAGCCACACTTCGATTCTATATTTTTTCCAACCATTGGATTCTTTTATTATGTAACAAGTAAATTAATCTTTATATTTTAAAATAAAAATAATGTTAATAAATATAATTTAACTAACAGTAATGATATATCTTTTAGAAAAATTAAATATTTCAATGATTGATTTTATTTTTTTATTATAGTGCATTGGTAAACAAATTAATATACCATATTTCTCTTTATATTAAGTATATTTATATTAAAAGAAAAGAGGAAATAAATTAAAAAAGAAAATTCAATTATTTATTTTTTAGTTTAAAAATACTTTGATTTATTAAAATATTTCATTTGTTTAATCATAATTTAAGATAATATTTATCACATTAAAACATAATTTAAAAATGTAATTATACACTTTTATAAGCACATTATTAAGTTTTTTCTAATTAAAAAAAAACATAGTTTGAGCAAAATAAATAATATTTTTATAATTAAAAAATGATGAAAGAAAAAAAAAATTTTATAAAAAGAAAATATTAATTTATTCATTTTAAAATATAACTATTTTTTGAAGTCACTATACATAATAAATATATTAAATATATAAACTTTTTATAGAAATTTAATAAATACATTTTAAAAGTATTATTTATTAATAAATTTTTCATTCAGAATTATCTTTTAAAAAAATTTAAATGATAACATCTACATCACACAATAATAGATTTTAAAATAATTAAAAAATATTCACAAAATATTTTTGATGTTTTCTATAGATTAAATAATTTTTTAGATTTTTTTGGAACATTTTCTCTCAGTAATATACAATATAATAAAATTATTAAAAAAAAATTATCTTTAAAAGGTATTATTTTTTTAAATTAAATCCTTTTCTAATGAAAATTCCATTTTGTGATACAAATTATGGTTGTAAGAGATGCATAAAGATTAAGAAACATAACAATAAAGTAGAGTAGAATAGAGTAGAGTAAAATAGAGCATAACAGAGTAGAGCAAAGCAACATAGAGTAGAGTAAAAGAAAATAAAGTATAGTAGAGTAGAGCAGAGTAGAGTACAGTAGTGTTGAGCAAAGTATAGCAGTGTAGAGTAGAGCAGAGCAATGCAAAACTAAGTGGAGCAGAGTAAAGTACAGTAGTGTTAGGCTAGGCAAGATTATAACAAAGTAGAGTACCATGGGGCTAAGCATAGCTAGTCTATCCTATATTCGAGTAAGCTAGGCTAAAGTAAAGTAGAGTTGAGTTGAGTAGAGTAAGGCTAGGTTAGGTTAGGCTAGGTTAGGTTAGGCTAGGTTAGGCAAAGCTAGGCTAGCATAGGGGAGAGTAGAGTAGAGTTGATTAGAATATAGTAGAGTAAAGAGGAGTAGAATAGAATATAGTAGAGTAGAATAAGGCTAGGCTAAGTTAGGTGAGGTTAGGTAAGGTTAAGCTAGGCTAAGCTTGGTTTGGTAGGCTAGAGTAGAGTAGAGTAGAGTAGAGTATAACAAAGTAGGATAGAGTAAAGTAGAAAAAATAATGCAAAGCTAGGTTAAGCTAGCCTAAGCTAAAAAAGAGAGGGGTAGAGTAGAGTACCCTAAGGCTACATTATGCTAAGCTAGTCTAGATTAGAATAAAGTAGAGTAGAGTAGTGTAGAGTAGAGTATAGCAGAGTAGAGTAAAGAACAGAAGAGTATGGCTAGGTTAGGTTAGGCTAGGTTAAGTATGCTAGGCTAGGCTAGGTTAGAGTAGAATAAAGTAGAGTAGAGCAGAGCAAAATAGATTAGAGCAGAATAGAGAAGAAAAGAATGGAGTAGAGTATAGTAGAGAAGAGCATAGTAGAGAAGAAAAAAGTAGAGTATAGCATTATAGAGTAGAGTAGAGCAAAGTAGAGTAGAGTAGATAAATATAGAGAAAAGAAGAGCATAAAAGAATAGAGTAGTCCTAGGTTAGGCTAGGCTAGCTAGAGTATAATAAAGTAAAGTTGTGTAGAATACATTAAACCTAAGCTTCGCTAGGCTTAGCTATGTTATGTTCAGCTAGGTTAGAGTAAAGTAGAGCATAGTAGAGTATAGTAGGGTTGAGTAGAGTAAGGCAATGCTAGGTTAGGATTTGCTAGGCTAGGCTAATTTAAGTTAAGGTAGGATAGGGTAGAGAAGAATAGAGTAAATTAGATTAGAATAGAGTAGAGAATAATAGAGTAGAGTAGAATAGTGCTAAGGTAGGCTAAGCTAAGCAATAGTATAATAGAGAAAAGTAGAGTAGAGTAGTGTAAGGTTAGGCTTAGCTAGGTTATCTTAGGCTAGGTTTGGCTAGAGTAGTGTAGAGTAGAGTTGAGTAGAGTAAGGTTAAGCTAGGTTAGGCTAGGTTAAGATATGTTAGGCTAGGCTAGGTAAGGCTAGGCTAAAGTAGGCTAACATAGAGTAGAGTAGAGTAGAGTAGTGTAGAGTAGAGTAGCATAGGGTAAGGTAAAGTAAGATAGGATAGGGTAAAGTAGGGTACAGTAGAGGAGAGTAGAGTAATATAGAGCAGAGTAGTACAAAGCAATCCAAAGCAGAGCAAAGAAGTGTAAAACATAACAGAGCAGAGAAGATGAGAGGAGAGGAGAGGAGAGTAGAGTAGAGTAGAATATAATAAAGTGGCCTAGCATATGGTAAGATAGGGTAGGGCAGGGTAGGGTTGAGTTGAGTGGTGTAGAGTAGAGTAGAGCAGAGTAGAGTAGAGTAGAGCAAGGTTAGGCTTGGATAAGCTAGAGTAGAGTAGGGAAGATTATAATAGAATAAAGTAGAGTATATTTGAGTATAGTTGAGTAAAATTGAGTAGAATAGAGTAGAATAGAGTAAAGTAGAGTTGATTAAAATATAGTAAAGTAGCATAGTATAGTTTAAAGTAGGAAAAGACAAGGTAGGGTAGTGTAGGCTAGAGTAATGTAGAGCTTAGTAGAGTATAAGAGAGTAGAGTAGAGAAGAGCATGATAGTATATAGTAAAGCAGAGTAAAGCAGAGGAGAGTAGAGGAGAACAGAGACAGCAGAGCAGAGGAAAGGAGAAAATAGAAGTGTAGAGGAGAAGAAAAGAGAGTAGAGTAGAATAAAGTAGAGTAGGATAGGATATGGTAGGTTTTAGTAATAGGGTAGAATAGAGTATAGTGGAGTAGATTAGAGCTTGGTTAAGTTAGGCTTGGCTGGGCTATGATAAAGTATATTATAATAGAGTAGAGTAGAGTAGTGCAGAGTAGAGTGAAGAAAAGTAGAGTTTAGTAGGGTAGAGTTAATATGGTTAGAGTAGTGTAAAGCAGAGTAGAGTAGATTAGAGTATAGTAGAGTAAAATAGAGTAGAGTAGAGTCAAGTACAATAAAGTAGATTAAATTAAAGTAGAATAAGATAGAGTGGAGTAGAGTAGAGTAGGGTATAATAGTGTAAAGTAGAATAGAGTAGAGTACCATAGAATAGAGCAGAGTAAAGTAGAGTAGATTTAGGGCAAGGCTAGGCTAATTAAGGCTAGAAAATGTTAGGTTAAGCTAGGCTAGGATAGAGTAGAGTGGTATAGAATAGAGTATAGTAGAGTAGAGTAGAGTAGAACTACATTAGGCTAAGCTAGGCTAGTCTATGGTAAGATTGGTTGGAGTAGACTAGAATAGAGAAGACTAGAATAGAGCAGATTAGAGTGGGTAAGGTATGGTAGTGTAGGGCAGGGTATAGTAGGGAAGTTTAGGATAGGGTATAGTTGGGCATAGTCGAGTTGGGTAGAGTAGAGTAGAGTTAGGATTAGTAAGGTTAGGCTAAACTATGAGATTCTTGACTAAAGTGGGGTAGAGTAGAGTTGAGTAGAGTAGAGTGGGTCTAGTCTAGGTTAGGTTATGCTAGGAAAAGCTAAGCTAGGTAGGGCTAAGGTAAGCTAGAGTGGAGGAGAGAGGATCATAGTAGAGTAGAGCACAAAAGAGTAGAGTAGAACAGAGTAGAGAAGAGTATAGTAGAGTGGAGTAGAGTTGTACTAAGCTAGGTTAGGATATGACATAGTAGAGTGAAGTAGAGTTAAGCAAAGTAGCATAGGATTTTCTAGACGAAACTATGTAAGCCTAAGCTAGAGAAGAGTATAGTAGAGTAGAGTAAGACTAAGCTAGGCTATAATAGGCTAGAGTAGAGTGGGGTAGATTAGAGTAAAGTAGATAAGATTAGAGTAGATAAGATTAGAGTAGAGTAGAGTAGAGTATAGTAAGGTAGAGTAGACTAAACTAGAGTAAAGTAGAGAAGAGAAGAGTAAAGCAAAGTAGAGTAGCATAGAGTAGAGTAGGGTAGAGTAGAGTTGAGTAGAGTAGTGTAGAGTAATATATCGTAGCATAATGTAGGGTAGGGTAAGGTATAAAGTATTGTAGGATTGGGAAGAGTAGGTTAAGGTAGGGTAGGATATTGTAGGGTAGGACAGGGTAGAGGAGAGTAGCGTACAAAAGAGTAGATCAAAAAAGAGCTATGCTCAGCTTGGCTAAGTAAAGTAGAGTAGAGTAGAGTAGAGTAGTATGGAGTAGAGATTTGAAGAGTATAGTAGAGTAGAGTAGAGTAAGCAAGAGTAGTGTAGAGTAGAGTTATGCTAGACTAGGCTAGAGTATAATAGAGTGAAGTTGAGTTGACTAGAATAGCATAAAGCGAAGCTTGGCTAGGCTTGGTAGAGTAGAATAGAGTAGAGTTGAGCAGAGCTTGGCTAAGTTAGGCTAGGGTAGGCTAAAGTAGAGTAGAGTAGAATAGAGTAGAGTATAGTAGCATTTAGTAAGGTATGGTTTGGCAAGGTGGGGTAGGGTAGGGTAGTGTGGGATATGAAAGTATAGGATAGGGAAGGGTAGGGTAAGCTGGAGTAGAGTAAAGTAGAGTTAAGTAGAGCTTGATTGGTCTAGGCTAGACTAAGAAAGGCTAGGCTAGGTTAGGCCAGATTAGGTAAGGCTAAGGTAGGCTAGAGTAGAGTCGAGTGGAGTAGGGTATGGTAGATTAGGATAGGGTAGGGTAGAGTAGCGTAAGATAGGGTAGGGTAGGGTAGGGTAGAGTAGAATAGAGTATAGTTGAGCTAGGTTATGCTAGGTTAGGCTAGGCTAGGCTAGAGTAAGGTAGAGTAGAGTCGAGAAGAGAAGAATAGGGTAGAATAGAGTTGAGTAGAGTAGCGTAGAGTAGAGAAGAGAAGAACATGATAGATTAGAGTTGAGTAGAGTAGAGTAGAATAGAGTAGAAGTAGGTTAGCCTAGGCTAGGATAAGTAAGGCTATGCTAGGTTAGGTTAGGCTAGGGTAGGCTAGAGTATAGTAGGGTAAAGTAGAGTATAATAATGTAGAGTAGAGTAGAGTATTGCAGAGTAGAGTAGACTTGAGTAGAGTAGGGTAGGGTTAGGAAGGGTAGGGTAAGACTGGGTAGGGTAAGGCCTAGTAAGGTAGGGTACGGTAAGGTAAAGTAGGGTAGGGTAGGATAGAGTATAGTAGAGTAGAGTTAGGTTAGGTTAGGTTAGGCAAGGCTAGGCTAGGCTAAGTGAAGGTAGAGTAGACTAGAGTCGGGTAAGTATAGGATAGGATAGGTTGGAATAGGCTAGGCTAAGCTAAGCGAGAGCAGAGTAGAGGAGAGTAGAGTAAAGAAGAGTAGAGATGAGCAAAGTAAGGCAAAGTAGAGCAAAGCATTATAAAGCAGAGTAGAATAGAGTAGAGTAGTGTTAGGCTAGGCTAAGTACGAGTAAAATACAGTGTAGTAAAGTAGAGTAGCATATGGTTAACTATGTTACACTATGATAAGTAAGGCTCAGCTACAGTATTGTAGAGTATGGTAAACTGGAGTAGAGTAGAGTAAAATTAGGCTAAGTTAGGCTAAGCTAGCATAGAGTAGAGTAGAGTAACATAGCATAGGGTAGGGTAAGGTAGGGTAGGGTAGGGCAGGATAAGGTAGGGTAGGGAAGAATAGAGGAGAGGAGAATAGAGTAGAGTTGAGTTGAGTTTGTTTGAGTTGAGTTTAGTTGAGTAGTGTTGCATAGCGTAGGGCGGGGAAGGGTAGGGTAGGGTAGGATGTGGTAAAGCAGAGTAGAGCAGAGTAAGGAAGTGTAGAGTAGAATAGAGTAGAGCTAAGTTAGGCTAGCTAAGTTAGGCTAAGCAATGTTAGGCAAGGCAAGGATAGGCTAGACTAGGATAGTAGAGTAGAGTAGAGTTGAGTTGGGT
Organism: Vanilla planifolia; assembly: GCA_023846275.1. NCBI lineage: Eukaryota > Viridiplantae > Streptophyta > Magnoliopsida > Asparagales > Orchidaceae > Vanilla > Vanilla planifolia. Next base: position 180,600 of record JAIUJO010000295.1, read on the forward strand.
AGAGTAAGGTATAATAGAGTAGAGCAGAGTAGAGTGGAGTGGAGTAAAGTAGAGAATGGTTAGGTTAGAGGCTAGGCTAGGCTATGGATAGCTAGGTTAGGCTTGGCTAGGGTAAGCTAGATTAGGATAGTAGAGTAGAGTTGAGTAGAGTTGGATAAGATAGGGTAGGGTAGGGTAGGGTATGGTAAGGTAGGGTAAGGGATAGGATAAGGTATGATTGGGTAGGGTAAATTAGGGTAGGATATGGTAGAGTAGAGTAGAATAGAGTAGAGAAGAGCTAAGTAATGTTAGGCTAAGCAAGCTTAGGCTAGGCTATGTTAGGCTTCAGTAGAATAAAATAGAGTTGAGTAGTATAAGGTAAGGTTGGGTAGGGTAGCATAGGGTAAAGTAGATTAGAGTAGAGTAGAGCAGAGTACAGTAGAGCAAATCAAAGAAGAGAAGAGCAAAGCAGAGTGGAGCAGAGCAGAGTAGAGAAGAGTAAAGTAGAGTGGAGTGGAGTAGAGTAGAGCAGAGCATAGAAGTATAGAGCAAAGTGGTAGGTATGTTATAGGCTAGACAAGTTCAGAGTAGAGTAGAGTAGAGTAGAGCACAGTAGAGTAGAGTTGAGTAGAGTATGGCTAAGCTAGGCTAGGGTAGGCTTGAGTAGAGTAGAGTAGAGTAGAGTAAAGTAGAGTAGAGTAGAGCAGAGTAAATTAGCATAGGGTAGGGTCGGTTAGGGTGAGAAAGGGTAAGGTAGAGTAGGGTATGGTAAGGTAGGATAGGGTAGGGTAGGGTAAAATAGAGTAGAGTAGAGTAGAGCTAGATTAGGCTAGTCTAAGCAAGGCTAGGCTAGCTTAGGCTAGGTTAGGCTAGGGTAGGGAAGGGTATGGTAAGGTAGGATAGGATAGAGAAGAGTAGAGTAGAGTAGAGATGGGTTAGGCTAGACTAGGCTAAGTTAAAGTAGAGTACATTGGAGAAAGGTTAGGTTAGGCTAGGCTAAGCAAGACTTTGCTAGGTGAGGGTAAGCTAGGGTAGCCTAGAGTGGGCTAGAGTAGAGTAGAGTATAGTAGGGTAGAGTAGATTAAAGAATAGTAGAGTATAGTAGATTATAGTGTAGTAAAGTGCTATATAATAGTTTAGGATAGGGTAGGGTAGGCTTTGGTAAGGCAGTGTAGGGTATGGTAGGTAGGGTAGGGTAAAGTAGAGTAGAGTAAAGTAGAGTAGAATAAAATAGAGTTGAGTAGATTAGAGTATAGTACAGTAGTGTAGAGTATTAGAGTGTCCTATAGGTTAGGATAAGGTAAGCTAGGATAGGGTAGTGTAATGTAGGTGAGGGTGGAGTAAGATAGGGCTGGGTAGGGTAAGGTAGGGTAGGATAGAGTATAGTATAGTGGGATAGATTATAGTACAGTAGAATAAAGTAGAGTAGAGTAGAGCTATGTTAGGCTCACCTAAGCTAGGCTAAACATTACGAGGCTAGGCTAGGGTAGACTAGAGTAGAGTAGAGAAGAGTAGTATAGGGTCAGGTAGGGTAGGATAGGGTAGGATAAGGTAGGGTAAGGTAAGGTATGGTAAGGTTCAATTTGATTCTATTCAATTTTGTTTAGTTCAAATCAATTCTTTTCGATTCAGTTCGTTTTGATTCGATTCAGTTCGATTAGGTTTTTTCGGTTTGATTCTCTAGAGTAGAGTATAGTCCCGTAAAGTAGGGTAGGATAGGGTAATGTAGGTAGGGTAACGTTTGGTATGGTTGGGTGGGGTATAGTAGCATAGGGGAGGGTAGGGTATGGTAGGGTACATTAGAGTAAAGTAGAGTAGAGTAGACCTAGGTTAGGCTAAGCTAAGCAAGGCTAGGCTAAGCTAGACTAGGATCAGCAAGAGTATAGTAGAGTAGCATAGGGTATGGTATGTTAGGGTTGGTAGGGTAGTGTTGGTACGGTATGGTAGGGTAGGGTAGTGTTCGATTCTGTTCAGTTTGGTTGAGTTCTAATCTGTTCAATTCAGTTCTCCTCAGTTGGATCAGTTTTGTTCGGTTCGGTTCATTTCGATTCTGTTCAGTTCAATTTAGTTTTATTCAGTTTTGTTTTGTTTGGTTTTGTTTGGTACAATTAGGTTCAGTTCGATAGAGTAGAGTACAGTAGCGTAGGATAGGTTAGAGTAGGGTGGAGTAAGGTAGGGTAACGTAGTGGAGGGTAGGGTAAGGCATGGTAGGGTAATATAGGGTAAGGTAGGAGAGGGTAGAGTAGAGTAGAGTGGAGTTGGATATAATAGAGTAGAGTAAAGTAGAGTTAAGTAGAGTAGAGTAGAGTTGGGTAAGGCTAGGCTAAGCAATGTAAGGCTAGGTTAGGCTAGGGTCGACTATGCTAGAGTAGAGTATAGTAGTGTAGCATAGGGTAGTGTGGGGTAGGGTAGGTTAATGTAGTGCAGGGTAAGGTATGGTTTGATTCTGTTTGGTTCGGATCTGTTCCATTCGGTTCTGTTCAATTCGATTCGGTTTGGTTTGATTTGATTCGGTTTGGTTTGATTCAATTTGTTTTGGTTCGATTCCATTTTGCTTGGTTTGGTTCAGTTTGGTTTTGTTTAGTTTGGTTTTAAAAATAATTAATATCCTTATAATATATAATTTTGAAGATTTTATTTTTATAATGTCAATCTTCATGTTTGACATATTGTACATTGAGCGTTTACAAATATATATATATATATATATATATATATATTTATATACGCATAAATTGCTAACAAATTATACATTGAGTAACACTCATGTTAAAAAAAATTAATTTTAATTTTTGTAACCTAAGGAGTAATCAAATGTATTATATTATTGATATGTAAAATAATATTTTATTTTGTTATTTTTAGTATATAAATTAATATTTAATCTTTTTATTTTATAATTAAAAATAATTCTAATAAATATCAAGAAAAGATTTTTTTTTTAAAAAAAATTAAAAAATTAATATAAACTTTTATTTGTAAAAATAAATATAATATCTTTTAGTTTTATATAATTATTTATTAAACCAAACTTAGATTCTATACCTTTTTTTCAAACTATTAGATTCCTTTATTATGTAATAAGTAAATTAATTTTTATATTTTAAAATAAAAATAAAGTTGTTAAATATAATTTGACTAACAGTAATGATATATCTTTTAGAAAAGTTAAATATTTCAATGTTTGATTTTATTTTATTTTTTATAAAAGTGCATAGATAAAAAAATTAAAAAATAATTTTATAAAGCAAATAAAATTCAAAATAATTAAAATAAAAAGATAGACAAATATTTCTAATAGTTTCATTGGTTTATTAAGTATAAATTGTTACTAAAATAGTTGTACATTTCATGTTGTTGATAATGTGATGGTCTTTTTCATAGTATGCTTTGTGGGATAGCCACAAAATTAGTTGCCTTCCAAATTATAGCTTTTTATGAAGTTATGGTTAGCTCATAATTTATACTCTGTTTTGATGTTTGTAAATTTTTTATGCATTTGCATCCATGGTTAAAAACTTTTTCATTATGTGAGACAAAACGAAAAAATGTCTCATAGTTTGTTAATAATCCTTAAAAATTGTAAATTCTGAAGTGTTAATTATTTTATATTTTTCATATAATACAATTTATGGAACTATCACAAAAATATTAACAATCCAAATTGTGAAATTTTAGAAAAATTCAATGGTGGTTAACAAATGGGTTTTGTTAGCTTTTGACATCTACATAATTTGTTTTATATTGTTTTACCTAGAATAAGAATTGTCATAGTTTCAAACCAATAGACAAATATGCATAGTACTTGTCCAGAGGGTTTTTGTTTATTTTTTAAGTATAAAATCAAGAATAATTGAATTTGAAATCTATTTTTTGCTTAACATTTTGTAGATATAGTCATATTTAAATAAACTTTATAAATAAATATATAATATTATAGGTAAATTTTACTTGTTCATGGCAAAAAAAATTTAAAGTAGGTAAATTTGATCTTTAAAATGGTTTCATGCTTCTTATTTTTCATGTTAACTAATAATAATGATATATATTTTGGAGAAATTTAAAATTGTGATGACACTAATGATTTATATTTTTATCATTTTAGTTTAAGGTAACTAAGTTATATTGATATTAGGCATATTTTAATTTTATATTTAGAATGATGATCTTTAGGTTTTAAGTTACTTATTTATTTATATGTTATGTTATTATTGTTTTCTTTTTTTCTATATTAAAGGCTCGATTAAGTTTATTTTTTATGTTTTAGGAGCTTAGAGTTTCAAGATATTATAATTTTAGTTTGAAATTTTTTTAATAATTGTTACAAAAAATTATAAATAAAATTATAATATCTTGAAACTCCAAGCTCCTAAAGCATAAAAAATAAACTTAATTGAGCCATTAATATACAAACAAAAGAAAACAATAATAACATAACATATAATTAAATAAGCAACTAAAAACCTAAAGATCATCATTCTAAATATAAAATTAAAATATGCCTAATATCAATATAACTTAGTTACCTTAAACTAAAAGGATAAAAATATAAATCATTTGTGTCATCACTTCATATTTCTATTATCTAATATACCTTATTTCACTTTATGTAAAGTATATTTATATTATAAGAACAGAGGTTGTAAATTAAAAAGAAAATTTAATTCTTATTATTTTTGTTTAAAAATACTTTGCTTTATTAAAATATTGTATTTGTTTAATCATATTTTAAGATGATATTTATCACATTAAAAATCATTTTAAAAGTCTAATTATACACTTTTATAAGCACATTGTTAAGTTTTTTAAATTAAAAAAATAACACATAGTTTGACCAAAATAAATAAAAATTTTATTCTTAAAAAATAAAGAAAGAAAGAAATTTTTTTTTATAAAAAGTGAATCATATTTTATTCATTTTATAATATAACTATTTTATGAAGTCACTATACATAATAAATTTATTCAAAATTATCTTTAAAAATAAACTTAAATGGCACTATCTACATCACATTAGTCATACATTTTAAAATTATCAAAAAAAAACATTTGAAAAATATTTTTTATTATTTTTATAGATTAAATATTTTTTTAGATTTTTTTGAATGTTTTCTCTTAGTAATAAAAAATCTAATAAAAGACTAAATATTTTTTTAATTTAAGAATGTGATAGGTAAAAATTTTGAAAAGAAAAAATTTTTTAAATAAATACTACATAAAAGTTATTATGTTTTATACAATTATCTAACAAAATATGTTTGAGTGGTACCCTCTTTTATAATAATTTGTTTTGTTTCAATGAATGAAAACTTAAAGCTTATTTTTAAATATTTGCTTCTTTTGAAAAATAATACAGAGTAGAATTTAAATAATTTTTTAATACAATTGATTTTTTGGAAGATATAGAAATTATTAAAATAAAGATTTCAAACTTAACTCTTTTATAAAAAATTACTTGGAATAGATTTTTTGGAAACTTCTAATTATGTAAAAAATAAAATATTTATTACAAATTTGGATAAAATTTCTTTTACTACATATATTTTTGTAAAAGAATTTTAAAAAAATACTTATTAATTTATTAAACTCATACATTATTTAGAAAGGAGTATCTTAAGAGTCTTTTTGTAGTTTTGTACAATAAATTAATTTTTTTCATAATAGTTGATAAAAATCATGATTAAAATTAAATTTTTCTAATAAATAAGCATTATGTTTTGTTTGATTTTTTGATTAAAAAATTTTTAAAAATTAAAAAAAATTTAATCTTCATAAGGTATTCTTTTTTAAATAAAATCCTTTTTTAATGAAAATTCATGTCTACGATACAAATGATGGTAGCAAGTACAAGACTCTTGATGATTGAAAAACTTAATAATGAAGTAGAGTCGAGTAGAGTAGAGCAGAGCAGAGTAAAGAAGAGCAACATAGAGCTGAGCAAGGTAAGGCAGAGCATAGTAGAGTAGAACATAGTAGAGTAGAATAAAGTAGAGAAGAGTAAAATAGAGTAGAGTAATGCTAGGCTAGGCAAGGTTAGGTTAGGCTAGATTAGAGAATAATAAAGTGAAATAGAGTAGAGTAGAGTAGCATGGGGCTAGGCTTGGCTAGGCTATGCTATATTTGGCTTGGCAAGGTTACAATAGTGTAGAGTATGGTAGAGTAGAATAAAGTAGAGTAGAGTAGAGCAAGACTAGGTTATGTTAGGCTAGGCTAAGCTTGGGTGGGGTAAGACAGAGTAGAGTAGAATAGAGTATAATAAAGTAGAGTGGAGTAGAGTAGGCTTTGCTAGGCTAGGCTATGTTAGGCAAGGCTATGCTAGGTTAAGCTTGGCCAGGGTAAGCTAGAGTAGAGTAGATTAGAGTGGAGTAGAGTAGATCTAAGTAAAGTAGAGTAGAGCAGAATAAAATAAAGCTAAGCTAGGCTAAACTAGCATAAACTAAAGTAGAAAAGAGCAAATTAGAGTAACAATAGGTTAAGTTAAGCTAAGCTAGACAAGATAAGAATAAAGTATAGTAGAGTAAAGTAATGTAGAGTAGAGTTGAGAAGAGTAAGGCTAGGTTACCTAGGTAGGTTAGGTTAGGCTACGTTTGGCTTGGCTAGGCTCAACTAGGCTAAGTTAGGCTTAGCTTGAGTAGAGTATAGTAGAGTAGAGCAATATAGAGTAGAACAGAGTAAAGAAGAGTAGAACAAAGTAGAAAAGAATAGAGAATAGTAAAGCAAAGAAGAGTAGAGAAGAGTATAGCAAAGCATAGTAGAGTAGAGAAGTGTAAAACAAAGTAGAGCAGAGTAGCATAGGGCATAGAAGAGTAGAGTAGAATGGAGTAGTGCTAAGCTAGGTTATAGTATAATAGGGTAAAGTTGAGTAGAGTAATACAAGGCTATATTAGGTTAAACAATGTTAGGCTAGAGTACTATAGAGTATAATAAAGTAGAGTTATATTAGGTTAGACAAGGTTACGTTATGATAGGTTAGGCTAGGGTAGGTTAGAGTAGAGTAGAGTAGAGTAGCATAGGCTATAGTATGATAGAGTAATATAGGATAGGATAGGATAGAGTAGAGTAGAGTAAAGCAGAGTAGAGCAGAGCAAAGTATAACAAAATAGAGTAGAGTAGAACAAAATAAAGCATAGTAGAGCAAAGCAGAGTTGAGCAGAGTAGAGCAAAGCAAAGAAGAGTAGAATAGTGCATAATAAAGTAGTGTAGAGTAGAGCAGATAAGAGAAGAGAAGAGGAGAGAAGAGCAGAGTAGAGTAAAGTAGAATAGAGCAGCATAACATACAATGGGATAGGGTAGGGCAAGGTAGGGTAAGGTAGAGTTTAGTAGAGTATAATAGAGTAGAGTAGAGTAAAGCTAGGTGAGGTTAAGCTAAGAAGGGCAAGGATAGGATAAGAAGAGCTAGGCTTGGCTTGGTTATGCTAGGCTATGCTATGTTAAAGTACAGTAGAGTAGAGTAGAGTAAAGAAGTATAAAGTATAGTAGAGAAGAGTAGAGTCGAGAAGAGTAAAGTAGAGTTATGTAGAGTTGAGAAGAGTTGAGAAGAGTAGAGTAAAGTAGAGTTGAGTAGAGTAAAGTAGAGTAGAGCTAGGTTGAGCTAAGCTAGGCTAAACTAAGTAAGGCTAGATAAGGCAAGGCTAGGGTATGCTTTTATAGAGTAGAGTAGAGTAGAGTAGAATAGAGTAGAGTGGAGTAAAATAGAGTTGAGTAGAGTAAAGTAGGATTTCGTAAGGTAGGGTAGGATATGGTATTGTAATCTAAGGTAGAGTAGAGTAAAGTAAAGTAGAATAGAGTAGGGAAAAAAGAGTAGAGAAGAGTAGAGTAGAGATGAACCGAACAGGTTAAAGTAGAGCATAAAAGAGTAGAGTAGGGTAGAGGAAAGCAAAGCAAAGTAGAGAAGGGTAGAGGAAAGCAGAGCAGAGTAAAATAGAATAAAGTAGAAAAGAGCAGGGAAGAGTAGAGTAGAGTAGAGATAAGTAGAGTAGAGGAGAAGAGAAGAGAGGAGTGTAGAGTAGAGTAGCATAGAAAAGTAGGGTAGGACAAGATAGGATAGGGTAGGGTAGGATAGTGTTGAGTGGAGTAGAGTATATCAAAGCTTTGTTAGGCAATACTAGGATAGGCTAAATGAGAGTAGAGAATAGTAGAGTAGAGTAGAGTAGATTAGAGTATAGAATATTAGAGTAGAGTAGAATAGAGTAGAGTAGAGTACAATATAATAGAATAAAGTAGAGTAGAGTATAGAACATAGAGTAACATAGAGTAGAATATAGTAGAGTAGAGTACAATACAACATAGTAGAGTAAAATAGAGTAGAGTAAAGTAGAGTAGAGTATAGTATAGTATAGTATAGTATAGTAGAGTAGTGTAGAATGGAGAAGAGTAGAGTTGAGTAAAGTAGAGCTAAGTTAGGCAAGGCTATCCTAGGCTAAGCTTTGCTCGGCAAGACTAGGCTTGGCTAGGCTACGTTAGGCTAGACTAGGCTAAGGTAAGCAAAAGCAGTGTAGAGTAGAGTAGAGTGGAGAGATTAAAGTAGACTAGTACTGAATAGAGTAGAGTATAGTAGACTATAGTAGTATAAGGAAAGGTAGAGAAAAATAAGGTAGGACAATGTAGGGTATATTAGAGCAAAGCAAACTAAAATAGAGTAGAGCATAGCAGAGTAGAGTAGAACAGAATAGTGTAGAGCAGAGTTGAGTAGAGTAGAGTATAGTATAGTAGAGTAGAGTAGAGCAAAGTGGATAAGTGCAAAGCAAAGTAAACAAGAGTAGAGCAAAAGAGAGGAAAGAAGAGGAAAGGAGAAGTGAGGACAGGAGATAAGAGTAGAGTAGGGTAGAGTCGAGTAGAGTAGCATAGGGTATGGTAAGGTAGGCTAAGATAGGTTAGAATAGAGCAGGGTAGTGTAGAGTTTGGTTAGGCTAGGCTAAGGTAAAGTAGAGTAGGATAGAGCAGACTTGAATAGAATAAAGAAAAGTGGAGTAGAGTTGATTAAAGTAGAGGAAAGTAGAGTAAAGTAGTGTAGAGCAAGGTTAAGATAGGCTAAGCAAGGCTAGGTAAGGCTAGGCCAGGCTAGACTAGGCTAACTTAGAGTTGAGAAGAGTAGAGTAGAGTTGAGTAGAGTAGCATAAAATTGAGAAGAGTAAAGTAGAGTAGACAACAGTAGAGTGGATTTGAGTAAAGAAGAGTAGAGTATAGTAGAGTAAAGTAGAGTAGAGTGGAGTACAATAGAGTAGAGTAAGTAGAATAGAGTAAGGTAGAGTAGTGTAGAGTAAAGTAGAGTAAAGTATAGTGGAGTAGAATAACGTAGGGTAGGGTATGGTAGTGTAGGATACGATAGGGTAGGATAAGGTAGGATATAGGAGAAGCCAAGAGAGAAGAGTAGAATAGAGTAAAGTAAATAAAGTAGCGTAAAGTAGAGTATAGTAGAGTAGAGTAGAATAGAATAGAGTAGAGTAGAGTAGAGTAGAGAAGAGTAGAGAAGAGTAGAGTAGTGTATAGTAGAGTAGAGTAGAGTAAGGTAACAATGCATAGGGTAGGATAAGATAGGACAGAGTATAGTAAGTTAGGATAGAGGAGAGGAGAAGAGAGAAGAGTATTGTAGAGTAGAGTAGAGTAGAGTAGAGTAGCATAGGGTAAGGTAGGGTAGGTAGGATAGGGTTGGTTAGGATAAAGTATATTAAAGTCGAATAAAGTAGAATAGAGGAATCTAGGGTAGAGAATAGCAAAGATAAGAAGGGAATTGTATAGCAGAGTAGAGTAGAGCAAAGAAGAGTAGTGTAGAGTAGAGCATAGCAAACCAGATGAGAGGAGAGTTGAGGAGAGTAGAGTATTGTAGAGTAAAGTAGAGTAGTGTAGCGTAGGGTAAAATAGTATAGGGTAGAATAGGAAAGGATAAAGTAGAGTAGAGTAGAAAATAGTAGCTTAGAGTAGAGTAAAGTAGAGTCGAGTAGAGCTAGTTTAGGCCAGGCTAGGCAAGGCTAGGCTAGAGTAGAATAGGGTATAGTATAATAGTGTATAGTAGAATAGAGTAGAGTAGAGTAAAGTAGAGTAGCACAAGTTAGAGTAGAGGTAAGTTAGGCTAAGCTATACTAGCCTAGGATCAAGTATATTAAAGTAGAGTAGAGTAGAGTATAGTAGAGAAGAGTAGAGTAGAATAGAATAGAACAAACTAGAGTAGAGTAGAGTAGAGTAGAGTAGAGTATTGTAGAGTAAAGTAGAGTAAAGTAGAAAAGAGTAGGGCAGAGCTAGGTTAAGCTAGGTTAGGCTAAGTTAGAAGAGAGTATTGTATAGTAGAGTAGAGTAGAGTAGAGTAGAGTTGGGTAGAGTAATGTAGTGTAGAGTAAAGCTGGGTAGAGTAGAGAAGAGTAGAGTAGTGTAGAGTAGAGTAGAGTAGAGTAGAGTGGAGTAGAGTAGGGTAAAATAAAGCAGAGTAGAGAAGATTAGAATAGTATGGAGTAGAGTCAAGTAGAGTTGAGTAGAATAGAGTAGAGTAAACTAGAGTAGAGTAAAGTAGAGAAGAGTAGAGTATAGTAGAGTAGAGTAGGATAACATAACGTAGGATAAGGTAAGGTAGGACAGAGTAGAGTAAGGTAAGATATAGGAGAGCAGAAGAGAGGAGAGTAGTACTAGGTTACAATAGGCTTGGCCAAGCAAGGTTAGGTAAGGGTAGGTTATGCAAGGCTAGAGTTAAGTAGAGTATAGTAGATTAAACTATAGTAGAATATTGTATAGTAGAGTAGAGTAGAGTAGAGTAGAGTAGAGTAGTATAGGATAGGATAGAATAGGTAGGATAGGGCAGTGTAGAGTAGAGTAGAGCAGAGTAGAGTAGAGTAGAGCAGAGTAGAGTATAGTAAAGAAGAGTAGAGCTGAGTATAGTAGAGTAGAGTAGGGCAGAGGATAGGAGAAGAGAGCAAAGTAGAGCAGAGGAGTGGAGAGGAGAAGAGAGTTGATTAAAGTATAGTAGTGTAATGTAATGCAGGTAGGGTAGGGTTGGCTAGGGTAGGGTAGGATAGTGTAGAGTAGAATAGAGTATAATAGAATATAGTAGATTAAGACTATGCTAGGATAGATTAGGGTTAGCTAGAGTATAGCAGAGTAGAGTAGGGTGGAGTAAAATAGAGTATAGTAGAGTAGCATAACATAGGATAAGGTAGGATAGAGTACGATTGGATAGGGTACAATAAAGTAGAGTTGAGTAGAATAGAGAGCAGAGTAAAGTAGAGAAAAACAAAACAGAGTAGAATAGAATTGAGCAGAGTAGAGCAAAGTAGAGCAGAGTAATGTAGAGTAGAGTAAAAGAGTGGAGAGGAGACTAGAGGAGACTAGAGTAGAGTAGGGAATAGGAGAGAAGAGGATAAGTGAGGAGAATAGAGTAGAGTAGAATAGTATAGGGTAGGAGAGGGTATAGTATGGTAGAATAGAATAGAGTAGTGTAGAGTAGAGTAGAGTAGAGTAGAGCTTGGTTAGACTAGGCTAGAGTAGAGTAGAGTAGGGTCGAGTGGAGTATTGTAGAATGGAGTATAGTAGAGTAGAGTAGAGTAGAGTAGAATAGAGTATTGTAGAGTATAGTAGAGTAGAGTAGAGTAGTGTATAATAGAGTAGAGTAAAGTAGAATGGAGTAGAGTAGAGTTTAGTTTTGCTTGGATAAGCTAGGTAAGTCAAGGTTAGGAAAAGAATGGTTATACAAGGCTAGGCTTGGTAAGGTTAGGCTAGAGCAAAGTTGAGAAAAGTAGAGTCGACTAGAGTAGTGTAAAGTAGAGTTGAGTGGCATAAAGTAGGCTAGGGTAGGATGAGATAGAGTAAAGTAGGGAAGAGTAGAGTAGAATAGAGTAGAGTAGAGTAAAGTAGAGTAGAGTATAACAGATTAGAGTAGAGTATACAGGAGTTGAGCAAAGTAGAGGAGAGTAGAAAAGAGGTGAAGAGTTGAGAGTAGGGCAGAGCAGAGCAAAGAAAAGTAGTGGAGAAAAGAGGAGGAGAGGAGAGCAGAGTAGAGTAGAGTAGAGTAGAGTGACATAGAGTAGACACCATTGGGTAGGGTAAGGCAGAGTAGAGTTGGGTAGAGTAAAGTATAGTAGAGCTAGGTTAAGGAAGGCTAGGCTAGAGTAGAGTAAAGTAGAGTAGAGTAGTGTCGAGTAGTATAGAGTAGAGTAAAGTGGAGTAGAGAAGAGTAAAGTAGAGTAGAGTTAGAATTGAGTAGAGTAGAGTAGAGTAGAGAAGAGTAGAGTAGAGTAGATTAGAGTTGAGTAGAGTAGAGTAGAGTAAGATAGAATAGAGTGGAGTATAGTATGACAGAGTAGTGTAGAGTAGAATAGAACGGAGTAGAGTAGAGTAGAGTAAGGTAGAGCTTTGTTAGGCTAGGCTAAGCTAAGCAAGGCTAGATAAGGCTAGGAAATGCTAGAGTAGAGTAGAGTAGAATAAAGAATAGGATAGAGTAGATTAGAGTAAAGTAGCATATGTTAAGGTATGGTCGATTAGGATAGGGAAGTGTAGGGTAGAGAAGAGCAGAGCATAGCAGATTAAGGAAGAGTAGCATAAAATATAGTAGAGTACATCGTAACATAATAAAATATAGTAGAGTAAAGTAGAGAAGAGTAGAGTGAGAAGAATAGAGCAGAGAAGAGTTGAGCAAAGGAGAGCAATGCAGAGAAGAGTAGAGCAGAGCAGAGCAGAGGAGAAAAGAAGAGAGTAAACTAGTATAGAGTATAGTAGTATAGGATAGGGTAGAGTAAGATCGAGTAGAGTTGAGTTGAGTTGAGTAGAGTAGATTTAAGTTAGGTTAGGCTTGGTAAGACTATGCTAGAGTAGAGTAGAGAAGAGTAGAGTAGATTACAATAGAGTTGAGTACAGTGTAGTACAGTACAATATAGTTTTGTAGACCAGAGTAAAGTGTAATATAGTTTAATAAAGTAGAGTAGAGCAGAGTATAGTAGAGCAAAGTAGAGTAGAGTTATGTTAGGCTAGGCTAGGTTACGCTAGGCATTATTAAGCAAGGTTAGGCTATACTAGGCTAGGGTAAGCTAGAGTTGGGTAGAATAGAATAGTGTAGAGTTGGCAAGAGTAGACTAGAGTAGAGTATAGTCAAGTGGAGTAGAATAGGTTAGGGTATGAAATGGTAATGTAGGGTAGTGTAGGGTATAGTAGTGTGGAGTACAATAGAATATAATAGAGCAGAATATAGAAGAGTAAAGAAGAGTAGAGTAGTGTAGTGTAGAGTAGAGCAATGTAGAGTAGAGAAGAGTAGAACAGAGAAGAGGAGAGGAGAGTAGTACAGAGGAGAGGAGAGGAGAAGAGAAGAGTTTAGAGGTTATTAGAGTAAAGTAGAGTAATGTACTATAGGGTAGGTTATGGTTGTGTAATGTAGAGTTGAGTAAAATATAGTAGTGTAGATTTAATTAAGTGATGGTTAAGCTAGGCTAGGATTTAGTAGAGCAAAGTAGAGTATAGTAGAGTAGAATCGAGTTGAGTAGAGTAGAGTACAGTAAAATAAGGTAGAGTAGAGTAGGTTAAAGTAGGGTAGGGTAAGATAGAATAGGGTAGTGTTAAGTAAGGTAGGGTAGGGTAGGGTAGGATAGGATATAGTACATTAGAGTATAGTATAGTAGAGTATAATAGAATAAACTAGAGTAGACTCGAGTAGTAGAGTAGAGTAGAGTAGAGTAGAGTGGAGTAGAGCTAAGTTTGTCTAGGTTAGGCTAAGTAGTCTAGGCTAGATGACTCTAGGCTAAGCTAGAGTGGGCTAGAGTAGAGTAAAGTGGAGTAGAGTGCAGTAGAGTAGAATAGAGTAGAGTAGAGTATGATAGGGTCAGGTAGAGTAGGGCAGGTAGGGTAGGGTAAGGTATGGTAAGGTAGGGTAGGATAGGGTTGCTATGGTACAATAGTGTATGGTAAGGTAGAGTAAACTAGAGTAGAGTTAGGTTCGACAAAGTTTGGCTAGCCTACGCTAGGCTAGAGAAGAGTAGACAAGAGCACACTAGAGTAGAATAGGATAGGGTTAGATAGGCTATACCATGTTAGGCTAAGCTTGGCTAGAGTAGAGTAGATTAGTATAGTAAAGTAGAGTAGAGTATAATAAGACAAGGCAAGGTTAGGCTAGTCTAGGCTAAGCTAGGATCGAGAAGAGTAGAATAGATTAGGTTAGAGTAGAGGAGAGTTGAGTAGAGTAGAGTAGGGTAGAGTAGAATATAGTAAAGTATAGTAGAGTGGAGTGGAATAGAATAGAGTAAAGTAGAGAAGAGTAGAGTAGAGAAGAGTAGAGAAGAGTAGATTAACATAGTGTAGTATAAGGTAGAAGGGTAGGGTTGGGTAGAATAGGGTAAAGTTGGGTAGGGTAGGGTAGAAAAAGATAGGATAGTGTAGGATAGGATAGAGTAGGGTTGAGTAGAGTAGAGTAGAGTAGAGTAAAGTAGAGTGCAATAGAGTAGAGAAACATAAAGTAGGGTAGAAAAGAGTAACATAAAGTAGAGTGGAGTAGAACATAGAAGAATAGAGTAGAATAAATAGAGTAGAGTGTGGTAGAGTAGAATATACTAAAGTAGAGTAGAGTACTATAGCGTAGCATAAGGATGTGTATGGTAGGATAGGGTAGGGTAGGGTAGGATATGGTATAGGTGAGGAGAAAGTAGGAAACTAGAGTAGAGTTGAGTTGAGTTGAGTTGTGGTTAGTAGTGTTGCATAGCATAGGGAAAGGTAGGGAAAGGTAGGGTAGGATAGGGAAGAGTAGCTTCTGGTAGTGTAAAGTAGGGTAGTGTCAAATAGAGTAATGTAGAGTAGAGTCAAGTAGAGCTTCACTATGCTAGGCTAAGTTAGGCTAAAGAATGCAAGGCAAGGCTAGACTAGGCTTGGGTATGCTATTGTAGAGTAGAATAGAGTAGAGTAAAGTAGAGTAGAGTAGAGAAGAGCAATGTTAGGCTTGGCTAGGCTAAGGTAAGCAAGGTTAGGCTAAGGTAGGTAGAATATAGTAGAGTAGAGTAGAGTAGTTAGAGATAGTAGAGTAGAGTAGGATAAGGTATGGTAATATTTGATAGGATAGAATAGAGTAGAGTAGAGTAGAATAAAATAGAGTAGAGTAGAGTATAGCAGAATAGAGTAGAGAAGAGTGGAGTAGTGCAAGAAAGAGTAGAGGATGGGAGAGTAGAGAGGGGAGAGGCCAGAACAGTGGAGTAGGGTAGAGAAGTGTATGGTAGGTAGGGTAGAGTAGGATAGGGTAAGGTAGGGATGAGTAGAACTAGGCTAGGCAAGGGAAGGGTAGGCTAGAGTAGAGTAGGGTAAAGTAGGATAGAGTAGAGTAAATTAGAGTAGAGTTAGGCTAGGCTAGGTAATGTAAGGCTAGGCTAAGCTAGAGTAGGGTAGGCTAGAGTAGAGTAAAGTAGAGTAGAGTAGAGTAGGATAAGATATGGTAAGAGAGGATAGGATGAGATAGGGTAGGGTAAGATAAGATAGGGTATGGTCGGGTATGATAGGGGTATGGTAGGGTATGGTAGGTTAGGATAAAGTAGAGTAGTATAGCATAGAGTAAGGTAGTGCAGTGTAGCATGGAGTAGAGTAGAGCATAATAGAGTAGCAAAGGGTAAGGTAGGGATTGGTAGGGTATGGTATGGTAAAGTAGAGTGGAGTGGAGTAGAGAAGAGTAGAGCATAGAAGTGTTGAGTAAAGTAGAGTAGAGCAAAGCATAATATAACATGGCAGAGTAGAGTAGAGTATTACTTGGTTAGGCTAGAGTATAATAGAGTGAACTAGAGTAGAGTAGAATAGCATAAAGCTAGACTTGGCTAGGCTATGCTATGTTAGGCTAGGCTAGGTTTAAGTAGAGTAGAGTTGAGTAGAGTAAGGCTTGGCTAGGCTAGGGTAGGCTAAAGTAGAATTGAGTAGTGTAGAGAAGATTGGAGTAGAGTAGAGTAGAGTGAGGTAGAATAGGGTAAGTAGAGTATGGTAGAATAAAGTATAGTAGAGTGGAGTAAAGTTGAGCTAGATTAGGCTAGGCTAATTTACGCTAGGCTAGGTTAGGCTAAGCTTGGGTAGGTTAGAGTGGAGTACAGTAGTGTAGAGTAGCATAGGATAGGGTAGGGTAGGGTAAAGTAGAGCATTGTAGAGTAGAGAAGGGCTATGTTAAGTTAGGCTAGGCTAGAGTAGAGTAGAGTAGAATTGAGTAGAGCAGAGTAGTGAAGAGCATGGTTAGGCTAGGCCAGGCTAGGGTAAGTAAGCTATGGTAAGTTAGGCTAAGATAGGGTAGGCTATGGTAAGCTAGTGTAGAGTAGAATAGAGTAGAGTAGAGTAGAACAGAGTACATGAGAGAAGAGTAGAGTGGTGTATAGTAGTATAGGATAGGGTAAGATAGGGTAGGGTAGGGTAGGGTAATGTAACGTAGGGAAGGGTATACTAGGATAGGGTTGGGTAGAGTAGAGTAGTGTGGAGTAGGGTTGAGTGAAGTAGAGTAGAGTAGAGTAGAGTAGAGATAGGTTAGGCTATGCTAGGCTTGGCTACACAAGACTAGACAAGGTTAGGCTCGTTTAGGCTAGGCTAGGGTTGGCTAGAATAGAGTAGAGTAGCTTAGGGTAGGGTAGGGTACGATAGGATAAGATATTTTAAGATAGCGTAGGGTAAAGTAGAGTAAGGTATGGTAATGTAGGGTTCATTACTATTTGGTTCAATTCGATTTGGATAGGATCGTTTATGTTAATTTTTTAGGTTTCATTCGATTCAGTTCTATTCAATAGAGTGTACAGTGGTGTGGGGTAGGGTAGGGTTGGGTATGGTAAGGTAAGGCTGGGTAGGGTAGGGTAAGGCAATGTGTGGCAGGGTAGGGTAGGGTATAGTAAAATAAGGTAAGGTGAACTAGAGTAGAGTAGTGTTGAGTAGACTAGAGGAGAGTGGAGTTAGGTTAGGTTAGGCTAAGTGAGCCTAAGCTATGGTTGGCTAAGCTACACTAGGCTATGGTAGGTAAGAGTAGAGTAGAGCAGAGTAGCATAAGGTAGGGTAGGGTCGGTAGGGTAGGATAGGGCAGGGTAGGGTAGTGTTCGATTCGGTTGACTTCAATTCAGTTGAGTTTTGATCGTTTTTGTTCGTTTCGGTTTGGTTTAGTTTGGTTCGGTTCAATTTATTTCGGTTTGATTCGGTTCGGTTCATTTCGATTCTATTCGGTTCTGTTTGGTTTGGTTTGGTTTGGTTTGGTTCGATTCCTAGGGTATTGTAAGGAATGGTAGGATAGAGTAGGGTAGGGTAACGTAATGGAGGGTATTGTAGGGTAGCGTAGGGTAGGGCAGGGTAGAGTAGAGTATAGCACAGTAGAGTATAGTAGAGTTGAGCATAGCAGAGTAGAGCTAGGTTAGGTAAGTAAGGTAGGGTAGGGTAGAGTAGAGCAGAGTAGAGTGTAGTAGAGTAGAGTAAAGTTGAGTTGAGCATAGCAGAGTAGAGCTAGGTTTTGTTAGGCTAAGCTAGGATAGGTTAGAGTAGAATAGAGTAGAGTAGCATAAAGTAGGGTAGGATAGGGTATGTAGGGCAAGATAGGGTAGGGTAATGTTGGGTGGGGTTCAATTCTATTTGGTTCAGTTTGGTTCGGACTGTTTTGGTTCAGTTCGGTTCGATTTGGTTCGGTTCGGTTCTGTTTTGTTCAGTTCGGCTCTATTTGGTTAAGTTTGGTTCGGTTTGGTTTGGCTTGGTTCGGTTCTGTTTGGTTTGTTTTGGTTTGGTTTTTCTTTGTTTGGTTAGGTTTTAAAAATAAATAATATTCTTATAATATATAATTTTAAAGATTATATTTTATAATGTTAATCTTTATGTTTAATGTACGATACATTGATCTTTTATATATATATATTTATATACACATTGATCTTATATATATATATATACACACAAATTTGTAACAAATTATACCTTGAATAACACTCACGTAAAAAAATTAATTTGAATTTTTTTAGCATAAGGAGTAATCAAATATATTATGTTGTTAATATACAAAATAATATTTTGTTTTGTTATTTTTATTATATAAATTAATATTTTGTCTTTTATTTTATAATTAAAAATAAAACAAATAAATATATAGAAAAGTTTTTTTGAAAATTAAAAAATTAAAAAATTTAATATAGACTATTATTTATTAAAATAAGTATAATATGCCTTAGTTTTGTATAATTATTTATTAAATCACACTTAGATTCTATACTTTTTTCAAACCATTAGATTCCTTTATTATTTAAGAAGTAAATTAATCTTTATATTTAAAAAAATAAAGTTAATTAATATAATTTAACTAATAGTAATGATATATCTTTTAGAAAAATTAAATATTTCAATGTTTGATTTTATTTTAATTTTTATGATAGTGCATTGATAAAAAAATTAAAATATTTTTTAAAGAAAATAAATTCAAAATATTTAAAATAAAAAAGTAGACAAGTATTCCTAATAGTTTCATTGGTTTATTAATTATCATTTATTACTAAAATAATTGCACATTTCATGTTGTTGATTACGTGATGGTTTTTTGCATAATATGCATTATGGAATAGGCACAAAATTAGTAGCCTTCAAAAATATAAATTTTTTATAAAATTATGGTTAGCTCATGAGTTTTGCTCTATTTTGATATTTGTAAATTTTTTATGCATTTGCACCCATGGTAAAAACTTTTTCATTATGTGAGACAAAGAGAAAAAATGTCTCATTGTTTGTTAATAATTATTTAAAATTTTCAAATTCTAAAGCATTAATTATTTATATTTTTTCATATGATATAATTTATGCAACTTTCACAAAAATATTCACCATCGAAATTATGAAATTTGAGAAAAATTCAATGATGGTTAATGCATGAGTTTTCTTAGTTTTTGACATCTACATAATTTGTTTTATATTGTTTTACCTAGAATAAGTATTGTCACATTTTCAAACCAATAGGCAAATATGTTGATTATTTGTTCAGAGGGTTTTTGTTTATTTTTGAAGTATTAAATCTGGAATAATTGAATTTTCAAATCTATTTTTTTTTGCTTAACATTTTGTAGATATAATCATATTTGAATAAAATTTATAAATAAATATATAATATTATTGGTAAATTTTAATAGTTCATGGAAAATAACAAAATTAAAGTCGATAAATTTGATCATTAAAATGGTTTTTCCTTCTTGTTTTTCATGTTAAAATAAGAGTAATTCATGCTTACGAAAAAAAAATTTAGTTGCTAGAAAGAAATTTCTATTCATTACTCATAGTAAAAACTTTTAATTTTGATTTGATTTAAAATATAAGTGTTATATGAATATATTAAATTTATTTTATACAAAATAATGTTTAATTTTTAAAATTTTTAATATATAAATTAATATTTTTAATATTTGAATTTAAAAATAAAAAAATTATAAATGGTGATAATAGTTTTTTTGTATGATAATTTTACATATTTAGTTTAAAAAATATGAATTAACTAATAATAATGGTATATATTTTGGAGAAATTTTGAAGTTGGTATATATAATGTTCTTTTGGATTACAATTTTATTTTAGTTTGAAATTTTTTTTAATGATCGTTATAAAAAAATTACAAATAAACTTTTAATATCTTGAAACTTTATGCTCCTAAAACATACAGAATAAACTTCAAACATGTCATTAATATACAAACAAAAGAAATCAATAATAACATAACGTATGAATAAATAAGCAACTAGAAACCTAAAGATCGTCATTCTAACTATAAAAAAATTAAATATAGAGAAACGAAGAGCATAGTAGGGCATAGGAGACTAGAGTAGTCCTAGGTATGGCTAGGCTAGGCTAGAGTATAATAGAGTAAAGTAAAGTAGAGTAGAATAGATTAAACCTATGCTTGGCTAGGCTTTGCTATGTTATGTTCGACTAGGGTAGAGTAGAGTAGAGTGTCGTAGAGTATAGTAGGGTTGAGTAGAGTAAGGAAATGCTAGGTTTGGATGGGCTAGGCTAGGCTAATTTAGGTTAAGATAGGATAGGGTAGAGAAGAGTAGAGTAAATTAGATTAGAATAGAGTACAGAATAGTAGAGTAGAGTAGAGTAGTGCTAGGATAGGCTAACCTAAGCAATAGTATAATAGAGTAAAGTAGAGTAGAGTAGCATAAGGTTAGGCTTAGCTAGTTATCTTAGGCTAAGTTAGGCAAGAGTAGTGCAGAATACAATTGAGCAGAGTAAGGTTAGGCTAGGCTAGGCTAGGTTAAGATATGTTAGGCTAGGCAAGGTAAGGCTAGGCTAAAGTAGGCTAGCATAGAGAAGAGTAGAGTAGTGTAGAGTAGAGTAGCATAGGGTAGTGTAAGGTAGGATAAGATAGGGTAGAGTAGGGTATAGTGGAGTAGAATAGAGTAATATAGAGCAGAGTAGTGTAGAGTAATACAGAGCAGAGCAAAGAAATGTAAAACATAATAGAGCAGAGAAGATGAGAGGAGAGGAGAGTAGAGTAGAATATAGTAAAGTGGCATAGCATAACGTAAGATAGGGTAAGGTAGGGTAGGGTTGAGTTGTGTGGTGTAGAGAAGAATACAGCCGAGTAGAGTAGAATAGAGCTAGGTTAGGCTTGGCTAAGCGAGAGTGAAGTAGAGTAGAGTAGGGACGAGTATAGTAGAATAAATTAGAGTAGAATAGAGTAGAGTAGAGTTAACTAAAATAGAGTAAAGTAGCATAGGATAGGGTAAAGTAGGATAGTATAGGGTACGATATTGTAGAGTAATGTAGAGCATAGTAAAGCATAGGAGAGTAGAGTGGATAAGAGCATGATAAGGTAGAGTAGAGCAGAATAGAGCAGAGGAGAGTAGAGGAGAGCAGAGAGAGCAGAAAAGAGGAAAAGAGAAAAGAGGAGTATAGAGGAGAAGAAAAGAGAGTAGAGTAGAATAGTACAGGATATGATAGGTTTTAATAGTAGGATAGAGTAGAGTAAAGTAGAGTAGATTAGAGCTTGGTTAGGCTAGGGTAGGCTGGGCTAGGATAGAGTATAGTTTAGTAGAGTAGAGTACACTAGTATAGAGTAGAGTAGAGGAAAGTAGAGTTGAGTAGAGTAGAGTAAAGATGAGTAGAGTAGTGTAAAGTAGAGTAGAGTAGAGTAGAGTAGATTAGTGTATAATAGAGTAAAGTAGAGTCAAGTAGAATAGAGCAGAGTAAATTGAAGTATAGTAGGATAGAGTCGAGTAGAGTAGAGTAAAGTAGAGTAGGGTATAGTAGAGTAAAGTGGAGTAGAGTAGGGTAGGGTAGAGTAGAGTAGAGTAGACCTATGTAAGGCTAGGTTAGGCTAAGTAAGCCTAGAAAATGTTAGGTTAAGCTAGACAAGGATAGAGTAGAGTGGCATAAAGTAGAGTATAGTAAAGTAGAGTAGAGTAGAGCTACATTAGGCTAAGCTATGCTAGGCTAGGGTAATATTGGTTAGAGTAGACTAGAGTAGAGAAGAGTATAATAGAGTAGAGTAGAGTCGGTAGGGTATGGTAGTGTATGGTAGGGTATAGTAGGGAAGGGTTGGATAAAGTATAGTTAGGTATGGTCGAGCTAGGTAGAGTATACTAGAGTTAGGTTAGTAAAATTAGGCTAGGCTACGTGATTCTTGACTAGAGTAAGGTAGAGTAGAGTGAAGAAGAGTAGAGTAGAGTAGTGTAGAGTAGGGTAGAGTGGGGCTAGTCTAGGCTAGGTTATGTTAAGCAAAGCTAAGCTAGGCAAAGCGAAGGTAAGCTTGAGTGGAGGAGAGAAGATCAGAGTAGAGTAGAGCACAAAAGAGTAGGGTAGAACAGAGTAGAGAAGAGTAGATTAAAGTTGTGCTAAGCTAAGCTAGGATACAGCATTTTAGAGTGAAGTAGAGTTAATTAGAGTAGCATAGGATTTTCTAGACTAGACTATGTAAGGCTAAGCTAGAGTAGAGTAGAGTAGAGTAGATTAGAGAAGAGTAAGGCTAAGCAAGGATATAATAGGCTAGAGTAGAGTAGAGTAGATTGGATTAGAGTAGAGTAGAGTATAGTAAAGTAGAGTAGAGTAGACTAGAGTAATGTAGAGAAGAAATGTTTTTGACTTTCCTTATGTTTTCGAACGTTAGAAGAGAAGAGTAAAGCAAAATAGAGTAAAGTACAGTAGAGTAGGGTAGAGTAGAGTTGAGTAGAGTAGTGTAGATTAATATACTGTAGCATAGCATTGGGTAGGGTAAGGTATAAAGTATTGTAGGATTGGGAAGAGTAGGTTATGGTAGGGTAGGGTATTGTTGGGTAGGGTAGGATAGAGGAGAGTAGATTAGAGAAGAGTAGAGTAGAATAGAGCTAAACTTGGCTTTGCTAAGTAAACTAGAGTAGAGTAGAGTAGAGTAGAGTAGAGATGAGAAGAGTAGAGTAGAGTAGAGTAGGCAAGAGTAGCGTAAAGTAGAGTAGTACTAGATTAGGCTAGAGTATAATCGAGTGAAGTTGAGTTGAGTAGAATAGCATAAAGCTAGGCTTGGCTAGGCTATGCTATGCTTGGCAAGGCTTGGTTAGAGTAGAGTAGAGTAGAGTTGAGAAGAGTTTGGCTAGGCTAGGCTAGGGTAGGCTAAAGTAGAGTATAGTAGAATATAGTAAAGTATAGTAGCATTTAGTAAGGTAGGGTTTGGCAAGGTGGGGTAGAGTATGGTAGAGTGGGATATGAAAGGATAGGATAGAGAAGGGTATGGTAAGGTAGAGTAGAATAGAGTAAAGTAGAGTTGAGTAGAGCTTGATTGGTCTAGGCTAGACTAAGAAAGGCTAGGCTAGGTTAGGCTAAAATAGGTAAGGCTATGGTAGGCTAGAGTAGAGTCAAGTAGAGTAGAGTATGGTAGATTAGGATAGGGTAGGGTAGAGTAGTGTAAGGTAGGATAGGGTATAATAAGGTAACGTAGGATAGAGTAGAATAGAGTAGAGTTCAGTTAGGTAAGCCTAGGCTAGGCTAGAGTAAGGTAGAGTAGAGTAAAGTAGAGTAGAGAAGAGAAGAGTAGTGTAGAGGTGAGTAGAGTAGAGTAGAATAGAATAGAGTAGAGTAGAGTAGATAGAGTAGAGTAGAGGTAGGTTAGTATAGGCTAGGCTAAGCTAAGTAAAGCTATGCTAGGTTAGGTTAGGATAGGCTAGGCTAGTGTTGAGTAAAGTAGAGTATAGTAAAGTAGAGTAAAGTGGTGCAGAGTAGAGTAGACTTGAGTAGAGTAGGGTAGGGTAGAGTAGGGTTAGGATGGGTAGGGTAGGATTGGGTAGGGTAGGGCATAGTAAGGTTGGGTATGGTATGGTAAATTAGGGTTGGGTAGGGTAGAGTAGAGTAGAGTAGAGTTAGGTTAGGTTAGGTTAGGCTAGGCTAGGCTAAGTTAACGTAGAGTAGACTAGAGTCAGGTAAGTCTAGGCTAGGTTAGGTTGGAATAAGCTAGGCTAAGCTAAGCGAGAGCAGAATAAAGGAGAGTAGAGTAGAGATGAGCAAAGTAGGGCAAAGTAAAGCAGAGCATTGTAAAGAAGAGTAGAGTAGGTAGTGTTAGGCTCGGCTAAGTAAGAGTATAATATAGTGAAGTAAAGTAGAGTAGCATATGGTAAACTAGAGTATAGTAGAGGAGAGTAAAATTAGGCTAAGTTAGGCTAGGCTAGAGTAGTGTAGAGTAGAGTAGAGTAGAGTATAGTAAAGTCAAGTAGAGTAGAGGAGAGTAGCATAGCATAGGATAGGATAAGGTTGGGTAGGGTAGGGCAAGATAGGGTAGGGTAGGGAAGGGTAGATGAGAGGAGAAGAGAATAGTGTAGAGTTGATCTGAGTTAAGTTGAGTTTAGTTGAGTTAAATTTCGTTGAGTTTCGTTGAGTTGAGTAGCATTACGTATCGTAGGATAGGGAAGGGTAGGGTAGGGTAGGATATGGTAAGGCAGAGTAGAGCAGAGTGGAGGAGAATAAAGAAGAGTAGAGTAAAATAGAGTAAAGCTAAGTTAGGCTAAGCTAAGGCTAAGTAATGATAGGCAAGGAAAGGCTAGGCTAAGATATTATAGAGTAGAGTAGAGCAGAGTAGAGTAGGATAGAGTAGAGTACAATAGCATATGATTGGGAAGGGTTGGGTAGGGTAGGATAGAGTAGTGAAGAGTGGAGTGGAGTAGAGCATAGCAGAGTAAGGTAGAGTAGGATAGGGCTGGGTAGGGTAAGGTAGGGTAGGGTAGAGTATTGTATAGTAGAATAGAGTAGAGTACAATAAAGTAGAGTAGAGCTATGTTAGGCCCAGCTAAGATATGCTAAACATTATGAGGCTATGCTAGGGTACACTTGAGTAGAGTAGAGTAGCATTGGGTAAGTTAGGGTTGGATAGGGTAGGGTATGATAAGGTTCAATTCTATTCTATTCGGTTCGGTTCAGTTCATATCGATTCTTTTCGATTCAGTTAGGTTTAAATCTGTTCAATTTGGTTAGGTTTTTTCGGTTCGATTTGGTATAGTAGAGTATAGTCGCGTAAGGTAGGGTAGGGTAGGATAGTGTAGGGTAAGGTTTGGTACGTTAGGGCGGGGTATAGTATCGTAGGGGAGGGTAGGCTATGGTAGGGTAGGGTAGAGTAAAGTAGAGTAGAGTAGAGCTAGGTTAGGCTAAGCTATGTAAGGCTAAGCTTGGCTAGACTAGGATCAGTAAGAGTATAGTAGAATAGCATAGGGTATGGTAGGGTAGGGTTGGCAGGGTAAGGTTGGTAGGGTTGGGTTGGTAGGGTAGGATAGGGTAGACTAGGGCAGTGTTCGATTCAGTTCAGTTTGGTTCGATTCTACCAGTTCAACTCAGTTCCCCTCGGTTTTGTTCGGTTTTTTTCGGTTCTATTCAATTCAATCTGGTTCGGTTCACTTCAGTTCATTTCGATTCTGTTCAGTTCGATTTATTTTGATTCAATTTTGTTTCGTTTTGTTTGGTTTGGTTCAATTCGGTTTTGTTCAGTTCGGTTCGATAGAGTAAAGTACTGTAGAGTAGGATAGGGTAGAGTAGGGTGGGGTAAGGTAAGGTAGCATAGTGGAGGGTAGGGTAAGGCTTGGTAGGGTAATGCAGGATAAGGTTGGATAGGGTAGAGTAGAGTAGAGTGGAGGAGGGTATAGTAGAGTAGAGTAAAGTAGAGTTGAGTAGAGTAGAGTAGAGTTAGGTTAGGCTAGGCCAGGCTAGGCTATGCTAGGCTCAGCTATGCTAGGGTAGGCTAGAGTAGAGTAGAGTAAAGTAGCATAGGGTAGGGTGGGGTAGGGTAGGGTAGTGTAGGGTAAGTTATGGTTTGATTTTGTTTAGTTCGATTCAGTTCGGTTTGGTTTGGTTCGGATCTGATCGATTCCGTTCGGTTCAATTCGATTCGATTTGGTTAGATTCAATTCTTTTCGGTTCGATTTGATTCAGTTCGGTTTGGTTTGGTTTGGTTCGGTTCGGTTTGGTTTTGTTTTGTTTGGTTTTATTTTAAAAATAATTAATATCCTTATAATATATAATATATATACACACACATAAATTGCTAACAAATTATACCTTGAGTAACACTCATGTCAAAAAATTTTAATTTTACTTTTTTTAACCTAAGGAGTAATCAAATGTATTATATTGTTGATATACAAAATAATATTTTGTTTTGTTATTTTTAGTATATAAATTAATATTTTATCTTTTTATTTTATAATTAAAAATAAAGCTAATAAATACCTAGAAAATATTTTTTGAAAATTAAAAAATTAAAACAGTTAATATAAACTATTATTTATTAAAATAAATATAATATGTTTTAGTTTTGTATAATTATTTATTAAACCACACTTAGACTCTATACATTTTTCAAACTATTAGATTCTTTTATTATGTAATAAGTAAATTAATCTTAATATTTTAAAATAAAAAAAAAGTTGTTAAATATAATTGAACTAACAGTAATGATATATCTTTTATAAAAATTAAATATTTCAATGTTTGATTTTATTTTATTTTTTATGAAAGTGCATTGATAAAAAAATGAAAAAATATTTTATACAACAAATAAAATTCAAAATAATTAAAATAAAAAGGTAGACAAATATTTCTAATAGTTTCATTGGTTTATTCATTATAAATTTTTACTAAAATAGTTGTACATTTCATGTTGTTGATTATGTGATGGTCCTTTTCATAATATGCTTTGTGGAATAGCCACAAAATTAGTTGCCTTCCAAATTATAGCTTCTTATGAAGTTATGGTTAGCTCATGATTTTTGCTCTCTTTTGATGTTTGTAAATTTTTTATGCATTTGCATCCATGGTTAAAAACTTTTCATTATATCAGACAAAAAGAAAAAATGTCTCATAGTTTGTTAATAATCCTTAAAAATTGTAAATTATGAAGTGTTAATTATTTTATATTTTTTCATATAATACAATTTATGGAACTATCACAAAAATATTGACAATCCAAATTATGAAATTTTAGAAAAGTTCAATGGTGGTTAACAAATGGGTTTTGTTAGCTTTTGACATCTACGTAATTTGTTTTATATTGTTTTACCTAGAATAAGAATTGTCACTGTTTCAAACCAATAGACAAATATGCATACTACTTGTTCAGAGGGTTTTTGTTTATTTTTGAAGTATAAAATAAAGAATAATTGAATTTGAAATCTATTTTTTGCTTAACATTTTGTAGATATAGTCATATTTAAATAAACTTTATAAATAAATATATAATATTATAGGTAAATTTTACTTGTTCATGGCAAAAAAAAATTTTAAGTAGGTAAATTTGATCTTTAAAATGGTTTCATGCTTCTTATTTTTCATGTTAACTAATAATAATGATATATATTTTGGAGAAATTTAAAATTGTGATATACACTATTCTTTATAATTTCCATTTTATTTTAGTTTGAAATTTTTTTAATAACTATTATAAAAAAATATAAATAAAATTATAATAGCTTGAAACTCTATGGTCCTAAAGCATAAAAAATAAACTTAATCGAGCCATTAATATACAAACAAAAGAAAACAATAATAACATAACATATAAATAAACAAGCAACTAAAAACCTAAAGATCATCATTCTAAATATAAAAATAAAATATGCCTAATATCAATATAACTTAGTTACCTTAAACTAAAAGGATAAAAATATAAATCGTTAGTGTTATCACTTCATATTTCTATGATCTAATATACCTTATTTTGCTTTATATAAAGTATATTTATATTATAAGAACAAAGGTAGTAAATTAAAATAAGAAATTTAATTATTATTATTTTTGTTTAAAAATACTTTGATTTATTAAAATATTGCATTTGTTTAATCATATTTTAAGATGATATTTATCAAATTAAAAATAATTTTAAAAGGTTAATTATACACTTTTATAAGCACATCGTTAAGTTTTTTTAATTAAAAAATAACACATAGTTTGACGAAAATAATTAATAATTTTATTCATAAAAAATAATGAAAGAAAGAAATTTTTTTTATAAAAAGTGAATAATATTTTATTCATTTTAAAATATAACTATTTTATGAAGTCACTATACATAATAAATTTATTCAAAATTACCTTTAAAAATAAACTTAAATGGCAATATCTACATCACATCACTCATACATTTTAAAATTATTAAAAAAAACATTTGAAAAATATTTTTTATATTTTTTTATTGATTAAATATTTTTTAGATTTTTTAAAATGTTTTCACTCAGTAATAAAAAATCTAATAAAAGACAAAATATTTTTTTACTTTAAGAATGTGATAGGTAAAAATTTTCAAAAGAAAAAATTTTTTAAATAAATATTACATGAAAGTTATTATGTTTTTTACAATTATGTGATAAAATATGTTGAGTGATACTCTCTTTTATAATAATTTGGTTTGTTTCATTATTTTTAAATATTTGCTTCTATTGAAAAATAATATAGAGTAGAATTTAAATATTATTTTAAAATAGTTGATTTTTTTTTGAAGATATAAAAATTACTAAAATAAAGATTTTAAACTTAACCCTTTTATAAAAAATTTCTTGGAATAGATTTTTTGGAAATTTCTAATAATGTAAAAATAAAATATTTTATTACAAATTTGGATAAAAATATTTTTAATAAATATTATTTTTTAAAAGAATTTTAAAAAATTCTTATTAATTTATTAAACTCATACATTATTTGCAAAGTAGTATCGTAAGAGTCTTTTTGTAGTTTTGTAGAATAAATTAATCTTTTTCATAATAGTTGATAAAAATCATGATTAAAATTAAATGTTTTTAATAAATAAACATTATCTTTTGTTTAATTTTTGGATTAAAAATTTTTTTAAAAAATTAAAAAAATTTTATCTTCATAAGGTATTAGTTTTTAAATTAAACTTTTTAAAGAAAATTCATGTCTACTATACAAATGATGGTAGCAAGTACAAGACTCTTGAAGATTCAAAAACTTAACAATGAAATAGAGTAGAGTAGAGTAGAGCAGAGTAGAGTAGAGAAGAGCAACATAGAGTAGAGCAAAGTAAGACAGAGTATACTAGAGTAGAGTACAATAGATTAAAATGAAGTAGAGAGGAGTAAAGAAGAGTAGAGTAGAGTAGTGCTAGGCTAGGCTAGGTTAGGTTAGTCTAGATTAGAGAATAATAGAGTGAAGTAGAGTAGAGTAAAGTAACATGGGGCTAGTCTTGGCTATGCTACGCTATATTTGGCTAGGCAAGGCAAGAGTAGAGTAGAGTATGGTATAGTAAAGTAGAGTAGAGTAAGGCTAGGCTAGGCTAGGTTATGTTAATCTAGGCTAAACTAGGGTTGGGCAGAGTAGAGTAGAATAATATATATTAGGTCAGAGAAGAGTAAAGAGGAGTAGAATAGAGTATAATAGAGTAGAGTGGAGTAGAGTAGGCTTGGCTAGGCTAGGCTACATTAGGTAAGGCTATGCTAGGTTAAGCTTGGCTAGGATATGCTAGAGTAGAGTAGATTAGAGTAGAGTAGATCAAAATAAAGTAAAGTATAGTAGAATTAAATAATGTTAATCTTTGTTAAACTAGCATAGATTAAAGTAGAAAAGAGCAAAGTAGAGTAGCAATAGGTTAAGTTAAGCTTAGCTAGGCAAGACTAGAATAAAGTATAGTAGAGTAAAGTAGAGTAGAGTAGAGAAGAGTATGGCTAGGTTACCTTGGTAGGTTAGGTTAAGCTATGTTTGGCTTGGCTAAGCTCAACAAGGCTAACTTAGGCTATGCTAGAGTAGAGTATATTAGAGTAGAGTAGAGTAATATAGAGCAAAGCAGAGTAGAGAAGAATAAAATAGGGCAGAGCCGAGTAGAATAGAGAAGAGTAGAGTAAAGAAGAGTAGAGAAGTGTATAGCAAAGCAGAGTAGAGTAGAGAATTGTAGAATAAAGTAGAGTAGAGTAGAGTAGGGCATAGAAGAGTATAGTAGAACGGAGTAGTTCGAAGCTAGGCTATAGTATAATAGAGTAAAGTAAAGTAGAGTAACACAAGGCTATGGTAGGTTAGGCAATGTTAGGCTAGAGTACTATAGAGTATAATTGAGTAGAGTTATATTAGGTTAAGCAAGGTTAAGTAAAGCTAGGTTAGGCTAGGGTAAGTTAGAGTAGAGTAGATTAGCATAGGCTATGGTATGATAGGGTAAGATAGGATAGGGTAGGATAGAGTAGAGTAGAGTAAAGCATAGTATAGCAGAGCAAAGTATAACAAAGTAGAGTAGAGTAAAGCAGAACAGAGCAGAGTAGAAGAGAGTAGAGTTGAGTAGAGTAGAGCAAAGCAAAGAAGAGTAGAATAGAGCATAGTAAAGTAGTGTAGAGTAGAGCAGATAAGAGAAGAGTAGAGGAGAGAAGAGTGGAGTAGAGTAAAGTAGAATAGAGCAGCATAACATAGGATAGGATAGGGTAAGGTAGAGTTTAGTAGAGTAGAATAGAGTAGAGTAAAGTAAAGCTAGGTGAGGCTAAGTTAAGAAGGGCAAAGCTAGGATAAGAAGGGCTAGGCTAAGCTTGGTTATGTTGGGCTCTGTTATGTTTAAGTAGATTAGAGTAGAGTAGAGTAAAGAAGAATAGAGTATAATAGAGTAGAGTAGAGTAGTGAAGAGTAGAGTAGGTTAATGTAGAGTTATGTAGAATAGAGGGTTGAGAAGAGTAGAGTAGAGTTGAGTAGAGTAAAGCATAGTAGTGCTAGGTTAAGCTAAGCTAGGCTAAACTTAGTAAGGCTAGGTAATGCTAAGCTAGTCTAGGCTAGGGTATGCTTTTGTAGAGTAGAGTAGAATAGAGTAGAGTAGAGTAAAATAGAGTAGAGTAGAGTAAAGTAGCATTTGATAATGTAGGGTAAGGTAGGGTATTATAATCTAAGGTAGAGTAGAGTGAAGTAGAGCAGAACATAATAGGGAAGAAAGGAGTAGAGAAGAGTATAGTAGAGTAGAGTATAGTAGAAGAAAATAGAGTAAAGCAGAGCATAAAAGAGTAGAGTAGAGGAAAGCAAAGTAAAGCATAGAAGGGTAGAGCAAAGATGAGCATAGCAGTGAAGAGTAGAGTAGAGTAAAATAGAGTAGAGTAGAGGAGAGTAGGGGAGAGCAGAGTAGAGTAGAGATAAGTAGAGTAGAGTGGAGGAGAAGAGAAGAGAAGAGAGTAGAGTAGAGTAAAGTAGCATAGGAGGATAGGGTAGGATAGGATAGGGTAAGGTAGGGTAGAGTAGGATAGTGTTGAGTGGAGTAGAGTATAACAAAGCTTTATTAGGTAATACAAGGTTAGGCCAAATGAGAGAAGAGTACAGAATATTAGAATATAATAGAATAGAGTAGAGTATAGTATAATATAGTAGAATAGAGTAGAGTATAGAAGAGTAGAGTAATGTAGAGTAGAATATAGTAGAGTATAGTATAATATAGTAGAGTAAAATAGAGTACAGTAGAGTAGGGCAGAGTAGAGTAGAGTAGAATAGTGTAGATTAGAGAAGAGTAGAGTTGAGTTAGGCTAAGTTATCATTGAGTCGAATATAGTAGGGTACAGTAGAGTATAGTAGAGCATATTAGAGTAGGATAGTGTTAGGTTAGGCAAGTCT
This sequence comes from Vanilla planifolia, assembly GCA_023846275.1. Lineage (NCBI taxonomy): Eukaryota > Viridiplantae > Streptophyta > Magnoliopsida > Asparagales > Orchidaceae > Vanilla > Vanilla planifolia. Next base: position 211,530 of record JAIUJO010000295.1, read on the forward strand.
AGGCTAATATATGGTAGGTTATGCTAGGCTAGAGTACAATATAGTAGAGTAGAGTAGAGCTAGGTTAGGCTGGGCTAGGTAAGAGTATATCAGTGCAGAGCAGAGTATAGTACAACAAAGTAAAGTAAAGTAGAGTAGAGTAGAGTAGATCTATGATATGCTATGCTAGGCTAGGCTAAATAAGGCTATAGTAGACTAGAGTAGAGTAAAGTAAAGTATAGCTCAATAGAGTAGAGCCAAGAAAAGAATAGTAGAGCAGAGAAGGGAATAGATGAGTAGAGCAGAGCAAAGCTAGGTTGGGCTAGGCTAGGCTATACTAGGCTAGGTGAGAGTAGAGTAGAGTAGAGTTGAGCAAGGTTAGGTTAGGCTAAGTAAGGCTAGGCTAGAGTAGTTGAGTAGAGTAGAGTAGAGTGGTGTAGAGCACTAAACTTGGCTCGGTTGGGCTAAGCTAGGCTAGAGTAATGCAGAGTAGAGTATAGTAGAGTAGAACAGAGCAGAGCAGAGCAAAGAAGAGAAGTATAGAGCATTATAGAGTAGAGCATAGCAAAGCATACTAGAGCAAAGAACAATAGTGTAGCATAGAGCATAGTAGAGCTGAGCAAAGTAGAGCAAAGAAAAGAAGAAGAGAGTAAAGCAGAGAAGAGAAGAGTATAGTAGAGCTGAGTGGAGTAGAGCAGAGTAGAGCAGAGTAGAGAAGAGCTAGGTAATGCTAGGTTAGAATAGAGTAGAGTTGGGTAGAGTTGAGTAAAGTAGAGTAAAGTAGGGTAGAGCTAGTTTAGGCTAGGTTAGTTATGCTAGGCTAGGCTAGGCTAGCTAACACTAGAGTAGAGTAGAGTAGAGTAGAGTAGAGTATAGTGGAGTAGAGCTTTTTTAGGCAAGGCAAGGCTAAAATAAGCTATAATAGAGTAGAGTAGAGTAGAGTAGAGTAGAGTAGATAGTGTAAAACAAAGTAGAGAAGAGTAAGGCAAAGAAGTGTAGAATAGAGCAGAGTAGAGCTTTATAATGTAGAGCATAGTAGAATAGAATAAAGTAGAGTAGAGAAGAGCAAAGCAGACTAGAGCTCTATTAAGCTAAGCTAAGCTAGGCTAGCATAGAGTAGAGTATAGTAGAGAAAAGTTAGGTTAGGCTATGACACAGTATAGTAGAATTCAGTATAGTGGAGTAGTGCAAGTAGAGTAGAGCAGAGCATGGCAAAAAAGAGCAGAGTAGACTATAGTAGAGCTAAGTTAGGCTTGGCTAGGCTAAGCTAGACTAGGGTTGAGTAGAGTAGCATAAAGTAAAGTAGAGTAGAGCTAGGTTAAGCGAGGCTAGGCTAGGCTAGGCTAGAGTATAATTGAGTGGAGTATAGTACAGTAGAGTAGAGATGAGCTGAGTAGAGAGAGTAGAGTAGGGTAGAGCAAAATAGAGCAGAGCATAACAGAGGAGAGAAGATCTAGGTTAAGCAAGGCTAGGTGGGGCAAGGCTAGGGTAGAGTAGAGTAGAATAGAGTGAGGTTAGCATAAGCTAGGCTAGGCTAGCTTTGAGTAGAGTATAGAGTAGAGTAGAGTCCATTTGACTAGAGTAGAGTACAAAAGAGTAAAGTAGAGCTAGGTTAGGCTCACTTAGGCTAGGCTAGGATGCATTAGGGTAAGCTAGGCAAGGCTAGGCTAGAGTAGAGTAGAGCTATGTTAGGATAGGATAGGCTAATTAGGGTATAGTAGAGTAGTGTATAGTAGAGTAAACTAGAGTAGAGTAGAGTAGAGTAGAGTAGAATAAAATAGAGCTAGGTTAGGTAGGCTAGGCTAGAGTATAGTAGAGGAGAGAAGAGTAGAGCATAGTATAGTAGAGTAGAGTAGAGTAGAGCTGAGTATAGTAGAGCATTACTGAGAAATGTACAACAGAGTTGAGTGTAGTAGAGAAGAGCTAAGTTAGGCTAGGCTAGGCTAAAGAAGAGTTAGGTTAGGCTAGGTCAGGCTAGGCTAAGTAAGAGTAGAGTAAAGTAGGGTAGAGTAGAGTAGAGCTAAGTTTAGTTAGGCTAGGCTAAGCTAGGTTAGGCTAGGTTAGGCTAGGGTAGGCTTGGCTAGGCTAGAGTAAAATAAAATAGAGTAGAGTAGAGTAGCATAGCATAAAGTTGAGTAGAATCGAGCAAGGTTAGGCTAGGCAAGGAGGGCTAAGTTGGAGTATAATAGAGCAACATAGAGTATAACACAACAGAGCAGAATAGAGAACAAAAGAGTAAAGCAGAGTAGAGCAAGGTTAGGCAAAGATAAGCTAGGTTAAGCTTGAGTAGAGTAGAGTAGAGTAGAGTAGAGTGGAGCTAGGTTAGGCTAGGTTAGGCTAGGCTAGGTGAGGTTAGAGCAAAGTAGAGTATAGTGGAATAGAGTAGAGTAGAGAAGAGTATAGTAGAGCAGGGTAGAGTAGAGGAGAGAAGAAGAGTAGAACAAAGCAATGCGAAGCAGAGTAGAGTAGACTAGAGCAATACAGAGTAGTAGAGAGCCAAGTAGAGTAGAGTAGAGCAGAGCAAGGTTAGGCTACATGAGGCTAGGCTAGAGTAGAGTACGATAAGGTAGTATACAGTAGAGTAGAATCACACAGAGCATAACAGAGTATAGTAGAGCTAGGTTAGGTTAAGCTAAGCTATATTAGGTAAGGCAAGAGTAAAGTAGAGTGGAGTGGGGTAAAGTAGAGTTGAGTAGAGTAGATTAGAGTAGAGCAGAGAATAGTTGAGTAGAGCAATGTTAGGTTGGGCTAAGCTAGGTTATGCTAGGTAAGAGTAGAGTTGAGAAGAGTTGTTAGGTTAGGTTAGGCTAGGCTTACCTAAAGAAGAATGGAGTAGAGTAGAGTAGAGTAGAGCATAGCAGAGTAAAGTAAGGTAAAGTAGAGTAAAAAAGGGCTAGGTTGGGCTAGGCTAGGTTAGGCTAGGCTAGGCTAGGTTTGGTTAGGCTAGGCTAGAGTAGAATAAAGTAGAGTACAGTAAAGCTAGGTTAGATTATTCTAGGCTAAGCTAAAGTAGAGTAGAATAGAGTACAGCAAAGAAGAGTAGAGAAGAGTAGAGTAGAGTAGAGCAGAGTAGAGCATAACAGAATAAAGCAAATCGGAATGGAGCAGAGCAGAGCAGAGAAGAGCAGAGTAATGTAAAGCAGAGTAGATCAGAGTATAGTAATGTCAGGCTAGGAAAGGCTATACAAGGTTAAGCTAGGTTAGAGTAGAGTAGAATAGTGTAGAGTAGAGTAGTGCTTGTTAGGTTAGGCTTGGTAAGGTTAGGTTAGAATAGAGTAGAGTAGAGTGGAGTAGAGTAGAGTAGAGTAGAATATAGTGTAGTATAGTAAAGCATGATTAGAATAGGTTAGGCGAGGCCAGGCTAGGCTAGGCTAAGGCAGGTTTCGCTAGGCTAGAGTAGAGTAGAGTAGTGCTAGTTAGGTTAGGCAAGGCTAGGCTAGGTTATGGTAGAAGAGAGTAGAGTTGAGTAAAGTGGACTAGAGTTGAGTAGAGTAGAGTGGAGTAGAGTACTTCTAGGCTATGCCAGAGTAGAGTAGAGTATAGTAGATTAAAGGATAGCTAGACTAGTCTAGGCTAAGCAAGGTTAGGTTAGAGTAGAGTAGAGTAGAGTAGAGAAGGGGAGAGGAGAGGAAAGGAGAGGAGAGGAGAGTAGAGCAGAGCATAGTGGAGTGGAGTAGGGCAGAGCAGCATAGACAAAGTAGAGCAGAGCAAAGCTTGGTTAGACAAGGCTAAGCTAAGCTAGAGTAAAGTAAAGTAGGGTAGAGTTGAGCTTGGTTAGGCTAGGTTAGGCTATGCTAGGGTAGGCTTGGGCAAGCTTGATAATACTATGCAAGGCTAGAGTAGAGTAAAGTAGAGTAGAGCTAGGTATGCTAGGCTTGGCTAAGCTAACCTAAGCTAGAGTAGAGTAGAGTAGAATAGAGCAAAATAGAGTAGAGTAGAGTAGATTAGCATGGAGTGGAGTGGAGTAGCATAGAGTAGAGTAGAGTAGAGTGGAGGAAAGGAGAGTAGAGTAAAGGAGAGGAGAGAAGAGGAGAAGAGAGTAGAGCAAAGCATAGTGGAGTAAAACATAGTAGAATAGGGCAGAGTAGAACATAGTAAAGTAGAGAAGAGCATAGCTATGTTGAGTAGAGTAGAGCAATGCAAATCGGAATGGAGTAGAGAAGAGTAGAGTAGAGTAGAGCAGAGTAGAGCATAACAGAATAAAGCAAATCGGAATGGAGCAGAGCAGAGCAGAGAAGAGCAGAGTAATGTAAAGCAGAGTAGATCAGAGTATAGTAATGTCAGGCTAGGAAAGGCTATACAAGGTTAAGCTAGGTTAGAGTAGAGTAGAATAGTGTAGAGTAGAGTAGAGCAGAGTAGAGAAGAGTAGAGTAGAGCAGAGTAAAGAAGAGTAGAGAAGAGTAGAGTAGAGTAGAGCAGAGTAGAGCATAACAGAATAAAGCAAATCGGAATGGAGCAGAGCAGAGCAGAGAAGAGCAGAGTAATGTAAAGCAGAGTAGATCAGAGTATAGTAATGTCAGGCTAGGAAAGGCTATACAAGGTTAAGCTAGGTTAGAGTAGAGTAGAATAGTGTAGAGTAGAGTAGTGCTTGTTAGGTTAGGCTTGGTAAGGTTAGGTTAGAATAGAGTAGAGTAGAGTGGAGTAGAGTAGAGTAGAGTAGAATATAGTGTAGTATAGTAAAGCATGATTAGAATAGGTTAGGCGAGGCCAGGCTAGGCTAGGCTAAGGCAGGTTTCGCTAGGCTAGAGTAGAGTAGAGTAGTGCTAGTTAGGTTAGGCAAGGCTAGGCTAGGTTATGGTAGAAGAGAGTAGAGTTGAGTAAAGTGGACTAGAGTTGAGTAGAGTAGAGTGGAGTAGAGTACTTCTAGGCTATGCCAGAGTAGAGTAGAGTATAGTAGATTAAAGGATAGCTAGACTAGTCTAGGCTAAGCAAGGTTAGGTTAGAGTAGAGTAGAGTAGAGTAGAGAAGGGGAGAGGAGAGGAAAGGAGAGGAGAGGAGAGTAGAGCAGAGCATAGTGGAGTGGAGTAGGGCAGAGCAGCATAGACAAAGTAGAGCAGAGCAAAGCTTGGTTAGACAAGGCTAAGCTAAGCTAGAGTAAAGTAAAGTAGGGTAGAGTTGAGCTTGGTTAGGCTAGGTTAGGCTATGCTAGGGTAGGCTTGGGCAAGCTTGATAATACTATGCAAGGCTAGAGTAGAGTAAAGTAGAGTAGAGCTAGGTATGCTAGGCTTGGCTAAGCTAACCTAAGCTAGAGTAGAGTAGAGTAGAATAGAGCAAAATAGAGTAGAGTAGAGTAGATTAGCATGGAGTGGAGTGGAGTAGCATAGAGTAGAGTAGAGTAGAGTGGAGGAAAGGAGAGTAGAGTAAAGGAGAGGAGAGAAGAGGAGAAGAGAGTAGAGCAAAGCATAGTGGAGTAAAACATAGTAGAATAGGGCAGAGTAGAACATAGTAAAGTAGAGAAGAGCATAGCTATGTTGAGTAGAGTAGAGCAATGCAAATCGGAATGGAGTAGAGAAGAGTAGAGTAGAGTAGAGCAGAGTAGAGCATAACAGAATAAAGCAAATCGGAATGGAGCAGAGCAGAGCAGAGAAGAGCAGAGTAATGTAAAGCAGAGTAGATCAGAGTATAGTAATGTCAGGCTAGGAAAGGCTATACAAGGTTAAGCTAGGTTAGAGTAGAGTAGAATAGTGTAGAGTAGAGTAGAGCAGAGTAGAGAAGAGTAGAGTAGAGCAGAGTAAAGAAGAGTAGAGAAGAGTAGAGTAGAGTAGAGCAGAGTAGAGCATAACAGAATAAAGCAAATCGGAATGGAGCAGAGCAGAGCAGAGAAGAGCAGAGTAATGTAAAGCAGAGTAGATCAGAGTATAGTAATGTCAGGCTAGGAAAGGCTATACAAGGTTAAGCTAGGTTAGAGTAGAGTAGAATAGTGTAGAGTAGAGTAGTGCTTGTTAGGTTAGGCTTGGTAAGGTTAGGTTAGAATAGAGTAGAGTAGAGTGGAGTAGAGTAGAGTAGAGTAGAATATAGTGTAGTATAGTAAAGCATGATTAGAATAGGTTAGGCGAGGCCAGGCTAGGCTAGGCTAAGGCAGGTTTCGCTAGGCTAGAGTAGAGTAGAGTAGTGCTAGTTAGGTTAGGCAAGGCTAGGCTAGGTTATGGTAGAAGAGAGTAGAGTTGAGTAAAGTGGACTAGAGTTGAGTAGAGTAGAGTGGAGTAGAGTACTTCTAGGCTATGCCAGAGTAGAGTAGAGTATAGTAGATTAAAGGATAGCTAGACTAGTCTAGGCTAAGCAAGGTTAGGTTAGAGTAGAGTAGAGTAGAGTAGAGAAGGGGAGAGGAGAGGAAAGGAGAGGAGAGGAGAGTAGAGCAGAGCATAGTGGAGTGGAGTAGGGCAGAGCAGCATAGACAAAGTAGAGCAGAGCAAAGCTTGGTTAGACAAGGCTAAGCTAAGCTAGAGTAAAGTAAAGTAGGGTAGAGTTGAGCTTGGTTAGGCTAGGTTAGGCTATGCTAGGGTAGGCTTGGGCAAGCTTGATAATACTATGCAAGGCTAGAGTAGAGTAAAGTAGAGTAGAGCTAGGTATGCTAGGCTTGGCTAAGCTAACCTAAGCTAGAGTAGAGTAGAGTAGAATAGAGCAAAATAGAGTAGAGTAGAGTAGATTAGCATGGAGTGGAGTGGAGTAGCATAGAGTAGAGTAGAGTAGAGTGGAGGAAAGGAGAGTAGAGTAAAGGAGAGGAGAGAAGAGGAGAAGAGAGTAGAGCAAAGCATAGTGGAGTAAAACATAGTAGAATAGGGCAGAGTAGAACATAGTAAAGTAGAGAAGAGCATAGCTATGTTGAGTAGAGTAGAGCAATGCAAATCGGAATGGAGTAGAGAAGAGTAGAGTAGAGTAGAGCAGAGTAGAGCATAACAGAATAAAGCAAATCGGAATGGAGCAGAGCAGAGCAGAGAAGAGCAGAGTAATGTAAAGCAGAGTAGATCAGAGTATAGTAATGTCAGGCTAGGAAAGGCTATACAAGGTTAAGCTAGGTTAGAGTAGAGTAGAATAGTGTAGAGTAGAGTAGAGCAGAGTAGAGAAGAGTAGAGTAGAGCAGAGTAAAGAAGAGTAGAGAAGAGTAGAGTAGAGTAGAGCAGAGTAGAGCATAACAGAATAAAGCAAATCGGAATGGAGCAGAGCAGAGCAGAGAAGAGCAGAGTAATGTAAAGCAGAGTAGATCAGAGTATAGTAATGTCAGGCTAGGAAAGGCTATACAAGGTTAAGCTAGGTTAGAGTAGAGTAGAATAGTGTAGAGTAGAGTAGTGCTTGTTAGGTTAGGCTTGGTAAGGTTAGGTTAGAATAGAGTAGAGTAGAGTGGAGTAGAGTAGAGTAGAGTAGAATATAGTGTAGTATAGTAAAGCATGATTAGAATAGGTTAGGCGAGGCCAGGCTAGGCTAGGCTAAGGCAGGTTTCGCTAGGCTAGAGTAGAGTAGAGTAGTGCTAGTTAGGTTAGGCAAGGCTAGGCTAGGTTATGGTAGAAGAGAGTAGAGTTGAGTAAAGTGGACTAGAGTTGAGTAGAGTAGAGTGGAGTAGAGTACTTCTAGGCTATGCCAGAGTAGAGTAGAGTATAGTAGATTAAAGGATAGCTAGACTAGTCTAGGCTAAGCAAGGTTAGGTTAGAGTAGAGTAGAGTAGAGTAGAGAAGGGGAGAGGAGAGGAAAGGAGAGGAGAGGAGAGTAGAGCAGAGCATAGTGGAGTGGAGTAGGGCAGAGCAGCATAGACAAAGTAGAGCAGAGCAAAGCTTGGTTAGACAAGGCTAAGCTAAGCTAGAGTAAAGTAAAGTAGGGTAGAGTTGAGCTTGGTTAGGCTAGGTTAGGCTATGCTAGGGTAGGCTTGGGCAAGCTTGATAATACTATGCAAGGCTAGAGTAGAGTAAAGTAGAGTAGAGCTAGGTATGCTAGGCTTGGCTAAGCTAACCTAAGCTAGAGTAGAGTAGAGTAGAATAGAGCAAAATAGAGTAGAGTAGAGTAGATTAGCATGGAGTGGAGTGGAGTAGCATAGAGTAGAGTAGAGTAGAGTGGAGGAAAGGAGAGTAGAGTAAAGGAGAGGAGAGAAGAGGAGAAGAGAGTAGAGCAAAGCATAGTGGAGTAAAACATAGTAGAATAGGGCAGAGTAGAACATAGTAAAGTAGAGAAGAGCATAGCTATGTTGAGTAGAGTAGAGCAATGCAAAGTAGAGGAGAGAAGAGTAGAGCAGAGTAGAGAAAAACAAAGAGGAAGATAGTAGAGTAGATTAAAGAAGAAGAGAGTAGAGTAGAGTGGAGTAGAGTATATTAGAGTAGAGTAGAGTAGAGCTAGGTTATGCTAGGCTAGGTTAGAGTACAATAGAATAGAGTAGAGTAAAGAGTCGAGTAAAAGAGAGTAAAGGAGAGCATAGCAAAGTAGAAAGAGTAGAGCGAGCAGAGCAGAGCAAAGCAAAGTGAAGTAGAGTAGAGCAGAGTAGAGTAGGGTAGATAAAAGTGGACCGGATTGAGCAGAGAAAAGCAATGTAGAGAAAAGCTAGGTTAAGCTAGGATAGGCTAGGCTAGAGTAGAGTAGAGTTGAGTAAAGCTAGGTTAGGCTAGGCCAGGCTATGCTAGGCTAGGTTAGTGTAGAGTAGAGTAGGGTATAGTAGACTAGAGTAGAGTAGTGTAGAGCTAGGTTAGGCTAAGCTTGGCTAGGGTAGGCAAGGTTAGGCTAGGTCAGAGTATAGTTTGGTAGAGTAGAGTAGAGTAGAGGTCGATTAGACTAGGATAGAGTAGAGCTAAATGGAGCAGACCATAACAAATAAAAGTAGAGTATAGCAGAGCAGAGTGGAGTAGAGTAGAGCAATGCAGAGCAGAGTAGAGTAGAGCTAGGATAGGTTAAGCTAGGCCAGGCAAGGCTTGGTTATAGTAGAGTAAAGTAGAGTAATGTAAAGTAGAGTTTAGAAGGGTAGACTATAGTATATTAAAGAAGAGTAGATTAGAGTAGAGCTAAGTTAGGCTAGGCGAAGCTAGAGTACAGTGGAGTCGAGTAGAGTAGAGTAGAGTATAGTAGGGTACAGACAGGCTAGGCTAGGCTAGGTTAGGCCAGACTAGGATTGGGTAGGCTTTGATAGACTAAAGTAGAGTAGAGTAGAGTATAGTAGAGTAGAGCTAGGTTATGCTAGGTTAGGCTAGGCTAGAGTATAGTAGAGTAGAGTAGAGTGGAGTAGAGCATAGTAGAACATAGCATAGCAAAGTAGAGAAGAGCAAAGAAGAGCAGAGAAGAGAAGAGCAAAGCAAGTTTAGGCTAGACTAGGATTTTTAAGGCTATGTTAGGCTTGGCTAGGCTAGAGTAGAGTAGAGTAGTGTACATCAAGGTTAGGTTAGGAGAGGCTAGGCTAAAATATGCTATAGTAGACTAGAGTAGATTGGAGTAGAGATGAGAAGAATATAAGAAATCATAGTAGAGCTTGGTTAGGCAAGGCTAGGCTATGTTAGGCTAGGCTAGAGTAGAGCAAATAAGAGTAGAGTAGAGAAGAGTAGAGCAGAGCAAGGTAGAGCAAAACTAAGTAGATAAGAGCAGAGTGGAGTAGAGCAGTGGAGAGCAAAGTAGAGTAGAGCAAAGTAGAGAAGAGTAGAAGAGAGAATATCAGAGAAGAGAAAAGTAGAGGAAGGTATAGTAGAGTAGAGCAGAGTAGAGCTGAGCAAGGTTAAGCTAAGCTAAAGTATAGTAGAGTAGAGAAGAGTAGAGCTGAGTAGAGTAAAGTAGAGTAGAGCTAGGTTATGCTAGGCTAGGCTAGGTTAAGCGAGGCTCAGGTAAGCTAGGCTAGGCTACAATAGAGTTGAGTAGAGTAGAGTAGAGCAAGTTTAAGCTAGGCTAGGCTAAACAAGGGTAGAGTAGAGTAGACTAGAGTAGAGTAGAGCAGAGTAAAGCAGAGTAGAGTATGGTAAAGTAGAGCAAAGAAGAGTAGTGCAAAGTAGAGTAGAACAGAATAGAGTAGAGCAGAGCAGTACTAGGTTAGGGTAGGCTAGGCTAGGCATGGCTATGCTTTAATAGTGTGGAGTAGAGTAGAGTTAAGCTTTATTAGGCTAGGAAAGGCTTGGTTAAAGTAGAGTAGATTAGGGTAGGGTAGGGTGGAGTAGAGTATAGTAGAGTAGTGCTAGGATAGGCTAGGCTAGGCTAAGATAAGCTAGGGTAGAGAAAGGTAGAGTAGAGTTGTGTAGAGTAGAGCTAGGTTAGGGTAGGCTAGGCTATAGTAGAGTATAGTAAAGTAGGTTATAGTAGAGTAGAGTAGAGTAGAGTAGTGTAAAGTAGGGTAGAGCAGAGCATAACAGAGTAAAGTAGAAGAGAGTAGAGGAGAGTAGAGCATAATAGAACAAAGTAGAGTAGAGCAGAGTAGAGCAAAATAATGTAGAGTAGAGTAGGGTAGAGTAGAGTAGAGAAGAGTAGTGCTAGGTTGGATTATACAAGGCTGACATAGGCTAGAGTAGAGTATAGTAGAATAGAGCTACATTAGGCTAGGGTAGGCCAGGCTAGTAGAGTAGTGTAAAGCAAAGTAGAGCTAGCTTAGGCAAAGCTAGGTTAAGCTAGCGTAGGCTAGGATAGCCTAGAGTAGAGTAGAGTACAGTAGTGTGAAGTAAAGCTAGCTTAGCTTAAGCTAGGATATATTATAGCAGAGCATAGTAGAGTAGAGTAGAGAAGAGTAAGGAAGAGTAGAGCAGAGCAATGTAGTATAGAGTAGAGCAGAGTAGAGCTATGTTAGGCTAGTCTAAGCAAGGTTAAGCTATCTAGAGTAGTGTAGATTAGCACTAGGTTGGGCTTGATGAGGCTAGGCTTGGTTAGAGTTGAGTACAATAAAGTAGAGTAGAAAAGATTAGAACAAAGTAGAGTAGAGTAGAGTAAAGTAGAGCTAAGTTAAGTTAGGCTAAGCTAGGCTTGGTTAGGCTAGGCTAGGAAGGACTAGAGTAGACTAGAGTAGAGTAGAGCTAGGTTAGGCTAGGCTAGGCTAGAGTATAATTGAGTAGAGTAGAGTAGAGTAGAGCAAAGCAGAGTAGAGTGGTGCATAGCAGACTAGAGTAGAGCAAAGTAGAGCAAAATAGAGTAAAGCATAGTAGAGTAGAGTAGAGCAGAGCTAGGTTTGGTTAAGCTAAACAATGCTAAGCTAGAATAGAGTAAAGTAGAGTAGAGCAAGGTTAGGCTAAGCTAAGCTGGGTTGAAGTAGAGTAGAGTATAGTAGAGTAGAGTAGAGTCTAGTCGAGTAAAGTAGAGTATAATAAAGCCAAGTAGATCTAGGTAAGGCTAAGCTAGGTTAGGCTTGTTTGGGATAGGCTAATATATTGTAGGCTAGGCTAGGCTAGGCTAGAGTAGAGTAGTGTAGAATATAGTAGAGTAGAGCTAAGTTAGGCTAGGCTAAGCTAAATTAGGATAGAGTATAATAGAGTTTAGTAGAGTGGAGTAGAGTAGAATAAAGTAGAGTAGAGCAAAACAGAGATGAGTAGAGCAAAGCAATGCAGAGTAGTCCAAAGCAAAGAAAATTTTAGGAGCATAGAGCAGTGCAAAGAAGAGTAGAGAAGAGGAGAGCAGAGTAGAGTAGAGTAGTACAGAGTAGAAGATAGTAAAGTAAAGTAGATTAGAGTAGAGTAGAGTAGGGTACAGTAGTGTAGAGTAAAGTATAGTAGAGTAAAGTAGAGCTAGGTTAGGCTAGGCTAGGCTAAGCAAGAGTAGAGTAGAGCAGAGTATAGTAGAGTATAGTAAAGCTAGGATAGGCAAGGCTAAGCTTGAGTACAATAGAGAAGAGTAAAGTAAATTTGAGCAAAGTAGAGTAGAGTAGAGCAGAGCCAAGTTAGGCTAGGCTTGGCTAGAGTCAAGTAATGTAGAATAGAGTAGAGCAGAGCTAGGTTAGGCTAGACTAGGAAAACCTAGGTAAGAGTAGAGTAGAGTGTTATAGAGCAGTGCAGAGCAAAGTAGATTTGAGAAAATTAGAGAAGGGTAAAGAAGAAAAAAGCAAAGTAGAGCATAGTAGAGTAGAGCAAAGTAGAGTAGAGCAAAGCATAACAGACCAGAGAAGAGAAGACCAGAGTAGAGTAGAGTAGAGTATAACTTGGTTAGGTTAGACTAAACTAGGGTAGTTAGAGTACAGTAGAGTAGAGTAGAGTAGAGAAAGATTAGGCTAGGCTTTAATAGAATATAGTTGAGTAGAGTATAGTAGAGTAGAGTAGAGCTAGGTTAAGCTAGGCTAGGCTAAAGTACAATAGAGTAGATTAGAGTAGAGTAGTGCATAGTAGAGTAGAGAAGAGTAGAGTAGAGTAGAGTAGAGCAGAGCAGGACATAGCATAGAAGAGTAGAGTAGAGTAGAGCTAGGTTAGGCTAGGCTTGGCTGGGCTAGGCTAGGCTAGGCATGACTAGAGTAGAGTAGAGCTAGGTTATGCTTGGGTAAGCTAGGCTAAGTTAGGTATAATAGAGTAGAGTATATTAGATTGGAGTAGAGTAGAGTAGAGTAAAGTAGAACAGAGCTAGGTTAGGTTAGGCTAGGCTAGGGTAGGCGAAGAAGGGCTAGGCTAGGCTAGGGTAGAGTAGAGTAGAGTAGGGTAGAGTAAAGTAGAGTAGAGTAGAGCTAAGTTAGGCTAGGCTCAGTTAAGTTAGGCTAAACAAGGCTCGAGTAGAGTAGAGTACAATAGAGTAGAATAGAGTGCATAAGAGTAGAGTAGAGTAGAGAAGAGTAGAGTAGAGTAAGACAGAGTAGAGAAGAGTAGAACAGAGGTGAGCATAACAGAGCAGAGTAGAGTATTACAGGATGGAGCTGAGCTGAGCTGAGGTGAGCTGAGCTATCTAGAGCAAAGCAGAGTAGAGCTAGGTTAGTCTAGGTTTGCCTAGGTTAGTTTAGAGTAGAGTACAATAAAGTAGAGTAGAGTAGAGTAGAGTGGAGTTGACTATAGTAAAGTATAAAAGAGCTAGGTTAGGCTAGGTTAGACTAGGCTAGAGTAGAGTAAAGTAAAGTAGATAAGAGTATAGTAGGGTTGAGTTGAGTAGAGCTATGTTAGGCTAGGCTTATGCTAGGCTCGAGTAGAAAAGGAGAGTTGAGCAAAGCAAAGCAAAGTAGAGTAGAGTATAGTAGAGTAGAGAAAAGTATAGCAGAGCAGAATAAAGTAGAGTAGAGCAGAGTAGAGCTAGGTTAGGCAAGGCTAGGATATGTTAAGCTATAGTAGAGTAGAGAAGAGCTAAGTTAGGCTAGGATAGGTTAGGTTAGGTTAGAGAAATGTAGAGTAGAGTAGAGTGGACTAGAGTATAGTAGAGTAGAGTAAATTGGTTTAGAGTAGATAGAGTAGAGCTTGGATAGGCTAGGCTAGGCTCTAATAGAGTAGAGTAGAGCAGAGCAGAGCAGAGTAGAGTAAAGTAGAGTAAAGTATAGTATAGTAGAGCAGAGCAAAGTGGAGTAGGGCAGAGCAGAGTAGAGCAGAGTAGAGTAGAGTTGAGTAGTGTAGAGTAGAGTAGAGTAGAGTAAAAAAGAGTGAAGTAGAGTAGAGTTGAGTTGAGTAGAGTAGAGTGGAGTAGTGTGTAGTAGAGTAGAGTAGAGTAGAGTAGAGCAGAGTAGAGTAGAGTAGAGCAGAGTAGAGCTAAGTTAGGTTAGGCTATGCTCAGCTAGGCTAGGCTATGGTTAGGTCGGCTAAGCTAGACTATATTAGAATAGAGTGGAGTACAGTAGAGTTAGGTTAGGCATAGTTAGGCTAGGCTAGCCTAGGCTTATTTTGAGTAGAGTAGAGGTGTGTAGAGTAAAGAGAGCATAATAGAGTAGAGTACAATAGGTTAGAGTAGAGTACAGTATAGTTGTGTAGAGTAGAGTAGAGTAGAGCAAGGTTTGGCTAGGCTGGGCTAGGCTCGGGTAGGGTAGAGTCTAGTAGCGTACAGCAATGTTAGGTTAAGCTTGGCTAAGCTAGGCTAAGCTAAAGTAGAGTAGTGTATAGTAGAGTAGAGTAGAGTAGAGTAGAGCAAAGAAGAACATAGTAGAGAGCAGCAGAGAAAAGTGAACCAAACTAGAGTAATGCTGAGTAGAGTAGAGGTAGTTTAAACTAGGCTAGGTTAGGCAAGGTTATGCTAGGTTAGCCTAGGCTAGAGTAGAGTAGAGTAAAGCAGAGTAAAGAAGAGCAAAGTAGAGTAGAATAGAATAGAGTAGAGTAGAGTAGAGAAGCACAGAGTAGAGTAGAGTAGAGTAGAGTAGAATAAAGAAGAGTAAGATAGAGTAGAGAAGAATAGAGTAGAGTAGAGCTAGGTTAGGCTAAGTTAGGCTAGGTTAGGCTAGGCTAGGCTATGTTAGAGTAGAGTAGAGTATAGTAAAATAGGGTAGAGTATAGTAGAGTAGAGTAGAGTATAGTATAGTATATTATAGTTGAGTAAATTAGAGTAGAGTTGTTTAGAGTTGAGTAAATTAGTATAGGCAAGTCTATGCTAATCTTGGAAAGGTTAGGCTAGGCTGGAGTAGTTTAGAGTTGAGAAAAGTATGTAAAGCTTAGGATATGTTAAGTTAAGCTAAGCTAGGCTAAAGTAGAGTAGTGTGGAGTAGAGTGAAGCAAAGTGGAGTAGAGGAGAGCATAGTAGGGAGCAGTAGAGCAAAATTGAACAAAGTATAACAGTAATTAGCAGAGAAGAGAAAACATAACAGAGCAGAGCTAGGTTAAGCTATGCTAGGCTATGCTAGGTTATGCCAGGTTTGGCTAGGCTAGAGTAGAGTAGAGTAGAGTAGAGCTTGGTTAGGTTAGGCTAAGTTAGAGTAGAGTAGAGCAAAGCAGAGTAGAGTAGAGTAGAGCTAGGTTAGGCTTGGCTAAGCTAGAAAACGCTTGGCTGGGCAAGGCTAGGCTAGAATGAAGAAGAGTAGAGTAGAGTTTAGAAGAGCTATGTTTGGCTAGGCTAGTTTAGAGTACGATAGAGTAGAGGGGAGCAGAGATGAGTAGAATAGAGCATAACTAGATTTGGCTTGGCTAGATTAGAGAAGAGTAGATTAGAGCAGAGCTAGGTTAGGCTAGGTTAGACAAAGCTAAGTTAGAGTAGAGTAGAGTAGAATATATTAAATTAGAGTAGAGTAGAGTAAAGTAGAGTAGAGCTAAGTTAGGTTATGCTAGGCTAGAGTAGAGTGGAGTTGAGTATAATGAACTAGAATAGAGTAGAGTAGATCAAGGTTAGGCTAGGCTAGGCTAAACTAGGCTAGAGTGGAGTAGACTTGAGTAGAGAAGAGTAGAGTAGAATAGAGTAGAGTTGAGGAGAGCAGAGTAGGGTAGAGTAGAGAAGAGAAAATCAGAGTAGTTTAGAGTAGAGGAAAGACGAGCAGAACAAAGCAGAGGAGAGCAGAGCGAAGTAGAGAAGAGTATAACAAAGTAGAGAAGACAAGAGTAGAGCAGAGTAAAGTAGAGCTAGGTTAGGAAAAAGCTAGACTAAGCTAGGTTGGAGTAGAGTAAAGTAAAATAGAGTAGAGTAAAGTAGAGTAGAGAAGAGTAGGGTAGGGTAGAGTAGAGTATAGTTGGGTAGGGTAGAGTAGAGTTTAGTGGAGTAAAGTTAGGTTAGGCTAAGCTATGTTAGGCTAGACTAGGCTAGGCAAGAGTAAAGTAGAGTTGAGTATAGTAGAGCTCGATTAGGTTAGGATAGGCAAGAGTATAATAGAGCAGAGTATAGTAGAGTAGAGGAAAGCAGAGCATAGTAGAATAGAGTAGTACAAAATAGAGCAGAGTAGAGTAGAGCTGAGCTGAGTAGAGTAGAGCTAGGTTAGGCTAAGCTAGAGTGGAGTATAGTAGATTAGAGTAGAGTAGAGTAAAGTAAAGCTTGGTTAGGCTAGCTTGGCTATGCTAAGTTAGAGTAGAGTGGAGTAGAATATAATATAATAAGGTTGAGCAAAGTTGAGTACAGTTAAGTAGAGTAGAGATAGGTTAGTCTTGTCTAGGCTAGGCTAGACTATGGTAAAGTAGGCTAAGCAAGTCAAGGCTAGGCTAGAGTAGAGTAGAGTAGAGTATAGTAGAGTAGAGAAAGATTGAGCGAGGCTAGGTTATGCTCGAGTAAACTAGGCTAGAGTAGAGGAGAGGAGAGCATAGCACAGCACAGTAGAGCTGAGAAGAGTAGAGCAGAGTATAGCAAAGCATAGTAGAGTAGAGTAAAGTAGAGCAAAGTAAAGAAGAGGAGAGCATAGCATATCAGAGTAGAGTAAAGTAGAGCAAGGCAGAGTAGAGCTAGGTAGGTTAGGCGAGGTTTAAGTAGAGTAGAGTAGAGTAGTGTAGGGTAGGGTTGAGTAGAGTAGAGTGGAGTAGAACTAGGTTAGGCAAAGCTAGGTTAGGCTAGGCTAGGCGAGGGTAAGCAAGGCTGGGCAGGAGTAGAGTAGAATAGAGTAGAGTATAATAGAGCTTGGTTAGGCTAGGCTAGGCAAGAGTACAATATAGTAGAGTAGAGCAGAGTAGAATAGAGTAGAATAGAGTAGAGAAGAATAGAGCAGAGTAGAGTAGAGTAGAGCAGAGTAAAGTAGAGAAAGGTTAGGCTAAGCTAAAGTAAAGTTGAGTAGATTGGAGAAGCTTAGATTAAAGAGAGTAGAGCTAGGTTAGGATAGGCTAGGCTAGCCAAAGTTAGAGTAGAGTAGAATATAGTATATTATAGTAGAGTAAAGTATAGTTGAGTAAAGTAAAGTAGAGCTAGCTTAGGCTAGGCTAGGCTAGAGTAGAGTAGAGTAGAATAGAGCATTGTAGAGCATGATTCGAGTAGGCTAGGCTAAGCTAGGGAAACGAGGCTAGAGTAGAGTAGAGGTGAACAAGCTGAGTAGAGTAAAGCCAAGCAGAGTTGAGGAGAGCAGAACAAAGAAGAGCAAAGTAGAATAGAGTAGAGCAAAGTAGAGCAGAGCAAGCCATAGCATAGAAGAGCAGAGTAGACTAGAGTAGAGTAGAGCTAGGTTAGGCTAGGCTAGGTTAGAGGAGAGTAGAGTAGAGTAGATTAGAGCTAAATTTAGCTAGCCTAGGCTTGACTAGGCTAGGTAAGAATAGGCTAAGCTAGGTTAGAGTAGAATAGAGTATAGTAGAGCAAAGTAGGGTAAAGAAAAGTAGAGCTAGGTTAGGCAAGGCTAGGCTAAAATATAACACAGCATATTAGAGTATAGTAGAGTAGAGCAAAGTAGAGTAGAGCAAAGTAGAGTAGAGCATAGCATAGCATAATAGAGTATAGTAGAGTACTGTTGAGCAAAGCTGAGAAGAACATAGTTGAGATCAACTAAGTCGAGTTGCCCATGGCAGTGACAGGAAGAGCAAAGCATAGTATAGTGGAGCTTGGTTAGGCTTGGCTATGCTAAGCTAGGTTAAAGCAGACTAGAGTATAGCAAAGTATAATAGAGCAGAGTTGAGTTGTGTTAAGCAGAGTAGAGCTCAGCTAAGTAGAGTATGGTAGAGTATTGCTAGATTCGACTAGACTAGGTAAGGCTAGGTTAGAGTAGAGTAGAGTAGAGTAGACTAGAGCATAGTAGAATAGAGTAGAGCATAACAGAGTAAAGCAAAAATGGTAGAATAGAAAAAATAGAGCAAACTAGAGTAGAGAAGAGCAGAAAACAGTAGAGTTGAGCAAGCAGAGTGGAGTAAAGTTAAGATAAGCTAGGCGAGGCTTGGCTAGGCAAGGCTAGGCTAGAGTAGAGTAAAGTAGAGTACAGATAAGTTAGTCAAGGCTATGGTAGGCAATATTAGAGTATAGTAGTGTAGAGTAGAGAAGAGTGGAGTGGAGTAGGGTAGAGTAGAGTAGAGTACAATAGAGTAGAGTAGAGTAGAGTAGAGTAGAGTGGAGTAAAGCTAGGTTAGGCTAGGCTATGCTAGGGTAGGCTAGGCTAAGCAAGAGTAGAGTAGAGTAGAGTAGAGTATAGTAGAGCTAGGTTAGGCTAAGCTAGGTAAGAGTATAGTATAGTAGAGTAGAGTAGAGTAAGGGAGCATAACAAAGTAGAATCTAGTAGAATAGAATAGAGCAGAGAAGAGTAGAGTAAAGCAAAGTAGAGCAGAGCAAGGTTAGGCTAGGCTCGAATAGATTTGAGCTTTTTGGAGTAGAGTAGAGTAGAGCTAGTTAGGATAAGCTAAGCTAGCCTAGTTAGAGTAGAGTATACTAGAATATAGTATATTAGAGTAAAGTAGCGTAGAGCTAGCTTATATTAGGCTAGGCTAGAATAAGCTAGAGTAGGCTAAGCCTGGAAAGGCTAGGTAGAGAAGAGTAGAGTAGAGCTAGGTTAAGGTAGGCTAGCCTAGGCTAAACAAGGCTAGAGTAGAGTAGAGGTGAGCATGCATAGCAGAGTAGAGCTGAGCAGAGTGGAGCAGAGTAGAGTAGAGTAGAGCAAAGTAGAGCAGAGCAGAGTAGAGTAGAGTAGAGCTGGGTTAGGCTAGGCTAGGCTCGACTAAGTTAGAGTAGAGTAGAGTGTAATAGAGTAGAGTAGAGCTAGATTTGGCTAGCCTAGGCTTGACTAGGCTAGGTAAGAATATGCAAGGCTAGGCTAGGCTAAGTTAGAGTAGAATAGAGTATAGTAGAGTAGAGTAAGGTTGAGTAGAGTAGAGCTAGGTTAGACAAGGCTAGGCTAAAGTATGACAGAGCAAATTAGAGTAGAGTTGAATAGGGTAGAGCAAAATAGAGTAGAGCTTAATAGAGCATAATAAAGTAGACTAGAGTATTGGAGAGCAAAGCTTAGTAGAACTGAGTTGAGATCTGCTAAGCTGAGTTACCCAGACCAGTGAAGGGTAGAGCAGACCAAAATAGAGTAGAATAGAGTAGGGTAGAGTTGAGCAGTGTAGAATAAAGAAGAGCATTATAGAGCAGAGCAGAGTTGACTTGAGTGAAGCAGAGTAGAGCTCAGCTAAGCAGAGCAGAGTAGAGTAGAGTAGAGATAGATTAGGTTATGCTAGGCTGGGCTAGGTTAGAGAAAAACAGAGCATAGTAGAGTAGACCAGAGCAGAGCAGAATAGAGTAGAGCATAGCAGAGTTGAGTAGAATAGGGTAGAGTAGAGCAAAATAGAACAAACTAGAGTAGAGAAGAGCAAAAAAGAGTAGGGTTGAGCAAGTAGAGTAAAGTAGAGTTAGGCTAGGCTAGGCTAGGCATGGCTAAGTTAGGTTAGGCTAGAGTAGAGTAAAATAGAGTAGAGCAAGGTTATTCAAGGCTAGGTTAAGCTACGTTAGAGTAAAGTAGTGTAGAGTAGAGCAGGGTGGAGTAGAGTAGAGTAGAGTAGAGTAGAGTAGAGTGGAGTAGAGAAGAGTAGGGTAGAGTAGATCAAGGTTTGGTTAGGTTAGGTTAGGCTAGACTAGGCTAGGTTAGTCAAAGCTATGCTAACCAAGGCTAGAGTAAAGTAAAGTAGAGTAGAGCTAGGCTAAGCTAGGCTAGGCTTGGGTAGAGTACAATAGAGTAGAGTTGAATAGAGTAGAGCAGAGTAGAGTATGGTTGTGTAAAGTAGAGTAAAGTAGAGCAGAGCTAGGTTAGGTTATACTTGGATAAAGTAGAGTAGAGAAGAGTAGAGCTAAGGTAGGCTAGGTTTGATTATAATAGAGTAGAGTAGAGTATAGTATAGTAGGTTAGAGTAGAGTAGAGCTAGTTATGCTAGTAAGGGTAGGCTAGGCTCAACTAAGATATGCTAGAGTTGAGCAGGGTAGAGTAGAGTAGAGTAGAGGTAAGTAAAGGAGAGTATAGCAGAGTAGAGTAGAGCAGAGTAAAGTAGAGTAGAGCAGAGTAGTGGAGAGGAGAGGAGAGGAGAGAATAGCAGAGCATGGCTGAGTAGAGCAGAGCAAGGGAGAGTGTAATTAACCAAAGAAGAGAAGAGTAAAGCATAGCAGAGTAGAGTAGTGCATAATAGAGTAGAGCAGAGTAGAGCTATGTCCGGCATGGTTAGGCTAGAGATAAGTAGAGTAGAGTAGAGTAGAGAAGAGTAGAGAAAAGTTGAGTAGAGTGGAGTAGAGTATAGTAGAGTTGAGTAGAGCAAGGTTAGGCTAGCCTAGGCTTGGGTAAGCTAGGCTAGGCAAGGATAAAGTAGAGTAGAGTAGAGCAAAGTAGAGTATGGTTTGGTTAGGCCAGGCTAGGCTAGAGTAAGGTAGTGTAGATTAGAGCAAAGTAGAGTAGAGTATAGCTCAGTTAGGCAAAGCTAGGCTAGAATTTAGTAGAGTAGAAAAAGGTAGAGTAGTGTATAATAGAATAGAGAAGAGTAGAGCTGAGTAAGGAAGAGTAGATTAGAGCAGAGTATAGAGAGTATAGTAGAAAATAATAGAGCAAAGCATAATAGAATAGAGCAGAGCAAAGTAGAGCAAGGTAGAGAAGAGTAGAGCAGAAAAGAGTAAAGCAGAGAAAATTAAAGTGGAGTAGAGTAGAGTAGAGCAGATCAGAGCTTGGTTAGGCAAGGCTAGGCTCAGCAAGGCTAGAGCAAAGTTGAGTAGCATAGACTAGAGTTGACGTAGGTTGGGCAAGGCTAGATTAGGCTAGGTTTGAGTAAAGTAGAGTAGACAAGAGTAGAGTAGAGCTAGGTTAGGATTGGTTAGGGTAGGCTGGGCAAGGCCAGGCTAGGCTAGGCTAGAGTATAGTAGAGTAAGGTAGAGTAGAGTAAAGTTGAGTAAAGTAGAGTATAGTAGAGCTCAGTTAGGCTAGAGTAAAGTAGAGCAAAGTAGAGTAGAATAAATTAGAGCAGTGTAGTGCAAAGTACAGAAGAATAGAGTAGAGTGGAGTAGAGTAGAGCAATATAGAGCAAAGTGGAATAGAGTAGAGTAGGGTAAAGTAGAGTAGAGTAGGGTTGGGTTAAGCTCAGTTAGGTTAAGCTTGGTTAGAGTAGAGTAGAAAAGAGTAAAGTAGAGTAAAGTACAATAGAATAGAGTATAATAAAGTAGACTAAAGTATAATATAGTAGATTAGAGTAGAGTATAGTAGAGTTAGGTTTGGTTAGGCTAGGTTAGGCTATGCTAGGTTAGGCTAAGGTAGAGATGTGTAGTGAAGAATATAGCAGAGTAAAATAGTATAGAGTAGAGTAAAGTATATAGTAGATCTATGTTTGGCTATGTTATTCTAGAGTACAATAGAGCAGAGTAGAGTAGAGTAGAGTAGAGCAGAGCATAGTAGAGCTAGGTTAGGCTAGGCTAGGCAATACTAGAGTCCAGTTGAGTAGAGTATAGTAAGGCTAGGTTTGGCTAGGCTAGGGTAGGCTAAGTTAGAGTAGAGTAGAGTAGAGTAGAGTAGGGTAGAGTAGAGTAGAGTAGAGCTAGCTTAGGCTAGGCGAGGATAGGCTAGGCTTGGGTAGGCTAGGCTAGGCTAGAGTAGAGTAGAGTAGAGTAGTGCAGAGGAGAGTAGAGTGGAGCTACATTAGGCTAGGCTAGGTCATGCTAAACTAGGCTAGAGTAGAGTAGAGTAGATTAGAGCAGAGAAGAGTAGCAAAATATAGTAGTGCAGAGGAGAGCAGAGTAGAGCAAAGTTGAGCAAAGTAGAGCATATCAAAGCAGGGCATAGTAAAGTAAAGCACGGTTTAACCAAGCTAGGCTAAAGTAGAGTAGAGTATAGTAGAGTAGAGTAGAGGTAAGTTGGGCTTTGCAAGGCTAGGCTAGGTTTGAGTCAAGTATAGTAAAGTAGTTTATAGTAGAGGAGAGTAGAGAAGAGTAGAAAGAAATAGAGTAGAAAAATTAAAGAAGGTTAGAGTAAAATAGAGTAAAGTAGAGCTAGATTATTCATTATGAGACTAGGCTAGGCTAGAGTGGAGTAGAGTAGAGTTGAGCAGAGTAGTGTAGTGAGGAGCATAGCAGAGTAGGGGAGAGTATAGCAGACCTGTATAGAGTAGAGCAAAACAGAGTAGAATAGAGTAGAGCAAAGTAGAGTAGAGCAAAGAAGAGCAGAGTAGAATGAGGTTAGGCTAGGCTAAGCAAGGCTAAGATAAGCTAGAGTAGAGTAGAGTAAAGCTAGTTTAGGTTTGGCTAGGTTAGAGTATAGTAGAGTAGAAGAGAGTAGAGTAAAGCTAGGTCAGTCTAGGCTTGGTTATGCTAAGCTATAATTGGCTAAGAAAGGCTAGGCTAGGCTAAAGTATAGTAGAGCAGAGAAGAGTAGAGTAAAGTAGAGCAAGATTAGGCATGATGAGGCTTGGCTATGCTAGAGTCAAGTAGACTAGAATTGAATAGAGTAGTGTAGTGAAGAGCAGAGCAGAGCAGAATAGCGTAGAGCAACGTAGTGTAGAGCGAAGCAGAGTAAACTAGACTAGAGAAGAGTAGAGCAAAGTAGAGTGGAGCAAAGCCGAGTTGACTAGAATAAGGTTAGGCTAGCTTGGCGTGGCGAAGCTAGGCTAGAGCAGAGTAGAGCTTGGCCAGGCGAGGCTAGGCTAGGCAAAGTTATAGTAGGGTAGAGTATAGTAGAGTAAAGTAGAGAAGAGTAGAGTAGAGTAGAGCAGAGTTAAGCCGAGTAGAGCAAAGCAGAGCTAGATTATGCTAAGTTAGACTAAGCAAGGCTAGACTATAATAGACTAGAGCTAGGATTAGGTTTGGCTAGGCAAGGCTAAGTTTGAGAAGAGTAGAGTAGAGTAGTGTAGAGTAGAGTAGATTAGTGTAGAGTAGCATAGAGTAGAGCTAGGTTAGGTTAGGTAAGGCAAGCTAAGTTAGGCTAGGATAGGTTAGACTAGACAAGGGTAGAGCAGAGAAGAGTGGAGTAGAGCTAAGTAGAGTAGATCAGAGTAAACTAGAGCTCGATTAGGGTTGGCTAGTCTAGGCGAGGCTGGTGTATAATAGAGTAGAGTACAGTACAGTAGTGCAGAGATTAGAAAAGCATAACAGAGAAAAGTAGAGAAGTGTAGAGTAGAGCTAAGTTAGGCTAGGCTAGAGTGTAGTAGAGTAGAGTAGAGCTAGGTTAGGCTTGGCTCGGCTAGCCGAGACTATAGTAGAGTAGAATAGAGTAGAGTAGAGGAGAGTAGAGCTAGGTTAGGCTAGGCTAAAGTAGGCTAGGCTAGTATAGGATAGATTAGAGTAGAGTAGAGTTGAGTAGAGTTGAGTAGAGTAGAGTAGAGTAGAGTAGAGCTCAGTTAGGCTATATTAGGCTAGAGCAAAGTAGAGTAGAGTAGAGCATAGTAGAGTAGTGCGAAGCAGAGTAGAGCAAAGAAGAGCTGAGTAGAGCAGAGTAGAGTAGAGGAGAGAAGAGCTGAGTAGAGACTAGAAGAGCAGAGCAAAGTAGGGCAGAGAAGAGTAAAGCAAAGCATAACAGAGTAGAGTAAAGCCTAGGTGAGGATAGGCTAGGCTAGATAACTGTAGATTTGAGCATAGTAGGTTAAAATAAAGTATAGCAAGGCCAGGCTAGGCTAGGTAAGGTTAGGCTTAGCTCGTTTAGGCTAGGGTAAAGTAGAGTCGAGTAGAGTAAAGCAAGGTTAGGTAATGCTAAGCTAGGCTAGGTTAGGCCAAAGTACTGTAGTGTAGAGTATAGTAGGGCAAAATATAGTAGAATAGAGAAGAGTGTAGCCGAGCAGAGCGTAGTAGAGTGGACAGAGCAAAGTGGAGCAAAGTATAATAGAGTAGCATAGAGCAGAGCAGAGCAGAGTAGGGAAGAGCAGAGTAGAACTATGTTAGGCAGGACTAGGCTATGCTAAGCTAGGTTAGGCTAGAGTAAATTAGAATAGAGTAATTTTAAGCTACATTAGGCTATGCTAGGTTATAGTAGAGTAGAGTAAAGCAAGGTTAGGCTAGGCTAAGAGACGATAGGCATGGCTTAGCGAGGCTAGTCTAAAGTAGAGAAGAGTATAGCACAGTAGGGTAGAGTAGAATAGAGCTAGGTTAGGCTTGGCTAAGCTAGAGTACTATAGAGAAGAGTAGACTAGAGTAGAGAAGAGTAAAGTATAACAGAGTAGAACAAAATAGAGTAGAGAAGAGTAGATCAAAGTAGAGCTAGGTTAGGCTAGGCTAGGTTTAGCTAGAGTTGAGAAGAACAGAGTAGAGTAGAGCTAGGTTAGGCTATGCTAAGTTAGAGTAGAAAAGATTAGAATATAATATATTAGACTAGAGTAGAGTAAAGTAGAGTAGAGCTAGGTTAGGCTAGGCTAGGCTAGAGTAGAGTATAATAGTGTAGACTTGAGTATAGTAGAACTTAGTCTGGCTAGGCTAGGTTAAGCTAGATTAGAGTAGAGTATAATAGAGTAGACTTGAGTATAGTAGAACTTAGTCTGGCTAGGCTAGGCTAGGCTAGGCTAAACTAGGCTAGAGTAGAGTAGAGTAGAATAGAGCAGAGTAGAGCTGAGCTGAGTAAAGCATAATAGAGGAGAGAAGAGCAGAGCAGAGCAAAGCAAACCAGAAAAAAGAAGAGCAGAGAAGAGCAAAGAAGAGTAGAGCATAGCGGAGTAGAGTAGAGCAGAGTAGAGTGGATTAGAGTAGATCTAGGATAGGCAAAGCTAGGCTAGGCTTGGTTAGAGTAGAGTAGAGTAGAGTAGGATAGAGTAAGTACAATAGAGTAGAGTAGAGTAGAGCTAAGTTAGGCTAGGGTAGGATGGGTTAGGCTAGGCTAGGATAGGCTAGGCTAGGCAAGAGTAAAGTAGAGTAGAGTAGAGTATAATAAAGCTAGGTTAGGCTAGGCAAGGCTAGAGTATAATAGGGCAGAGTAGAGTAGGGTTGCATAGAGTAGAGCATAGTAAAGCATAGAAAAACAGAGCAGAGTAGGGTAAAGCAGAGTAGAGTATAATAGAGATAAGTTAGGCTCGACTAGGCTAGGCTAGAGTAAAATAGAGCCAAGTTCGGCAAGGCTAGGCTAGGCTAACTTGGAGTAGAGTGGAGTAGAGTAGAGTAGATTTGAGTGGAGTAGAGTGGTGTAAAGTAGAGTAGAGTTAGGTTATGCTAGGATAGGCTCGACAAGAGTATGCTAGACTAGGCTAGGCTAGAGTAGAGTGGAGTAGAGTAGAGTAGATTAGTGTAGGGGAGAGTAGAGTAGAGCTATGTTAGGCTAGGCTAGGTAATGCTAAACAAAGCTAGAGTGGAGTAGAGTAGAGTAGAGTAGAATAGAGCAGAGGAAAGCAAAAAAGAGTAGAGTAGAGCAGAGCAGAGTAGAGGAGAGGGGAGTAGCGCAAAGCAGAGCAGAGTAGGGAAGATCACAGTAAAGCAAATTTGAGCAAAGATGGATAGAGTAGAGCAGAGTAGAGCCAAGTTATATTAGGCTAGAGTAGAGTAGACTAGAGTAGAGTAAAGTAGATTAGAGGTAGGTTGGGCTAAGCTAAGTTTGAGTTGAGTAGAGTAAAGTAGAATAGAGTATAGTAGAAAGGAATAGAGTAGAGCTAGATTAGTATAGGCTAAATTAGGCTAGGCTAGGGTAGGCTAGGCAAGGCTTGGCTCAGATAAAGTAGAGTATAGTATAGTAGAGTAGAGGAGAGTAGAGTAGAGTAGAGTGGAGTAGACTAAAGTAGAGCTAGGTTAGGCATTACAAGTCTCAACTAAGCAAGATAAGAGTATAGTGAAGTTGAGTAGAGCAGTGTACAGCAAAGCACAGATAAGTAGAGTAGAGTGTAGCAAAGCAAGGTAGTGCATAATAAAGTAGAGTGGAGTAGAGCTAGGATAGGCTAGGTTAGAGCATAGTAGAGTAGAGCATAGTAGAGCAGAGTAGAGCAGAGTAGAACAGAGTAGACCATAGCAGAGTAGAGTAAACTAGAGCAAAGCAGAGTATAGCTAAGCAGAATAGACCAGAGTAGAGCTAGGTTAGGCTAGGATAGGCAAGGTTAGACCAGGGTAGAGTAGAGCAAAGTAGAGTAGAGCAGAGTAGAGTAGAATAGAGTAGAGTATAACAGAGCAGAGTAGAGTAGAGTAGAGTAGAACGGAGCAGAACAGAGTAGAACAGAGCAAAAAAAAGAAGGGTAGAGTTAGGTTATGTGAAGCTAAGCTTGGCTATGCTAACCTAGGCTGGAGTGGGGTAGAGTAGAATAGAGTAGAGCTACGTTAGGCTAGGCCATGCCAGGCTAGGCTAGGTGATAATAGAATAGGGTAGAGTAAAGTGGTGTAGAGTAGAGTGTTGTAGAATAGAGTGGAGTAGAGTAGACTAGAGTGAAGTAGAGTAGAGTAGAATGTAGTAGAGTATAGTATAGTAGAGTTGAGTATAGTTGAGTAGAGCTAGGTTAGGTTAGGCTAGGGTAGGTTTTGTAATGCTAGGCTAGAGTAGAGTAGAGTAGTGTAGAGCAGAGTAAAGTAGAGTAGAGCATTGTTAGGCTAGGCTAGGCTAGTGTAGAGTAGAGTGGAGTATTACAAAGTAGAGCAAAGTAGAGTAGAGAAGAGTAAAGCAAAGCAAATTAGTGCAGAGCAAAGCAGAGTGGAGCAGACTATAATAGAGCAAAGTAGAGTAGAGTAGAGCAGAGTAGGCCCAGGTTAGGCTATGCTAGGCTATGCATTGCCAGGCAAAGCTCGATGAGAGTAGAGTAGAGTAGGGTAAAGTAGAGTATAATAGAGTATAGTTGAATAAAGTATATTAAAGTAAAGTAGAGTGGAGTATAGTATAGTTGAGTAGAGAAGAGTAGAGTATAGTAGAGTAAGGTTAGGCTAGGCTATGCTAGGTTAGGCTAGCCTACAGAAGAGTAGAGAAGAATAGAGTAGAGTGTAGTAGAGTATAATAGAGTATAGTTGAGCAGAGTAGAGCTAGTTTAGACAAGGCTAGGCTAGAGTACAATAAAGTATAGTAGAGTTGAGTAGAGTAGAGAAGAGTAGAGCACAGTAGAGCAGAGAAGAGTAGAAAAAAGTAGAGTTAGGTTAGGCTAGACTATAGAGGAGTAGAGCAGAGTAGAATCGAGCTAGGTTAGGCTAGTCAAGGTTAAGTTACGTTAGAGTAGAGTAGAGTAGAGTAGAGTAGAGTAGAGTAAAGTAGAGTAGAGCTAGGTTAGGCTAGCCTAGGCTAGGTTAGGCTAGGCTACCTTAGGCTAGATAAGGCAAGGCTAGGCTAGAGTAGAGTAGTCTAGAGTGGAGTAGAGTTGTGTAAAGTAGAGTAGAGTAGCACTATTTTAGGCTTGGCTATGCTAGTCTATTCTAAACTAGGATGGAGTAGAGTTGAGTAGAGTAGAGTAGAGCAGAGTAGAATAGAGCAAATAAGAGTATAGCAAAGCAGAGAAGAGCAGAGTAGGACAGAGCAAAGTATAGTAGAGTATGGCAGAGCAGAGTAAAGTAGAGCTAGGTTAGGCAAGGCTAGGCTTTGTTAGGATAGAGTAGAGTAGAGAGAGTAGATTTAGGTTGGGCTTGGTTAGGCAAAGCTAGGTTTGAGTCAATTAGAGTTGAGTAGAGTTGTGTAGAGTATAGTTGAGGAGAGTAAAGTAGAGCTAGGTTAGGCTACGCTAGGTTATTCTTGGCTAGCGTAGGTTAGGCAAGGCTAGGCTTGGCTAAAGTAAAGTAGAGTAGAGTAGATAAAGAAGAGTAGAGTATAGTAGAGTAGAGTGTATAGTAAAGTAAAGTAGAGTTGGTTAGGCATAACGAGGCTAGGCTAGGCAAGAGTAGAGTAGAGTAGAGTAGAGTAATATAGAATAGTGTAGAGTAGAGGAGAGAAGAGTATAATATAGCAGAGCATAGAAGAGCAGAGCAAAGTAGAATAGAGCATAGTAGAGCAGAGCAAAGAAGAACATGGTTTGGCTAGGATTAGCTAGGCTAAGCTAGAGTAGAGTAGAGTAAAGTTAGGTCAGGCTAGGCTAAGTTAGAGTAGAGTAGAGAAGAGTAGAGTAGAGTGAAGTAGAGAAGAGTAGACTAGACAAGAGTAGAGTAGAGTAAAGTAAAGTAGAATAGAGCAGATCAGATAAGAGTAGAGTTGAGCAAAGCAAGATTAGGCTAGGTTAGGCAAAGCAAGGCTAGACTATAATAGAGTAGAGCTTGGTTAGGTTAGGCTAGGCTAGGCTAGGTTAGAGTAGAGTAGAGTAGAGTATAATAGAGTAGAGCTAGGTTAGGCTATTCTTGGTTAGGGTATGTTAGGCTAGGATAGGCTAATCTAGGTTAGGCTTAACAAGAGTAGAGTAGAGTTGAGTAGAGTAGAGTCGATTAGAGTAGAGAGCTTGATTAAGCTTCACTAGGCTAGGCTTTGCTAGAGTATAAGAGAGAAGAGTAGAGTAGAGCAGAACAAAGCAGAGCAGAGAAGAGCAGAGAATAGTAAAGTAAAATAGGGAAAAGTAGAATAGAGTAAAGTAGAGTAGAGTAGAGCAGAGCAAAGCAAGGGTAGTCTAGGATAGAATAGAATGGAGTAGAGTAGAGCTTAGTTAGGCTTGGCTAGACTAGGAAATGTTTGAGTAGAGTAGAGTAGAGTAGAGTGGAGTGGAGTAGAGTAGAGTAGAGTAGAGCTAGGTTAGGCTAGGCTAGGCTAGGCAAAGGTAGCTAAGCTTGGCTAGGCTAGAGTAAAGTAGAGTAGAGTATAGTAGGGTTGAGTAGAGTAGAGCTCAGTTAAGCCCAGCTAGGCTAGAGCAGAGTAGATTAGTATCGGGTAGTGTAGAGTAGAGCAGGGCAAAGCAGAGTAGAGCAAAGTTGAGCAGAGTAGAGTATAGTAGAGTAGAGAAGAAAAGAGAAGGGCAGAGTAGAGTAGATTAGAGAAGAGTAGAGCAGAGCAGAGAAGAGTAGGGTATAGCAGAGCAAAGCAGAGCCTAGGTTAGGCTTGGCTAAGCTTGGAAAGAGTAGAGTAGAGTATAGTTGGTTAAAGTAGAGTATAGCAAGGTTAGGTTAGGCTAGGGAAGGTTTGGCTAGGCTAGGCTAAGCTTAGTTAGGCTAGAGTATAATAGAGTAGCATAGAGCTAAGTTTGGCTAGCTAAGCTATGGTAGAATAAAATAGAGTAGAGTTGACTAGTTTAGAGTAGAGTAAAGTAGCTAGGCTAAGTTAGGCAAGGTTTGGTTATAGTTAGGCTAGTCTAGTCTAAGATAGGTTAAGCTAAACTAAGTTAGGATAGGTTAGGCAAAGCTAGGCTATGTTAGGCTTGGCTAATCTAGAGTCAAGTAGAGTAGGGTAAAGTAAAGTAGAGTTTAATAAAGTAGAGTACAATAAAGTTGAGTAAGGCTATGCTATCTTAGATTTGGCTAGGCTAGGCTAGGCTAGGATAGGCTAGAGTAGTGTAAAGTTGAGTAGTATAAAGCTAAGTTAGGCTTAGCTAGACTAGAGTATAATAAAATAAAGTAAGGTAGAGTGAAGGTAGGTTAGACTAGGAGAGGTTAGGCAAGGCTAAAGTAGAGTAGTGTAGAGTAGGGTAGAGAAGGGTATAGTATGGCTGGGCTAAGCTTGGCTAGCTTAAACTAAGCTTGGTAAGGCAAGGCTGAGTGAGGTTAGGGTTGAGTTGAGTAGAGTAGAGTAGCCTAGAGCAAAGATAGTCTTAGCTAGGCTAGAGTTGATTAAAATAAAATAGAGTAGAGTAGAGTAAAGTAAGGTTAGGCTAGGCTTAGTGAGGTTACGTTAGGTTAGGCTAGGCTAGGATAGGGTAGGGTAGGGTAGAGTAGACTAGAGTAGAGTAGAGTTGGGTAGAGCAGAGTATAATAAGACTAGGCTAGGTTAAGCTTGAGTGGTGTAGAGTAAAGTAAAGGACCATATAGCAATGTTAGGCTTAGCTAGGCTAGAGTATAATAAAAAAGAGTAAAGTATAGTAAAGGAGAGTAGAGTAGAGTACAGTAAGGCTGGGCTAAGCTAGGTGAGGTTTGGTTAGGATAGGTAAGGCTAAGCTAGGCTAGGCTAGATTAGGCTAGGCTAAGCTCGACTTTGCTAGAGTAAAGTAGAGTAGAGTATAGTAAGGCTGGGTAAGGCTATGCTAGGCTAGGCTAGGCTAAGTAAGAGTTGAGTAAAGTAGAGTAGAGTAGAGTTGCATAAAGCTAAGTTAGGCTTAGCTAAGCTAGAGTAGAATAAAATAGAGTATAATAGAGTAGAGTAGAATAAGGCTAGGTAAGGCTAGGTGAGGTTAGGTTAGGCTAGGTTAGCCTGGGCTAGCCTAGGATAGGCTAGGTTAGAGTAGGTTAGGGTTGGGTAAAGTAGAATAGAGTAGAGTATAGTATAGTAAAGTAGGGTAGAGTAGAGTAGAGCATAGCAGTGCAAAATAGAGAAGAGTGGAGCATAGCAGAGCAAAGCATAGTAGAAAAGAGTAGAGCATAGTAGAGTAGAGTAGAGCAAAACAGAGTAAAGCAGATCAAATGAGAGCAGAGCAGATTAGAAATCAGTAGAGCAAAGCAAAGTTGAATAGAGCATAGGTGAGGTTAGGTTAGGCTAAGCTAGTCTAGAGTAGAATAGAGTAGAGTAGGGTAGAGTAGAGTATAGTAATGATAGGCTATGCTAGGCAAGGCTAGGCTTGGTTAGGCTAGGCTAGGCTAGAGTAGAATAGAGTAGAGTAGAGTAGCATAGAGCTAAGTTAGGCTTAGGTAGGCTAGAATAGAATAAAATAGAGTAGAGTAGAGCCTAGGTGTGGTTAGGCAATGCTAGGCTATAGTAGAGTCAAGTAGAGTTGGGTAAAGTAGAGTATAATATGACTAGGTTAGGCTAGGCTAGGTTTGGCTAGAGTATGGTAGAGTAGAGTAAAGCCGAGTAGCATAGAGCTAAGTTAGACTTAGTTATGCTAGAGTACAGTAAAATAGAGTAAGGTAGAGTAGAGTAGAGTAGAGTAGAGTGAGGCTAGGCAAGGCTAGGTTAGGTTTGGTTTAGATTAGTTAGGCTAGGCTGGGCTCAGCAAGGCTAAGCTAGGTTAGCATAGATGAGGGTAGGCAAGCCTAGGCTAGGTTAGGCTAGGGTAGGCAAAGCTAGAGTAGAGTAGAGTAGAGTAGAGTAAAGTAGAGTACAGGAGAGTAGAGTAGATTATAGTATAGTAAGGCTGGGTAAGGCTAGGACAGATTAGGTTGGGCTAGGCTAGGCTAGGCAAGGTTAGTCTTAGCTATGCTAAAGTAGAATAAAATATAGTAGAGTAGAGTATAATAAGGCTAGGCTAGGCTAAGTGAGGATAGGTTTGGCTAGGATAGTTTGGCTAGGCTAGGCCAGGCTGGGTTAGTATAAAGTAGAGTAGAGTATAGTAGAATTGAATAGAGTAGAGTAGAGTAGAGTAGAGTATATTACAATAGAGTTGAGAAAAGTAGAGTAAAGTAGAGTAGATTAGAGTAAAAAAGGATAGAGCTATGTTAGGCTTAGCTAGGCAAGAGTAAAAAATAGATTAAAGTAGAGGATAGTAGAGTAAGGCTAGTTTAGGCATGGCTAGAGTAGAGTATACTAGAGTAGGGTAGAGTAGAGCATAGTAAGGTTAGGCTAGGCTAGGCTAAGCTAGGTTAGGCGAGGCTAGGTTAAGCTAGAGTAGAATAGAGTAGAGTAGAGTAGCATAGAGCTAAGTTAGGATTAGCAATGCTAGAATGCAATAAAATACATTAGAGTATAGCAGAGTAGAGCATGGCTAGGCTAGGCTAAGTTAGACTAGGTTAAGCTAGAGTAGAATAGAGTAGAGTAGAGTAGCATAGAGCTATGTTAGGATTAGCAAGGCTAGAGTGCAATAAAATAGATTAGAGTATAGCAAAGTAGAGCATGGCTAGGCTAGACAAGGAAAGGTTTGGCTAGGCTAGGCTATAGTAGAGTAAAGCAGGATAGAGTAGAGTATAAAAAGGCTAGGCTAGGCTAGGCTAAGCTAGGTTAGGATAGGTTAGGATAGGCTATGTTAGGCTAGAGTAGAGTAGAGTAGCAAAGAGCTAAGTTAGTCTTAGCTAAGCTAGAGTAGAATAAAATATAGTATAATAGAGTAGAGTAGAGTAGAGTAGAGTAAGGCCAGGCTAGGTTAGGTGAGGTTACATTTGGTAGATTAGGATATGCTTGGCTAGGCGAGGCTAGACTAGGCTAGAGTAGAGTGGGGTTGAGTAGAGTAGAGTAGAGTAGAGTAGCAAAGGCCTAAATTAGGCTTATCAAGGCTAGAGCAGAATAAAATAGAGTAGAGTAAGACTCGATAAGGCTAGGTGAGGTTAGATTTGGTTAGGCTAAACTAGAAAAGGCTTGGCTAGGTTTTAGTATGGTATGGTAGAGTAGAGTAGAGTAGAACATAGTAGAGCAGAGAAGAGTAGAGTAGAGTAAAGAAGAGTAGAGCATAAGAGCTAAGTTGGTAGGCTAGGTGAGGCTAGGCTAGAGTAAAGTATAGTAAAGAAGAGCTAAGTTAAGCTAGGATAAGCTAGGCAAGGTTACAGTATAATGGGGTAGAGTAGAGTAGAGTAGAGTAGAATAGAGTAGAGCTAGGTTAGGTTAGGATAGGCTAGGCTAGGGAAGGCAAGGAAAGAGTAGAGTAGAGTAGAGTGGAGTAGATTAGAGTAGAGTAGAGCAGAATAGAGCCAAGTAGAGCTCGATTAGGCTAGGCTGGGCTAGAGTAGAATAGAGTAGGGAAGTGTAGAGTAGAGTTGAGCAAAAAAGAAAAGAGCATAGTATAGTAGAATAGAGCAGAGTAGAGTAGAGTAGAATAAAGAATAGAAGAGAAGAGCAGAGTATAGTAGAGTAGAGCAGAGAAAAGCAAAGTAAAATAGAGTTAGGTTACATTAAGCTAGGCTAGGCTAGAGCAAAGTGGAGTAGAGCCTTGTTTGGCTATGCTAGGTTAGAGTAGAGTAGATTAGAGTAAAATAAAACATAATAGAGTAGAGTAGAGCTAAGTTAGCCTAGGCTAAAGTAGAGTAGAGTAGAGCTAGGAATGCTAGGCTAGGTTTGAGTAGAGTTGAGTAGAGTATAGTATAGTAGAGTAGAATTAGGTTAGGCTAGGTTAGGTTAGGCTAGGTTAGGCTTAGCTAGGTTAAGCTAACCTAGAGTAAAGAAGAGTAGGGTAGAGAAAAAGAGTTAGTTAGGCTAGGCTAGGCAAGGCTAATTTATAATATGGTAGAGTAAAGAAGAGTAGAACAGAGCTGAGTAGAGCAAAGCAAAGTAGGGTTAAGCAGAGCAGAGTGGAGCATAACAAAGTAGTAAAAAGTAGAGCAGAGCATAGCAGACTAGAGTAGAGCTAGGTTAGGATAAGCAAGGCTAGGCCATGCAATGCTAGGGTAGGCTAGATTAGGCTAGGCTATACAAGAGTGGAGTAGAGTACAGAAGAGTAAAGTAGTATTGAGTTGAGTAGAGAAGAGAAGAGTAAAGTGGAGTAGAGCAGAGTCAAGCAGAGCTAAGCTGAGCTAAGCAGAGCAGAGTAGAGCAGAGTATTGTAGAGTTGAACAGAGTAGAGCGAAGTAGAGTAGAGCTAGTTAGGCCAAGATAGGTCAGGCTAAGCTAGGTTGGAGTAGAGTAGAGTTGTATAGAGTATAGTATTGTAGAGTAAAGGAGAGCTAAGTCAATTTAGGCTAGACTAGGCTAGGTGAGGCTATGCAAGACTAGGCAATACTAATGTAGGCTTGAGTAGAGAAAGTAGAATATAGTAGACTAGAGTAGAGCAGAGTTGGATTTGGTCGAGTTAGGCTAGGCCAGGCTAGGCTTGGGTAGGGTAGGCTTTGGTAGGCTTTTTCTAGGCTAAGGTAAAGTAGAGTAGAGTAGAGACGAGTAGAGAAGAGCATAGCAGAGTAGTGTAGAATAGAGTAGAGAAGAGTAGAGAGAAGTAGAGCAGAGTAGAGTAGAGCAGAGCTTGGTTTGGCTCAATTAGGCTATGCTAGGCTAGGCTTGAGTAGAGTAGAGTATAGTAGAGCTAGGTTAGGCTAGGCTTGGCTAGGCTATGTTAGAGAAAAGCATAGTAGAGTAGAGTATGGTAAATAGAGTAGAGTTAGGTTTGTCTAAGCTAAGCTAGAGTAGAGTAGAGTGCAATATAATAGAGAAGAGTAGAGTATAGTAGAGTTCAGTTAGGCTAGGCTAAGCTAGGTTTTGCTAGAGCAGAGTAGAGTAGAGTTAAGCAGAGTAGAGAAGAGCAAAGTATAATACAAAAGAGTAGAGAAGAACAGAGCAGATATGAGCAGAGTAGAGCAGAGCATAGCAGAGTAGCACTAGGTTAGGCTAGGATAGGCTAAATAAAGCTAGGTTAGAATAGAGTATAGTTGAGTAGAGTAGGGTAGAGTAGGATAGAGTAGAGTAAAGTGGAGTAGAAGAGAGTAGGGTGGAGTATAGTATAATAGAGTAGAAATGAGTAAAGTAGAGCTAGGTTAGACTAGCCCAGGCAAGGCTAGGCTAGGATATAATCGGCTAGATTATATTAGAGCAGAGTAGAGTAGAGTTAGGTTATGTTAGGCGAGGCTTGGCTAGGCTTGGTTAAAGTAGAGTAGAGTAGGGTAGAGCTGAGCAAAGCAGAGCAGAGTAGAATGGAGTAGAGCATGATATAGTGGTAAAAAGTAGAGCAGAGCTTTGTTAGGCTAAGCTAAGCTAGGGTAAGCAAGATTAACTAGACATGGTTACAATGGAGTAGAGTAGAGTAGAGTAGAGAATTTTAAAGAAGAGTTGAGTAAAGCAAAGTTAAGTAGAGCAGAGAAAAGCATAGCAGAGTAAAGCAAAGAAGTGTAGAGCAGAATAGAGCTACATTGGGCTGTGCTAGAGTAGACTAGAGTGGAGTAGAATAGAGTAGAGTAAAGTATAGTGGAGTAGAGTAGAGTAGAGTAGAGCAGAGCTAGGTTAGGCTAGGCTAGGCTATGCTAGGTTATAGTAGAATAGAGTAGTGTAGAGTAGAGTAGAGTAGAGTAGAGTAGAGCTTGGTTAGGCTAGGCAAAAGAAGGCTAGGCTTGGCTAGAGTAGAGTAGAACTAGGTTAGGGTAGCCAAGGTTAGAGTAAATTAGAGTAGAGTAAGGTAGAGCAGATTAGAATAGAGCAGAGTAGAGTAGTGTAGAGTAGAGCTGAGTAGAGTTAGGTTCGACTATGCTAGGCTAGGCTTGGTACAGCTAGGTTAGGCTAGGCCACTCTAGGCTGGAGTGGAGTAGAGTAAAGTTAGATTTGGCTATTCTAGGCTAGGCTAGGTTAGTGTAGAGTAGAGTATTGTATAGTATAGTAGAGTTAGGTTAGGCAAGGCTAAGCAAGGGTAGGCTAGGCTAAAGTAGAGTAGAACAGAGTAGAGTAGAGTAGAGCTCGATTTGGCTAGGCTAGGGCAGAGTAGAGTAGATTAGATCATAACTAAGCAGAGCAGAGTAGAGTAAAGTAGAGCAAAGCATAGAAGAAAAGAGTATAGTAAAGTAGAGCAGAGCAGTGTTTAGCATAGTAGAGTAGAGAAAAGTAGAGCTAGGTTAGTCTAAGTAAGGCAAGGTTAAGCTAGTTAGAGTAGAGTAGAGTGTTGTAGAGTAGAGCTAAGTTTGGCTAAGTTTGACCATGCTATGTTAGGTTAAGCTAGATAGAGTAGAGTAAAGTAGAATAGAGCTATGATAGTATAGGTTAGGATAGGCTAGGCTTTGCTAAAGTAGAGTAAAGTAGAGCTGAGCAAAGCAACGGAGAGCAAAGTAGAATAGAGCATAGTAGAGTAGGGCAAAGCAGAGTAGGGAAAAGCAGAGTAAAGCAGAGCAAAGCATAATAGAGCTAGGTTGGGCTTGGTTAGGTTAGGCTTTGTAGGTAATGTTAAGCAAGGCTAGAGTTGAGTAGAGTTTAGTAGAGTGGAGTATAGTAGTGTGAGGTAAGGTTAGGCTGGGCGAGGCTATAGGAGAGAGTAGAATGGAGTAGAGCAGAGCAGAGTAGAGTAAAGCAGAGTAGAGTAGAGCAAAGTATTATTGAGCAGAGTTGATTAGAGTAGAGCAGAGCATATCAGAGCATAGCATAGCAGAGTAGAATAGAGTAAAATAGAGCTGAGCATAGCAAATGCTAGTAGAGAATTGTAGAGAAGAGTTGAGTAGAGTAGGGCAGAGCAGAGCAAGGTTAGGATAGGCTAAGATAGAGTAGAGTAGGGTAGAGTATAGTAGAGCTAAGTAGAGTAAAGTATAATTGAGTAGAGTAGAGCTTAGTTAGGCTAGGCTAGGCTAGAGAAAAGTAGGGTAGAGTAGAGTAGAGTTGAGTAGAGCATAGTATATTAAATTAGAGTAGAGTAGGGTAGAGGAGAGCAAAATAGAGTAGAGTATAGTTTAGTAAAGGAGAGCATAACAAAGTAGAGTAGAGCAAAGCAAAGGAGAGTAGAAGAATAGAATAGAGTACAGTGAAGTAGAATAGAGCAGAGCAGAGTATAGCAGTGTAGTATAAAATAGAGTAGAGTTTACCAGAGCAAAGTAGAGTAGAGCTAAGTTAGATTAGGCTAGGCTAAGATAGAGTAGAGTAGAGTATAATAGAGTAGAGCATGGTTAGGGTAGGCTAGGCAAAGATAGGCTAGGCTAGGTTAGGCTAGAGTAGAGTAGAGTAGAGTAGGGTAGTGTAGAGCTAGATTAGGCTATGCTAGAGTATAGTAAAGTAGACTAGAATTGAGTAAAATATAGTAGAGTGGATTAGAATAGAGTAGAGTAGAGTAGAGTAGAGTGGAGGAGAGCAGTAGAGAGTAGAGTAGAGGAGGAGAGGAGAGAAGAAGAGAGTAGAGCGGAGTAGAGTAGAGGAGAGTTGAATAGAGTAGAGTAGAGCGAAGCAAAGCAGAGTACAGTAGAATAGAATAAAGTAGAGTAGGCTAGAGGAGAGTAGAGTAGAGAAAAGCAGAGCAAAGTAGAGTAGAGTAGTGCTAGGTTAGGCTAAGCAAGGCTAGGTTAGAGTAGAGTAGAGTAGAGTATAACACAGCTAAGTTAAGTTAGGTTAGGCTAGGCCATGTTAGAGTATAGTAGAGTAGAGTAGAGTAAAGTAGAGCTAGGTTATGTTTGGTTAAGCTTGTCTAGCCTAGGGTAGTCTATGCTAGGCTAGAGTAGAGTAGAGTAGAGTTGAGTAGATTAAAGCTATGTTAGGCTAGGCTAGGTGAGAGTGGAGTAGAATAGAGTAGAGTAGAGTAGAGCATAACAAAGCAAAGTAAAGAAGAGGAGGATAGAGTACAGCAAAGTTAGGTTAGGCTAGGTTAGGATAGATTAGGGTAAAGTAGTGTAGAATTAGGTTAGGCAAGGCTATGTTAGGTTAGAGTGGAGTAGAGTAAAGTAGATTAGAGTAGAGTATAGTAGAGAAGAGTAAAATAGAGTGGAGTAGAGTATAGTAAAGTAAAGGCTAGTTTAAAGTATTATTAAGTTGAGTAGTGTAGGGAACAATAGAGTAGAGTAGAGTATCATGGAGTAGGGTAAAGTACTATTAGGCTAGGGTAGCAAGAGAAAAGTAAAGCAAAGTAGATTACATTAGAGTTTAGTAGAGTATAGTATTATTTAGTAGAGCTGAGTAGGTTAGAGTAGAGCTAGGTTAATCAAGGCTAGGCTAGTCCATGTTAGGTAAGGCTAGGTTAGGCTAGGCTAGAGTAGAGTAGAGTAGAGTAGCGCTGTGTTAGGTTAAACTAAGCTAAGCTAGGCTAGGCTAGACTACGATAGAATAGAGCAGAGTAAATTAAAATAGAGTAGAGCAGAGCAAAGGAGAGTTAGGCTAGCTAGGTTAGGCTAAAGTGGGGTAGAGTAGAGAAGAGCTAGGTTAAGCTAAGATAAGCTAGGCTAGGTTAGAGTAGAGTAGAGTGTATTAGAGTATAGTAAAGTATATTAGAGTATAGTAAAGCATAGTAGATTTGGGATTGGTTATGCTAGGCTAAGTTAGGCTAGGTTAGATTAGGATAAGCAAGAGTGGAGTAAAGTAGAGCTAGGTTAGGTAATACTAGGCTAGGCAAAGTCTGGCTAAAGTAGAGCAGAGAAGAGTAGAGCAAAGAAAAGCAGAATGGAGCAAAGCAAATCAGGTTAGAGCTGAGCAGAACATAATGGAGGAGAGCAGGGTAGAGAATGGAAAAGTAGAGTAAAGCAAAGTAGAGATGAGTAGAGTAGAGTAGGGTAGAGAAACTAGGATAAGCTAGGCTAGGCTAATCTAGGCTAGGTTAGGCAAGGCTAGAGTTGAGTAGAGTAAAGTATAGTCAAGTTATGTTAGGTTGGGCTAGGCTATGCTAAGCTAGGCTAGACCAGAGTAATGTAGAGTAGAGTAGAGTAAAGTAGAACAGAGTAGAGCTGAGCTGAGTAGAGTGGAGCATAGAAGAGCAAAGTAGAGTAGAGTAGAGCAGAGCAGAGAAGTGTAAAGTAGAGTAGAGAAGAATAGAGTAAAGAAGACTAGAGAAGAGATAGGTTAGGCGAGGCTATGTTAGAGCATAATAATAAAGAGCAGAGTAGAAGAGAGTAGAGTAGAGTAGAGTAGAGAAGAGCCTGGTTAGGCTAAGCTAAACTAGGTTAGAGTATAATAGAGTAGAGTAGAGTAGAGTAGAATAGAGCATAGCAAAGTAGTGCAGAGTAGAGCAAAGTAGAGTAAAACAGAGCTAGGTTAGGCTAGGCTAGGTTAGGCAAAGCTAGGTTAGGCTAGGCTAGGTTAGGCAAAGCTAGGCTAAAGTATAGTTGAATAGAGCTAAGTTAGGCTAGGCTAGGCTAAGCAAGGTTAGAGTAGAGTAGAGTAAAGCTAAACTAAGTTAGGTTAGGTTAGGTTAGGCTAGGCTAAGCTATGCTAAGCAATGTTAGGCTAGAGTACTAGAGTAGAGTAGAGTAAAATAGAGTAGAGCTTGTTTATGCTAGGCTTGGCTTTGCTAGATTAGGCTATAGTTGAGTGGAGTAGAGCAGAGAAGAGTAGAGCAGAACAAAATAGAGTAGAGTAGAGCACAATAGAGTATAGCAGAGTAGAGTAGAGTAGAGTAGAGTAGAGTAGAGCAGAGCATAGCATAGTAGAATAGAGCATTATAGAGCAGAGCAGAGTGGAACAAAGTAGAGTAGAGTAGAGTAGAGCCGAGTAGAGTAGAGCTATGTTAGGCTAGGTTAGGCTAGTTTAGGTTAGGTTAGGCTAGAGTTGATTAGAGTAGAGTAGAGAAGAGTAAAGCTATGTTTTGTTAGGCAAGGCTAGGCTATGCTATAGTACAGTAAAGTGTAGTAGAGTAGAGCAGAGCAGAGATGAGCATAGCAAAGTAGAGCTAGGTTAGGCTAGGCTATGTTAAGCTAGACTTGGCTTGGCAAGGCTAGCCTAGAGTAGAGTAGAGTAGAGTAGAACATAGTAGAGTATAGTAGAGTATAGTATAGTATAATAGAGTAGAGTAGAGCTAGCTTAGCTTAAGCTAAGCTAGGCTATGCTAGGCTAGGCGAGGTTAGGCTAGGCTAGAGTAGAGTATCATAGAGTAGAGTGGAGTATGGCAGAGTAGAGTAGACCTATTTTAGGATAAGCTTGGCAAGGCTAGGCTAGAGTAAAGTAAAGTAGAGTGGAGTAGCGCAGAGTAGAGCTTTATATAGCAAAGCAGAGAAGAGAACAACAGAGTAAAGCAGAATAGAGTAGAGTTAGGTTAGGCTAAGCAAGACTAGGATAGGCTAGGCTAGGCTACCTTATAGTAGAGTATAATAGAGTAGACTAGAGTAAAGTAGGGTAGAGTACAGTAGAGAAGAGTAGTGTAGAGCTAATTTTGGCTAGGCAAGGTTAGGCTAGGTAATAATAGAGTAGAGTAGAGTAGAGTTAGGTTAGGTTAAGCTAGGCTAGGTTAGGTTTGGCTAGAGTAGAGTGGCGTAGGGTAGAGCAAAGCAGAGTATAGTAGAGAAGAGCAGAGCAGAGAAGAGCAAAGCAAAGTATAGTAGAGTAAAGCAGAATAAAGTAGAGCAGAGCAGAGAATAGTAGAGTATAGCAGAGTAGAGCAGATCAGAGCTAGGATAGGCTAGGCTAGAGTATAGTAGAGAAGAGTAGAGTAAAGTTGAGTAAAGTAAAGCTAGGTGAGGCTAAGCTATGTTAGAGTAGAGCAAAGTAGAGTATAATAGATTAGAGTAGAGTAGAGTAGAGTAAGGTAGAGTAAAGCTAGTTGGGGTAGACTAAGCTTGGTTAGTCTACCCTTGGCTAAGCAAGGCTAGGCTAGAGTAGAGTAGAGTAAAGTAGAGCTAGGTTTGGCTAGGCAAGGCTAGACACT
The DNA here is from genome assembly GCA_023846275.1 of Vanilla planifolia. NCBI lineage: Eukaryota > Viridiplantae > Streptophyta > Magnoliopsida > Asparagales > Orchidaceae > Vanilla > Vanilla planifolia. The sequence continues at coordinate 251,243 of JAIUJO010000295.1, forward strand.
GCCAAACTAGGATAAAGTAGAGTAATATAGAGTAGAGTATAGCAGAGTAGAACATAGTAGAGCAGAGCAGAGTAGAGTAAAAGAGAGCATAGTAGAGCAGAGCATAGTAGGGCAGTGTAGAGCAGAGTAGAGTGAAGAAGAGCAGAGTAGAGTAGAGCAGAACAAAGTAGAGTAGAGAAAAATAGAGTAGAGCTAGGTTATCCTAAGCTAAGCTAGGCTAGGTTAGAGAAGAGTTGGATAGAGTAGAGTAGAGTAAAGCAAAGTAGAATGTAGTAGAGTATAGTTAGGTAAGGTTAAGCTTGGCTAGGCAAGGCTTAGCAAAGATAGGCTAGGCTAAACAAGGCTAGGCTAGAGAAAAGTAGAGTAGACTTGAGTATAGTAGAGCAAGGTTACGCTAGGCTAGGCTAGAGTACAATAGATCAGAGTAGAGTAGGCTAGAGTAGAGTAGACTAGAGTGGACCAGAGTAGTGTAAAAAAGAGTTGAGTAAACAGAGCAAAGAAGAGCAGAGTAGAGCAAAGTAGAATATAATAGAGCAAAAAAGAGCAAAATAGAATATAATAGAGCAAAAAAGAGAAAAGTAGAATAGAGCAAAATAGAGCAGAGTTGAGCTAAGCAGAGTAAAGAAGAGAAGAGCAGAGTAGAGTAGAGTAGACATTGGATAGGCTAGGATAGGCTATGCTATGTTAGAGCATAGTAGAGTAGAGGAGAGTAGAGTCGAGCATAGCAAAATAGTGTAGAGCATAGCAGTGTAGACTAGAGTTAGGTTAAGCTAGGCAAAGCTAAGCTAGAGTAGAAGAGAGCCAGGTTAGGCTAAGCTTGGCTAGGCTAGGTTAGAGTAGAGAAGAGTAGTGTAGAGTATAAAAGAGTAGATTAGAGTGGAGTAGCATATAGTATAGTGAAGTAGAGTAGAGTAGAGCTTGGTTAAGCTAAGCTAGGCTATGTTAGAGTAGAGTGGGGTAGATTAGGGCAGAGTAAAGTATAATAGAGTAGAGCTTTGTTAGGTTAGGCTATGCTAGAGTAGATTAGAGTAGAGTAGAGCAGAGTAGAATAAAGAAGAGTAGAGTAGAGAAGAGTAGAGCAGAGTAAAGCAAACCAAAGCAAAGATAAGCAAAGTAGAGTAGTGCAGAGTATTCGACTCTACTCTACTTTACACTACTCTAACCTTGCCTAGAGTAGAGCAAAGAAGAGCATAGTATAGTATAGTAGCATAGAGTAGAGCTAGGTTAGGTTAGTCTAAGCTAAGCTAGGTTGAGCTAGGCTAGAGCAGAGTAGAGAAAAGTAGAGTAGATTAGATTAGAGTAGAGTATAATAGAGTAAAGTATAGTAGTGCTAGGTTAGGCTAGGCTAGGCTAGAGTACAATAGAGCAGAGTAGAGTAAAGTCAAGCAGAGTAGAGCAAAGCATAGTGGAGTAGAGTAGAGTAGAGTAAAGTGGAGATAGGTTAGGCAAGACAATTCTAGGTTTAGCTTAGCTCGGCTAGGCAAGGCTAGAGTGGAATAAAGTAGAGTTAGGTTTGTCTAAGCTCAACGAGGCTAAGTTGGAGTAGAGTAGAGTAAAGCAGATTAGAGTAGAGTAGAGAAGAGAAGAGTAGAGTAAAGCTAGATTAAGCTAGGCTAAGCTAGAGTATAATAGAGGGGAGTACGATAGAGCAGAGTAGACCAAAGCAAAGAAGAGTGGAGCAGAGAAACAAAGAATAGAGAATAGTAGAGTAGAGTAGAGAAGAGCAAAGAAGAGAAAAGCAATGTAGAGCAGAGCTAAGTTAGGTAATGCTAGAGTAGAGTAGAGCTAAGTTGGGAAAGGCTAGGCTAAGGTAGGCTAGGCTAGAGTAGAGGAGTGTATAATAGAGTAGAGTACAGTTAGGCTTGTTAGGGAAGGCAAGGCTAGAGCATAGTATTATTGACTAAAGTAGAGTAGGGCAGAGTAGTACAAAGGAGAGCAGAGCAGAGTAGAGAAAAGCAAAGCAGAGTAGAGCATAGTTGAGTAGAGAACATAAGAGTAAAGTAGGGCAGAGTAGAGAAGAGTAGAGTAGAGTAGAGTAAAGCAGAGTAGAGTAGAGTTAGGTTAGGCTAAGCTAGACTCAACTAGGCTAGGCTAGTTTAGAGTAGAGTAGAGTATAGTAGAATTGAGTGTAGTAGAGTTGAGTAGAGCAAGGTTAGGCAAGGCTTGAGTGGAGTGGAGTAGATTAGAGTAGAGTAGAGCTAGGTTTGGTTAGACTGGGTAAGGCTAAAGTAGAGTAGAATAAAGTAGAGCAGAGTAGAGCATAGTAGAGTAAAATAGAGTAGAGTAGAGCTAGGTTGGGCTAAGGTAAGCTAGGCTAGGCTAGGTTAGAGTAGTGTAAAGTAGAGTAGAGTAGTGTAGAGTTGAATAAAGTAGAGCAAAGAAGAGCATAGTATAGTATAGTATAATATAGTAGAGTAACATAGAGTAGAGCTAGGTTAGGTTAGGTTAGGCTAAGCTTGGTTAGGCTAAGCTAGAGTAGAATAGAGAAGAGTAGAGTATATTAGAATAGAGTAGAGTAGAGTATAATAGAGTATAGTAGAGTAAAGTATAGTAGTACTGGGTTAGGCAAGGCTAGGCTAGAGTACAGTAGGGCAGAGTAGAGTAAATTCGAGCAGAGTAGAGCAGAGCATAGTGGAGTAGAGTAGAGTAGAGTATAGTGGAGCTAGGTTAGGCAAGACAATTCTAAGTTTGGCTCAACTAGGCTAGGCAAGGCTAGAGTGGAATAAAGTAGAGTTAGGTTTGACTAGGCTAGGCTAGGCTAAGTTGGAGTAGAGTAAAGTAGATTATAGTAGATTAGAGAAGAGTAGGTAGAGTAAAGCTTGATTAGGCTAGGCTAAGCTAGAGTATAATAGAGTAGAGGAGAGTAGAGTAGAGCAGAGTAGAGAAAAGCAAAGAAGAGTGGAGCAAAGAAACGAAGAGTAGAGAATAGTAGAGTAGAGTAGAGCAGAGCAAAGAAGAGAAAAGCAATATAAAGTAGAGCTATGTTAGGCATGGCTAGAGTAGAGTAGAGCTAAGCTGGGCAAAGCTAGGAAAAGGTAGGCTAGGCTAGGCTAGGCAAGAATAGAGTACTGTATAGTAGAGTAGAGCTCAGTTAGGCTAGTTAGGGAAGGCTAGGCTAGAGCAGAGTACTATTGACTAGAGTAAAGTAGGGCAGTGCAGCACAAAGAAGAGCAGAGCAAAGTAGAGTAAATCAACACTGAGTAGAGCATAGCTTAGTAGAGAACATAAGAGCAAAGTAGAGTAGAGCTGAGAAGAGTAGAGTAGAGTAGAGTAAAGCAGAGCAGAGTAGAGTTAGGTTAGGCTAAGCTAGACTTGACTAGGCTAGGATAGTTTAGAGTAGAGTAGAATTGAGTGTAGTAGAGTAGAGTAGAGCAAAGTTAGGCAAGGCTTGAGTGGAGTAGAGTAGAGTAGAGCTAGGTTTGGTTTGGCTGGGTAAGGCTAAAGTAGAGCAGAGTATAGCAGAGTAGAGTAGAATAGAGTAGAGTAAAGCTAGGTTGGGCTAAGGTATACTAGGCTAGGCTAGGTTAGAGTAGTGTAAATTAGAGTAGAGTAGAGTAGAGTCAAATAGAGTAGAGCAAAGAAGAGCATAGTATACTATAGTATAGTATAGTAGAGTAGCATAGAGTATAGCTAGGTTAGGTTAGGCTAGGCTAGAGTAGAGTAGAGAAGAGTACAGTAGATTAGAATAGAATAGATTAGAGTATAATAGAGTATAGTAGAGCAGAGAAGAGTTGAGCTAAGCTAGGCTAGGCAAGGTTAGGCTAGGCTAGGTTTGAGTCGAGTAGAGAAGAGCCAAGTAGAGTAGAGAAGAGTAGAATAGGTTAGAGTAGAGTCGAGCTAGGTTAGGCTTGGTGAGCTTGGCTAGGCTAGGCTAAGTAATGGTAGGCTAGGCTGGGCTGGGCTAGAGTAGAGTAGATTAGAGTAGAGTAGAGCTAGGTTAGGTTAGGCTAGGCTGGAGTAGAATAGAGTAAAGAAGAGCAAGATCAGGTTGGGCTAGGCTAGGCTAGGCTAAAGTAGAGTATAGTAGAGTAGAGAAGAATATAGCAGAGTAGAGTAGAGCAGAGTAGAGTAGAGCAGAGTAGAGCAGAGCAGAGCAGAGTAGAGCAGAGTAGAATAAAATAGAGTATAGTGGAGTGGAGCAGAGCAAAGTGGGGCAAAGTAGAGCAGAGCAGCATAGAGTAGAGTAGAGTTGAGCAAAGCTAAGTAAGGCATGGCTAGGCTAGGATAGGCTTGTCTAGGCCAAGCTAGGCTAGAGTAGAGTAAAGTAGAGTAGAGTACAGCTAGGTTAGGCTAAAGTACAATAGAGCAAAGTAGAGTAGAGTAGAGTAGAGCATAATAAAGCAGAGTAGAGTAGAGTAGAGTAGAGAAGTAGAGCTAGCTTAGGCTAGGATAGGCTCGAGTATAGTAGAGTGGAGTAGAGTAGAGCTATGTTAGGCTATGCTAGGCTAGGCTAAGTTAAGAATATAGTAGAGTAGATTATAGTAGATTAGATTAGAGTAGAGTAGAGTAAAGTAGAGTAGAGATAGGTTATGCTCAATATGTTTAAGCTAGGCTTGGCTATAATAGAGTAGATTATAGTAAAGCAAGGTTAGGCTAGGCTTTGCTTAGTTAGGCTAATCATGGCTAGAGTAGATTATAGTTGGGTAGAGAAGAGTTGAGAAGAGTAGAGTATAATTGAGTAAAATAGAGTATAGTAGAGAAGAGCAAAGTAGAGCAGAGTATATTAGAGTATAGTAGAGTAGAGAAGAGTAGAGTAGTGTAGAGTAGAGTATAGTAGAGATGAGTTGAGTTGTGTAGAGTAGAGTAGGGTATAATAGAGTATAATATAGTATAGTATAATAGAGTTGAGTAGAGGTAGGTTAGGCTAGGTTAGGTTAGGGTAGGCTAGGCTAGCTTAGGATTAGCTAGAGTAGAGTAGAGCAGAGAAAAGTAGAGTAGAGCTAGGTTAGGTTAGGCTAGGCATAGTTAGGCTAGGCTAAAGAAGAGTAGAGTAGAGTAGAGTAGAGTAAAGTAGAGCTGAGAAGAAAAGAGTAGAACATAGAATAGTAGAGGAGGGCATAACTGAATGGAGTAGAGTAGAGCAGAGTAGGCTAGGCAAGGTTATAGTAGAGTAGAGTAGAGTAGAGTAGAGTAAAGTAGAGTGTAGTAGTGTAAAGTAGAGTAGAGCTGGGTTAGGCTGGCTAACCTAGGCTAGGTTAAGCTATGCAAGCTAGAGTATAGTAGAGTAGAGTAGAGTAAAGAAGGGTAGAGTGTAGTAGAATATAGTAGAGTGGAGTAGAGTAGGGTAGAGTTAGGCAAAGCTAGGCTAGAGTAGAGTAGAGTAGAGTAGAGGAAAGTAGAGAGTAGCGCTCCATTAGGCAAGGCTAGGCTAGAGTTGACTAAAGCAGAGAAGAACAAAGTAGAGCAGAGTAGAGCAGAGCAGAGCAGAGCAAAGTAGAGAAGAGCGAAGTAAGGCAGAGTAGAGCAACATAAAATAGAGCAAAGGAGAGTAGAGCTAGGTTAGACTGACCTGGGATTAGTAAAGCTAGAATTGGCTAAGCTAGGTTAGAGTAGAGTAGAGTAATGTAAAGTAGAGAAGAGTAAAGTAGAATATAATAGAGTAGAGTAGACAAGGGTATATTATAGTAGAGTAGGGTAGTGTAAAGTTAGGTTAGGCTAAGCTAGGCTAGGTTAGGCTAGGCTAAAGTAGAGTAGAAAAGAGTATAGTAGAGTAGAGTAGAGAAGAGTTGAGTTTAGTAGAGTATAATAGAGTACAGGAGAGTATAGAAGAGTTGAGTAGAGTAAATAGAGCATAACAGAGCTAGGTAGAGCTTAGTAGAACAAAGCAGAGTAGAGCAGAGTAGAGCTAGGTTTTGCGATGCTAGGCCAGGCTAAAGTAGAGTATAATAGAGTAGAGTAGTGTTAGGCTCAGCTAGTTCAGGCTAAGCTAAGCTAGAGTAGAGTAGAGTATAGTAGATTTACGTAGAGTGGAGTAGAATAAAGTAGAGAAGAGTTAGGTTAAGCTAAGCTAACTTAGGCTAGGTGAGGCTCGGGTAGGCTAGGCTAGGCTAGGCTAGAGTAGAGTAGTGTAAAGAAGAGTAGAGAAGAGTTAGGTTAGGCTAGGCTAGGCTGGCCTATGCTAAACTAGGCTAGGGTAGAGTAGAATAGAGTAGAGTAAAGTAGAGTGGAGTAGACTAGAGTAGAGTAGAGCAGAGTAGAGTAGAGAAGAGTTAAGTAGAGCATAGCAGAGCAAAGCAGAGCAAAGCAGAGAATAATAGAGTAGAGTAGAGCAGAGCGAAGTAGAGCAGAATACAGCAGATCTGATCAGAGCAAAATCGAGTAGAGTAGAGCAGAGCTACGTTTAGCTAAGCTAGGCTGGCCTAGGCTAGAGTAGGGTAGAGTAGTGTAGAGTAGAATAGAGTACAGTAGAGTAGAGCTTGGTTGGCCTAAGCTAAGCTAGGCTAGGTTTGAGTCAAGTAGAGTATAGCAGAGTAGAGTAGAGGATAGTAGAGTAGAGCTAGGTGAGGCTAGGCTAGGGTACGCTAAGCAAGCCTAGGCTAGGCAAAAGTAAAGTAGAGTTGAGTTGGGTAGAGTAGAGAAGAGTAGAGTAAAGTAGAGTAAAGTAGTGCTAGGTTAAGCAAGGTGAGGCTAGGCTAGGCTAAAGTAAGGTAGAGTAGATTAGTGTTGTGCAGAGTTGAGCAGAGCAATATAGAGTAGAGTCGAGTAGAGTAGAGCAGAGCAGAGCAGAGTAGAGTATAGTAGAGCATAGCTAGATATGGCTAAGCTAGGCTAGACTATAGTAGATTAGAGCAAGGTTAGGTTTGGCTAGGCTGAGCTATGATAGAGTAGAGTATAGTTGAGTATAATAGAGTAGAGTAGTGTAGAGTGGAATAGAGTAGACCTAGGTTAAGCTAGGCTAGGTTTGGCAAGGCTAGAGTACATAATAGAAAGCAAAGTAGAGTAGAGTAGAGTAGAGCATTGTAGAGAGGGGCAAAGTAGAGAAGTGCAGAGCATAGTAGAGTAGAACAAAGCAGAAAAGAACTAGGTTATGCAAAGCTAGGATAGGCTATGCTAGGCTAGCATAGGAAGGCTAGGCTAGAGTAGAGTAGAGTTGATTAGAGTAGAGTAGAGCTTGATTAGGCTCGGCAAGTCTAGGTTAGAGTAGAATAGAGTAGAGTAAAGTAGAATATATTGTAGTAGAATAGAGCTAGGTTAGGCTAGGCTAGGCTAGGATGGGAAAGAGTAAAGTAAAGTAGAGAAGAATAGAGTAGATTTGAGCTAGGTTAGGCTTGGTTAGGCTAGGCTAGGCTAGAGTAGAGTAGATAGAAGTTGAGTAAAGTAGAGTAGAGTAGAACAAAGTAGAGTAGAGCATAGTAGAGTAGAGCAGAGTTTAGTAGAGTAGAGGAGAGGAGAGTAGAGTAGAGCATAGTAGGGCAAAGCAGAGTAGAGTAGAGTTGATTAGAAAAGTAGAGCAAAGAAATATAGAACAGAGTAGAGTTATGTGGAGCAGTGTAGAGTAGAGATAAGCAAAGTAGAGTAGAGCTAGGTTAGGCTATGCTAGGCTAATCTAGGCTAGGTTTGGCTAGATTATAGAAGATTAGAGTAGAGTAGAGTAGAACGAGTTTTGTTAGGTTTGGCTAAGGTAAGCTAGGCTAGGTTAGAGTAGAGTAGAGTAGAGTAGAGTATAGTTGAGTAGAGTAGAGTAGAGTAAAGTAGAGTAAAGAAAAGTAGAGTAGATCAAGGTTATGCTAGGGTAGGCTAGGCTTGGCAAGGTAAGATATGGAATGAAAGGCTAGAGTTGAGTAGAGTAGAGTAGAGCTAGGTTAGCCTAGGCTAGGATAGATTATAGTAGAATAGAGTAGAGTAGAGTAGAGTACAGTAGAGAAAAGCAGAGAAGAGTAGAATGGAGTAGAGCAGAGTAGAGTAGAGTAGAGCAGAGTAGATCTAGGTTATGCTAGGCTAGAGTAGTGTAGATTAGAGCTAGGTTGGGGTTGGCTAGGCTAGGTTTTGTTAAAGTTGAGTATAGTAGAGTAGACTAGAGAAGTGTAGAATGGAGTAGAGTAGAGTAGATTAGAGCTATTTGAGGTTAGGCTTGGCTAGGTTAGGTTAGGCAATGTTAGGCTAAGCTAGGCTAGATTATAATAGAGTAGAGCAAGGTTCGGTTAGGTTATGTTAGAGTACTATAGAGTAGAGTATACTAGACTAGAGTAGAGTAGAGCAGAGCATAGTAGAGCAAAGCAAAGCAGGGCAAAACAGAACAAAGTATTACAGAGATGAGCAAAGCTAGATTATCGTAGGCTAGGCAAAGCTAAGCTAGGTTAGGTTAGAGTAGAGTAGAGTTGAGAATTGCTAAGTTAGGCTAGGTTAGGCTAAGTTTTCTTAGGATAGAGCATAGTAGAGTAGTGTAAAGTAGAGTCTAGTAGAGTAGAGCACAATAGAGCATAGTAGAGCTAGGTTATGCTAACCTAGGCTCAGATAGGCTATGGTTGGCTAGGATAGGCTAGGCTAGAGTATGATAGTGTAGAGTAGAGCAGAGCTTGGTTAGGCTAGGCTAGGCCTGATTAGAGAAGGGTGGAGTGAAGCAGAGTAATGCAGAGCAAAGAAGAGCAAAATAAAGCAAAGAAGAGCAGAGTATAGTAGAGAAGTGTAGAGTAGAGTATAGCAGAGTAGAGTACAGTAGAGCAGAGTAGAGTAGAACATAGTAGAGTAAAGAATAGCAAAGTAGAGTAGAGCTTGGTCAGGATAAGCTTGGCTAGGCTAGGCTAAGCTAGGTTAGAGTAGAGTAGTGTAGAATAGACTAGGGTAGAGTAGAGTAGAGTAAAGTAGAGTAGAATAGAGCTAGGTTTTGCTAGGCTAGGCTTGGTTAGGTTAGGCTATAAAAGAGTATAGTAGTGCAGTAGAGCAAGGTTAAGATAGGCTAGGCTAGAGTAACATAGAATAGAGTAGTGTAGAGTAGAGCAGAGTAGAGCAGAGAAGAACATAATAGAGCAAAGTATAGTAGAGCAGAGTAGAGTAGAGCAGAGCAGAGTAGAGTAAAGCAATGTAAGGTAGTGCGATGCTAGGTTAGAGTAGGCTAGGCTAGGATAAAGTAGAGTAGAGTATAGTAGAGAAGAAAAGAGCTAAGTTAGGCTAAGCTAGGTTAGAGTAGAGTAGAGTAGAGTAGAATAGAGTAGAGTACAACAGAGTATAGTACAGTAAAGTTGACTCGAGCTAGGTTAGGCTAGGTTAGGCCAGGCTTGGTTTGGCTAGCCTAGGTAAGAGTAGAGCAAAGTAGAGTTTTGTAAAGAAGAGTTGAGTAGTGCTTGGTTTGGCAAGGTATGCTGTGCTAGGCTTTAGTAGAGTAGATTCGAGTAGAGCAGAGAAGAGCAGAGTTTAACAGAGTAGAGCAGAGCAAAGTAGAGTAGAGCAGAATAGAGAAGGGTAGAGCTAGGTTAAATAAGGCTTGGCTAGGATAGGTTAGGATATATTAGAGCAGAGAAGAGCTTATTTAGGCTAGGCTAGGCTAGTCTAGGTTAGAGAAGAGTATAGTTGAGTGGAGTAGAGTAAAATAGAGTAGACTAGAGTAGAGTAAAGTAGAGCTATCTTAGGATAGGCTTAGCTAGCCTAAAGTAGAGTAGAGTAGAGTAAAGAAGAGTAGAGTAGAGTAGAGAAGAGCAGAGAAAAGTAGAGCAGAGCAGAGTATGATAGAGTAGAGAAGCACAAATTAGAGTAGAGAATAGTTAGGCTAGTCTACGATATGGTAGGCTAGGCTAGGCAAGAGTTGAGTTAAGTAGAGTAGAGTATAGTTGAGAACATTAGAGCTAGGTTAAGTTAGGTTATGCTAGGCTAGGTTAGAGTAGAGTAGAGTAGAGTATAGTAGAGTAAAGTGGAGTAGAGCTAGTTATGGCTAGGCTACGCTCGGCTAGACTCGACTGTGTTTAGCGAAGCTAGGCAAGAGCATAATAGAGTAGAGTAGTGTAGAGAAGAGTACAGTAGAATAGAGAAGAGTAGAGCCAGGTTAGGCTAAGCAAGGCTAGGCTCGATTAGAATACAGTAGAGTGGAGCAAAGTAGAGCAAAGCAGAGTAGAGTAGAGCAGAGTAGAGAAAAGTAAAGTAGAGAAGAGTAGAGTAGAGTAGAGTAGAGCTAAGTTAGGCAAGGCTCATCTATAGTAGAGTAAAGAAGAGCTAGGTTTGGCTAGGCTAGGTTAGACAAGGTTAGAAAAGAGTAGAGTAGTGTATAGTAAAGTAGAGTAGAGTAAAGTAGAGTACAGTAGGGTAGAGTAGAGTATAGTAGAGTAAAAGAGGTTTGGTTAGGCTAGGGTATGCTAAGCTAAGCTAAGCAAGGTAAGAGTAGAGTAGGGTAGAGTAGAGCAGGGTAGAGCGAGATTAGGCTAGGTTTTGCTAGGCTAGTGTATATTAGAGCATAATAGAGTATAGTAGAATACATTAGAGTAGAGTAGAGTGTAGTAGAAAAAAGAAGAGTAGAGTATAGTAGAGTAGAGTCGAGTAGGGTGGAGTAAAGTAGAGGAGAGGAGAGGAGATGAGATGAGAGAGGAGAAGAGAGCAAAGTAGAGCCACGCAGAGTGGAGCAGAGTAGTGTAGAACAAAGAAGAGTAAAGTAGAGAAGTGCAGAGCAGAGCAGACTAGAGTAGAGCAGAGCAGAGAAAAGTAGAGTAGAGTAGTGTAGAGCTTAGTTGAGTAGAGCAGAGTTGAGCAAATTAAGGTTAGGCTAGGGCAAGCTAGGCTAGAGTAGAGTAGAGTAGTGCATTGTAGAGTAGAGTAAAGTAAAGCAGGGCTAGGTTAGGCAAGGCTAGGCTTGAGTATAATTGACCAGAGTATAGTAGAGTAGAGCTAAGAAGAGCAGAGTAGAATAGTGAAGAGGAGAGCAAAGTAGCGCATAGTAAAATAGAGTAGAGCAGAGTAGACCAGAGAAGACCAGAGCAAAGCTAGGTTAGGATAGCTTAGGCTAGGCAAGGCTAGAGTAGAGTAGAGTAAGCTAGAGTAGAGTAGAGTATAGATGAGCTTGGTTAGGATAGGCATTGCTTGGCTAAGTTAGAGTAGAGTATAGTAGAGTAAAGTAGAGTAGAACGAGGATAGGCTAAGCTAAGGTAGGCTAGGCTAAGGTAGGCTAGGATAGGCTAGACTATGCTATACTAGGCTTGAGTAGAGTAGAGTTGTGTAGAGCTTAATAGAGTAGGGTAAGGTAGAGTAAAGTAGAATAGAACGAGGTTTGGCTGGGCTAAGCTAGGCTAGGTTACGCTAGGCTTGGCTAGAGTAGGGTAGAGTAGACTAGAGTAGAATAGAGTATAGTAAAGAAGAGTAGAGTAGAGTAGAGTAGAGAAAGGTTAGGCTAGGCTGGTTAGGCTTAGCTAGGAAATGCTAGAGTAGAGTAGAGTAGAGCAAAGCATAGAAGAGCATTGTTGAGCAGAGTAGAGCATAGTAGAGTAGAGTGGATCAGATCAAGATAGAGTAGAACAGAGCAGAGTATAGTAGAGTAGAGAAGAGTAGAGCTAAGTTAGGTTAGGATAGATTAGTTTAGGCTAAGCTAGGCTAGGTTAGACTATGCTAGGTTAGGCTAGGCTAAAGATTGGATAGGTTAAGCTAGGTTATTGTATGCTTGGTTGGGATAGGCTAGAGTAGAGTAGAGCGAGGATAGGCTAAGCTAAGCTAAGCTAGGTTAAAATAAAAAGAAAAGCTGAGTAGAGTAGAGTAGAGTAGAGCAGAGTAGAGAAGAACATAGTAGAGATTCACATAATAGAGAAGAGTAGAGCATAGTAGAGCTAGCTTAAGCTAAGCTAAGCTTGCTAGGCTAATGTAAAATAGAGTAGAGTAAAGTAGAGTAGTGTAAATTAGAGTAGAGTAGAGTATAGTAGAGTAGAGCAAGGTTAAGCTAAGCTAGGCTAGGGTAGGCTAGGCTAGGCTAATCTATAGTAAAGAAGATTAGAGTAGAGTAGAGCAAGGCTAGGTTAGGCTAACGTAAGTTAGGCTAGAGTAGAGTAGAGTAGAGTATAGTGGAGTACGGTACAGTAGAATAGAGTAGAGTAGAGTAGAGCAAAAGTAGAGAAGATTAGAGGAGAGCAAAGTAGAGTAGAGTAGAGAAAAGAAGAGCATAGCAAAGTAGAGCAACCAAGACTAGGGCAAAGCAGAGTAGAAGAGTAGAGCAGAGCAATGTAGAGCAGAGCAGATAAGAGTAGAGCACAGTAGAGTAGTGAAGGGAAAGGTTAGCCTATGTTAGGCTAGGTTAGGCTAGGCTACGATAAAGTAGAGTAGAGTAGAGTAGAGTTAGGTTATTCTAGGCTACGATAAAGTAGAGTAGAGTAGAGCAGACTATAGAAGAGCATAGCAGAGCAGAGCAGAGTGGAGCAGAGTAAAGCAGAGTAGAGAATAGCATAGTAGAGTAAATAAGAGCAAAGTTAAACTAAGCTAGGCTAGAGTAGAGTAGAGTAGAGTAGAGTAAAGTGGAGTAGAGAAGAGTAGAGCTATCTTAGGTTAGGCTAGGCTAGAGTACAGTAGTGTAGAGTAGAATAGAGTAAAGCAGTACAGAGTAAAGCAAAGTAGAGCAGAGCAAAGTAGAATAGAGCAGAGCAAAGTAGAGCAGTGTAAAGCTGAGTAGAGAATAGTAAAGCTAGGTTAGGCTAGGCTAAGAAAGACTAGGTAAGAGTAGAGTAAAGTAGTGTTAGGCTAGGCTAGGCTAGGAAAGAATAGGCTAGGCTAGGCTAGAGTAGAATAGAGTTGAGTAGAGTAGAGTAGAATCGAGTAAAGTAGAGTAGAGCTTTGTTAGGCTAGGCTAGGCTAGAGTATAATAGAGCAAATTAGAGTAGAGTAGAGTAGAGTAGAATAGAGCATAGTAGAGTAGTGTAGAGCCGATCAAGGTTAGGCTAGGATAAGCTAAGCTAGGCTAGAGTGGGGTAGAGTAATATGGAGTAGAGTACAGTAGAGTGAAGTAGAGCTAGGTTATGCGAGGCTAGGCAATACTAAGTTAGAGTAGGATAGAGTAAAGTAGAGTAGAGTAGATTAGAGTATAGTAAAGTAGAGAAGAGCTATGTTTGGGTAGGCTAGGCTAGGTTATGCTAAACTAGGCTAGAGTAGAGTAGAGTGGACTAAAGTAGAGTAGAGTAGAGCACAGTAGAGCTAAGAAGATTAGAGGAGAGAAGGGTAGAGTAGAGCAGAGTAGAGCAAAGTAGGGAAGAGCTGAGCAGAGCAATGCAAAGAAGAGTAAAGTAGAGTAGAACTGAGTAGAGTAGAGAAAAGCAAAGCAAAGTAGAGCAGAGCAAAGTAGAATAGAGTAGAGCAATGTTAGGCTTGCCTAGGCTTGGCTAGGCTTGGTTAGACTAGAGTAGAGTAGAGCTAGCTCAGGTTAGGCTAGGCTAAGAAGAATAGAGTATAGCAGAATATAGTAGATTAAAGTAAAGTATAGTAGAGTAGAGTAAAGTAGAATAGAGCTAAGTAAGGCTAGGTTAAGCAAGGCTAGAGTAGGCTATGATGGGCAAGGCTAGAGTAGAGTGGGGTACGCTAGAGTAGAGTAGTCTAGAATAAATAGAGATAGGTTAGGTTAGGCGAAGTTGAAGTAGAGTAGAATTAAGTTAGGATTAGTTCTAGGTTAAGCTAGGTTAGAGTATAGTAGAGTAGAGTAGAGGAGAGTAAAGTAGAGTAGAGTGGAGTAGAGTAGAGCTAAGTTAGGCTAGGCTAAGTTAGGCTGAGCAAGCATAGGTAAGGCTAGGCTAAGCTAAATAGAGAGAGTAGAGTAGAGCTCGATTCGGCTTGGCTAGAGTAGAGTAGAGTACAATAGAGTAGAGCAGAGCAGTGTATAAAACAATAGAGTAGAGTAGAGCAGAGTAGAGTAAAGTAGTGCAGAGCAGAGCAGAGATGAGTAGAGTAGAGCAGAGAAGAGCAATGTGGTGTAGAGGTAAGTTAGGGAAGGCTAGGTTTTTTTAGGCGCTATTAGAGTACAACAGAATAGAGTGGAGTGGAGTAGACTAGAGTATAGTAGAGTAAAGTAATGTAGATTAGAGTTGAGTATAGTAGAGGAGAGTAGAGTAGAGTAGAGTGAGGTTTTGCAAGGCTAGGCTTGGTTAAGCAAGGAAGAGTAAATTAGAGTATAGTAGAGTAGGGTAGAGGGGAGTTGAGTAGGGTAGAGTAGAGCAAGGTTACATTAGGCTTGGCTTAAGTAAAGTAGAGCAAAGTAGAGTAGAGTAGAGCAAAGTAGAGCAAAGCAGAGCAAAGTAGAGTAAAGCAGAGCAAAGTAGAACAAAGCAGAGTAAGGTAGAGAAAAGCTAGGTTAAGCTAGGCTAGGTTAGGCTAGGGTTGGCTAAGCCAGGTTAGGAAAGGCTAGCATTAGGAATAATAAAGTAGGGTAGAGTAGATTAGAGTTAGGTTAGGTTAGGCTAGGATAGGCTAGGCTTGAGTAGAGTAGAGTAGAGTAGAGCAAAGTAAAACAGAACTGAGCAAAGTAGAGTAGAGCAAGGTAGAGTAAAGTAAAGCAGAGTGGAGTAAAGTAGAGTAGAGCAGAGTAGAGCTAGGGTAGGCTAGGCTAGGTGAGTGTAGAGTAGAATAGAGTAGAGTAGAGTAGGCTTTGGTTAGGCTAAATTATGCTAGGCTAAGGTAAAGAAGGTTAGAGTTGGGTAGGGTAGAGGAAAGTAGAGTAGGCATAGCAGAGCCAAGCAGTGCAGAGTAGAGAAGAGTAGAGTATAGCAGAGTAGAGTAAAGAAGAAGAGAGAAGAGATGAGCAGAGTAGAGTAGAGTAGAGCTAGATTAGGCTAGGCTAGAGTATAATAGAGCAGAGTAGAGCTAAGATAAGCTAAGCTAGGCTAGGCAAGGCTAGTTTAGGGTATAGTAGAAAAGAGTAGAGTAGAGTATAATATAGTAAAGAAGAGTGGAGTAGAGTAAAGTTAGGTTAGGTAAGGCTAGGCTAAGTTTTGCTTGGCTAAGCAAGGCTAAAATAGAGAAAAGTTGGATAGAGTGGAGAAGAGAAGAGTAGAGTAGAGCAAAGAATAGTTGGCTAGGCTAGTCTAGAGTAGAGTAGAGTAGAGTAGAGTGGAGTAGAGCAGAGTGGAGCAGAGCAGAGTAGAAGAGAACATAGTAGAGCAAAGCAGAGTAGGGCAAAGTAGAGTAGAGTAGAGCAGAGAAGGGTAGAACTAGGTTATGCTAAGCTATGCCAAGCTAGGCTAGGCTATGTTAGAGTAGAGTTGTGTAGAATAGAGTAGAGTAGAATAGAGTAGAGTAGAGCAATGAAAAGTAGAGTAGAGTAGAGTAGGGCTAGGTTAGGCTATGCTGGCTAGGCTAGGCATGGCAAGGCTTAGCTCTGGTAAAGTAGAGTAGAGTATAGCAGCGTAGAGCTTGGTTAAGCTAGGCTAGGCTATGTTAGTGGAGAGTA
The DNA here is from genome assembly GCA_023846275.1 of Vanilla planifolia. Taxonomy (NCBI): domain Eukaryota; kingdom Viridiplantae; phylum Streptophyta; class Magnoliopsida; order Asparagales; family Orchidaceae; genus Vanilla; species Vanilla planifolia. The sequence continues at coordinate 266,574 of JAIUJO010000295.1, forward strand.
GAGTTGAGTAGAGTAGAGTCGAGTGGTGTAGAGTAGAGTAGAGTAGAGAAGAGTAGAGTAGAGCTAGGTTATGCTAGGATAGGCTAGGCTAGGTTAAAGTATAGTAGAGTAGAGTAGAGTAGAATAGAGTAGGGGCAACCAGAGTAAAGTAGAGTAGAGTAGAGTAGAGTAGTGCAGGACAGACAGAGTAGAGTATAGTAGAACAAAGTAGATAAAAATAGAGTAGAGAAGAGTAGAGCCTAACAGTGTATAAGAGAGTCGAGCTCGATTAAGCAATGCTAGGTTAGGCTAAGCTATGCAAGGCTAGGTTAGGGTAGGCTATGTTGTAGTAGAGTAGAGAATAGTAGAGTAGAATTGAGTAGAGCAGAGTAGATTAGAGTAGAGCTAGCTTATGATAGGCTACGCTAGGTTAGAGGAGAATAGAGTAGAGTAGATTAGAGTAGCGCGAGGTTAGGCTAGGTTAAGATGGGCTAGAGTAGAGTAGAGTAGAATAGAATAGAGTAGTGCATGGTTAAGAAAGGCTATTCTAGAGTACAGTAGAGCATAGCAGAGCATAGCAGAATAGAGTGGAGCAGTGCAGAGCATAGTTGAGCAAATTAGATTAGGCTATGCTAGGCTAGGCTAGGTAAGGTTAGGCTAGGCTAGGCTAAGCCAACCTTGGCTAGAGTAGAGTAGAGTAGAGTAAAGCTAGGTTAGGCTAGGCTAGGTTATAGTAGAGTAGAGCAGAGCAAGGTAAGGCTAAATGAAGTAATGCTAGGCCAGGCTGGAGTAGAGTACAGTATAGTAAAGTAGAGTGGAGCTCAGTTAGGGTAGGTTAGGCTATGCTAGGTTAGAGTACAGTAGAGTAAAGCAAGGTAAGGCTAAGGGAAGCAAGGCTTGGCTTGGCTGGAGTAGAGTGGAGTATAGTAGAGTAGAGTGGAGCTCGATTAGGCTAGGTTAGGCTATGCTAGGCTAGAGTACAGTAGAGTATAACAGAGCAGAGTAATATAGAGTAGAGTAGAGCATAGCAGAACAATGCAAAGAAGAATAGAGTAGAGAAGAGCAGAGTAGCAATGAGTTGAGCAGAGCAGAGTAGAGCTAGTTTTGGCTATGTTAGGTGAGGTTAGGCTAGGTTAGAGTACAATAGAGTAGAGTTGAGAAGAGTATAGTATAGTAGAGTTGGGTAGAGTAGAGTAAAGCAGAGTATAATAGAGTAGGGTAGAGTAGAGTAGAGTTGTGTAGAGCTAAGTCAGGCTAGGCTAGGTTAGGCTAGGCTCAATAGGGGTAGGCTAGGCTAGGCAAGAGTAGAATAGAGTAGATTATACTTGAGTAGAGCTAAGTTAACCTAGGTTGGCTTGGCTAAGCTAGGTTAGGCTAGGTAGAGTTGAGTAAACTATAGTAGAGTAGAGCTAGGTTAGGTTTGGTTAGGCTAGGCTATGCTTTGAAAACCAGATTAAAGTAGAGCAGAGCAGTGCAGTGTAAAGTGAAGTAGATTAGAGCAGAATAGAGCAGAGCAAATTAAAGCAGAGTAAAGTAGGACAAAATAGAGCTAGGTTAGGTTAGGCTAGGCTAGAGTCGAGTAGAGTATAGTAGACTATAGTAGACTAGAGTTAGGTTAGGTTAGGCTAGGTTAAGCTAGAGTAGATTTGGGTAGAGTTGAGTAGTGTAGAAAAGAATAGAGCAGAGCAGAGCAGAGTAGAATAGAGCATAGTGGAGTTAACTGAGCTGAGCAATGTTGAGAAGATAAAAGTAGAGTAGAGTAGAGTAAAGCAGAGCTCGGTTAAGCTTAGATAGGTTAAGCTAAGCTAGAGTAGAGTAGAGTAGAGTTGAGTAGAAGAGAGCATAGTAGATTCAAGTGGAGTAGAGTAGACTAGACTAGACTAGAGTAGAGTAGAGTTGAGTAGAAGAGAGCATAGTAGATTCAAGTAGAGTAGAGTAGAGTAGAGTGGAGTAGAGTAGAGTAGATAGAGTAGAGTAGAGGAGAGTAAAGGAGAGCAGTATAGAGTAGGGTAGAGCATAGTAGAGTAGAGTTGAGTAGATGAGAGCAGAGCAAAGCAAAGTAGTGTAGAGTAATGTATAACAGAGTCGAGTAGAGTAGAGTTGAGCTAGGTTAGGATAGCCAAGGCTAGGTTAGGATAAAGTAGAGTATGGTAGTCTAGAGTAGAGTAGAGTAGAGTAGAGTAAAGCTAGGTTAAAGTAGTTTAGGCTAGGCTATGCTAGGGTAGGGTAGGTTGGGCTAGGGTAGGCTTAGCAAAACTAGCCAAGAGTAGAGTATAGTAGAGTAAGGTAGAGCTAAAATAGGCTAGGCTAGGCTTGGGTTGAGTAGAGTAGAGTGGGGTAGAATAGAGTAAAGTGAGTAGAGTAGACTAGAGTAGAGTAGAGTAGAGTGGAGTAGAGTAGAGTAGAGTAGAGTAGAGTAAGGTAGAGTAGATATGAGGAGAAGATAGAACAGAAGTGGTGAGTAAAGTAGAGTAGAGGTGAGAAGAAGAAAGCAGAGTGGAGTAGAGTATAGTGTAGAAGAAAAGAGTAGAGCTGAGTAAAATAGAGTAGAGCAGAGCATAGTAGAGCAAAGTAGAGTAGAGTAGAATAGTGCAGAGTAAAGTAGAATAGAGTAGAGTGGAAGAGAGTAGTGTAGAGTAGAGAAATGCATAATAGAGTAAAGCAGAGCAAAGCAGAGTATAGTAGAGTTAGGTTAGGCTAAGCTTGGCTAAGCTAGAATAAAGTAGAGTAGAGTAGAGTACATTATAGCGAAGCTAGGATAAGCAAGGTTATGCTAGGCTAGGTTAGTGTAGAGTTGTGTAGAGTAGAGTAGAGTGGAGTAGATTAGATTAGAGAAGAGTAAAGTAGAGTAGAGTTGGGATAGGTTGGGCTAAGCTATGCTAAGCTAGGCTAGGATAAGCTGGGTTAGGCTAGAGTTTAATAGAGTAGAGTAGAGTAGAGTAGAATATAGTAGAGTAGAATAGAGTAGAGCTAGGTTAAGCTACGCTTGGCTAGTCTATGCTAGAGTAGAGCAGAATAGAGTAAAGTATTGTAGAGAAGAGTAGAGTAGAGCAGAGTAGAGTTGAGTAGAGTAGAGCAGAGCAAAGCAGAGTTAGGTTAGGCTATGCTAGGCTGGGTGAGGCTAGAGTGGAGTAGAGTAAGAGTAGAATAGAGTATATTCGAGTAAAGTTGAGTAGAGTTTAGTGTAGTAGAGCTGAGCTATGTTATGTTAAGCTAAGCTAGACTAGGCTAAGCTAAGCTAGGATAGGCTAGAGTAAGAGAGTAGAGTAGAACTTTGTTAGGCTAGGTAAGGTAAGGTGAGGCTAGGATAGGCTAGAGTAGAGTATAATAGGTGAAGTATAATAGAGTAGAGTACGGCAGAGCAAAGAAAAGTAGAGCATAACAAAGCAGACTAGAGTAGAGTCGAGTAGAGCAGAGCAGAGCAGTGTAGGACTGACAAGAGCAAAGCACTACTGAGGAGACCAAAGCAGAGCAGAGGAGAGAAAAGTAGAGCAAAGTAGGGCAAAGCTATGTTAGGCTACTCTAGGCTACGTAAGGCCAGAGTAGAGTAGAGTAGAGTAGAGCTAGGTTATGCAATGCTAATCCAGTTAGAGTATAATAGAGTAGAGTAGAGTAGAGTAGAGTATAATGGAGTATAGTAGAGTAAAGTAGGGTAGAGTAGAGTAGAGCTACGTTTAGCTGGGCTAAGCAAGGCTTGTTAGGCTAAACTAGGCTAGGTAGGCTAAGCTAGGCTAGAGTAAAGTAGAGTAGAGTAGACTAGAGTATAGTAGAGTAGAGTAGAGCAAGGTTAGGTTAGGCTAAGCTAGGCTAGGCTATACTAGGCTAGAGTAGAGTAGATTGGAGTATAGAGAAGGAGAGTAGAGTAGAGCAGAGTAGATCAGAGTAGAGTAGAGCAGAGCCGAGCACAGCATAGGAGAGTAGAGAAGAGCATAGCATAGTTAAGTTAAGCTAGCCTAGGTTGGGCTAAGTTAGGCTAGGCTAGGCCAGGCTAGTCTATTTAGAGTAATGTAGACTATAACAATATAGAGTAGAGTAGAGCATAGTAGGTTTGTCTTGGCTAAGTTAAGCTAGGCTATTGTATAGAGTAGAGTATAGTAGAGCAAAGTAGAGTAGAGTAGAGTCGAGAAGAGCAAAGAAGAGTAGGGCAGAGAAAAGAAGAGTAGGGTAGAGCATAGTAGAGCAGAGTAAAGTTCGGTTAGGCTAAGAAATCTTAGGCTAGAGTATAATAGAGTAGAGTAGAGTACTATAGAGCTTGGTTAGGCTAGGGTAGGCTAGGTTATAGTAGAGTAAAGTGGAGCAGAGTCCTATGAAGCCAGTAAAAAAAAAAAAAAAAAAAAAAAAAAAAAAAAAAAAAAAAAAAAAAAAAAAAAAGTGGAGCAGAGTAGAGTATAATAGAGTAGAGTAGAGTAATGTATAGTAGATTAGAGCTAGGTTATGTTAAACGAGGCAAGGTTAGGCTTGGTTGGGGTAGGCTAGGGTTGGGTTGGGTAGGCTAAAATAGATTAGAGTGGAGTCGAGTATAGTAGAGTAGAGTAGAGTAGACTAGTGTCGAGTAGAGTAGAGTAGTGTAAAGTGGAGTAGTGCAGACCAGAGTAGAGTAGAATAGAGCAGAGCAGAGTTGAGTAGAGTTGAGTAGATTAGAGTAGAGTAGAGTAGAGTTGAGTAGAGTAGAATAGAGTAGGTTAGAGTAAAGCAGATTAGAGTAGAGCAGAGTAGAGTAGAGTAGAGGTGAGGAGAGCAGAGTATAGTAGAGAAGAGCATAGTGGAGCAAAGAAGAGCTGGGTAGAGCAGAAGAGCAGAGTTGTAGAGTAGAGCAGAACAGAGTAGAGTAGAGTAGACTAGAGTAGAGTAGAGCAAAGCTAAGGTATTGTAGGCTAGGCTATGTAAGGCTAGAGTAGAGAAGAGTAGAGCTCAATTAGGTTAGGGTAGGCTAGGCAAGAGTAGAGTAAAGTATAATAGAGTAGAGTAGAGCTAGATTAGGTAATGCTAGGCTTGGTTAGGCTAGAGTAGAGTAGAGTATAATAGAGTAGGGTAGAATAAAGTAGAGTAGAGTGGAGTAGAGTAGAGCAGAGTAGAGTAGAGTGGTTTAGAGTAGAGTAGAGTTAAGTAGAGTAGAGTAGAGTAGAGTAAAGTAGTGTAGAGGAGAGGAGAGGAGAGGAGAGGTGAGGAGAGGAGAGAAGAGCTGAACAGAGCATAGTAGAGTAGAGAAGAGTAGAGCAAAGAATAGTAGAGCAGAGCAAAGTAGAGTAGAGTAGAGAAGAGTAGAGTAGAGCAGAGCAAAGTAGAGTAGACCAGAGAAGAGTAGACAATACCATAATTGAATAAAGGAGAGGAGAGTAGAGTAAAGAAAAGTAAAGCAAAGTAGAGTAAAGTAGAGTAGAGTAGAGAAAAACTAGGTTAGGCTAGACTAAGTAGGGCTAAGCAAGGCTAGAGTAGAGTAAAGTAGAGAAGAGTATAATAGAGCTAGGTAAGGCTAGAGTTATATAGAGTAGTGTAGAGAAGAGTGGAGTGGAGTCGAGTAGGATGGAGTAGAATAGAGTAGAGCAAAGTAAACTAGAGTAGAGCATAGTAGAGCAGAGCTGAGCAGAGCTTAGTTATGCTAGGCTTGGCTAGGTTAGAGTAGAGTAGAATAGATTATAGATGAGTGAAGTAGAGTAAAGCTTTCTTAGGTTAGGTTAGGCTAGGCTATGTTAGAATAGAGTTGAGTAGAGTTGATTGGAGTAAAGTTGAGTAAAATAAACTAGAGCTAAGTTAGGCTCGGCTATGCTAGGCAAGGCTAAGGAAGGTTATGTTAGGCTTGGCTAGGCTAGAGCAGAGTAGAGCAGAGTAAAGTAAAGTAGAGTATAGCTAGGTTAAGTTAGGCTAAGGTAGGCTAGAGTAGAGTATAGTAGAGTAGAGTAGAATAGAGCAGAGTTGAGAATAGCGTGCAGAGTAGGGTAGAGTAGAGTAGAGTAGAGCAATACAGGGCAAAGCTAACCAGTGTTAGGTTAGCCTAAGCAAGGCAAGGGTAGGCAAGGCTAGGCCAGGCTAAGCTATACTAGAGTGGAGTAGAGTAGAGTAGAGCAAGGTTAGGCAAGGCTAGGAGGCTATGCTAGGTTAGAGTATAGTTGAGTAGAGTAGAGTAGAGTTGAGTAGTTTGGAGTAGAGCTAGGTTAAGCTAGGCTAGGGTAAGCTAAGCTAGGGTAGGTTAGGTAAGGCTAGGCTAGAGTAGAGTTGAGTATAGTAGAGTAGAGTAGAGTAGAGTAGAATAGAGCTTGGTTAGGCTAAGTTAAGCGAAGCTAAGCTAGGCTGGAGTAGAGTAGAGTGTAGTAGAGTACAGTAGAGTAAAGCAGAGTTGAGAACAATAGAGTAGTGCCATGTAGAATAGAGAAGTGTATAATAGAGCAGAGTAGAGCTCAAAAGAGAAGAGTAGCATAAAGTAGAGCTAGGTGAGCATAAGTTAGGCTAGGTTAGAGTAGAGTAGAGTAAATTAATGTAGAGTAGAGTAGAGTAGAGTAGAGTAGAGTAGAGTAGAGTAAAGTGGAGTAGAGTAGAGCTAGCTTAAGCTAGGCTAAGCTAGGCCAGGCTATGCTAGGCTAGGTTAGGCGAGGCTAAGGTAGAGTAGAGTCGAGTTGATTTGAGTATAGGTAGGCTAGGTTAGGTTAGGCTAGCCTAGACATAGCTAAGGTAGAGTAAAGAAGAGCACAGAAGAGTAGAGTAGAGCAAAGTAGAGTAAAGCAAATTAGAGTAGAGCATAGTAGAGTAGAGGAAAGCAGAACAGAGCAAAACAAAGCAGAGTAGAGCAGAGCAAGGTTTTGTTAAACAAGGTTAGGCTAGGATAGGCTAGGCTAGGTTAGAGTCAAGTAGTGTAGAGTACAAAAAAGTAGAGTAGAGGAGAGTAGAGCTAGGTTAGGTTAGCCAAGGCTAGGCTAGGCTAGAGTAGAGTAGAGTAGAGTAGAGTATAGTAGACTAGAGTAAAGCATAGCAGAGTATAGCAGAGCATGATAGAGTAGAGTAGAGCAAAGTAGAGTAGAGTAGAGAAGAGCAGAGCATAGTAGAGTATAGTATAGCAAAGCTATGTTAGGTTAGGCTAGGTTAGAGTAAAGTAGAGTAGAGTAGAGTAGAGTAAAGTATAGTAGAGCTTGGATAGGTTAGGCAAGACTAGGTTAAGCAAAACTCTACTAGAGTAGAGTAGAGAAGAGTATAGTAGAGTAAAGTAGAGTGGAGCATAGCAGAGCAGAGTAGAAGAGAGTAGAGTAGAGTAAGGAAAAGTAGAGCTGAGTAAAACCGAGCAAAGGAGAGTAGAGTAGAGCAGTTTGAAGCAAAGCAGAGCAAAGTAGAGAAGAGTATAGCAGAGCTAGGTTAGGTTAAGATAGAGTAGAGTAGAGTAAAGCTATGTTAGGCTAAGTTAGGTTAGAGTAGAGTAGAGTAGAGTGGAGTAGAGTGGAGTGGAGTAGAGGAGAGTAGAGTAGAGTAGAGCTAAGTTAGGTTAGGTTAGGCTAGGCTAGGCTAGGTTAGGCTAGGCTTGGCTAAGCTAGAGTAGAGTATAGTAGAAAACAGTAGAGTAGAGCTAGGTTAAGCTATTCTAGGCTAGGCTAGGTTACAACAAAATTGAGTAGAATATAATAGGGCAGAGTAAAGCAGAATAGAGTATAGTAGAGTAGAGAAGAGGAGTGTAGAATAGAGTAGAGTAGAGCTAGGTTAGGATAGGCTAGGTTGGATAAGGGTAGGCTAGAGTAGAATAGAGAAGAGTAGTTTTAGGATAAGCTAAGCATGGGTAGGTTAGGCTAGGTTGTTGTATAGTAGAGTAGAAAAAAGTATAATATAGTAGAGTAGAGCAGAGAAGAGTTAGGTTAGCCTAGGCTAGGCTAAACTAAGCTAGAGTACAGAAGAGTAGTGTAGAGCAGCATATAGAAGAATAGAGTATAACAAAGCTTGGTTTAGGCTAGGCTAGGCTAGAGTAGAGTATGGTGGAGTAGAGTAGAGTAGAGTAGAGTAGAGAAGAGTAGAGTAGAGTAGAGGAGAGTAGAGTTTCATACAGTTGAGTATAGTAAAGTATAGTAGAGTAGAGTAGAGTAGAATAGAGAAAGGTTAGGCTAGGCTAGGCTATGCTAGGTTAGGTCATGCTAGAGTAGAGTAGAGTAGGGTTTAGTAGAGTACAACAAGGTTAGGCTATGTTAAAGTAGAGTATAGTAGAGTAGAACAGAGTAGAGTAGAGTAGAGTTATGTTCAGCTAGGCTAGGCTAGGCTATACTAGGCTAGAGTAGAGTTGAGTAGAGTAGAGTTAGCTTAGGCAAGGCTAGGCTAAAGTATAATGGAGCAGAGTAGAGTACAGATGAGCAAAGCAAAAATGAGCAAAGTAGAGCCGTGTAGAGCTGAGCTAGCTACAGTTAGGTTAGTCTAAGCTAGATGAGGCCATACAAGGCTAGGCTAAGCTAGGTTAGAGTAGAGTAGAGTAGAGCTAGGTTAGGTTAAGCTAGGCTAGACTAGGTTAGAGTAGAGTAGAGTAGAGTATAAAAAAGTAGAGTAGAGTAAAGTAGAGTAGTGTAGAGCTAAGTTAGGCTAGGCTACACTAGGGTAGGCTAGGAGAGAGTAGAGTGGAGTTGAGTAGGGTAGAGTATAGTAGAGCTTGGTTAGATTTAGATAGGCTAGGTTAGGAGAGGCTATAATAGAGTAGAGTAGAGTAGAGCAGAGTAGAGCTGAGTAGAGAAGAGGAAAGCACAGCAGAGTAGAGATGAGAAGAGCATATTAAAGCAGAGTAGAGAAGAGTAGAGTAGAGCAGAGCAAAGTAGAGCTTAGTTGAGAAGAGGAGAGTCGAGCAAAGTAAAGCTAGTCATGTTAAGCTAGCCTTGGTTTGAGTAGAGTAGACTAGAGTAGATTAGAGTAGAGTTGAGTAGAGTAGAGTAGAGTATAGTAAAGTAGAGTAGAGAAGAGTGAGGCTAAGTTACTCTAGGCTAGGATAGGTTTGGCAAGGCTAGAATAGAGTTGAGTAGAGTAGAATTATGTTTTGTTTGGCTAGGTTAGGCTAGGTTTTGCTAGGCTAGGCTAAGTTATGCTTGGCTTAAGTAGATTAGTGTATAGTTGAGTGGAGTAGAGTAGAGTTAGGTTTTTTTAGGCTATGCTAGGCTAGGTTTAACTAGGCCAGGCTAACCTGAGCTGGGCTTTGCAAAAGTAGAGTAGAGCAAAGAAGAGTATAGAAAAGCATAGCATTGTAGAGTAAAGCAGAGTAGAGTAAACTAGAGCTAAGTTAGGCTAGGTTAGGCTAGGCTATGCTAGGTTAGGTTAGCCTAGGCTCGTTTCGAGTAGAGTAGAGTTGAGCTTGGTTAGGATTGGCTAGGCTTTGCTAGAGTAGAGTTTTTTAGAAGAGAGTAGAGTGGAGCAGAGCAGAGTAGATGAGAGCAGAGTGGAGTAGAGCAGAGTTGAGTTGAGCTGAGCAGGGCAAAATAGAGTTCCATAGAGCATAGCAGAGTAGGCCAAAGTAGAGCAAAGCTAGGTTTGGCTAGGCGAACCTAGAGCAGAGTTGAGTAGGGTAGAGTAGAGCTTAGTTAGGCTAGGCTAGCTTAGGCTAAGCTAAACTAGGCTATAGTGGAGTAAAATAGAGAAGAGTAGAACAGAGTAGAGTAGAGCAGAGTAGAGTAGAGAAGAGCATAACAGAGTAGAGCCAAGTAGAGCAAAGTGGAGTAGAGTAGAGCATAGCAGAGTAGAGCAGAGCTAAGTTAGGCTAGGCTAGACTAGGTTAGAGTAGAGTAGAGTTGAGCTAAGTTAGGCTAGGCTAGGTAAGGTTAGGTTATAGTAGAGTAGAGTAGAGTAGAGCATAGAAGAGTAGAGTAGAGCAGAGTAGAGTATACTAGAGTATAATAGAGATAGTGTAGTTTAGGGCACGCTAGGCGAGGCTAGGCTAGATTAGTTTAGCTAGGCTGTGATAGGCTAGGCTAGAGTAGAGTCAAGTAGAGTAGAGTAAAGCAAGGTTAGGCTAGGTTTGCCTAGGGTAGGCTAGGCCAGGCTAGAGCAGAGAATTATAGAGTAGAGTAGAGCAAGGTTAGGCTTGACTAGGCTAGAGTGTAGTAAAGAAGAATAGAGTAGAACAGAGTTGAGAAGAAAAGAGTAAATCAGAGTAGAGTAGAGCAGTACAGAGTAGAGAAGAGTAGATTATAGAAGAGTAGAGCAGAGCAAAGCAGAGTTAGGTTAAGTTAGGCTAGGGTAGGCTAAACTTGGCTAAGCAAGAGTAGAGTATAATAGAGTAGAGTAGAGTATGGTAGAGTTGAGTACAGTAGAGCTTGGTTATGCCAGGCTAGGCTAAGTTAGAGTAGAGTATTTAAGAGTATAATATAACTGAGTGGATTAGAGTTGAGAAGAGCAGAGTAAAGTAGAGTAGAGCAAGTTTAGGCAAGGCTTGGGTAGGGTAGGCTAAGCTAAGCTAAGCTAGAGTATAGTAATGTTGATTAGAGTAGTGTAGAGTAAAGTAGAGTGTTGCAGAGCTAGGTTAGGCTAAACTAGGCTAGACAAGGATAAGCTTGGCTATAGTAGAATAGAGTAGAGAGGAGCAAAGTAGAGTAGAGCATAGTAGAGCATAACAGAGACAAGTAAAACAGAGGAGAGAAGAGTAGAGCCTAGTGGAGCAGAGCAGACCAGAGTAAAGCAGAGCAGAGTAAGGCTAGGCTTGGCTAGGTTAGGCAAGAGAGTAGATTAGAGTAAAGTAGTGTAGAGTATAATAGAGTATAATGTAGAGCTAGGTTAGTATAAGTTAGGTTAGGCAAGGCTAGGTTAGGTTAGGGTTTGCTATAGTAGAGTAGAGTAGAGTAGATTAGAGTAGAGTAGAGTAGAGTAGAGTAGAGTATAGAAGAGAAGAGCAAAGTAATGTAGAGTTAAGGAGAGGAGAGGAGAGCAGAGTAGAGTAGAGCAGAGCAGAGCATAGTAGAATAGAGCAAAGCTAGGTTATAATAGGATAAGCTAAGCAAGGCTTGGCTAGGCTAGAGTAAAGTAGAGTAGAAGAGAGAAGAGTAGAGCTAGGTTAGTCTACATTAAGCTTTGGCATGCTAGGTTAAGCTAGACTAGAGTAGAGTGGAGTAGTGTAGAGTAGAGTTGAGTAGAGCTAGATTAGGCTAGGCTAAGCTAGGTTAGAGTAGAGTGGAGTAGAGAAGAGTATTGTAGAGTATAATAAAGTTAAGTAGAGTGAAGCTTGGTTAGGCTATGCTAGGCTAGATTAGGCCAGGCTAGGCTAAGCTAGAGTAGAGTAGAGAAGAGTATAGATGAGTAGAGTAAGGTAGAGTAGAGTACAACTAGGTTAGGCTAGGTTAGGCTTGAGTAGAGTGGAGTAGAGTAAAATAGAGATGAGCAGAGCTGAGTAGAGTAGAGCATAGTAGAGCAAAGTAAAGTAGAGGTAAGCAGAGTATAGTAGACAAGAGCATAGCTTTGTTAGGCAAAAAAAGGCTAGGCTAAAGTAGAGTAGAGAAGAGCTTTGTTTGGCTAGGCTAAGTTAGCCTAAGTCAGAGAAGAGTAGAATAAGGCATAATAGAGTGGAGTAGTAGAGTAGAGTAGAGTAGAGCTAGGTTAGGCTAGGCTATGCTAAGCTAGGCCAGGCTATGGTTGGCTAAGTTAGGCTAGGCTAGAGTAGAGTAGAGTAGAGGGGTAGAATGGAGAAGAGTAGAGTTAGGTTAGGCTAGGCAATGCTAGGCTAAGCTAGAGTTCATAATATAGATGAGTAGATAGAGTAGAGTAGAGTAGAGTATAGAAGAGCATAGTAGAGCAGAGCATAACATAGTAGAGTAGAGCAGAGCTTGGTTAAGCAAGGATAGGCTCTTCTAGGCTAGGCTAAGCTAGAGTAGAATAGAGTAGAGTATAGTAGAGTAGAGCTTGGTTAAGCTAGGCTAGGCTATGTTAGAGTAGAGTAGAGTAGAGTGGAGCTAGGTTTGGCTAGGTAATGCAAGGATGGGCTAGGCGAGGCTAGGCCAAGCTAGGCTAGGCTAGAGTAGAGTGGAGTAGAGTAGAGTAGAGCAAAGATAGTTTAAGCTAGACTAGTTTAGGTTAGGAAAGAGCATAGTAGAGTTGAGTAGAGTAGAGTAGAGAGGAGTAGAGTAGAGAAGAGTAGAGTAGCATTGAGTACAACAGAGTAGAGTATAGCATAGTACAATAGAGTAGAGAAGAGGAGAGGGGAGGAGAGTAGAGCAGAGCAGAGCATAAGTGTAAAGTAGACTAATGAAGAGAAGAGTAGTGCATAGCAAAGTAGAGTAGTGTAGAGTAGAGCAAAGCAGAGTAGAGTAGAGTAGAGCCGAGCTAGGATAGGCTAGTGTAGGCTAGGCTAGGCTAGGCTAAACTAGGCAAAGCTAAAGAAAAGTAGAGTAGAGTAGAATAGAGTAGTGTAGAGTAGAGATAGGTTAGGCTAGGCTAGGCTAGGGTAGGATATGCTATGTTAGGCTAGGCTTGAGTAGAGTTTAGTAGAGTAGAGCCAGATTAGGTGAGGCTAGTGTATAATGGAGTAGAGTAGAGTAGAGTAGAATAGAGTATAGTAGAGAATAGTAGAGTAGAGGAGAGTAGAGTAGAGTAGAGTCGAGTAGACTAGAGTAGAGTATAAAAGATGAGAGCAGAGGAGAGGAGAGCAGAGTAGAGTCATACAGAGTGGAGTAGAGTAGAGCAGAGTAGAGTAGAGCAAAGCAAAGAAGACAGAGTAGATTTGAGAAGAGCATAGTAGAGTAAAGGAGAGCAAAGTCGAGCAGAGAAAAGTAGAGCAGAGTAGAGTAGAGCACAACATAGTAGAGTAGTGTAGAGTAAAGATATGTTAGGCTAGGCTAAGCTAGAGTGCAGTAGAGTAAAATAAAGTAGAGTAGAGTAACAAAGAGCTAAGATATGATAGGCTAGGTTATGCTAAGTTAGAGTATAGTATAGTAGAGTGAAGTAGAGTAGAGCTAGGTTAGATTAGGCTAGGCTTGGATAGGGTAGGCTAGGATTGGTTAAGCTAAGCTATGTTAGGCAAGAGTTATATTGAGTAGAGTAGAGTAAGATAGGGTAGAGTAAAGTATAGTTAGGTATGGCTGGGCTCAGCTAGGCTATTATAAGCTTGGTTATTATAGGCTAGGCTAGGCTAATGTATAATAGAGTAGAGTAGTGTAGAGTAGCGTAGAGCTTAGTTAGGCTAGGCTAGGTTAGGTTAACCTAGCCTGGGTTAGAGTAGAGTAGAGTAGAGTAGAGCAGGGCATAGAAGAGTAGAGCAGAATTGAGTAGAGCAAAGTTGAATAGAGTAGAGTAGATCAGAAGGGTGTAAAGTAGAATGGAGTAGAGAAGAGTAGGGCTAAGTAAGCTAGGCTAGCTTAGGCTAGGCTAGGTTAAAATGGAGTAGAGTATAACCAAGTAAAGTAAAGTAGGGTAGAGTAGATTAGAGTAGAGTGGAGCTAGGTTAGGCTATACTAAGCTAGGATAGGCTATGGTAGGCTAGCTGCACTAGGCTAGAGTAGATAGCAAAGTAGAGTAGAGCAGATCAGAGTAGAGCTAAGTTATGCTAAGATGGGCTAGAGTAGAGTAGATAAGAATAGAGAAGAGTAGAGCAGAGCAGAGCTTGGTTAGGTTAAGCTAGGCTAGAATAGAGTAGAGTAGAGCTAGGTTAGGCTAGGCTAGGCTAGAGTAGAGCAGAGTAGGGTATAGTGGAGTAGAGTAGAGTAGAATAGAGCAGAGTAAAGTAGAGTAGAGCAGAGCAAAGTAGAGCAGAGTAGAAGAGAGTAGCGTAGAGCAAAGCATAGCAGAGTGAAGTATATGAGCAGAGCAAAGCAATGCATAATAGAGTAGAGTAAAGTCGAGAAGTACAGAGCAGAGTAGAGTAGAGCAGAGAAGAGCTAGGTTAGGCTATGCAAGGCATGGCAAAGCTAGGCAAGGCTAGAGTAGCGTAGACCTAGGTAAGGCTAGGCTAGGTTAGGATAAGCTAAGCTAGGCTAGAATAGAGTCGAGTAGAGTTGAGTAGAGTAGAGTAATGTAGAGTTGTGGTAAGTTAGGTTAGGCTAGGCTAGGCTAGAGAATAGTAGAGTAGAGTAAAGTAGAGTAGAGCTAGGATAGGCATGGCTAGGATAACGTATAGTAGAGCAAAGTAGAGCAGAGCAGAGTACAAAAGAGAAAGGTAAAGTAGAGTAGGAAGAGTAGAGCAAACCAGAGCAGGGTATAGTAGAGCATAGCATAGGAAGCTAGGTTAGGATAGGTTAGAAGATGCGAGAGTAGAGTAATGTAGAGTAAAATATAGTACAGTAGAGTAGAGGAGAGGAGAGGAGAACCTAGCAGACTAGAGCAGAGTAGAGTAGAGTAGAGCAAAGTAGAGAATAGCATAGTAGAGCAAAGTAGAGTATAGCAGGGTAATGTAGAGCATAGAAGAGCTAGGTTAGGATAGGCGAGGCTAGGCTTGGCAAGGTTAGGCTAGGCTAGCCTAGAGTAACGTCGAGTAGAGTAGAGAAAGATTAGGCTAGACTAGGCTATATTTGAGTAGAGTAGAGTTGGGTAGGATATAGTAGAGTAGAGTGGAATAGAGCTTGGTTAGGCTCAGTTAGTCTTGGCCAGGCTAGGCTTGGTTAGTGTAGAGTAGAGTAGAGTTGAGTATAGCAGTGTTGAGTAGAGTTAAGTTCAGCTAGGCTAAGCTAGAGCATAGTAGAATAGAGTAGAGTAGAGTAGAGAAGAGCAGACAAGAGTAGAGTGGAGTAGAGGAGAATGTAGAGCAAAGTAGAGCATAGTAGAGGTGAGCAGAGTAGAGTAGAGAAGACCTGTGAGGAGTAGAATAGAGAAGAGTACAGTAGAGATGCATAGAGTAGAGTAGAGCAGCATAGAGAAAAGCAGAACAGAGGATGTTAGGGTAGGGTAGAGCAAAAAAGAGCTAAGCAGAGGAGAGTAAAGAAGGGGAGAGAAGAGTAAAGCTAGGTAATGCTAGGCTAGGATAGAGTAAAGTGTAGTACAGAAGAGTAGAATAGAGTAGAGCTAGGTTTGTCTAAGCTAGGCTAGGAAAAGTTAGAGTGGAGGAGAATAGAATAGAGTTGAGTAGAGTAAAGTAGATTATAGTATAGTAGATTAGAGTAGAGTAGAGGAGAGGAGAGTAGAATAGAGAAGAGTAAAGTTAGTTTAGGCTAAGCAAGGTAGGCTAGTCAAAGAAAGGTTATAATAGAGTAGAGTAGAGTAGACTAAAATAGAGTAGAGTAGAATTGAGTAGAGTAAAGAATAATAGAGTAGAGTAGAGTAGAGTAGAGCAGAGTGTAGTAGAGTAGAGTAGAGTAGAGTAGAGCTAGGTTAGGTTAGTCTAGGATAGAGTAGGCTAGCACAAGTAGGCCAAGGCTATGGTAGGCTAGAGTAGAGTATAGTTTGGTTAGACAAAGCTATGCTAGGCTAGAGTGGAGTAAAGTAGAGTAAAGTAGAGTAGAGTAGAGAAGAGAAGAATATAGGAGAGGAGAGTAGATAAGAGTATAGTGGAGTAGTGCAGAGTAGAGCAGAGCAGAGCAAAGCAGAGTGGAGCAGAGTAGAGTAGAATAGAGCATAGTAGAGTAGAGTACAATAGAGTAGGCTAGGTTAGGCTAGAGTAAAGTAGAGTGGAGTAGAGTAGAGCATAGTAAGGTAGACTAGAGTAGAGCTTTAGGTTAGGCTAGGCTAGGCCTAACTAGGATAGAGAAGAGTAGAGTAAAGTAGAGTAGAGTAGAGCAGAATAGGGCAGAGTAGAGCAGAGCAGAGCAGAGAAGAGTAATCAAGAGCATAGCATAATATAGAAAAGTAAAGCTTGGTTAGGGTGAGCTAGGCTAAGGTAAAGTAGAGTAGAGTAGAGCTTGTTTAAGCTTGTCTAAGTTATTTTAGGTTAGAGTAGAGTACAATAGAGTAGAGTAGAGTGGAGTAGAATAGAGTAGAGTAGACTAGTGTCGAGTAGAGCAGAGTAGTGTAAAGCAGAGTAGTGTAGACCAGAGCAGAGTAGAGTAGAGTAGAGTAGAGTAGAGTAGAGTAGTGTAGAATAGAGTGGGGTAGGGTAGATTAGATCAGAGTAGACTAGAGTAGTGTAGTGTAAAGCAAGGTTAGGCTAAGCTAGGCTCGAGTAGGCTAGGCTAGGAAGGAGTAGAGTAGAATAGAGTAGAGTAAAGCTAGGTTAGGCAAGGGTACAATAATCTAAAGTACTGTAGAGTAGAGCAGAGTAGAGTAGAGTAAAGTAAAGTAGAGTAGAGCAGAGCAGAGATAAGTTAGGCTAAGCTAAGCTAGCCTAGGCTAGAGTAGAGTAGAGTAGAGTAAAGTTAAGTTAGGTTAGGTTATAGTATATTAGGCTAAGTTAGAGTAGTGTAGAGTAGAATAGTAGATTAGAGTAGAGTAGACCAAAGTAGAGTAGAGCTAGGTTTGACAATGCTTGGTTGGGTTAGAGTAGCCTTAGCTAGGTAAGGTTAAGTGAGAGTTTATTAAAGTGGAGTAGAGTGGAGTGGAGTAGAGTAGAGATAGGTTAAGCTATGCTAGGCGAAGCTAAGCTAAACTATCCTAGAGTATAGTACAGTAGAGTAGAGTAGTGTATAGCAAAGCAGAGAAGAGTAAAGTAGAGCAGAGTATTTTAGAGCATAAAAGAGTAGAGTAGAGTAGAGCAAAGCAGAGTAGAGTGAGGATAGCAGAGCAGAGTAGAGTAGAGTAGAATAAAATAGAGCATAATAGAGTAGAGCTTGGTAAAGCTAGGCTAGGTTAGAGAAGAGTAAAGTAGAGTAGAGTCGAGTAGAGTAGAGCAAGGATAGTTTATCTTAGGCTATGCAAGGATAGGCTAGGCTAGGCTTGAGTAGAGTGGAGTAGAGTAGAGCTAGTTTGTGCTAGGCTAGGCTAGAGTACAATAGAGTAGAGTTTAGTAGAGTGGAGTAGAGTAGAGTAGAGCAGAGTAAAGAAAGTAGTGTGGTGCAGAGTAGAGTAGAGTAGAGCAAAGAAAAGCAGAGATTGCTTAGGCTAGGCAAAGCTAGGCTAAGCTCGACTAGGCTAGGCTATGCTTGAGTGGAGTAGACTAGAGTAGAGTAAAGCTAGGTTTTTCTAGGCTAGGCTAGGCTAAGTTAGAGTAGAGTAGAGGAGATTAGAGTAGTGTAGAAATGAGTAAAGTAGAGTAGAGCTTGGTTAGGCTAGGCTAGCCTAAGCTAGGGAAAAGTAGAGAAGGGTATAGTAGGGTCGAATAGAGTAGAGTAGAGGGCAGTAGAGTAGGGTTAGGCAAGGCTAGGTTAAACTAGGCTAAATTAAGTTAGAGTAGAGTAGAGTATAGTAGAGAAGATTAGAGTAGAGTAATATAGAGTATAGTGGAGCAAAGCAGAGTAAAGCAAAGTAGAGGAAACTAGAGTAGAGTAGAGTAGGGCATAAAATAGTAGAATAAAGAAGAGCATAATAGAAAAGAGTAGAGTAAAGGTGAGTAGAGCAGAGATGAGCAAAGAAGAGCTAAGTAGAGTAGAGCATTATAGAGTAGAGTAGAGTAGAGCTAGGTTAGGCTTGTTTAGGGTAGTTAAGGTAAGAGTAGAGCATAGTAGAGTAGAAGTGAGTAGAGAAGAATAGAACAGAGGATAGAAGATCAAAGAAGAGTAAAGCGGAGTAGAGTAGAGAAAAACAAAAAAAGCTGAGCAAGAAGAGCAAATTGGAGTTAGGTTAGGCTTGGCTAGGCTAGAGTAGAGTAGAGTTAAGTAGAGTAGAGTAGAGTTGAGTACAGCATAGTAGAGTAGAGTAGAGAGGAGTAAAATAGAGTATAGTATAGTATAGTAGAGTAGAGTAGAGGAGAGTAGAGCTAGGTTAGGCTAGATTAGGTCAGTTTAGGTTAGGCTAGGATAGGGTAGGCTAGGTAAGGCTAGAGTAGAGTAGAGTAGAGTAGAGCAAAGTAGAGAAAAGCGAGGTTAGGCTAAGCTAGGCTAGGTTAGAGTATGGTAGAGTAGAGTTGAGTTGAGTTGAGTTCAGCTAGGTTAGGTTAAGCTAGGCTTAGCTAAGTTAGGCTAGGCTAGGATAGGCTAGAGTAGAGTTGTAGAGTAGAGTAGTGTAGAGTAGAGCTAGGTTAAACTAGGTTATGTTAGGCTAGGGAAGGCTAGGCTAGAGTAGAGTAGGGTAGAGAAGAGCAGAGTAGAGCAGAGTAAAACAGAGTAAAGCAAAGTAAGTAGAGTAGAGTAGAGTAGAGAAGTGCACAATAAAATAGTATAGAGATAAACAGAGTAGAGTAGAGAAGAGCAGAATAAAAGAGAACAGAGTAGAGAATAAAAAAGTTTAGTAGAGTAAAGTAGAGTTAGGTTAGGCTAAGCTAGGCTAGGCAAAGCTAGGCAAGGCATGGCTAGAGTATAGTAGAGTAGAATAGAGTAGGGTAGAGCTAGATTAGGTTAGGTTAGGCCAGGTCAAATAGAGTAGAGTAGAGTAAAATAAAGCGAGGTTAGGCTAGGGTAGGCTAGGCTAAGCTAGGTTATGCTAGGCTAGGCTAGGCTAGGTTAGAGAAGAGTAGAGTAGAGCTTGGTTAGGTTTGGCTAAGCTAGGTTAGGCTTGGGTAGATTAGGCTAGGCTAGGCTAGAGTAGATTAAAGTAGAGTAGAGCTTATTTAGGTTAGACTAGCCATTACTAGGCTAAATTAAGCTAAAGTAGAATTGAGTAGAATATAGTAGAGTAGAATAAAGTATAACAAAGCATAGTAGAGCAGAGAAGAGCATAACAAAGTAGAGTAGAGTATAGTATAGTAGAGCAAAAAAGAGCTAGATTAGGCTAGGCTATGTTAGACTAGGCTAAGGAAGGCTAGAGTTGAGTACAGTTGAGTCGAGCTAGGTTAGGCTCGACAAGGCTAGGCCAGGTTAGAGTAGAGTATAGTAGTGTAGACTAGAGTTGAGTAGAGTAGAGTATAGCAGAGTAGAGTATAGTAGAGGAGAGGAGAGGAGAAAGGAGGGGTACAGAGCAGAAGAGAAGAGAGTAGAGCAGATCTGAGGAGGCAAGAGGAGAGTATAGTAGAGTAGAGAAGAGTAGAGTAAAGAAGAGCACAGCAAAGAAGAGTAGAATAGAGTAGAGCAAAGTAGACCAATAGAGTAGAGTAGTATAGTAGAGTAGAGTAGAGCTAGGTTAGGCAAGGTTAGGTTAGGCTGGGCCAGGCTAGGCTAGAGTAGAGTAGAGTATACTAGAGTAGAGTGTGGTAGAGTAGAGTAGAGAAGAGTAGAGCAGAGCAGAGTAGAGTAGAGCAGTGTAGAGCTAGGTTAGGCTAGGCTAAGCTAGTGTAGAGTAGAGTAGAGTAGAGCAGAGCAGAGTAGAGTTGAGCTAGTTTAAGTTAGGATAGGCTAGACAAGACTAGGCTAGGATAAGCTATAATAGTACAATAGAGTAGAGTAGAGTGGAGTTAGGTTAGGATAGCTAGAGTAGAGTAGATTAGAGAAAAGTAGAGTGGAGTAAAGTATAGTAGAGTAGAGTTTAGTAAAGTAGTGTAGAGAAGAGATTCATGGAGTTGAGCAGTGCAGAGAGAAACAGAGAAGAGTTGAGTGAAGTAGTGCAGAGGAAAGCAGAGTAGAGCAAAGCCAGGACAAGCTTAGTAGAGAAGAGAAAAGTAGAGTTGAGCATAATAGAGCAGAGCTTTGTTAGGTTGGTTAGGCTAGGCTAGATTAGAGTAGACCTAGGTTAGGCTATGCTAGGCTAGGCTCAATTAGAGTAGAGTAGAGTAGAGTATAGTAGAATGGAGTTGAGTAGAATAGAGTAGGGTAAAGTAGAGTAGAGCTAGGTTTTATTGGGCTAAGCTAGGCTATGCTTGTTTAGGCTAGGAAAGATTAGAGTAGAGTGGCAAAGAGTGTAGAGCTAGGTTACCCTAGGCTAAGCTAGGCTAGAATAGAGTGGAGCAAAGAAAAAACGAGCAGAGTAGAGCTGAGCAAAGGAGAGTAGAGCACAGTAGAGCAGAGCAGAGCAAAGCAGAGTAGACCTGAGTAGAGTAGAGTAGAGAAGAGCTAGGTTAGGCTAGGCTAGGCATGGTTAGAGTAGAGTAGAGTAGAGCAGAGTAGAGTTGAGTAAAGTAAAGTAGGGCTAGGTTAGGCTAGGCAAAGCTAGGCAAGGTTAGGCTATGTTTGGCTAGGTTAAGCTAGGCTTGGGAAGAGTAAATTAGAGGAGAGCAGCATAAAGTAGAGCTAGGTTAGGCTAAGATAAGCTGGGTTAGGCTAGAGTATAGTGTAGAGAAGAGAAGCTGAGAAGAGTAGAGTAGAGCAAAATAATGTAGATTAGAGAAGACGAAAAAAGAGCATAACATAACAGAGTAGAGCAGAGTAGAGTAGAGCTAGGTTAGGCTAGGCTCAGCTAAGCCAGGCAAGGCTAGGTAAGGCTAGGCTAAGGTAGGGTAAAGTAGAGTAGAGTATAGTAGAGTAGAGCTTGGTTAAACTAGGCTAGGCTATGTTAGAGTAGAATAGAGTTGAGTAGAGTGGTGTATGGTAGCATAGAGTAGAATAGAGTAGAGTATAATAGAGTAGAGCTAGGATAGGCTAGTCTAGGCTAGCCTAGGCTAAGGTAGGTTAGGCTAAGCTAGGCAAGAGTGGAGTATAGCATTGTAGAGTAGCATAGAGAAGAGTAGAGTAGAGTAGCACTCGGTTAGGCTATGTCATTCAAGGTTAGGCTAGGCTTGGATAGTGTAGAGTAGAGTAGAGCAAAGCAGAGTAGACCTGAGTAGTGAAGAGAAGAGCAGAGTAGACCAGAGCAGAATAGAGCAAAGCAGGGCAGAGAAAAGTATTGTAGAGAAAAGAAGAGTAGAGCATAGTGATGCCTAGAAGAGCTAGGTTAGGCTAAGCTATACTAGGCTAGGCTAGGCTAGGATAAGATAGGTTAAAGTAGAGTGGAGTAGAGTAGAGTAGAGTAAAGCATAGCAGAGCAGAGTAGAGTAGAGCAGAGCAAAGCAGAGTAGAGAAGCATAGAGCAGATCAGAGCAGAATAGAGCCAGGTTAAGCTAGGTTAGGCTAGAGCAGAGTAGAGTAGACTATAGTATAATAGAGTAGAGTATAGTTGAGCTAGGTTAAGTTAG
The DNA here is from genome assembly GCA_023846275.1 of Vanilla planifolia. Lineage (NCBI taxonomy): Eukaryota > Viridiplantae > Streptophyta > Magnoliopsida > Asparagales > Orchidaceae > Vanilla > Vanilla planifolia. The sequence continues at coordinate 287,479 of JAIUJO010000295.1, forward strand.
GCTAGGCTAAATTAGGTTATAGTAGAGTGGAGTAGAGTAGAGTGGACTAGAGGAGAGTAGAGCAGAGTAGAGCACAATAGAGTTGAGTAGTGCAAAGCAGAGTAGAGTAGAATAGAGTAGAGAAAAGCAAAGTAGAGTAGAGTAGAAAAGGGTAGAGTAGAGCAAAGTAGAGCAAAGAAGAGAAGCACAAGGTTAGGCTAGGCTAGGCCATGTAAGGTTAGGTCAGGCTAGGTATGGATAGAGTAGAGTAGAGTAAAGTAAATAAGAGTAGAGTAGAGTAGAGTTAGGTTTGTCTTGGCAAAACTAAGCTAGGTTAGAGTATAGAGTAGAGTTGAGTAGAGTAGAGTAGAGTAGAGCAGAGTAGAGCATAGTAGAGTAGAGCAAAGAAGAGTAAAGAAGTGCAGAGCATTCCAGAGCTAGGTTATGCTGGCAAAGGTTAGGCTAGAGTAGAGTAGAGTAGAGAAGAGTAGAGCTTGTTTAGGCTAGATTAGGCTAGGTTGGACGAGAGTAGGGTAGTTTAGAGTAGAGTACTATAATGTAGAGTAGAGTAGAGTAGAGTAGAGTAAAGCTAAGTTAGTCTAGGCCAGGCTGGGTTAGGGTAAGTTTTGCTATACTAGTATGGAGTAGAGTAGAGTAGAGTAGAGGACAGGAGAGGAGAGGAGAGTAGAGTAGAGCAAAGTAGAGCAGAGCTGAGTAGAAGAGTAGAGCAGAGCAAAGAAGAGTAGAGCAGAATAGTGCAGACAAGAGCTGAGTAAAGTAGAGTAGAGCAATGATAGGCTAGGGTAAGCTAGGTTAGAGTAGAGTAGAGTAGGGTACAGTGGAGTAGTGTTAGGTTTGGCTAGGTTATGAATTGGTAGGCTAGGAAAGGCTAGGCTAGAGTAGAGTAGAATAGAGCTACTTTAGGTTAGGCTAAGAAAGGTTAGAGTAGAGTAGATTGGAGTAGAATATAGTATAGTAGAGTAGAGCAGAGGAGAGTAGAGTAGAGCAGAGTAGAGTAGAGTAGAGTAGAGCAATGTAGAGGAGAGGGTAGGAGAGGAGAGGAGAGGAGAGGAGAGTATAGTAGTAGAGAGTAGAGGAGAGAAGAGAAAAGGAGAGTATAGCAAAGTAGAGCAGAGCAGAGGAGAGTAAGATAAAGCAAGACAGAGTAGTGCTGAACTAGGTTAGGTTAGACTAGGTTATACTAGGCTAGGTTAAGCTAGGCAAGAGTCCAACAGAGTAAAGTAAAGTATAGTAGAGCTAGGTTAGGTTAGGCTAGGCTAGTGTAGAGTAGAGTAGTGTAGAGTAGAGTAGAGTAGAGTAGAACAGAGTAAAGCAGAATAGAAAAGAGTAGAGCAGAGTAGTGTTTAGCAAAGCAGAGTAGAGTGGAGTAAAGTAGAGTAGAGTAGAGTAGAGTAGAGTAAAGTAAAGTAGAGGAGAGAAGAGTAGAGTAGAGTAGAGCATAGCAAAGTAGTGCAAAAAAGAGTAGAGCAGAGCAAAGTAGAGTAGAATAGAGTAGAGTAGAGTAGTGTAGAATAGAGTGGAGTAGAGTAGAGCTAGGTTAGGCTAGGCTATGTTAGGATAGAGTAAAGTAGAGAAGGCCTGAGTTAGGCTAGGCTAAGCAATGCTTAATTAGAGTAGAGTAGAGTAGGGTAGAGTAGAGTAGAGTGGAGTAAAGAAGAGTAGAGTAAAGCTAGGTTAGGTTAGGCTAGGCTAGGCAAGGCTAGATTAGGCTATGGTAGAGTATAGTAGAGTAGAGTAGAGATGAGCTAGGTTAGGATAGCCTAGGTTAGGATAGGCCAGCATATAATAGAGTAGAGTAGAGTAGAATATAGCAGAGCAAAGTAGAGTAGACTAGAATAGAATAAAGTAGAGTAGAGCTAGGTTAGGCTAGGCTAAGCTATGCTAAGCTAAGGTAGGCTAGAGTAGAGTAGAGAAGAGTAGAGCTAAGATAGGCTAACCTAAGCTAGGTTAGGGTAGAGTAGAGAAAAGTAGAATAGAGTAGAGTAGAGTAGAGTAGAGTTGAGTAGAGCATAGCAGAGTTAGGTTAGGCGAGGCTTAGCTAAGGTAGGCTTGGCTAAGCTATGCTAGAGTACAGTACAGTACAGTACAGTTTCATAGAGAATTGTAGAGTAGAGTAGTGCTCGATTAGGCTAGGCTAGTTTAGGCTAAGCTAGGCTATAGTTGTGTAGAGTATAGTAGAGTAGAGCAGAGCAGAGTAGAGTAGAGCACAAAAAAGCAGAGCATAGTATATCAAAGCAAAGTTGAGAAAAGCTGAGCCAGGCAGAGCAGTGTATAGTAGAGCAGAGCAAAGCATAGTAGAGATAGGTTACGCATAGCTATACAAGGCTACATCAAAATAGAGTAGAGTAGAGTGGAATGAGAGTGGAGTAGGGTAGAGTAGAATAGAGTAGAGTAGAGTAGAGTAAAGTAGAGTAGGGTAGAATAGTGCTAGGTAAGGCTAGGCTTGGCTATTCTAAGCTAGAGTAGAATAGAGTATAGCTAGGTTAGGTTAGGCTAGGCTAAGCTAGGCTAGAGTTTTTTAGAATATAGTAGAGTAGAGTAGAGTAGAGTAGAGTAAGGCATAATAGAGCAAAGTAGAGTAGAGCAAAGGAGAATAGAGCAGAGTAGAGCAGTGTAGAGTAGAGCAGGGTAGAGCTAGGTTAAGCTATGCAAGGCTAATGTAGAGTAGAGCAAGGCTAGGCTAAGCTAAATTAGGTTACAGTATAGTAGAGTAGAGTAAAGTAGAGTAGAGAAGAGAAGAGTAGAGTATAGTAGAGTAGAGCAGAGTAGAGTAGAGAAGAATAAAGTAGAGAAAAGCAGAGTAGAGTAATCAGAGTAGAGTAGAGTAGAGTTAGGATAGTCTAGGAAAGGTTAGGCTAGAATTGAGTAGAGTAAAGCTTGTTTAGGCTAGGCTAGGTAAGGTTAGAGTAGAGTATAATAGAGTAGAGTAGAGTAGTGTGGAGAAGAGCAGAGTAGAGTATAATAGGACACAACAAAGCAGAGCAAAGAAAGGCAAAGTAGAGAAGAGTATAGTATCATAGAGTAGAGTATTACAGAGTAGAGAAAAGCATAGTAGAGTTAGGTTTGTTTAAGCTATGCTAGGCTAAGCTATGTTAAAGTAGAGTAGAGTATAGTAGAGCTAGGTTAGACTCAGCCAGGTTTGGCAAGGCTAGGCTCGGCTAGGTTAGGCTAGGCTAGAGTGAAGTAGAGTAAAACAAGATTACCCGAGGCTAGGTTAGCCTAAGCTAGGCTAGGCTAGAGTAGACTCGAGTATAGTGGAGTAGAGTAGAGATGAGCAGAGAAGAGTAGAGTAAAGTAGAGATGAGAATGTAAAGTTAAGTTAGGATACGTTAGGCTAGGTTAGACTAGGCTAGGCTTTGTTAGAGTTGAGTGAAGTAGAGCAAAATAGAGTAGAGCAAAGCAGAGTAATGTGTAATAGAGTAGAGCAAGGTTAGGCAAGGCTAAGGTAGGCTAGGCTAGGCTAAGCTTGGCTATGATAGGATAGGCTAGGCTAGGCTAGGCTAGAGTAGGGTAGAGTAGAGTAGAGTAGAGTGGACTAAGTCTAGGCTAGGCTCGGCTAGAGTACAAATTAGAGTAGAGTAGAGCAGAGAAAGGAAGAGTAGAGTAGAGTAGAGCATAGAAGTGTAAAGCAAAGCAGAGTAGAGCAGAGCATCACAGAGTAGAGCAGGGTAGAGTAGAGTAGAGTTAGGTTGGGCTATTCTAGGCTAAGCTAGAGTAGAGTATAGTAGAGTATAATAAATCTTGGTTAGGCTAGCTTAAGCTAGGTTTGAGTATTGTAGAGTAAAATATAGTTGTGTAGAGTAGAGTAGAGTAGAGCTAGGTTAGGCTAGGCTAGGCTGGAGTTAGCTTGTTTTGGCTAGGATGGGCTAGAGTAGAGTAGAGTAGGCTAGAGCAGAGTATATTAGACTTGAGAAGAGGAGAGTAAAGCAAAGATGAGCAGAGTATAGCAATGCAAAGATAAGCAAAGTAGAGTATAGCAATGTAGAGCAGAGTAGAGTAGAGAAGTGTAGAGCATAGCAGAGTAGAGCAAAGCAGAATAGAGCAGAGTAGAGCTAGGTTATTCTATTCTAGTTTGGCTAGGCTAGGTAGGGCTAGTATAGAGTGGAGTAGAGTAGAGTATAACTTGGTTAGGCTAGGGTAAGCTAGGCTAGACTATAGAAGAGTAGAGTAGAGTAGAGAAAGATTTGTTAAGGTAAGAATTAGTTTGGCTAAAGTAGAGTAGAGTAGAGTAGAGTAGAGTGGAGTAGAGTACAGTAGAGTTGAGTAGGGTTGAGTAGAGTAGAGCAGAGTAGAATAGAGGAGAGGATAGGAGAGGAGAGGTGGGGAGAAAAGTGGAGAGGTGTGAAGAAGCGAATAGAGTAGAGCAGAGCTTAGTCGAGCATAGTAGAGGAGAGTAGAAAGGAGTAGAGTAGAGTACAGTGGAGCAGAGTATAGTGAAGCAGAGTAGTGGAAAGAAGAGCAGAGTAGAGCAGAGTGGAGCATAACAAACTAGAGGAGACAAGACTAGAGCAAAGAAGAGCATAACAGAGTTGAGGAGAGCTGTTTAGAGTAGAGAAAAGTTTAGCAAAGTAGAGTAGAGCTTAGAACATGAGAGTGGAGCAGAGAAAAGCACGGTTATGCTTTGCTTGGTGAAGCTGAGCTAGGCTAGAGTAGAGTAGAGTGGAGTAGAGTAGAGTAGCGTAGAGTAGAGTAGAGTAGCATAGAGTAGAGATAGGTTAGGAAAGGCTAGGCGAGAGTATAGTAGGGCAGAGTAGAGTAAAATAGAGTAGTGTAGAGTAGAGTAGAGCAAAGCAGAGTAGAGTAGAGTAAAGCAGAGCATAGTAGAGTATATCTTGGTTAAGTTAGGCAAGGCTCAAGTACTGTAGAATAGTGTATAGAAGAGTGAAGTAAAGTAGAGTTGGGTTAGGTTAGGCTAGACATGGCTAAGTTAGAGTATAATAGTGTAGAATAGAGTATATTAGAGTAGAGTAAAGTAAAGTGGAGTAGAGCTAGCTTAGGCTATGTTAGGCTACCAAAGTCTAGGCTAGGATAGGCTAGGTTAAGGTAGAGTAGAGTATAGTAGAGTAAAGTAAAGTAGAGTAGGCTAGGCTATACTAGGCTAGAGTAGACTAGAGCAGAGTAGAGTAGAGTATATTATAGTCGAGTAGAGTAAAGTAGAGTAGAGTAAAGCAAAGCAGAGCAGAGAAGAAGCAGAGTATAGTAGAGTAAGGTAGTGTAGAGCAGAGAAGAGCAGAGAAGAATAGAGTAGAGATGAGCAAAGTTGAGTAGAGCAAAAGAGCAGAGCAATAGAGTAGAGCAAAGTAATTTAGAGCAGAGTAGAGTAGGGTAGGGCAGAGCAGTACAGAGTAGAGCACAACAGAGTAGAGTAGATTAGAGTGTAGCAGAGCTAAGATAGGCTAGTGTAGGCTTGGTTAGAGTAGAGTAGAGCAGAGCTAGTTTTAGCTTGGCTATGAAAGGGCAGGCTATGTAAGGCTCTGGCAAAGTAGAGTAAAGTAGAGTAGAGTAGAGTAGATTAGAGCTAGATTAGGCTAGGCTAGGCAAACCTTGAGTAGAGTAGATTAGAGTAGAGTATAATGTAGTAGAGTAGAGTTGAGTTGAGAAGACTTGAGTAGAGTAGAATAAAGTAGATTATAGAAGAGTAGAGTAAAGTAGAGGAGAGGAGAGGAGAGTAGAGGGGAAGAGAATAGAGGAGAGGAGAGGAGAGGAGAGGATAGCATAGCAGAACAGAGCCAACCAGAGCATAGTAGAGCAGAGCAGACCAATGCAAAGAAGAAAAAGCATCACAGTGCAAAGGGAAGGAGAGTAGAGTAGAGAGAAGTGGAGCATTACAGCGTAGTACAGAGCTAGGTTATGCTAGATTAGGCAAGAGTAGTGTAGAGTAGACTAGAGCAGAGTTGAGTAGGGTAGAGCAAAGTAGAGTAGAGTAAATAGAGTAGAGCTAGGTTAAAGTAGGCTAGGCCTGACTAGAGTAGAATATAGTAGAGTAGAGTAGAATAGAGTATAATATAATAGAGTAGAGTAGAGTAGAGTATAGTTAGGTTAGGCTAGGCTAGGCTAGGCTAGGCTAGGCTAGGCTAGTTTAGGGTAGGTTAGGCTAAGCTAAGCTAGAGTAGAGTATAGTAGCATAAAGAAGAGTAGAGTAGAGCAGAGTAGAATAGAGTAGAGTAGAGCAGAGCAAAGTAGAGAAGAATAGAGTAAAGTAGGGCATAGCAGAGTAGAGTAGAGAAAAGTAAAGCAGAGCAAAGAAGAGAATAGCAGAGCAAAGTAATGCATAGTAGAGCTAGGTTATTTTAAGCTATGTTAGGCTAAGCAAGGTTAGAGTATAGTAGTTTATAGTATACTATAGTAGAGTAGAGTAGAGTAGAGCAGAGATAGGATAAGCTCGGCTATGCTAGGTTAGGCTTGGCTAGGCTAGGCTAGAGTAATGTAGAGTAGAGCTAGATTAGGCTAGGCCAAGTAAGGCTAGGCTAGGCTAAGCTAGAGTAGAGTTGGGTAGAGTAAAGTAGAGTAGAGTAGAGTAGAGCTGAGTAGAGGAGAGTAGAGGAGAGTAGAGCAGAGTAGAGAAGAGTAAAGTAAAATAGAGCAGAGTAGTACAGAACAAAGTAGAGTAGATTAAAGTAGAGCAGAATAGAGTAGAGCAAAGTAGAGTAGTATGTAGTAAGGTTAGGCAAAGCTATGGTAGGCTAAGCTAGAGTAGAGTAGAGTAGTGCTAGGTTAGGTTAGGCTAGAGTACATATTAAAGTAGAGCATAGTAAAGCAAAATAAAGTAGAGTAGAGTAGAGCAGAGAAGTGTAAAGTTGAGCAGAGTAGAGCAGAGCATAGTAGAGAAGAGTAGAGAAGAGCTAGGCTAGGCTAGCCTAGGCTAGGATAGGCTAAGCTGGAGCAAAGTAAAGTACAATATAATAGAGCTTGGTTAGGCTAGCTTAAGCTAGGTTTGAGCATAGTAAAGTATAGTAGAGTAGAGTATAGTAGATTAGAGCTAGGTTAGGCTAGGCTGTCAGTTGGCTAGTGTAGGCTAGGGTAGGCTAGAGTAGAGTAGAGTATAGTAGAACTAGGTTTGCTAGGCTAGAGTAGAGTAGAGCAGAGTAGGAGTAGAGTAGAGATGAGTAGAGTAGAGTAGAGTAGAGAAGAGTAGAGTAGAGGAGAGGAGAAGAGAGTAGAGTTGAGTAGAGCAAAGCAAAGAAGAGGAAAGTAGAGCAGAGCAATGCAGAGCAGAGCCAAGTAGGTGAAAGAGTGTAGAGCAGACAAGAGCAAAGCAAAGTAGAGCATAATAGAGCTAGGTTATTCTATGTTAGGCTAAACTAGGCTAGGCTAAGCTTGGGAAGAGTAGAGTATAGTAGAGAAGGGTATGGTAGAATTAGATTTTTTAAGGCAAGGCTCAGTTAGGCTAGAGTAGAGTAGAGTAACATAGAATAGAGTAGAATAGAGTAGAGTAGGGTAGAGTAGAGTAGAGTAGAGTAAGGTAGAGCAGAGTAGAATTGAGTAGAGTAGAGTAGGGTAGAATAAAGGAGAGGAGAGGAGAGGTTAGAAGAGGGGTGGAGATGTGAGGAGAGGAGAGTAGAGTAGAGCTGAGCAGAGCATAGTAGAGCAGAGTAGAAGGGATTAGACAAGAGTAAAGCATAGTAGAGCAGAGTAGAGCTCTACTCAGTAGAGCCAAGCAGAGAAGAGTAGAGTAGAGTACAATAGACCATAGCAAAGTAAAGCATACCAGATTTGAGTAGTGAAAAGCATAAGAGAGTAGAAGAGAGTAGAGCAGAGTAGAGAAAAGTATAACAAAGCAGAGTAGAGCTGAGTAGATTAGGGTGGTGTAGAGAAAAGCTTGGCTGGGCTAAGTTAAGCTAGGTTAGAGTTGAGTATGGTAGAGTAGAGTAGAGTAGAGTAGCATAGAATAGAGCTAGGTCATGCTAAGCTAGGCTAGAGTATAGTAAGGTAGAGTAGAGTAGAGTAGAGAAGAGCAGAGTAGAGCAAAGTAGAGCAGAGCGTAGCAGAGCATAGCATAGCAGAGTATAGCTAGAGTAAGCTAGGCTAGGCTAGGGTATGTCAGAGTAGAGTAGAGTAGAGTATATTAGAGTAGACTAGAGTAAAATAGAGTAAAGTAAAGTAGAGCTAGGTTAGGGAAGGCTAGGCTTGGCTAGCGAAGGCCTGGCTAGTGAAGGCTAGGCTAGGATAGGCTAAGCTAGATTAGAGTAGAGCTAGGTTATGCTTGGCTAGGCTAAGCTAGAGTAGACTAGAGTAGAGTAGAGTAAAGTAGAGTTGAGTAGAGTAAAATATAGTAAAGTAGAGCAGATAAGAAGCAAAGAAGAGTAGACTAGGGTAGTGCAGATCAGAGAAGAACAGAGCAGAGCAAAATATAGTAGAGTAGAGCAAAGTACATTACAGCAGAGAAGGAAAAATAAGAGTAGAGCTGAGCAGAGTAGAGTAGAGCAAAGCTAAGTTGGGCTTGGCTAGGCTCAGCTAGGCTTTAGTAGAGTATAGTATAGTAGAGTGGAGGTATAATAGAGTGGAGTAGAGTAGACTAGAGTAGAGCAAAGCAAAGAAGTGTAGAGTAGAGCAAAGAAGAGTTGAATAGAGCACAGCAGGGCAAAGCAGTACAGAGTAGAGTAGAGCAAAGCACAGAAGAGTATAGGAGATTAGAGTATAGCAAAGTAGAGAAAATATGAGTAAAGCAAAGCAGAGCAAAGTAGAGTAGAGTAGAGCAGAGTTAGGTTAGGCTAGTATAGGATTGGCTATGCTCTGCTAGCTTAAAGTAGGGAAGAGTAGAGTAGCATAGAGTAGAGTAGAGAAGAGCTAGGTTAGGGTTGGCAAGGCTAAGTTAGAATAGAGTTCTTTAGAGTATAGTAAAGTAGAGTCGAGTAGAGTAAAGTAGACTAGAGTAGAGTAAAGCTAGGTTAGATTGGCTAAGATGGGCTAGGCTTGGTTAGAGAAGAGTAGAGAAAAGCAGAGTATAGTATAGTAGAGTAGAGCTCAGTTATGCTAGGCTAGCATAGCGTGGAGCAAAGTTGAGCAGAGTAGAGTAGTGTATAGTAGAATAGAGTAGGAGAGAGCAAAGCAAAGTAGAGAAAAGTAGAGCAGAGCAGAGCTAGATTAGGCCTGGCTAGGCTAGGCTAAAGTTTAGTAGAGTAGAGTAGAGTAGAGTAAAGTAGATTTGAAATGAGCTAGGTTATGCAAAGCTATCCTAGGCTAGGGTAGGCTAAGCTAGGCTAGAGTAGAGTGGAGCAAAATTGAGTTGAGCACAGTAGAGTAGAGTTGAGAAAAGCAGAGTAGAGTAGAGCATTGTAGAGAAGAGTGTAGCAAAGGTAGGTTTGGCTAACCTATGCTATGCTAAGCTAGGGTAGAGTAGAGTAGCATGGATTGAGGATAAGTGATGCTAAGCTTGGCTAGGTTAGAGTAGAGTAGAGTAGAGCAAAGAAAGCCTAGGCAAGGCTAGGCTAGACTAGGCTAGGGTATGCTAGGCAAGGCTAGGCTAGAGTAGAGTAGAGAAGAGTATTACAGAGCAAATCAGAGAAAAGCAAAGAACAATAAAGAAGAGCAAAGTACAAAAGTGAAGAGTAGAGTAGAGCAGAGCAAAGTTGAGAAGAGTAGAGCAGAGCAGAGTAGAGCTAGGTTAGGCTAAGCTAGGCTAGGTTAGGCTTGGATAAAGTAGAGTAGAGTAGGGTAGAGTCAGGTAGAGAAGAGTAGAGCTTGGTTAAGCTAAGCTAGGCTAGGTTTGGTTAGGCTCGAGTAGAGTAAAGTTGAGTAGAGCTAGGTTATGTTAGGTTAGGATAGGCGAGGCTTGGCTTAAGTAAAGTAGAGTAGAGTAGAGGTAGGTCGAGCATGGCAAAGGTAAACGAGGCTTGGCTAGGCTAGAGTAGAGTAGAGTAGAGTAGAGCTACTCTATGCTAGGCAAGAATATCGAGCCAAGAAGTGCAGAGCAAGACAGAGCAGAGTATAGTAATAGAGAAGAGCATAGCAGAGCATAACAAAATAAAGATAGCTTAGGCTATGCTAGGCTTGGCATGGCTAGGCTAGAGTAGAGTGTAGTACAGTGTAGTAGAGTATAGTAGAGCTCAGTTAGGCTAGGTTAGGCTAACTTAGATTAGAGTAGAGTATAGTAGTGTATAGAAGAGTAGAGTAGAGTAGAGTAGGGTAGAGTAGAGTATAGTAGAGTAGAGTATAGTAGAGGAGAGCTAGGTTAGGGTCGACAAGGCTAGGCTAGGGTAGGTTAGTCTAGGCTAGCCTAGGCTAGAGTAGAGTAGGGTAGAGTAGACTAGAGTAGGGTAGAGTAGAGTACAATAGAGCTTTATTAAGCTAGGCTAAGTAAGAGTAGAGTAGAGTAGAATAGAGTTGAGTAGAGTAGAGTTGAGTAGAGTAGAGTGGAGGAAATTTGAGTGGATTAGAGTAGAGTACAGTAGAGCTCAGTTTAGCTAGGCCAAGCAAGGCTAAGGTAGACCAGAGTGGAGTTGCGTAGAGTTGAGTAGATCAGAGTAGCACAAAGAAAAGTAGAGCAAAGTTAAGTAAAGTAAAGAAGAGCAAAGCAGAGCAAAGATAAGCATAGTAGAGTAGAGCAGAGCAGAGTAAAGCAGTGTCAAGCAAATTTAGGCAAGGCTAGGCTAAGCTAGGTGAGTTTAGACTAGGCTAAGAAAGGTTACAGTAGAGTGGAGTAGAGCAGAGTGGACCAGAGCAGAGTAGAGTTGAGCAGAGGTAGGTCAGGCAAGGCAAAGTTAAGCGAGGCTGAGCTAAGCTAGAGTAGAGTAGAGCTACACTACATTAAGCTATCATGTAGAGAAGAGTAGTGTAGAGATAGCCAGAGTAGAGTATAACAGAGCAGATGAAGTGCAGAGTAGAGAAAGATAGAGTGGAGATAGCTTAGGCTAGACTAGAGTATAGTAAGATAGAGTAGAGTAGAGTATAGTAGAGCTCGATTACGCTAGGCAAGGCTAGCTTAGATTGGAGTAGAGTATAGTAGAGTAGAGTAGGGTAGAGTAGACTAGAATAGGGTAGAGTAGAGTAGAGTAGAGCTTTGTTAGGCTAGGCTAAGAAAGAGTAGAGTAGAGTGGAGTGAAGTGGAGTAGAGTAGATTAGAGTAGACCAGAGTAGAGCAGAGCAGAGTAGAGTAAAGTAGATAAGGGTAGAGTGTTATAGAATAAACTAGAGTATAGTTGAGTAGAGGAGAGGAGAGCAGTGGAGAGTACAGTAGAAGAGTAAAGTAGAGTAGAGTATAACAGTGTAGTGTAGAGAAGAGTAGTACTGATGAAATCAGAGTAGAGCGGAGTAAAGCAGAGCTGAGCAAGGTTAGGCTTTGCTAGGCTAGGTTAGGATACGATGGAGTAGAGTAGAGGAGAGTAGTGTAGTGTGGAGTAGAGTAGATTAAAGTAGAGCTAGGTTTGGCTAAGGTAGGCTAGGATAGGGTAGGGTAAGCAAGGCTAGAGTAATGTTGTGTAAAGTAGAGTAGAGTAGAGTAGCATAAAGCTAAACAGGCTAGGCTAGGCTAACCTTGGCTAGAGTAGAGTAGAGTAGAGTAAAATAGAGTATAATATAGTAGAACAGAGTAGAGTAGATTATAGTAGAGTTGGAGAAAAATGGAGTGGAGGAGAGGAGAGCAAAGCATAACATAACTAGGCTAGGCTAGGTTAGGCTTAGCCAGGTTAGAGTAGAGTAAAGCATAGTAGAGTAAAATAGAGTAGAGTAGAGTAGAGTAGAGCTAGGTTAGGTTGGGCTAAGCAAGGCTATGTAAGGCTAGGCTAAGCTAGAGTAGAGTAGAGAAGAGTATGGTAGAGTAAAGTAGAGTAGAGTAGAGTAGAATAAAGTAAAGGAGAGAAAAAGTAGACTAGAGCAAAGAATAGCATAGCAGAGTAGAGTAGAGCAGAGCTGAGTTGAGCAAAGCTTGTTAAGGCTAGGCTAAGCTAGACTAGAGTAGAGTAGAGTTGAGTAGGGTAGAGTAAAGTAAAGCTTTGTTAGGATAGGTTAAGCTAGGTTAGAGTAGAGTAGAGTAGATTAGGTTAGAGTAGAGTAGAGTAAAGTAGAGTAGAGGTAGGTTAGGGTAGGCTAGAGTAGGCTAGGCTTAGGTAGGCTAGTCTAGAGAGGAGTAGAGTAGAGGAGAGTAGAGCAGAGTAGAGCAGAGTAGAGCAAAGTATAGCAGATTAGAGTAAAGTAAAGCAGAGTGAAGCAGAGCAAAATTGAGTAGAGTAGAGCATTACATAATAGAGTAGAGTAGAGCAGAGCAGTGTAGAATAGAGCATAGTAGAGTAGAGTAAGATAAACCAGAGTAGAGCAGAGTAAAGTAAAGAAGAGAAAAGTAGAGTAGAGTAGAGGACAGTAAAGCAGAGTGGAGCAGAGTATAGCAAAGCTATTTTTGGCTAGATTAGAGAAGAGTAGAGTAGAGTAGAGTAGTGTGGAGTATAGTAGAGTAGAGCTAGGTTGGGCTAGGCTGGGCTAGGCGAGGTTAGAGTAGAGTAGAGTGGAGTAGAGTAGAGTTGAGTAGAGCAAAGTAGAGTATAGTTGAGTATAGCAGATTAATGTAGAGTAGAGTAGAGTAGAGTTAAGTTTGGTTGGGTGAAGCTAGACTTGGCTAGGCAAAGCTAGGGTAAGATAGGCTAGGCAATAGTAAGGTAAAGTAGAGTAGAGTAGACTAGAGTAGAGTAGAGTAGAGTATAGTAGAGTAGACTAGACTAGAGTAGAGTATAGTAAAGGAGAGCTAGGTTAGGTTAGGCTAAGCTAGGATAGGCTAGGCTAGGCTAGAGTACAATAAAGTAGAGTACATTAGAGTAGAGTAGAGTAGAGTAGAGTAGAGCTAGGTTAGGCTAGGCTAGGAAAGAGCAGAGTAGACTACTTTAGAGTAGAGTAGATAGAGTGGAGTAGAGCAAAGTATAGTAGAGCAGAGCATAAGAGAGTAGAGTATAGTAGAGCTAGGTTAGGATAGGGTAGAGTAGTGTAGATTAGAGCTAAGTTGTGCTTGGGAAGGCTAGGCTTGGTTAGAGTACATAGAGTAGAGTAAATTAGAGTAGAGAAAAGTAGAGTAGATTAGATTTGAGCAGAGCTAGGTTAGGCTAAGCATGGTAAGGCAAGGTTAAGTTAGGCTAGGCAAGGCTAAAGTATAGTTGAGTAGAGCTAGGTTAGGGTAGACTTGGCTAGAGTATAATAGAGTAGAGTTTAATAGAGTATAGTAGAGTAGAGCTGAGCTGAGTAGAGCAGAGAAGAGCAAAACTGAGCAGAGCATGGTAGAGTAGAGCAGATAAGAGTAGTGGTTGGTTAGGCTAGGCTAGGGTAGAGGAGTGTTTAATAGAGTAGAGATTGGTTAGGCTAGGCTAAGTTATACTGGAGTAGAATAGAGTAGAGCAGAGTCTAGTAGAGTAAACTACAATGGAGTTGAGTAGAGGTAGGATAAGCTAGGATAGGCTAAGCTAGGCTAGGCTAGGCGAGGCTACACTATAATAGATTAGAGCTCAGTTAGGCTAGGCTTGGCTAGAGTAGAACAGAGTAGAGTAGAGCAAAGCAGACCAGGGCTGAGTAGAGCAGAGCAGGTAGAGTAGAGAAAAGAAGAGTATTACAAAGCAGAGAAAAGTAGAGTAGAGCAAAGTAGAGTTTAGTAGAACAAAGTAGAGTATAGTAGAGTAGAGTTGAGCAGAGTAGAGTAGAACTTGGTTAGGCTAAGCTAGGCAAGGCTAAGCTAGGTTAGAGTAGAATAGAGTAAAGTAGAGTAGAGTAGAGTAGAATAGAATAGAGCAGAATAGAGTACAGTTGAGTGTAGTAGTGTAAAGTAGAGCTAGGTTAGGCCTGTTTAGAGTTGAGTAGAGTGGAGTAATGCTATGTTTGGTTAGGCTAGGCTAGGGTAAGCTAAGCTAGAGTAGAGTAGAGTAGACTAGAGTAGATTAGAGTAGAGAAAAGTAGAGTAGAGTAGAGTTGGGTTAGGCTAGGCTAAGCTAGGCAATGGTTAGCTAGGCCTAGAGTAGTGTAAAGGAGTAGTGTGAAGTAGAGCATGGTTAGGTAAGGCTAGACTACATAGCATAGAAGTTAGAGAAGAGCATAGTAGAGTAGAGCAGAGTAGAGTAGAGTAGAGCAGAAAAGAGTAGAGCATAGCATAGCAAAGTAGAACAGAGCAGAGTAGAGCAAAGCCAGGTTTTGCTAGGCTAGGCAAGGCTAAGCTAGGCTAAGTAAGGGAAGGCTAGATTAGAGTATAGTAAAGTAGAGTAGAGTAGAGCTTGGTTAGGTTAGGCTAGGCTATGTTAGAGTTGAGTAGAGTAGAGTAGAGTAGAGTAGTGTAATGTATAGTAGAGCCAGGTTAGGCTAGGCTAGGCTCGTCCATGCTTGGGTAGGCTTGGCTAAAGTAGAGTAGAGTAGAATAGAGAAGAATAGAGCTTGGTTAGGCTAGGCTAGGCTATAGTAGAGTAGAGAAGTGTATGGCAAAGCAAAATAGAGTAGAGTGAAGAACAATAAAGAAGAGTAAAGTGGAAAAGTGAAGAGTAAAGCAGTGTAGAGCAAAGCTGAGAAGAGTAGAGTAGAGTAGAGTAGAGCTAGGTTTGGCTAAACTAGGCTAGGTTAGCCATGGATAAAGTAGAGTAGAGTAGAGTCAGGTAGTGTAGAGTAGAACTTGGCTAAGCTAGTTGGCTAGGCTAGGCTAGGTTGGGTTAGGCTTGAGTAGAGTAGAGTGGAGTAGAGTTGAGTAGAGTTAGGTTAGCTTAGGTTAGACTAGGCGAGGCTTGGCTTAAGTAAAGTAGAGTAGACCAGAGTAGAGTAGAGGTAGTTAAAAGATCAGGCGAGGTAAAGCTAGGCAAGGCTTAGCTAGGCTAGAGTAGAGTAAAGTAGAGTAGATCTACGCTACACTAGGCTAGAATACAGAGCAGAGCAGTGCAGAGCAAGAGCAGAGCAGAGTATAGCAGAGTAGAGAAGAGCATAATAGAGCAGAAAAAAATAGAGATAGCTTACGATAGGCTAGGCTTGGCAAGGCTAGGCTAGAGTAGAATATAGTAGAGTCGAGTAGAGTATAGTGGAGCTCGGTTATGCTAGGTTAGGCTAGCTTAGATTAGAGTAGAGCATAGTAGAGTAGAGTAGAGTAGAATAGGGTAGAATAGAGTATAGTTGAGTAGAGTATAGTAGTGTAGAGCTAGGTTAGGGTTGGCAAGGCTAGGCTAGTGTAGGCTAATCGAGGATAGCCTAGGCTAGAGTAGAGTAGAGTAGGGTAGAGTAGACTAGAGTATGTTAGAGTGTAGTACTGTAGAGCTTTGTTAAGCTAGGCTAGGCTAAGCTAAGTAAGAGTAGAGTAGAGTAGGATAGAGTTGAGTAGAGTAGAGTTGAGTAGAGTAGTGTATAGGAAAGTAGAGTGGAGTATAGCAGAGTAGAGCTCTATTAGGCTATGCCAAGCAAGGCTAAGCTAGACCAGGGTGGAGTTGAGTAGAGTAGAGTAGAGCAGAATAGCATAACGAAAAGTAGAGCAAAGTAAAGTAGAGTAAAGCAAAGCAGAGTAGAGCAGAGAGAGCAGTGTAGAGCTAATTTAGGCAAGGATAGGCTAGGCTAAGTTAGGTTAGGCTAGGCTAGGAAAGGTTATAGTAGAGTAAAGTAGAGCAGAGTAGACCAGAGCAGAGTAGAGTAGAGCTGAGGTAGGTCAGGCAAGGCAAAGTTAGGCTAGGCTGAACTAGACTAGAGTAGAGTAGAGCGATGCTACGTTAGGCGAGAATACAGAGCAAAGTAGTGGAGACCAAGCCAGAGCAAAGTATAACATAGCAGAGAAGAGCAGAGCAGAGCAAAACAAAATAGAGATTGCTTAGACTAAGCTAAGCTAGGCTAGAGTGGAGTATAATAAAGTAGAGTAGAGTATAGTAGAGCTAAGTTAAGCTAGTTTAGGCTAGCTTAGATTAGAGTAGAGTAAAGTAGAGTAGAGTATTATAGGGTAGAGCAGAGTAGAGTAGAGTAGAGTATAGCTATGCTAGGCTCGATAAGGCTAGGCTAGGGTAGGCTAGGTTATGCAAGGCTATGCTAGAGAAGAGTAGGGTAGAGTAAACTAGAATAGGGTAGAGTAGAGTGGAGTACAGCTTTGTTAGGCTAGGCTATGTAAGAGTGGAGTAGAGTGGAGTGAAGTAGAGTAGAGTACATTAGAGTAGACTAGAGTAGCGTAGAGCATAGGAGTGTAAAGTAGATAAGGGTAGAGTGTTGTAGAATATAGCAAAGTTGAGTAGTGGAGAGGAGAGCAGAGGAGAGTAGAGCAAAAGAGTAAAGTTGAATAGTGTATAATAGGGTAGAGTAGAGCAGAGCAGTGTTGATCGAATCAGAGTAGAGCAGAGTAGAGTAGAGCTGAGCTAGGTTAGGCTTGGCAAGGCAAGGTTAGGATGCGATTGAGTAGAGTAGAGTAGAGTAGAGTAGTATGGAGTAGAGTAGATTAATGTAGAACTAGGGTTGGCTAGGCTAAGCTTCGGTAGGCAAGGCTAGAGTAAGGTTGTGTAGAGTTGAGTAAAGTAGCATAGAGCTAAATAAGCTAGGCTAGGCTAGGCTAACCTTAACAAGAGTAGAGTAGAGTAAAAAGAGTATAACAGAGTAGAGCAGAGTAGAGTAGATTATAGTAGAGTATATTAGAGTCGAGGAGAGTACAGTAGAGGAGAGGAGAGCAAAGTAGAGCAGAGCTTGTAAGGCTAGGTTAGGCCAGGCCAGGTTAGAGTAGAGTAGAGCAGACTAGAGTAAAATAGACTAGAGTAGAGTAGAGTAGAGTAGAGTAGAGGAGAGTAGAGGAGAGCAGAGCAGAGTAGAGCTGAGTATAGCAGATTAAAGTAATGCAGTGTGGAGCATTGCAAAATAGAGTAGAGTAGAGCATTATAGAGTTGAGCAAAGTATAGCAGAGTAGTGTAGAGTAGAGCAGGGTAAACCAGAGCAGAGTAGAGCAAAGCAAAGTAGTGAAAAGACGAGTGGATTAGAGGAGACTAGAGTAGAGTAGAGCGAAGCTATATTTGGCTAGACTAGAGAAGTGTAGAATATAGTAGAGTAGTGTAGAGTAAAGTAGAGTAGAGTTAGGCTGGGCTAGGCTAGGTTAGAGTAGGGTGGAGTGGAGTAGAGCATAGTAGAGTAGAGTTGAGTAGAGTAGATTAGGGTAGAGTAGAATAGTGTAACGCTAGGTTTGGTTGGGCGAAGCTTGGCTTGGCTAGGCAAGCCTAGGGTAGGCTAGGTTAGGCAAGAGTAGAGTAGAGTGGATCATAGTAGAGTAGAGTAGAGTAGAGTATAGTATAGTATAGTAGAGTAGACTAGAGTAAAGTAGTGTAGAGTATAGCAGAGGAGAGCTAGGTTAGGGTAGGCTAGGCTAGGAAAGAGGTGAGTAGACTACAATAGAGTAGAGTAGAGTAGAGTTGATAGAGTAGAGCAGAGCAGAGTATAGTGGTCCAGAGCATAGGAGAGTAGAATAGAGCAAAGCTACTTTAGAATAGGCTAGAGTAGTGTAAGTTAGAGCTAAGCTATGCTTGGCAAAGCTAGGCTTGGTTAGAGTACATAGAGTAGAGTAAAGTAGAGTAGAAAAGAGTAGAACAGAGTAGAGTAGAGTAGAGCAAGGTTAGGCTAGGCTTGGCTAGGCAAGGTTAGGTTAGGCTAGGTTAGGGTATGCTTGGCTAGATTATAATATAGTAGAGTAGAGTAGAGTAGAGCTGAGCTGAGCTATGTAGAGCAGAGCAAAGCAAAACTGAGCAGAGCATGTTAAAGTAGAGTATAGCAAGGTTATGATATGCCAGCCTAATCTAGACTAACTAGGGTAGAGTAGAGAAGAGTAGAGTAGAGTGGAGTAGAGCAAGGTTAGGCAAGGCTAGGCAAGTGTAGGGTAAGCTCGAGTAGAGTAGAGTAGAGTAAAGTGAAGTAGAGTGGAGTTAAGTTAGGCTAGAGTAGAGTAGAGCTCGGATAGGCTAGGCTAGGCTAGAGTAGAGTAGAGTAAAGTAGAGTAGAGCTCATTTAGGCTAGTCTAAGATAGAGTATAGTAGAGAAGAGTAGGGTAGAGTATAGCAGAGGAGAGAAGAGTATAGTAGAATAGAATAAAGTAGAGCAGAGGAGAGAAGAGTAGAGTAGAGAAGAGTAGAGCAAAGAAGAATAAAGCTGAGTCGAGTAGAGCTAGGCCAGGCTAGTGTAGTGTAGATTAGAGCTAGGTTGGGCTTGGTTAGCCTAGGCTTGGTTAGAGTAGAGTAGAGTAGAGCAAAGAAAAGTGGAGAAGAGTAGAGTTGAGTAAAGTAGAGTAGAGTAGAGCTACAGTAGGTTAGGCCAAGCTAGGCTTGGCTAGGCTTAGTTTTGCTAGGTTAGGCTAGGGTAGGTTAGGATAGAGTAAAGTAGAGAAGAGTAGAGTGGAACTAGGATAGCTAGGCTAGGCTAGTGTATAATAGAGTAGATTATAGTAGAGTAGAGTAGGGTACAGAAAAGTAGAGTAAGGAAGAGTAGAGTAGAGTAGAGCAAATAGAGTAGAGCATAATACAATAGAGCAGAGTGGAGTTAGGCAAAGCTAGGTGAGGCTTGGCTATGTTAGGTTTGAGCATAGTAGAGTAGAGTAGAGCTGGGTTAGGTAGGCAAGGCAAGGCTAGGTTAGAGTAGAGTAGAGTAGAGTAGTGTAGAATAGAATCTAGTAGTGTAAAGCAAAGTACAATAGAGTAGAGTAAAGCTCAATTATGCTAGCCTGGGCTATAATAGAGTAGAGTAGTGTAGAGAAAAACTTAGTAAACCAAAGCAGAGCAAAGCAAAGAAATGCAGAGTAGAGCAGAGTAAAGCAGAGTAAAGCAAAGTAACATATACTATAGTAGAGCAGAGCTGAGTAAAGTAAAGCAGAGTAGAGTGGAGTAGAGCTTGGTTAGGTTAAGGTAGGTTAGGTTAGGATTTGCTAGGCAAGGTTAAAGAATAGAAGAGTAGGGTAGAGTAGAATAGAGTAGAGTATAATAGAGTAGAGTAAAGTAATGTTAGGCTAACCATGGCTATGCTAGGTTAGGCTAGACTAGAGTTGAGTAGAGTAGAGTAATGCTTGGTTGGGTTAGGCTAGGCAAGGTCAGAGTAGAGCAGAGTAGAGTAGAGTAGGGTGAATAGAGCAGAGCAAAATAGAGCATAGCAAAGTAGATTAGAGTAGGGCAGAGCGGAGCCGAGCAAAGTAGAGCAGAGTAGAGCTAGGTTTGTCGAGGTTTGGGTAGGCTAGTATAGGCTAGAGATTTTTATAGTAGAGTAGAGTAGAGAAGAATATAGTTGGGTTATGTTAGGCTAGGCTAAGAAGAGTATAATAGAATAGACTAGAGTAGAGTAGAGTATAGTGGGGTATAGTAGAGTAAAGTAGAGTAGAGCAAGGTTAGGCTAGGCTAGGCTAGAGTAGAGTTGAGTAGGGTAGAGAAGAGTTGAGTAGAGTAGAGTAGAGTAGATTTGAGTAGAAAGAGAAAGATTAGGCCAGGCTAGGCTATGCTATGCTTGAGTATAGTAGAGTATAGTAGAGTAGAGTAGAGTGGAGTAGAGTAGAGCAGAGCAAAGCAAAGCAAAGACAAGCAAATAAGAGTAGAGCAATGTAGAGTAGAGTAGAGCTAGGTTAGGAAAGTCTAGGCTAGGCTAGGCTATCGTAGGGTAATGAAGGGCAAGGTTAGGCTAGGCTAGGTTTGGCTAAGAAAGAGAAGTGTAGAGTAAAGAAGAGTAGAGTGGAGTAGAGTAGAGTACAATAGAGTACAATAAAGTAGAGAAGAGTAGAGCTAGGTTAGGTTAAGCTAGGCTAGGCTAGAGTAGAGTAGAGTAGAGTACAATAGAGTAGAGCAAAGCAGAGAAAAGCACAGCTTTACATAGTAGAGCAAAGTAGAGCAAAGCAAAGCTGATCAAAGTAAAGCAAAGTAGAGTAGAGTAGAGCTAAGTTAGTCTAGGTTATAGTTGGCTAGGCTATTTTAGAGTAGAGTAGGATAGAGTAGATTAGAGCAGAGAAGAATAGAGCTAGGTTTGGCTAAGGCTAGGCTAGGTTAAAGTAGAGTAGAGTAGAGTAGAGCTAAGTAGAGTATAGTAGAGTATAGTAGAGTAAAGTAGAGTAGAGCTAAGTTAAGCTAAGCTAGGCTAGAGTTGAGTAGAGTAGAGTAGAGAAGAGTAGAGTATAGTAGAGCAGAGTAGAACTAGACTAGAGTAGGGCTAGGTTTGGCTGGGCTAAGCTAGGCTAGGCTTGGCTAAGTTTGGCTAGGCTAGAGTAGAGTAGAGTAGAGTTGATTAGAGTAGATTAGAGTAGATTAAAGAAGAGTATAGCGAAGTTAGGCTAAGCTACGCTAAGCTAGAGTAAAGTAAAGTAGAGAAGAGTATAGCAAAGAAGAGCAGATTAGAGCTAAGTTAAGTTATGCTAGATTACGCTAGGGTAGGGTCGGGTAAGTTAGAGTAGAGTCGAGCAGAGTTGAGTCGAGCAGAGTAGAGCAGAGTAGAGCTAAGGTAAGCTAGGTTACCGTAGGTTAGGTTATGGTATGCTAGGCTCAGCTAGACTAGAGTGGAGTAGAATTAAGTAGAGTAGAACAAGGTTAGGGTAGGCTCAGTTAGAGTACAAAGAGGGCAGAGTAGAGCAGAGCAGTGTAGAGTAGAGTAGAATGGCGCAGAGCAGAGAAGAGTAGAGAAGAGAAGAGCATTGGAGAGCGAAGCAAAGTAGAGCAGAGCTATTTAGGCTAAGCTAAGTTAGGATATGCTATGTTAGACAAGGCTAAGCAAGGCTAGGCTAGTGTAAAGTAGAGTAGGGTAGAGTTGAGTAGAGCATTGTGATGCTAAACTAGGCTAGGTTAGACTAGAGTAGAGTAGAGTAAACTAGAGTAGAGCTAGGTTAAGTTAGGCTAGGATAACGTAAGCTAAGCTAGGTTAGAGTAGAGTATAGTAGAGTTAGGTTAGACTAAGATTGGATAGTCTAGGCTAGAGTTGAGTAGAGTATAATGGATTATAGTAGAATAAAGTAGAGTAGAGTAGAGTAGAGCATAGTAGAGTAGAGTAAAGGAGAGGAGAGGAAAGTAGAGCTGAGCATAGCAAAGTAGAGTAAAGCTGAGCCGAGCAAAGTAGAAGAGTAAACAGAGCAATGTAGAGAAGAGTATAGTAGAGCAAAGTAGCGTAGAGCAGAGCAGAGTAGACCTAGGTTAGGCTTTGTTAGGCTAGGTTAGGGTAGATTAAAGTAGAGTAGAATAGAGTAAATTAGAGTAGAGTAGAGCAAAGCTAGGCTTGGCTAGGGTAGGCTAGAGTAGCATAGAGTACAGTACAATAGAGTAGAGTAGAGTAGAGTATAATGGAGTAGAGCATAGCAGAGTAGAGTTGAGCTAGGTTAGGGTAGTTTAGCCTAGGCTGGGTTTCGCTTGGCTAAGCTAGGCTAAGCAAGAGTAGAGTAGAGTAGACTTGAGCTAAGGTAAGCAAAACTAGGCTAGAGTAAAATAGAGTAGAGTATAATAGAGTAGAGAAGAGTAGAGCAGAGAAGAGTGGAGTAGAGCAGAGCAGAGCCAAGCAAACCATAGTTGAGCTGAGCATTGTAATGCAGAGCAGAGCTAGGTTTGGCTAGGCTAGGCTAGAGTGGTGTATAGTGGACTAGATCAAGGTTAGGTTAGGCTAGGCTATGCTAGGTTAGATGAGTAGAGTAGAGTAGAGTAGAGTTGAGTCTTTTAGAGTAGAGTGGAGTAGAATAGAATAGAGCAAAGTTAGGCTATGCCAGGATTGGCTAAGCTAGGATAAGATACGCTAGGCTTGGCTAGGCTTGGCTCGAGATGATTAGAGTAGAGAAGAGTAGAGTAAAGTAGAGTACAATAGAGTAGAGTAGAGCTCTATTAGGCGAGGCTATATGAGGCTAGGCTAGAGTAGGGTAGAGTAGAGCAAAGTATAGCAGCACATAAAAGAGGAGAGTAAAGTAGAGAAGAGCAGAGTAGAGCAGAGTAGAGCAGAGTAGAGTATAGCAAAACAGAGTAGAGCAGAGTAATACAAAGCAGAGTAGAGCTTGGTTAGGCTAATTAGGCTAGGCTACGCTCTGCTTGGCTACGTTAAAGTAGAGTAAATTGGAGTAGAGTAGAGTAGAGTCGAGTAGAGTGGAGTGGAATAGAGTGGAATAGAGTGGAGTATAATATAGTATAGTATAGTATAGTTGAGTATAGTAGAGTCGAGTTGAGCAGGATAGAGTAAGCTCGACTATGCTAGGCTAGGCTAAGCTAGAGAAGAGTATAGTAGAGTAGCATAGAGTAGAGTAGAGCTAGTTTAGGATAGGCTAGGCTAGAGTAGAGTACAAAAGAGTAGAGTAAAGCTAGGATAGGCTAGGCTAGGCTAGAGTATAATAGGGTTGAATAGAGCAGAGTAGAGTAGAGTAGAGTAGAGTTGATTATAGCAGAGCATTATAGAGTTGAGCAGAACAGAGTAGAGAAGAGCTAAGTTATCTTAGGCTAGGCTAAAGTAGAGCTAGTATAAGTTAGGCTAGGCTAAGCTAAGTTATTATTAAGTAGAGTAAAGTAAAGTAGAGTAGTGTAGAGATAAGTTAGGTTAGGCCAAGCAAGGCTATGCTTTACTTGGCAAGAGTAGAGTAGAATAGAGTAGAGTAGGGTAGAGTAGCATAGAGTAGAGTAGAGTAGAGTTAAGTTAGGCTAGGCATGCTTAGGCTAGGCCAGAGCATAATAATGTAGAGTAGAGTAGAGTAGAGTAGAGTAGAGCATAGCAATACAGAGTAGAGCAGAGCAAAGTAGAGTAGAGTAAAGTAGAGTAGAGCAAAGCAGAGCTAGGTTAGGCTAGGATAGGGTAGGCTTCGCTAGGCTAGGCTAAGCTCGATTAGAGTAGAGTAGAACTAGGTTAAGCTAGGCTAGGCTGGGCAAGGTTAGAGTAGAGTAGAGTCGAGTAGAATAGAGTAGAATAGACCTAGGTTAGGTTAGGTTAGGATAGGCTATGCTAGGCAAGGCTTGTGTAGAGTAGTGTAGAGAATAGTAGAGTAGAGTAGAGTAGAGTAGAATAGAGTAGAACATTGTAGAGAGTAAAGTCGAGCTCAATTAGGCTAGGTTAGGCTAAGCTAGGCTGGAGTACAGTAGAATATAGTTGAGTAGAGTGTAGCATAGTGGAGTAGAGCAGAGTAAAGTAGAGTAGAGTAGAGAAGAGCAGAGTAGAGCAGAGCAGAGCAGAGCAAAACAAAGTAAAGCAGACCAGAGAAGAGAAGAGTAGAGCTTGGTTAGGCCAAGCTATGCTAGGGAAGGCTCGGTTCGAGTAGAGTAGAGTAGAGTATACTATAGTAGAGTAGAGTAGAGTAGAATATACTATAATGCAGTATGGTAGAGTAGAGAAGAGTTGAGCTTGGTTAGGCTTGGCTAACCTAGGCTAGGCTAATCTAGGTTAAGCTAGGCTATAGTAGAGTAGAGTAGAGTAAAATAAAGTAGAGTAGAGTAGAGTAGAGCAAGGCTAGGTTAAGCTAGCTTAAGAAAGGCTAAAGTAATGTAAAGTAAAGTAAAGCATAGTAGAGTATAGTAGAGAAGAGTAGTGTAGAGCAAAGCAGAGTAAAGTAGTGTAAATCAGAGTAGAGTAAGGTAGAGCAAAGTAAAGCAAGGTTAGGCTAGGCTAGTGTAAAGTAGAGTAGAGTAGAGTTTGGTTAGGCTAAGCTAGGCTTGGTTTGGTTTGAGTAGGGTAGCTTAGACTAGAGTAGAGTAGAGCAAGGTTAGTCTAGGATAGTGTAGAGTAGAGTAGAGAGTAGTAGGGTAGAGTAGAGAAGAGTAGAGTAGAGTAAATCTAGGGTAGGCTATGCTACTCAAAGGTAGGCTAAGGTACGATAGAGTACAATAGAGTAGAGTAGAGCAGAGCTGAGTGGATTAGGGCAGAGTAGAGCAGAGTAGTGTAGAGTATAGCAGAGTGGAGTAGAGTAGAGCATAATAGAGTAAAGTATAGAAAAGTAGAACAAAGCATAGTAGAGTAGAGTAAAGTAGAGCTAGGTTATGTTACAGCTAGAGAAGAGTAAAGTAGAGTACGGCAAAGTTAGGCTAGGATAGGCTAGGCTTGGTTAGAGTATTATAGAATAGAGTAGATTAGAAAAGAGTAAAGTAGAGTAGAGTATAGTAGAGTTTATAAGAGCTAGTTTAGGCAAAGCTAGGCTAGGTTAGGCTAGGATAGGTAGGCTAGAATAGAGTAGAGTAGGGTAGAGTAGAGTAGTATAGAGTAGAGTAGAGCTCGGTTACATTAGGCTAGGCTATGCTAGGCTTGAGAAGAATAGAGTAGAGTTGAGTAGAGTAGAGTAAAGTAGAGCAAAGAATAGCAGAGTAGAGAAGAGCAGAGTAGAGTGGAGTAGAGAAGAGTAGAGCAGAGCAGAGCAGAACTGAGCAGAGTAAAGCAGAGTAGAGTAGAACAGACAAGGGTAGAGAAGAGCAAAGTAGAGCTAATTAGGCCAAACTAAGTTACGATAGGCTAGGCTAAGCTAAGTTGGAGTAGAGTATAGTAGACTAAACAAGAGTGGAGTGAGTAGAGTAAAGTAGAGTAGGGTAATGTAGGGTATGGTATAGTAGATTAAAATAGAGAAGAGTAGAGTAGAGTAGAGCTTGTTAGGCTAGGATAAGCTAAGGTAGGCAAAGGTAGGCTAGGCTAAGTTAGAGTAGAGTATAGTCGAGTTGAGTAGAGTAGAGTAGAGTAGAGTAGAGCAAGGTTAACCGAGGCTAGGCTAGAGTAGAGTAGAGGAGAGTAAAGTGGAGTATAGTAGAGTAGAGGAGAATAGAGCAAAGAAGAGTAGAGTAGGGCTAAGTTAGGTTAGGCTAGGAAAGGCTAGGTTAGACAAGGCTAGGGTAGAGTAGAGTAGAGTAGAGTAAAGTAGAGTAGAGTAGAGTAGAGCTGGGTTAGGTTAGGCAAGGCTATGCAAGACTAAAGTAAAGTATAGTAGAGTAGAGTAGAGTAGAGCATAATAGAGAAGAGCAGAATAGAAGAGAGAAAATCAGAGCAGAGTAGAGCAGAGCAAAGTAGCAAAGGGTAGAGCAAAGTAGATCAATGGAAAATAGAGTAGAGTAAAGCTATGTTAGGCTAGGCTAACCTAGGGTAGAGTAGTGTAGAGTAGACTAGAGTAGAGTAGAGTAATGTTAGGTTAGGCTAGGCTAAGTTTGAGTAGAGTAGAGTAAAGCAACGCTAGGCTAGAAGAGAATAGAGTAGAGTAGAGCTAGGTTAGACTAGGCTAGGCTAGGCGAGGTTAGAGTTGAGTAGAGTATAGTATAGTAGAGTAGAGTGGAGTAGAGCCAGGTTTGGTAAGGCTAGGTTAAGCTTATTTAGGATAGGTAAGGTTAGGCTAGGCAAGGTTAAGCTGGAGTAGAGTAAAGTAGAGTAGAGCAAGGTTAGGCTAGGCTAGAGTACAATAGAGTAGAGTAGAGTGGAGAAGAGTAGAACAGAGTAGAGCAAAGTAGAACAAAGAAGAGTAGAGCAGAGAGAAGCAGAGCAGACAAGACTAGAGTAGAGTAGAGCTAGGTTTGGTTAGGCTTGCCTAGGCTATGCAAGAGTAGAATATAGTAGAGTAGAGCTAGGTTCGGCTAGGCTAGGCTATGATAGGTTAGAGTAAAGTAGAGTACAGTATAGTAGAGTAGATCAGAGTAGGGTAGACTAAAGTAGAGCATAGCTTTGTTAGGCAAGGCTAGAGTAGAGTAGAGTACAGTAGAACAAGGTAAGGTTAGGCTAGGATGGGCTAGGTTTGGTTATATTAGGCTAGGCTTGGCTAAGCTAGCTTTGAATAGATTAGAGTAGAGTAGAGTAGAGCTAGGTCAGGTTAGGCTAGGCAAAGCTATGCTAGGCTACAATATTATAGAATAGAGCAGAGTAGAGTAGAGTAGAGCAGAGCAGAGTAGAGCTTAGTTAGGCAAGGCATGGCTAGGCTAGGCTAGAGTAGAGTAGAGTAGAGTAGGGCAGGGTTATGCTAGGCTAAGCTAAGCTAGGTAAAAATAGTGTAGAATAGAGTAGAGTAGAGTATAGTTGAGTATAGTAGAGTGCAGTAGAGTGGAGTGGAGTAGAGCTTGGTTAGGCTAGGTTAGGCTAAGTTACGCTAGGCTAGGCTTAAGTAGAGTGGAGTAGAGTAGAGTAGTGCTAGGTTATGCTTGGTTAAGTTGGGCTAAGTTTGAGTAGAGTAGAATAAAAAAAGTAGAGTTGAGCAGAGCTACATTAATTTAGGCTAGGTTAGAGAAGAGTGGAGTAGAGTAGAATGGAGCAAAGTAGATCTAGGTTAGGCTAGGTTATGCTAGTTTGGCAAACATAGGCTAGGCTGGGCTAGGCAAGTGTAAAGTAGAGTAGAGTAGAGTAGAGAAGAGTATAGCTCAGTTCAACAAGGCTTGGTTAGGCTAGAGTAGAGTAGAGTTGAATAGAGCTAGGTTAGGCAAGACTACGTTGAGTTAGAGTAGAGTAGAGTAAAGTAGATTATAGTAGGGTAGAGTAGTGTTTAGAAAAATTGAGTAGACTAGAATAAAGGCTAAGGCAAGGTATTATTAATTCGAGTAGTGTAGAGAAGAATAGAGTAGAGTAGAGTATAATGGACTAGAGTAGAGTAGTACTTGGCTAGTCGAGGCTACAAAATAGTAGAGAAAAGTAGAGCAGGGTAGATTAAAGTATAGTAGAGTGGAGTATAATATAATAGAGTAGTATAGAGTTGAGTAGAGCTACTTTAGCCTACTTTAGCCTTTCTTGGGTAGTCATACCTAGCTCTACTTCACTCTTCTCTACTCTACTTTTCCCTTCTCTACTCTATTTTTCTCTACTCTACTTTTCTCTTCTCTATTCTGGTCTATTCTACTCTACTCTGCTTTACTATACTCTACTCCACTCATCTCTGCTCTACTTTGCTCTACTTTATGCTACTCTACTATACTCTAGCCTAGCCTCACCTAGCCTAACATTTCTTAGCCTAACTTAACTCTACTCTACTCTTCTATGCTATTATAGCCTAGCTTACCCAAGCCTAACTTAGCTCAGCTCTACTCTACTCTACTCTACTAAATTATACTCTACCCTTACCTAGCCTAAGGTAGCCTAACCTGACTCTACTTTGCTTTGCTCTACATTGCTCTATTCTATTATGCTCTACTCTCCTCTTCTTTGCCTACTATACTATACTCTACTCTACTCTACTTTGCTCTGCCTTACTTTACTCTATTCTACTCTAGCCTTGTTTAGCTTAGCCTAGCCTAAACTAGCTTTACTCTACTCTACTCTACTCTACTCTACCCTAGCCTATCCTACATGAGCCAAGCCTAACCTAGCCTAGGCCCAACTCTACTCTTTACTTTACTTTAGCCTTGCCTAGCCTTACTTAACCTAGCTCTACTTTTCTCTACTCTACTCTTCTTTTCTCTACTCCACTCTACTCTTCTTTACTCTACTCTATGCTACTCTGCTTTATTATACTCTAGCTTAGCTTAGACTAACCTTGCTCTTCTCCACACTACTCTACTCTACTCTTCTCTATTTTAGTTAGCAATTCCTAGCCTAGCTTAGCCTAACCTAGCTCTACTCTACTCTACTGCACTCTACCCAAACCTAGCCTAGCTTAACCTTGCTCTACTCTACTTTACTCTAGCCTAACCTAGCCTACTATAGCCTATAGTAGCCTAGCCTAACCTAACCTAGCTCTGCTCTACTCTACTTTGCTTCGCTCTGCTTTGCTTTGCTCTGCTCTGCTCCACTTTGCTCTACACCACTCTGATAAGCTTTGCTCTACTCTGTACGACTCTACTCTACTTTGCTATGCTCTGCTCGACTCTACTCTCCACTCCTCTCCTCTCCTCTCTTCTCCTCTCCTCTCCTCTCATCTTCTCTACTCTACTCTACTCTATTATACTCTTTCCTATTTTACTCTACTCTACTCTACTCTACTCTACTCTATTCAACTGTACTTTACTTTACTCTATTATACACTAGCCTAGCCTAACCTAGCCTAATCTTGCTCTATTCTACCCTACTTTACTCTACTCTACCATACTCAACTCTACTAAACACTAGCCTAGCCTAGCTTTGCTTTGCTTAACCCACCTTAGCCTAGGAAAACTTAGCTCTACTCTACTCTACTCTACTTCACTCTATTCTACACTACCCTACTCTGCTCTACTTTGCTCTACTCTAATCTACTCTACTCTACTCCACTCTACTCTACTCTACTCCACTCTACTCTAATCTTCTCTAATGTAGCCTAACCTAAATCTGCTCTACTCCACTATAGCCAAACGTTGGTTGGCCTAGCCTTGCCTAACCTAGCTTAATTCTGCTCTACACAGCTCTACTTTGCTTTGCTCTACTCTGCTTTACTATACTCTACTCTTCTCTTCCTTATTTTACTCTACTCAACTCTACTTTTCTATTCAACTCTACTTTACTCTACTATACACTAGCCTAGCCTAACCTAGCCTAATCTTGCTCTACTCTACTCTACTCTACTTCACTCTACTCTACTCTACACTACTCAAGTCTAGCCTAGCCTAACCTAGCTTAGCTTAACCCACCTTAGCCTAGCCAAACCTACCTTTACTCTTCTCTACTATACTCTACTCTATTATACTCTACTTTACTCTACTCTACTCTATTCTATTCTACTTTACTCCACTTTATGCTACTCTACTCTAATCTTCTCTAATTTAGCCTAACCTAGGTCTTCTCTTCTCTACTATAGCCAAAGCCTGGTAAACCTTTCCTTGCTTAACCTAGCTCAATTCTACTATACTCTGCTCTGCACTACTTTGCTTTGGTCTACTCTACTATACTCTACTCTTCCCTATTTTACTCTACTCTACTCTACTCTATTCAACTCAAATTTCCTTTATAATAGACTAGCCTTGCTTAAACTTGCTCTACTCTACTCTACTATACTCTACTCTGCTCTACTCTACTCTACTCTACTCAACTATAGCCTAGCCTAGCCTAGCTTCGCTTAACCCACCTTAACCTAGCCAAACATAGCTATACTCTACTATAGTCTATTCTACTCCACTCTACTCTATTCTACGCTACTCTACTCCACAGTTCTCAACTTTACTATACTGTACTGTACTGTACTCTACTCTACTCTACTCTAATCTTCCCTAATGTAGCCTAACCTAGGTCTTCTCTACTCCACTAGAACCAAGCCTTAGTTAGCCTAGACATGCAAAACCTAGCTCAATTCTTCTCCACTCTGCTCTTCTCTGCTCTTCTTTGCTTTGCTTTACTTTTTTCTACTCTGCTCTGCTATACTCTACTGTACTCCTCCCTATTTTACTCTACTCTACTCTACTTTATTCAACTCTACTTTACTTTACTCTACTATACACGAGCCTAACCTAACCAAGCTTAATCATTGACTACAATACTCTACTCTACTCTACTCAACTCTAACCTAGCCTACCTTAGCTTAACCCACCTTAGCCTAGCCAAACCAAACTATACTCTACTATACTCTACTCTACTCTACCTTACTCTAGTCTACTCTGTTCCACTTTAGTCAACTCTACTTTACTCTACTCTACTCCACTCTATTCTACTCTACTCTACTCTACTCTTCTCTAATGAAGCCTAACCTAGGTCTTTGCTACTCCACTATAGCCAAGCATTGGGTTAGCCTATCCTTTCCTAACTTAGCTCTATTTTACACAACTCTAACCTATTTTGTTTTGCTTTACTCTGCTCTACTCTGCTATACTATACTCTACTCTACTTTACTTGAGCTTTGCCTAGACTAACTAGCTGTACTCTACTCTACCCTGCTCTAGTTTACTCTTTTTTACTCTTCTCTACTCTACTCTACTCTACTCTAGCCTAGCTTAGCATAACCTTGCATAGCCTAGCCTAGCATAGCCTAGCTTAGCCTAGCTTAACCTAGCCCTAATCTACTACTCAACTCTAACCTAGCCTAGCCTTGTCTAGCTAAACCCATCTTTATTCTTCTCTATTGTGCTTTACTCTACACTACTATACTCTACTCTACTCTAGCCTAGCACAGCCAACCCTAACTTAGACTAACCTCGATCTACTCTGCTCTACTTTGCTCTGTTCTACACTACTCTACAATGCTGCACTCAGCTCTAATCTAGTTTGCTCTACTCTTCTTTTCTCTAATCTGCTCTACTCTACTCTACTTTACTCTACTCTGCTCTCTCCTAGCTTATTCTAACCTTGTTTTACTCTTCTTTACTTAACTCTACTCTAGTCTATGATACTCTACTCCACTCTACTCTACTCCGCTCTACTCTTACCTAACCTAGCCTAACCTAGCGTTTTTCTACTCCATTTTAGCCAAGAGTATCCTTGCCTAGCCTTGCCTAACCTAGCTCTACTTTTTTCTACTCTAAGTTGCTCTGCTCTACTCTTCTTTTCTTTACTCTCTTCTGCTGAACTATACTCTACTCTACTCTACTCGAGCTTAACATAGCATAGCATAACCTAACCTAGCTCTACTCTACTTTACTTCACTCTACTCTTCTCTATACTACTCTACTATTCTCTATTCTACACAACTCTAGCCTTGCCTAGCCCAACCTAGACTAACCTTGCCAAGCTTAGACTAACCTAGGTCTAATATAGTCTACTCTAGTATACTCTACTGTACTATACTTTACGTTCTCTAACTTAGTCGAGCCTAACCTAGCTCTATTCTTCTCTACTCTCCTCTATTCTACTCTACTCTACTTTAGCATAGCCTAGCCAACCTTAACCTAGACTAACCTAGCTCTACTATGCTCTACCTTGTTTTTTTTGCTCTTCTTTGCTCTGCTCTTCTTTGCTCTACTCTTCTCTACTATGTTATGCTCTATTCTACTATACTTTGCTCTACTCTGTTCTACTCTGCTCTACTCTACTCTACTCTACTCTACTATACCTTATCTTAGCTTAGCCTAACCTAACCTTACTCTACTCTACTAAACTCTACTCTGCTCTACTCCACTCTAGCCTAACCAAACAAAGCTTAGCCTAGCCTTACACAGCTTAGCCTAACCTGCCTCTACTCTACTCTCCTCTACTTTACTCTACTCTACTCTAGGCTAACTTAGCCTAGCATAGCCTAGCCTTCCTGAACGAAGCCTAGCTTCACTCTGTTATGCTCTACTCTGCTCTACTTCACTGTGCTCTGCTTTACTTTTCCCTTCTTTGTTTTGCTCTACTTTGCTCTGCTTTGCTCTACTCTGCTCTACCCTGCTCTGCTCTACTCTTCTTTACTTTGCTCTCCTCTCCTCTCCTCTACTCTACTCTACTTTGCTCTACTCCACTCAACCTTACTCTAACCTAGCCTAACCTAACCTAACCTAGCTCTACTCTACTCTACTCTACTCTAGCCTAGCCTGGCCTAGCCTAGCTCTATTCTACTCTGCTCTACTCTGCTACACTCTATGCTGCTCTGCTCCACTCAACTCTACTCTACCCTGCTTTTCTTTGCTCTACTCTACTAAGCTTTACTCAAGTCTACTATACTCAACTCTAGCCTAAACCAGCCTAACATAACCTTGCTCTATCATACTCTACTCTTCTCTAGTCTACTCTACTCTAGCCTAGCCTAACCATGTCTAGGTTTTCCTAGCCTAACCTAGCTCTACTCTACTTTACCTTACTATACTCTACTCTACTCTATTTTACCCTACTCTGCTCTACTGTACTCTACTCTACTATACTCTATTCTACTCTACTCTACTCTACTCTCTTCTAGCCTAGCATAGCCATCTTAGCCTAACATAGCATTACCTAACCATGCTCTACTATACTCTACTCTACTCTACACTGCTCTACTCATCTCTACTCTATTCTGCTCTACTGTGCTCTGCTCTTCTGTGTCTTACTCTACTCTGCTCTGCTGCTCTCTACTTTACTCTAGCGAAGCCTAGCTTAGGTAAGCCTAACCTAATCAAGCTCTACTCTACACTAATCTTCTCTATTTTCTCTACTCTACTTTACTCTACTCTAGCCTAGCTTAGCTTAGCTTATGGTAATTGAGCCTAGCCTAACCTAGCATAACCTAACACCACTCTAGTTTACTCTACTATACCATACAATAATATACTTTGCTATACTCTATCTACCCTATTATACTCTACTCTACTTTACTCTACTCTAACCTAGCCTAGCTTAGCCTAACTTAACTTTGCTTTATGCTACTCCACTCTACTCTAGTCGAGCCTAGCTCTTCTCTGTTAAGCTCTTCTTTTCTCTACTTTATTTTGCTCTACTCTACTATGATCTACTCTGCTCTACTCTATTCTATACTACTTTATTGTACTTTAGCCTAGCCTAGCCTAGCATTGCCTATCCTAGCACTACTCTACTTTACACTACTCTACTCTACTCTAGCCTAGGATAGCCTTAGCAAACCATGCTCTACTTGACTCTACTCTCCTTTACTCTATTCTCCTTTAATCTACTCAACTCTACTCTAACATAGCTTATCCTAGTGTAACCCAACTTAGCTCTACTCTACTCTACTCTAACTAAGCCTAGCCTAGCCTAGCTCTACTCAACTAAGCTCTCCATTGCTCTACATTATTTTGCTCTACTCTGCTATACTCTACTCTGGTCTATTCTACTCTACTCTACTCTATTTTACTCTAGCCTAGCCTAGCCTAGCATTGCATGTCTTAGCTCTACTCTAAATTACACTACTCTACTCTACTCAAGCCTAGGCTAACCTAGCCTAACCTCAGCTAACCTAGCTCTAGTCTACTGTACTCTGCTATACTCCACTCTACTCTACTCTAATGTAGCCTATCTTAGCCAAACCCAACTTAGCTCTACTCTTCTCTACTCTAGCCAAGCATAGCCTAACCTTGCTTTACTTTACTCTGCTCTATCCTACTCTACTCTACTCTCTTTTTCTCTACTTTACACTGCTTTATCAAGCTCTTCTTTGCTCTACTCTACTATTCTCTACTCTACTCAACTCCACTCTACTATATTAATCTTTACTATACTTTACTCAAGCCTAGCCTAGTCTAGCCTAATTTAGCTATATACTACTCCACTCTACTATATATACTCTACTCTACCCTAGCCTTGCTTCGCCTAACCTAGCTTACCCAATCCTAGCCTAACCTAGCTCTATTCTACTCTACTCTGCACTACTCTAGCCTAATATACCCTAGTCTTTGCTAGCTCTGCTCTGCTCTATGCTTTTCTGCTCTACTCTACTCTGTTTTGCTCTTCTCTTCTCTACTTTGCTCTGCTCTGCTCTACTCTGCTCTGCTCTACTCTACTCCACTTTACTCTATTCAACTCTACTCTAGCCTAGTCGAGCCTAGCCTAACCTAACCTAGCTCTACTCTTCTCTTCTCTACTCTACTTTACTCTACTATACTATACTCTAACTTAGCCTACCTTTCTTAGCCTAACTGAGCTCTACTCTACTCTACTCTACTTAACTCAACTCTACTATACTCTACTCAACTCTACTCTAGTATACTCTAACATAGCCTAGCCTAGCCTAGCTTAGGCTAACCTAATACAACTCTACTCGACTCTACTCTACTCTACTGTACGAAACTCTGCTTTGTTTTATTCTACCCTATTCTGCTTTACTCTGCTATATTATTCTCTGCTCTGCTCTACTCTTCTACACTCTACTCTACTCTACTCTACTTTGCTTTGCTCTGCCCTACTTTGCATAGCTCAGCTCTTCTCTACTCTGCTCTACTGTACTCTAATCTAGCCTAGCCAAGCTTAACCAAGCTCTGCTCTACTCTACTCTACTTTACTCTACTCTAGTTTAGGTTTGCCTAGCCTACCCTATCTTAACCTAGCCTAGCCAAGCCTAACCTAACTCTACTGTAACCTAACATAGCTTAGCCTAGGCTAACCTTGCTCTACTATACTTTACTCTACACTAGTCTTGCTTAGCCTAGCATAGCCTAGCCTCAATAAGCATAGCCTTACCTAGCTCTGCTTTCCTATGCTCTACTCTTTTTTGCTCTACTTTTCTCTTCTCTACTCTACTTTGCTCTACTCTACTCTACTTTATTGTACTCTACTCTATTATACTCTAACCAAGCCTAGCCTAGCCTTGCTCTACTCTACTTGACCCTATGCTACTCTACTCCTGCCTAGCCTAGCCTTGCTTAGCTTAACCTAGCCTAGCGAGGCCTAGCTTAGCTTAGCCTAACCTAGCTCTACTCTAGTCTAATATACTGTACTCTGCTCTACTCTTCTTTGCTTTGCCCTACTCTACTTTCACCTAGCCTACCTTAGCTAAAACTTTCCTAGCCTAACTTAGCTCTACTCTACTTTGATCTGATCTACTCTGCTCTACCTTACTCTACTCTGCTTTTCTCTATTCTACTCTACTCTAGCCTTGCCTTGCTTAGCCTAACTTAGCCTAGCCAAACCTATCTCTATTGTACTCTACTCTACGTTAGCATAACCTAGCCAAACCAACCAAAGCCTACCCTATCTTAGCCTGTTTAGCCCAGCCAACCCTAGCTCTACTACACTCTACCCTACTCTGGTCTACTCCGCTCTACTCTACTCTGCTCTACTTTTCTCTATTATGCTTTTCTCTTCTCTACTTTATTACACTCTTCTCTACTCTACTCTAGTCTGCTCTACTCTGCTTTAGTCTATACTAATATGCTCTTCTCTACTCTGCTCTGCTCTGCTCTACTATGCTCTTCTCAGCTTTGCCCTCCACTCTTTTCCTCTCCTCTCGTCTTCTCCACTCTACTCTAGTTTACTATACTCTACTCTACTCTACTCCAATCTATTTTACTCTTCTCTACTCTACTCTACTCTACTCTTATCTACTTTACTCTACTCTATTCTACTCTACTCTACTCTAGTCTATTATACACTAGCTTGGACTAATATAGCTCTACTCTACTCTACTCTACTCTACACTACTCCACTCTCCTTGAGCCTAGCCTAGCTTAGCCTACCCTAGCTTACCCTAACCTAACTCTACTCTTCTCTACTCTGCTCAACAATGCTCTACTCTACTCTACTCTACTCTACTCTACATTACTCTACTCTACATAACTCTGCTCTACTTTGCTATTCTCTACAATTCTCTACTCTGCTATGCTATACTCTACTTTATTATACTCTTTCCTAGCCTATCTTAATCTTACTCTACTCTACTATAATCTACTCTGCTCTAATCTACTCTACTCTAATCTACTCTACTTTACTCTACTTTACTCTTAACTAAGCTTAGCCAAGTCAAACCTAGCTCAACTCTATTCTACTCTAACCTAGCCTAGCCTAACCTTGCTCTACTCTACTCTGCTTTTCTCAATTATGTCCTACTCTACTATACTCTACTTTACTCTACTCTACTCTACTCTACTGTTTTCTAGCCTAGCCTAGCCTAACCTAGCTCTAGTCTACTCACTCTATTATACTCTACTATACTCTACTCTACTTTACTCATCTCTACTCTACTCTAGCAAAGCATAACCTAGCTTAGCCTAGCCTAACCTAGCTCTACTCTACTCTACCTTACTTTATTCTACTATATTCTGCTATACTCTACTCTATTCTACTCTAGCTTAGCCAAGCCTAACCTTGCTCTATACTACTCTACTCTACTATACTCTACTTGAACTTAGCTTAGCATAGCCTAGCCTAACCTAGCTCTACTCTACTCTACTCTAGCCTACCTTAGCCTGGCCTAGTCTAGCCTTGCCTAGCATAGCCAAACCTAATAGTGCTCATCTCTTCTCTATACTGCCCTGCTTTATTCTACTCTGCTATGCTCTACTCAACTCTATTGTACTATACTCTAGCTTAGCCTAGCTTAAGCTAGATCTACTCTACTCTAATCTACTGTATTATACTCTATTCTTTCTCAACATAGCCTAGCCTAGCTTACCCTAGCATAGCCTAATAAAACCCAGCTCTAATCTAGTTTACTATACTCTGTCCAACTCTACTCTGCTGTTTTCTACTCTACTCTACTCTAATCTAACCTAACTTAGCTATACTCTACTATACACTACTATATACTCTATTCTACTCTACTCCACTCTAGCCTAGTCTTGCCTAACCTACCCTAGCATAGCATAGCCTAGCTTAGCCTAACCTTGCTCTACTCTAGTATGCTCTACTCTACTGTACTCTACTCTACTCTGCTCTATTCTGCTCTACTTTCTTTACTCTATTCTACTCCACTCTTCTCTACTCTGCTCTACTCTACTCAACTCTACTCTACTTTAACCTAACCTAGTTAGCCTAACTTAGCTCTACTCTACTCTACCCTATTCTACTTTACTCTAGTTTTGCCTCACCCAACCTAGCTCTATTATGCTCTGCTCTGCTCTACTTTGCTTTGCTCTACTCTACTCTTCTTTGAACTTCTTTACACTACTCTATTACACTCTACTATACTCTACTAAACACTAGCCTAACCTAACCTAGCTTTGCTCTACTCTATTTCACTCTAATTGACTCAAGCCTAGCCTAACATAACCTAGCCTAACCATGCTCTACTATGCTCTAATCTGCTATACTCTACTTTGTTCTAATTTTGTTTACTCTTCTTTGCTCTGTTCTACTTTGCTCTATTTTACTCTTCTTTAGCTAAGCCTAGCCTATCCTAGCTTAAACTAACCTAGCTATACTCAACTCTACTATACTCGAGCCTAGCCTAGCCTAGCCAAGCTTAGCCTAGCTTAACTTTGCTCTACCTTACTCTACTCTATTATATTATACTCTACTCTACTCTAGTCTCTTTTATTCTACTTTACTCTACTCCACTCTAGTCTACTCTACTCTACTCTAACCTACCTTAGCTTGGCTTAACCTAACTCTTCTTTACTTAGTTTTGCTCTTCTAGGTTCCATTCTACTTCGCTCTGCTCTAATATGCTCTGATCTACTCTGCTCTACTCTACTCTACTCTACTCTACCCTAGCCTAGCCAACTTTTACTCTACTCTACTATAGTATACTCTACTCTACTCTAACCTAGCCTTTCTTAGCCTAGCCTAACCTAACCAAGCCTTACTCTACTATACTGAACTGTACTATACTCTACTCTACTCTACTCTAACCTATCCTCGCCTAGCCTCACCTAACTTAGCAATACATTACACAAATCTACTCTAGCCTAGCTTAGCCTTGAGTAGCCTAGCCTTACCTTGCTTAGCCTAACTAAACTCTGCTCAACTCTGCTCTACTTTGTTCTGCTCTACTCTGCTCAGCTCAGCTTTACTCCACTCTACTATGCTCTATTATACTCAAGCCTAGCCTAGCTTAACCAAACCTAGGTCTACACTGCTCTACTCTACTCTACTATAGCTTAGCCTAGCCTAGCCTAGCCTACCCTAGCCTAGCATAGCTTAGGCTAGCCTAGCCTAACCTAGCTCTATTCTACTCTACTCTACTCTACTCCACTCTACTCTATTCTATTCCAACCTAACCTAGCCCAACCTAGCTATGTTCTACTCTACTATTCTCTACTCTACTTTTCTATACTATGCTACACTCCACTCGACTTTGCTTTGCTCTGTGTTACTCTACTCTACTCTATAGAACTCTGCCTTGTTATCTTAGCGTAACCTAGTTTTACTCTACTCTACTCTATTGTTCTCCACTCTAGCCTAGCCTTGCCTTCCTAGCCTAGCCTACCTTGCCTAGCCAAGCTTAGCCCAACCTAACTTAGCTCTACTTTACTTTACTTGACTCTACTCTACCTCTACTCCACTCGAATCTAATCGAGCCTAGCCTAGATCGCATAGCTTAAACTAACTTATCTCTACTATGCTTCGCTCTGCTCTACTTTTCCCTACTCTACTCTGTTATGTGCTGCTTTACTCTATTTTTTATCTTCTCTACTTTGCTTTGCTCTGCTCTTCTCTACTCTACTCTGCTCTATTCTACTCTACTCTACTCTAGCCTAACCTAGCTTAGACTCTCCTAGCCTAACCGAGCTCTGCTCTACTCTATTGATCTCTATCCTACTCTACTCAAATATACTTTGCTCTAGCCTAGTATAGCCTAAAATACACTCCCTAAACCTAGACTAGACTAGCCTAACTTAACTCTACTCTACTCTACCCTAACCAAGTCTATTGTAGCTTAGCCTAAAAAAGTTCTACTCTGCTCTACTCTACTCTAGCCTAGCCAAACTAGCTCTGCTCTACTCTGTTATATTATACTCTTCTTTGCCCTTCTCTACTCTCCTCTCCTCTACTCTATTCTACTCATCTTTACTCTAATCTGCTCTGCTCTCCCATACTTTACTCTACTTTGCTGTACTCAACTCTACTCTACTCTACTCGACTTTACTCTAACTTAGCCTACCCTAGCCTAACCTAACCTAGGTTTACTCTACTCTATTCTACTCTCTTTCTAGCCTATCTTAACCTAACCTAGCCTTACTTAACCTAACCTAGCTTTACTCTGGTCTACTCTACTTTGCTTTACTCTACTCTACTGTGCTCTACTCTACTTTACTCTTCTCTACTCTACCCTACTCTACTCTACTTTATTCTGCTCTACTCTACTATACTCTAGACTAGTGTACTCTAGCCTAGCTTAGCCTTGCCTAACCTAGCTCTGCTCTACTATACTCTACTCTACTCTATAATACCCTATTCTGCTCTACTCTACGCTAGCCTAACCTAACTTAGCTCTTCTCTACTCTACTCTGCTTTACTCTATAATGCTAGACTTTTCTCTTCTCTACTCTGCTCTTCTTTACTCTATTTTCCTCTTCTCTGCTTTGCTTTGATCTGTGCTGCTTAGCACTACTCTTCTCTACTATGCTCTACTTGGCTCTACACAACTCTCCTCTCCTCTCCTCTCCTCTACTCACGTCTTCTCTCCTCTCCTCTACTCTCGTCTCCTCTCCTCTCCTCTCCTCTCCTCTATTCTATACTCCACTCTACTCTACTCTACTCCACTTAACTCTACTATACTATATTCTACTCTACTCTACTCTATTATACTCTAGCCTTACTTACCCTAGCTTAATCTTGCTTTACTATACTCTACTCTATTCTACTCTACTATACTCTAGCCATACCTAACATAGCCAACCCTATCCAGGCCTAGCCTAACCTAGCCCTACTTTACTCTAACCCACTCTGCTCTACTCCAACCTAGCCTACCCTTGCCTATCTTAGCTCTGCTATACTCTACTCTGTTCAACTCTACTCTATACTACTCTGCTCTGCTCTTCTCCATTATGCTCTAAATTGCTCTGCTCTACTCTTTTGCTCTACTTTGCTCTACTTTTCTTTACTCTACTCTCCTTTCCTCTCCTTTACTCTACTCTACTCTACTATACTCTATTGTACTCTACTCTACCCAACTTTACTATACTCTACTATACTCTACTCTACTCTACTCTAGCTTAACCTAACCTAGCCTAACCTAATTCTACTCTACTCTAACCTAGCCTAGCCTAACCAAGCCCTACCCTACTCTACTCTACTCTATACTCTATCTTAACCTAGCTTAGCTAAGCGTAACCTAGCTCTACTCTACTCTACTCCACTCTACTCTACTCTGGCATAACCAAGCCTAGCCAACCATAGCCTAGCCTAGCTTAGCTTAACCAAGCCTAACATAGCTCTACTCTACACTACTCTACTATACTCTACTCTACTCTGCTCTATGCTTCTTTTCGTTAACCTAGCTTAGCCTAACTTAGCCAAGCCTAACCTAGCCTAGCCTAACATAGCTCTGCTTTACACTACTTTGCTTTTACCCATTTCTGCTCTAGTCTACTCTATTCTGCTTTGCTAAACTCTACTCTGCTCTATTATACTCTGGTTCTCTCTACTCTACTCTAGTCTACTCTAGCCCAGCCTAGCCTAGCCTACCCTAGCTTAGTCTAACCAAGCCTAGCATAGTGCAACCAAACCTAGCTCTAAACTATTCCACCCTACTCTACTCTACTCTACTATACTCTATTATACACTACTCTTCTCTACTCTACTTTACACTAACCATGCCTAGACAAGCATAACATAGCTCTACTCTACTCTGCTCTACTCTAGCCTAAACTAGCATAGCCTAGCCTAACATAGCTCTTCTCTACTTGTCTTTATTCTACTATGATATGCTTTACTTTTCTCTTCTTTGTTCCATTATCCTTTGCTCGGCTTTGCTTTGCTCTTTTTTGCACTACTCTGCTCAACCCTACTCTTCTCTGCTCTACTCTAATCTTCTCTACATTACTTTATTCTACTCTACTATAGCCTATCCTAGCCTAGCTTAAGCTTACCTTGCCTAGCCTAACCTTACTCTACTTTACTCTACTCTCCTACTTTAGCCTAGGCTAGCCTAGCCTAGCCTTACCAAGCTTAGCCTAGACTAACCTAACCTATCTCAACTCTACTCTACTCTTGCCAAACGTATCCAAGCAAAGCCTAGCTTAGCCCTACTTAACCTAGCTTTGCTCTACTCTACTCTACTCTACTTTGTTCTACTATGCTCTACTCTACTCTTCTTTACACTACTCTACTGTACTCTACTCGAATAAACCTCTAGCTTTGTTTAGGCAAGCCTAGCATAACCTAGCCTAACCTAACTATCCTCTATAATACTCTACTCTATTACTCTACTCAAGCCCACCTTAGCTAGCATAACCTAACCTAACCTAGCTTAGCGCTGCTCTACACTACTGTACTCAACTCTAGTCTAGCTTAGCCTACACTAGAATAACCTAACCTAGCTCTGCATCGCTCTAATCTACTTTGCTCTGCTATACTCTACTCTATTCTACTCTGCTCTTCTCTACTTTACCATACTACATTTTGCTTTCCTTTGCTGTACTCTGTTCTAATCTACTCTCCTCTCCTCTCTTCTACTTTTCTATCCTCCCCTCTCTTATCCTCTTCTCTACCATACTTTACTCTACTCTACTCTTCTCTACTCTACTCCACTCTACTCTACTCTACTCTGCTTTACTCTAATGGAGGCTAACATAACCTAGCTTTACTTTACTCTACTCTAGCCAAGCCTAGCCTAACCTTGATCTACTCTGCTCTACTCTACTCTTCTCTGCCCTACTTTGCTTGAGTCTAATTTGCTCTACTCTCCTCTACTCTACTCTACAATAGCTTAGTTTAGCCTAGCCTAACCTAGCCCAAATAAGCTCTACCCTACTCTACTCTACTCTGCTCTATTCTACTC
This sequence comes from Vanilla planifolia, assembly GCA_023846275.1. Lineage (NCBI taxonomy): Eukaryota > Viridiplantae > Streptophyta > Magnoliopsida > Asparagales > Orchidaceae > Vanilla > Vanilla planifolia. The sequence continues at coordinate 328,415 of JAIUJO010000295.1, forward strand.
TACTCTATTCTAGCTTAGCCTAGCCTTACCTTACCTAGCCTAGCCTACCCTAACCTAACCTAGCTTTACGAAACTTTACTCTATACTAATCTCCTCTAATCTACTAATTTTATTATAACCTATCCTAAACATACTCTACTCAACTCTACTCTACTATGCTCTACTTTACTCTACTCTAGCCTAGCTTAACCTAGCTACGTCTAACATAACTCTGCTCAACTTTGCTTTACTCTACTCTACTCTACTATTCTCTTCTATGCTTTACTCTCTTTTTATTCTAGTCTGACCTAGCCAATCTTAGCCTAGCCTAACTTAGCCTTGCCTAACCTAGCTCTACTCTACTCTATTCTTCTCTAGTCTACTATACTCTTCTTTGCTCTGCCATGCTCTGCTCTCCTCTACTCAGCTCTACTTTGCTCTGCTCTACTCTACTCTGCTATACTCTACTATACTCTACTCTACTCTACTATAGCCTAGCCGAGGCAAGCCTATCCTAACCTAGCATAACTTAGCTCTACTCTAATATGGCCTAGCCTAGCCTAACCTAACCTAACGTAATGCAACTCAGCTCTACTCTACTCTGCTCTAGTCTAGCCTAGCCTCACCTAACATAGCTCATCTCTACTCAACTCTACTCTACTTTACTTTGCTCTACTCTACAGTACTCTTCTCCACTGTACTTTGCTCTACTCAGCTCTGCTTTACTCTAATCTACTCTATCATAGCTTAGCCTTGCCTGCCCTACCCTAACCTAGCCTAGCCTTGCCTAACCTAACTCTACTCTACCATACTCTACTCTAAACTACTCTACTCTATTCTACTCTACTCTATAGTACTCTACTATACTCTATTCTACTCCACTCTATTCTATTCTACTCTAACATAGCCTAGCCTAATCTTGCTCTACTCTACTTTATTCTACTCTACTCAACTCAACTCAACTCTAACCTATCCTAGCCTTCCCTAACCTAGCTCTGCTCTGCTCGCCGCATCACTACTATGCTCTACACTACTCAACTCTGCTTAAGTCATGTTTGATCTACTCTGCTCTATTGTACTCTATTATACTTTGCTCTACTCAACTCTTCTCTACTCTGCTCTGCTGTACTCTGATCTACTTTTCTTTACTCTACTCTTTTTTACCCTACTCTATTTTAGCAATGCATAGCCAAGCCTACACAAACCTAGCTTAGCTCTCTCTACTCTACTCTAGTTAGCCCAACCTAGCATAGAATTGCCTAGCCTAGTACATGATAGATCTACTCTACTCTATAATACTCTATTATACTTTGCTCTAAACTCTACTCTACTCTGTTCTATTGAAAATAAAGCTTAACCTTGCCTAGCTTAACCTAACCTAGCTCTACTCTACTGTGCTCTACTCAACCCTGCTCTACTCAGCTTTACTCTATTCTTCTCTACTTTGCTCTACTCTGCTCTGCTCTACTCTGCTCTACTCTACTATAACCTAGCCTAGCCTAACTAAACTTTACTCTACTCTCCTCTGCTCTAACATAGCCTAGCCTAGCCTAGCAAAGCCAAGCAATCCTTTTCCTCACCTAACCTCACTCTTCTCTACTCTACACTGCTCTACTCTACCATACTCTACTCTACTCTACTCAACTCTAACCTAGCCCAGCCTAGCCTAACTTAACCAAGCTCTTTTCTACTCTACTCTACTCTAGCCTAGCTTGGCTTAGCTTAGCCTTACCTTACTTAGCCTTACTAAGCATATCCTAACCTAACTCTACTCAACTCTACTCTACACTGCTCTGCTCAACTCTACTCTACTATGATAAACTCTACTCTACTCTACTCTAGGCTACCCTTGCCTAACCAAGTACTACTCTACTCTACTCTACTACACTCTACTCAACTCTTCACACTCTACTCTAGCTTCGACTAGCCAAGCCTAGCCTACCCTTGCTTTACTCTACTCTACTCTACTCTTCTCAAAAATAACCTAACCTAGCTCTATTATACTCTACTTTATTCTAGCCTAGATTAGCCTAACCTAGCTTAGCATAGCATAGCTTAGCCAAACTTAGCCTTACCATGCTCTACTCTACTCTACTCTAATAAGCTTTGCTCTACACTACTTAGCTTTTCTTTGCTCTATTCTATTCTGCTCTGCTCAGCTCAACTCTACTCTATTTAGCTCTACTATACTCTACTTTGCTCTCCTCTACTCTACTCTCCTCTACTCTACCCTACTCTACTCTACTCTAATATGACCAAGCCTAGCCTTGCCTAGCCTAACTTAGCTCTACTCTACTCTGCTCTAGCATAGTTTGGTTTAGCCTAGCCAAGCCTAGCACACCTCTACTCTTCTCTACTCTACCATTCTTTATGATCTTTACTCTGCTCTACTCTTCTCTACTCTACTCCACTATGCTCTACTCTTCTCCACTATACTTTACTCTGCTCTACTCTACTCTTCTTTACTCTACTCTACTCTACTCTACTCCACCCAACTCTAGCTAGCTTAGCTTTGCCTAGCTTAACCTAACCAAGCTCTACTCTACTCTACTCTACTCCACTGTACTCTACTATACTCTACAATACCCTTGCCTAACCTAGTATAGCCTTCCCCAACCTAGCTCTACTATACTCTACTTTACCATATTATACCTTACTATACTCTACTTTATGCTACTCTTCTCTACTCAACTCTACTTTGCTCCACTCTATTCTACTCTACTCTATTTCACTCCACTCTACTCTACTCTAGCCTAGCATAGTAGTGCCTTGCCTCGCATAACTTAGCATAGCCTAGTTTTACGATGCTCTGCTCTTCTTTACTCTACTTTGCTCCCCTATGCTCTACTCTGCTCGGTTCTACTCAACTCTTCTTTACTCTTCTTTGCTTATCTCTGCTCTGCTCTGCTCCACTTTACTATACTCTACCCTACTTTACTCTCCTCTAATCTAGCCAACCATAACCTAGCCTAGCCTATCCTAACCAAGCCTAGCCTAACCTTGCTCTACTTTACTCCACTCTACTAAACTCTGCTCTACTCTGCTTTGCTCTACTCTTTTCTACTTTACTCTATTCTATTCTACTCTACTCTACTCTACTCTAGTCTACTCTACTCTAAACTAGCTTAGCCTTTCCTAGCCTAACCTAGTTCTACTATGCTCTACTCTACTCTTCTCTACTTTGTTCTACCATGCTCTACTCTACTCTGTTAACTTTACTCTACTATGATCTACTCTTCTCTGCTCTACTCTATCCTACTCTACTCTAGCTTGGCCTTACCTAGACTAGCCTAGACTAATCGAGCTCTACTCTACTCTACTCTTCTCTACTCTAATTTACTCTTTTCTGGTCTCGCTTAGCCTAGCCTACCCTAGCCTAGCCTGACCTAACTCTACTACCCTCTACTCTACCCTAGCTTAGCTAAAATAGCCTAGCCTATCCTAACTCTACTCTACTTTAATCTACTCTAGTCTAGCCTAGCCTAGCTCTACTCTACTCTACTCTTCTCTACTCTATTCTACTATACTTTACTCTGCTCCACTTTTCTCTCTTCTACTCTACTCTTCTCTAGTCTACTCTTCTCTTCTCTGCTCTGCTCTGCTCTACTATACTATACTCTGCTTTGCTTTACTCTACTCTACTATACTCTACTCTACCCTACACAACTTTAACCTAATTTACCATAGCCTAGCCTAACCTAGCCTAACCAAGCTCTACTCTACTATACTTTACACTTCTCTACTTTTTTCTCACCTTGCCTAGCCTAACCTAACTCTACTCTACTCTTTTTTATTTTGCTCTACTCTACTTTGTTCTACTCTGCTCTGCTCTGGTTTTCTCTCTTCTACTCTACTTTACTATTCTCCAGTTTACTTTTCTCTGCTCTGCTCTACTCTACTCTGCTTCCCTCAGCTCTACTCTACTCAACTTTACTCAACTATAACCTAGTTTACCATAGCCTAGCTTAACCTAGACTAACTGAGCTCTACTCTACTCTAATCTACTTTACTCTACCCTACTTTACTCTGCTCTTGCGTTGCCTAGCCTAACCTAGCTTTGCTATGCTCTATTTTGCTCTGCACTACCCTACTCGACTCGACTCTACTCTACTCTGCTCTACATTGCTCTACTCAACTCTGCTCTACTTTACTATACTCAATTATGGCCAAGCCTAGCCTAGGCTAGCTTAACCAAACCTACCTCTACTCTACTCTACTCCACTCGACTCTGGCCTAGCCCAACCTAGCCTAGCTTAGCCTAGCCTAACATAGCTTTGCTCTGCTCTACTCTACTCTTCTTTGCTCTGCCCTACTCTGCTCTACTCTATTCTACTTTGCTCTACTCAACACTAACTTAGCCTAGCATAGCCTAACGTATCCTAATTCTACTGTACTCTAATCTACTCTAATCCAACCTAACCTCGCTCTACACTACTCTGTTCTACTATGCTGTGCTTAGCTCTGTTTTCCTCTCTTCTAATCTACTCTACCATGCTTTGCTCTACTCTACTCTACTCTAGTCTACTCTACTCTACTCTACTCTACTCTACTCCACCCTACTCAACTCTAACCTAGTTTATCATAGCCTAGCCTAACCTAGCCTAACCAAGCTCTACTCTCCTCCACTCTACTTTACACTATCATAATCTACTCTACTATCACCTAGCCTAGCCTAACCTAACTTTGCTATGCTCTACTCTTCTCTACTCTGCTATACTCTACTCTGCTCTACTCTACTCTACTCTACTCTGCTCTACTCTACACTACTCTGCTCTACTCTATCTACTCTACTCTACTCTACTCTCCTCTACTCTACTCTAGCCTAGCCTAGCCTAACCTAGCTTAACCAAACCTAGCTCTACTCTGCCCTACTCGACTCTTGTCTAGCCTAATGCCTAGCCTAACCTAACCAAGCCTAGCCTAACCTAGCTTTGCTTTCCTCTACTTTACTCTTCTCTACTCTGCTCTGCTTTGTTCAACTCTACTCTACTCTACTCTACTCTACTCTCCTTGACTCTACTCTACTTTAGCCAAGCCTGGCCTAGCTTAGCATAACCTAACCTTACTCTACTCAACTTGATCCTACTCTACTCTACTCTATCCTACTCTACTCTAACATACTCTACTCTACTCTTACCAAGCCTATCCAAACCTTAGCCTAGCCTCACCTATCCTAACCTAGCTCTACTCTACTTTACTCTACTCTACTAAACTATCCACTACCCTACTCTACTCTACTCTACTCTAACCTAGCCTAACATAGCTTAGCTTCATCTAACCTAGCTCTACTCTACTCTGCTATAATTTGCTAAGCTCAGCTCTACTCTTCTCTACTCTACTCTCCTCTACTCTACTCTACTCTGTTACACCTTATTATTATCTACTCTGCTCTACTCTACTCTACCCTATTCTATTCTACTCTAATTTAACTTAGTATAGCCTAACCTAGCTTTACTAAACTCAACTTAGCTCTACTCTACTCTACCCTACTCTACTCCACTCTACTCTACTCTACTCTACTTTACTCTATTATGGCCTAACCTAGCTTAGCTTACTCTAGCCTAGCTTAACCTAGCCTAACCTAGCTCTACACTAAATTATTTTATTATATTATACTCTACTCCAATCTATTCTATTCTACTCTACTTTATTCTAACATAACTTAACCTGGGCTAACCTAACCTTACTCTACTATACTCTACTATAGTCTTCTCTAGCCTCGCCTATCCTAGCCTATCTTAGCCTAGCTCTACTCTACTCTACTTTGCTCTGCTCTATTTTACTCTACTTTGCTCTGCTCCTCTCTACTCTACTCTGTTGTACTTTTCTCTGCACTACTCTACTTTGCTTTGCTCTACTCTATTATGCTCTACTCTACCCTACTCTTCTCTACTTTGTAATAACTTACTCCACTATACTGTACTCTACTATACTCAAGCTTAGTTTAGCCCTACCAAGCCTAGATTAGCCTAACCTTGCTCTACTCTACTCTACTCTACTTTACTCTACTCTACTCTACTCTACTATACTTTACTCTACTCTACTTGTGTCTAGCCTAGCCTATCCTAACCTTGCTCTACTCTTCTTTACTCTGCTCAACTCTACTCTACTACAATCTATAGTACTCTACTTTACTCTACTCTAACTTTGCCTAGCCCAACATAGCCTAAACTAGCTCTACTCTACTCTACTCTACTCTCCCTAGCCTTGCATAACCTAACCTAACTCAACTTTGCTTTGCCCTGCTCTACTCTACTTTACTCTTCTCTGCTTTGCTCTATTCTACTCTACTCTACTCTACTCTAATCTACTTTGCTCTATTATACTCTATCCTAGCTTTGCCCAAACTAGCTTTACTCTACTCTTGTCTACTCTACTCTACCAAACTTTATTCTAGCCTATCTTAGCCTACCCTAGCCTAGCCTGGCCTAACCTATCTCTACTCAACTTTACTTTACTCTACTCTACTCCACTCTACTCTACTCTAACTTTGCTTAGCCTATCCTACCCTAGCTCTACTCTACTCTACTCTATCCTACTCAACTCTATACTAGCCTAGCCTAGCCTAACATAGGCTAGTCTAGCCTAGCTTTGCCTAATTTAGATCTAGTGTTCTCTTCTCTACTTTGCTTTACTCTGCTCTGCTCTTCTCTTCTCTACTCAGCTCCACTTCCCTTTGTTCTACTCTACTATTTTTTGCTCTACTCTGCTCTGCTCTACTCTACTCTACTCTACTTTAACGTAACCCAGGCTAACCTAGCCTAGCTCTAATATATTCTACTCTACTTTAATCTAGTCTAACCTAACCCAGCCCAGCCTAGCCTAGCCCAAACTAACCTTGATTAACCTGACTCTACTCTACTCTACTCTATTTTATTATATTATAGTCTACTCTATTGTACTCCACTGTACTCTATTGTATTATACTATACTATACTCTACTCTACTCTACTCTAACAAAGCCTAGCTTAACCTAGCTTAGCTTAACCTAGCTATACTTTACTCTACTCTACTCTATTCTACTTTAATTTATTTTGCTTTTCTCTATTCTACTCTAATTTGCTCTTCTGTACTTTGTTTTGTTCTACTCTGCTTTGCTCTTCTCTACTCTGTTCTACTCTAACCTAACCTACCTAGCTCTACTCTACTCTAGTCTTGCCTAGCAAAACCTAGCCTAGACTAGCCTAACCAAGCTCTACTCTATTCTACTCTACTCCACTCTATTGTACTCGATTCTACTCTTCTCTGCTCTATTCTATTCTACTCTACTCTACTCTTATCTAGCCTAGCCTTATTGAACCTAACCTAGCTCTACTCTACTCTACTCTAGAGTATCCTTGCCTAACCTAGCTAAGCATAATCTAGCTCTTCTCTACTCTGCTCTACTCTACTCTACTGCACTCTACTCTACTCTACTCCACTCTACTCTATTCTACTCTATAATAGTCTATTTTAGCTTAGCTTAGCCTAACATAGCTTAGCTTAGCCTAGCATAGCTCTACTCTGCTCTGCTCTTTTCTGCTCTACTTTTCTCTATTCTGCTCAACTCTGCTCTACTTTGCACTACTCTACTCTTCTCAACCTTACTCTACTTTACTCCACTCTAGCCTAGCCCTACTTTATCTAGCTTACCCTTGTCTAGCTTAACCTAACCTGGCTTGGCCTAACTTAGCTCTTCTCTAATCTGCTATGCTCTACTCTTCCTTTTACTACTCCACCCTATTCTCCTCCACTCTGCTCTACTTTGCTTTACTCTTCTCTATATTGTTCTACTCTACTATGTTGTACTTTAGACTAGCCTAACCTTGCTCTACTCTACTTTACTCTACTTTAGGCTATCTTATCCTAGCCCAGCCTAACCTAGCCTAACTTGGCCTTCCCTAACCTAGTTCTACTATAATCTACTCCACTCTACTCTACTCTACTCTACTCTAACTTAGCCTACTTACCTCTACTCTACTATAGTCTAGCCTAGCCTAACCTAGCTTTACTCTACTCTACTCTGCTCAACTCTACTCTATTCTACTCTACTCTAACCTAGACTAGCAAGCCTAACCAAACCTAGCTCCAATCTTCTCCATCTTAGCTTAGCCTAGCCTAATTTAACCTAACTTTATTATACTCTATTCTACTCTTCTCTACTTTACTGTACTCTACTCTACTCTTCTCAGCTCTTCTCTGCTCTACTCTACTCTACTATACTCTACTCTGCTCCTCTCTATTTTTATCTTCTATACTCTCCTCTACTCTGTCCTTTTAAGCTCTGCTCTATTCTGTTCTTCTCCACTCTACTCTACTCTAACCCTATCAAGCCAAATTTAGCTCTTCTCTACTCTACTCTACTATACTCTACTCTACTCTTGCCTAGACTTGCCAAGCCTAGTCTAACTTAGCTCTATTCTACTCTACTCTACTCTAATTTACTTTAAGTTATCCTAACCTAGCCTACCCTAACATAGCTCTACTTTACTCTAATCTACCCTAGCCTAGCCTTGCTAAGCCTAGCCTATCAATGCCTAACCTTGCACTACTCTACTTCGCTATGCTCTACTCTACTCTACTCTACTCTGTTCTACTCTGCTCTGCTTTGCTTTTCTTTGCTCTGCTTTGCTGTACTCTACTCTACTCTGCCATACTTTACTCTTCTCTACTCTACCACACCTTATTGAAAACTAGCCAAGGCTAGCCTCGTTTAGCTTAGCCTAGTCCAGCCTCGTCTAACCTAACATAGCCCATTTGAGCCTTACTTTACTATACTCTATTTTATCCTTCTCTAGCCTAGTTAAGCCTAAAAGAGCCCTATGCTACTCTACTCTATTCTACTCTGCTCTATTATGATCTAGCCTCGCTTAGCTTAGTCTTGCCTAACCTAACCTAACCTAACCTCACCTAACCTAACATTATTCTACTATACTCTACTCTACTATGCACTATTTTATTCTACTCTAGCATAGCTAAGCCTAACTTAGCTTTATGTGACTCTACTCTATGCTAGCCTAACATAACTTATCTTAACCTAACCTATCCTAACCAACCTAGCCTCGCCCAACCTTACTATACTATACTCTACCCTACTCTACTCTTCTCTAGCATAGCTTAGCCTTGCGTAGCCAAACCTAGCCTAGTCTAGCCTAGCCTTACTCTACTCTGCATTACTCTACTATACTCTACTCTATTTTACTCTATTCTAGCCTAGCTAATCCTAACTTAGCTCTATGCTACTCCACTCTACTCTATTCTACTCTCGCTTAACCTTGTCTAGCCTAGTCTAGCTTAACCTAACCTAGCCTAGCCCTACCTAACAATACTCTACTCTACCCTACTCTAGTCTAGTCTACTTTAGCTTGGCCTAGCCTGGCCTTACTCTACTCCACTCTACTTTGTTTTATTTTACTCTAGCCTAACAAAGCCTAACATAGGTCTCTCTTACTTCACTTTACCTTATACTACTCTAACCTAGCCTAGCCTAACCTAAACTATCCTTATATAGCCTAGCCTAGCCTTACTCTACTCTACTATATTTATTCTACTCTAGCTTACCTAAACCTAACCTAGCTTTATACCCTTACTCTACTCTAGCCTAACCTACCTTGGCCTAGCCTAGCTTAACATAACCTATCCTAACCATACCCACCCTTACTATACTCTAATTTACTATACTCTACTATACTCTACTCTACTTTACTCTACTCTGCTCTACTCTAGCTTTGCTTAGCCTAGCTTAGCCAAGCCTAATACAGCCTATCCTAGCCTAACTTAGGCTCACCTAACAAACTTAGCATAACATATCCTAAACCAACCTCACCTAGCCTTGCCTAACCTTGCTCTACTCTATTCTATTCTACCTCATTATTTTTTATTATACTCTAGCCTAACTAAGCCTATCCTAGCTCTATGGTACTCTGCTCTACTCTAGCCAAACCTAGCCAAGTCTAGCCTAGCCTAACCTAGCCATACTATACTCTACCAAAATCTATTCTTCTCTACTCCAACCTAGCCTAGCCTAGCTTAACATCACCTAGGCTCTACTCTACTCTATTATACTCTATTCAACTCTACTCTATTTTATTCTTCTAGTGCCTTGCAAAGCCTAACTTAGATCTATGCTACCTTACTCTACTCTATTCTACTCTAGCCTAACCTAGCCTAACACAGCTTAGCCTAGCCTAGCCTAGCCTTACTATACTCTACCCTACTCTACTTTATTTTTCATTGGCCTAGCCTAACCTAGCTTAACTTAATCTAGCCTAGCCTAACCTCACCTAAGCTCTACTCAACTTTGCTCTACACTACTCTATTATGCTCTGCTCTGCTCTACTCTGCTCTACTTTGATCTGCTCTCCTCTACTATACTCTACTCTACTCTGCTCTACTCAACTCTACTGTGGTCCACTCTTCTCTACTCTATTTTATTGTACTTTGCTCCTCTATGCTCTGCTCTTCCCTGCTATGCTCTGCTCTTCCCTGCTATGCTCTACTTTGCTATGCTTTACTCGACTCCACTCTTCTCTACTCTACTACACTCTACTCAACTCTACACTACCCTACCTTACCCTACTCTAACCTAGCTTACACTACCCAAGCTTAGGATAACTTAGCCTAACCTAACCTCGCCTAGCCTAGCCTAGCCTTACCTTACTCTACCATACTCTACTTTATTTTATTCTACTCTAGCCTAGCTAAGCCTGACTTAACTTTATGCTGCTCTACTCTGCACTAGTTTAAGCCTAGCCTAGCCTAACATAGCCTTACCCAACCTTACTATACTCTATTATACTCTACTCTACTCTACTCCTACTTAGCCTAGCCTAGCCTAGACTAACCTAGATTAGCCAAGCTTAGCCTAGGCTAACCTAGCCTAGCCTAGCCTAACTTATCCTAACCTAACCTTGCTTAGCTTAGCCTAGCCATATTCTACTCTACTCTACTCTAATCTACTCTATTCTACTCGAGCCTAACTAAGCCTAACTTAGCTTTGTGCTCCTCTACTCTACTCCACCCCACACTAGCTTAACTTAGCCTAGCTTAGCCTAACCTAACCTAACCTACCCAAGGCATATGATACTCTACTATAATGAACTCTATTCTACTCTACTCTACTCTACCCAAGCTTTGCCTAGCCTAACCTAACCTCACCATGTCGAGCTTAACCTTACTCTACTCTACTCTACACTACTCTATTTTGTTAAACTCTAGCCTAGTTAAGCCTATCTTAGCTCTATGCTACTCTTCTCTACTCTAATCTATCTTAAGCTAACTTAGCCTTGCCCAACCTAGCTTAGTCTAACCTAGCCAAACATATCCCAATCATACTATGCTCTACTCGACCCTACTATAATCTACTCTACTCTTGCCTAACCTAGCTTAGCCTTGCCTAATCATGCCTAGCCTATCCTAGCCTTACTCTATCTACTCTATTTTATTCTAATTTAGCCTAGCAAAGCCTAACTTAGCTTTATACTACTAGACTTTGCTTTACTCTAGCCTATCTTAACCTAGCCTAGCCTGAGCTAGCCTAGCCTTACCTAGCTTTACTATACTCTACTATACTCAACCCTACTTTACTTTGCTTCGCTCTACTCAACTCTAGCTTAGCTTAGGCTTGGCTAGCCTAGCCTAACCTACCCTAGTGTAGTATGGCCTCGTCTATCTTAGACTATGCTAGCCTAACCTATCCTAGCCTTACTCTACTCTTCTTTACTCTACTCTACACTACTCTACTCCACTCTATTTTATTCTAATCTAGCCTAATTAAGCCAAACTTACCTCTATGCTACTCTAGTCTATTCCACTCTAGCCTAACCTAGCTTAGCAAAGCCTTGCCTAACCTTGCAAGCCTAGCCTTGCCTTGCTATACTCTACTTTAACCTACTCTTGTAGTCTTGCCTAGCCTAGCCTCCCCTAGCCTCTACTCTACTCTACTTTACTCTACTATACTTTGCTCTTCTCTACTATACTTTATTCTTCTCAATTATACTCTACTCTTCTCTCCTCTACTCTGCTATGCTCTACTCTACTCTACTCTTCTCTACTTTGCTCTGCTTAGTTTCACGTTGCTCAACTCTGCTCTACTCTACTCTACATTATTATATATATTGTACTCATCTCTACTCTTGCCTAGCCTAGCCTACCATAACCTAGTCTATCCTAGCCTAACCGAACCTAGCTTTACTCTACTCTACTCTACTTTGGCCTCGCTTAGCATAGCAAAGACTAACCTCGCTCTACTCTAACCTACCTCAACTCTATCCTAGCCTGGCCTGGCCTAGCCTAACTTAGCTCTGCTCTTCTTTACTCTACTTTTTCTACTCTACTCTGCTATTCGTTACTCTAGTCTACTCTGCTCTACTCTATTATACTCTAGCCTAGCCTAGCGTAATCTAGCTCTACTCTACTCTACTCAACTCAGCACTACTCTACTACCCAAGCCTAGCTTATCTTAGCCTAATTTAGCTAGCTTAGCCTAACTTAACCAAGCTCTACTCTACTCTACTCTACACTACTCTAAACTAAGTTCCCCAGAGGAGGCTCAATATGGGGACTACTCCACTCTACTTTGACCTAGCCTAGCCTAACATAGCTCTACTCTATTATAGTTTAGCCATGCTTAGTCTAGCCTATAGTAATCTAGCTCAACTCTATTCTACTCTTCTTTGCTCTGCTCTACTCTACTCTATTCTACTCAACTCTACTCTTCTCTACTTTATTCTACTCTACTCTTCTCTACTCTACTCTAACCTAGCCTAACCTAGCCTAGCCTGACCTAGCTCTACTCTACTCTACTCTAAAATAGCCTAGCCTAACCTTGTTCTACTCTACTCTGCTCTGCTTTAGTCTACTCTACTCTGCTCTACTTTATTTTACTTTATTCTACTCTACTCTAACCAAGCTTAGGCTAGCCTTTCCTAACCTAGCTCTACTCTACTCTATTCTTACCTTACCAAGCCTAACCTACCTCTACTCTATTACGCTTGTCTCCACTTTGCTCTACTTTTATTTGCTCTACTATTTTCTCCTTTGCTTTGCTCGGCTCTATGCTGTTATGCTCTGTTTTTCTCTACTCTTCTCTTCTCTTCTCTACTGTACTCTACTCTACTCCAGCAAAGTTTAGAATAGCCTAGCCCAGCCTAACCTAGCTCAACTATACTCTACTCTACTTTATTCTAGTCTACTATACTATTCTCTAACCTAGCCTAGCCTAGCCTAACAAAACCTAGCTCTACTCTACCCTACCCAACTCTACTCATCTCTTCTATACACTACTCTACTTTAGCCTAGCCTAACCACACTCTACTCTACTCTAGTCTACTATACTCTACTCTACTAAAACCAAGCCTAGCCTAACCTAGCTATACTCTACTCTACTCTACTTGAGCCTTGCCTAGCTGAGCCTAGCCTAGCTTAATTTAGCTTTGCTTGGCTCTTCTCTGCTCTGCTCTTCTATACTCTACTCTACTCTTTTCTACAATGCTCTGCTCTTCTCAACTCTACTATACTCCACTTTAGCCAAGAATAGCATAACCTAACTTAACCTTGCTCTCATTTACTCTACTCTACTTTACTCTAATCTACTCTACTCTACTCTAACCTCACCTAGCCTAGCCTAACATAGCCTAACCTAGCTTTACTTTGGTCTACTCTAGCCTAGCCTAACAAAGCCAAGCTCTACTCAACTCTACCTTACTCTACTCTACTCCACTCTACTCTACTCAAACTAGCCTAACATAGCCTAACCTAACCTAACTCTACTCTACTCTACTCCATTCTACTCTAACCTAGCCTAACCTAGCTCTACTCTGCTCTGCTCTGATCTTCTTTGCTCAACTCTTCTCCACATTATTCTACTTCACTCTACTCTACTTCACTATGTTCTACTCCACTTCCCCTCTGCTCTGCTCAACTCTTCTCTACTCTACTATGCTCTACTATACTCTACTCTACCTTAGCCTTACCTAGCCTATCCTAACCTATCTTTGCTCTACACTATTCTACTCTACTATACTTTACTCTACTTTAGCCTAGTCTAACCTAGCCTAGCCTAGCCTAGCCAAGTCTAACTTAGATCTACTTTGCTCTAATCTTCTCTTCTTTACTCAGCTTAGCTTTATTCTACTCTACTATACTCTATTCGAGCCTAGCCTATCCTATCTTAACCTAACCTAGCTTAGCCTAGCTCTACTCTACTATGCTCTTTTCTGCTCTGCTCTACTCTGCTCTGCACTGCACTGTAGTTTAGTCTAAAAAAGTATTACTCTACTCTACTCAACTCTGCATTAGCCTAACCTAGCCTATCATAGCCCAGCCTAGCTTAGCCCTGCCTAACCTAGCTCTGCTCTTCTCTAATCTACTCTACTAAGCTCTACTCTACTCTAACCTAACCTAACCTAGCCTAGCCTAACCTATCCTAGCCTAACTTAGCTCTACTCTTCTCTGCTCTACTCTACTCTGCTCTACTCTACTCTAATATAATCTAGCCAAGCCTAGCTTCGCCTAACCTAGCCTAGCCTAACCTAGCTCTACTCTATTCAACTCTACTCTATTCTACTCTACATAGCATAAACCTAGCCGAACCTAACTTAGCCTCGCCTAGCTCAGCATAGCCCAACAAATCTTACCTCTACTCTTCTCTACTCTACCATACTCTACTCTACTCTAGCCTAACATATCTTTGCTTAGCTTACCTTACCCTACCCTAACCTAGCCTAGCCTAGCCTTAACTAGCTCTACTCTACTTTACTCTACCATGCTTTACCCTAACTTATCCTAGCTTAGCCTATCTTAACCTATCTTTACTCTATTCTACTCTACTCTACACTTTTCTACTCTAGTCTACTCTAAACTAGCCAAGCTTAGCCTAGCCTAGCCTAACCTAGCTCTGCTCAACTCTACTCCACTCTATTTTGCTATGCTATGTTCTACTCGACTCTTCTCTACTATTCTCTTCTCTTCTTTGCTCTACTCTACTCTACTTTACTGTACTCTAGGCTAGCCTAGCCTCACTTTGCTTTGCTCTACTCCGACCTACTCTACTCTAGCCTAGCTTAGCCTAACCTAGATCTGTATACTCTACTCTACTTTGCTCTACTCAAGTCTGCTCTACTTTACATTTCTCTACACTACTTTGCTCTCCTCTACTCTACTATGCTCTTCTATAATCTGCTCTACTCCACTCTTCTCTACTCTATTCTACTTTACTCAACTCTCCTCTACTGTACTCTACTCTTCTTTACTCTACACTACCCTACACTACTCTAATCTATTCCAATCTACTGTACTCTACTCTACCATATACTAGCCTAGCCTAATCTTGGTCTACTCTACTCTGCTCTACTCTACTTGATAATATCCTTGTCTCGCCAACTTTAGCCTATCCTAGCCTTTTTATAGCCTAGCTATCCTAGCTCTACTCTACTCTGTTTTGCTCTACTCTACTCTTCAATACTCTACCTTGCAATTGTCTACTCTGTTCTACTCCACTCTGCTCTACTTTACTCTACTCTACACTACTCTACTTCACTATACTCTTCTCTACTCTACTCTACTCTACCCTAACCTAGCCTAGCTTACCTTAGCCTAACCTTGCCCTACTCTACTCTACTCTACTCTACTCTGCTATACTCTACTCTAGCCTAACCTTGCCTAGCCTAGCTTACCCTAGCCTTGCCTAGCCTACCCTAACCTAGCTCTACTATACTCTACACTACTGCACTATACTCTACTCTACTTTACTCGTCTATACTCTACTCTAACATAGCCTGTCCTAGCATAACCAAGCTCTAATCAACTCTACTCTACTCTAGCCTAGATTTGCCTCACCTAGCCTAGTCAAGCCTAACCTAGCTCTACTATACTTTGCTCTGCTCTATTATGCTATACTTTTCTCTGCTCTTTTTTGCTCTACTCTACTCTACTTTGCTCCACTATACTGTTCTCTATTATTTACTCAAGCCTAGCCTAACTTAGCTCTACTCTACTCTACTCTACTCAACTCTATTCCACTCTACTCTACTCTACTCTTCTCTATCCCAACCTAACTTAACTCTTCTCTACTCAACTCTAGCCTATTTAGCCTACCCTAGCCTTACCTCACCTTGCTCTACTCTACTCTACTCTATTTTACTCTACTCTACTCTACTAGAGCATGACTTAGCCAAGCTTAGCCTGACTTAGCCATAGTTTACTATACTCTACTATACTCTTCTCTCTCTGCTTTACTCTACTCGATTATACCATATCCTAGCCTAGCCTAACTTAGCCCAGCATAGCCTAACCTAATTTTACTCTACTTAACTCTATTATACTATACTATACTATACTCTACACTACTCTACTTTACTCTACTCTAACCTAGCCTAGCTTAATTTAGCACAATTCTTCTCTACTTTACTCTACTCTACTTTTCTTCCAGTTAAGTGTAGCCTAGCTAACCTAAGCTAACCTTGCTTAAGTATGCTCTACTTTGCTCTACTCTACTCTAGACTACTTTATTATACTTTGCTATACTCTACTCTGGTTTGCTCTATTTTGCTCTACTCTAATCTAATTTACTCTACTCTAGCCTAGCCTAGCTTAACCTGACTTAGCTCTACTCAACTATACTTTACTCTACTATACTCTAGCCTAACCTAGCCTATCATAACCTAGCCTAGCCTAACCTTGCATAGCCCAACAAAACCTAGCTTTATTCTTCTCTGCTCTACTCTACTCTACTGTACTCTACTCTACTCTACTCTACTCTACTCGACTCAAGCCTAGCATATCTTTGCTTAGCCTATCCTAACCAACCCTAACTTAGCCTAACCTAGCTCTGCTCCATTTTACTCTATCATACTATACTCTAACTTAGCCTAGCATAGCTGATTCTAACCTAGCTCTACTCTATTCTACTCTACTCTATCTATTCTACTCTAGTCTACTCTAACCTTGTCGAGCTTAGCCTAGCCTAGCCTAACCTTGCTCTACTCTTATCTACACAGCTCTACTCCACTCTAATCCTTTTTCTATGCTCTACTCTACTATGCTCTTCTCTACTCAGCTTTCCTCTACTCTACTCTACTCTGCTCTATGTAGCTTAGCCTAGCCTCACTTAGCTTTGCTCTACTTTAATCTACTCTACACTACTCTACTATGCTCTACTCTACTCTAATTAGCTTAGCCCAACCTAGGTCTGCATACTCTACTCTACTTTGGTCTATCCTAATCTACTCTACTTTACATTTCCCTAGATTATTTTGCTCTCCTCTACTCTACTATGCACTTCTCTACTCTGCTTTAGTCTTCACTACTCTACTCTTCTCTACTCTATTCTACTCTACTCTACTCTCCCCTACTATACTCTACTCTACTACACTCTACACTACTCTATTCCACTTTACTCTACTCTACTCTATCATAGACTATGCTAGCCTAATCTAGCTATACTTTACTATACTCTGCTTTACTCTACTCTACTTTACTCGAGCCTAGCCTTACCTAGCCTACTTTAGCTTACATAGCCTTGTTTAGCCTAGCCTACCATATCCTAACCTAGCTCTGCTCTACTCTACTCTATTTTGCTCTTCAACACTCTTCATTACACTGCCTCACATTTCTTTGTTCTACATTTTTGCTCTACTCATCTCTACTCTGCTCTACTCAGCTCCCCTCTCCTCTCTTCTATGCTACTCCACTCTACTCTACTTTACTTTACTCTACTATACTATACTATACACTACTCTACTCTAGCCTAGCCTAGCCTAGCATAGCTTAGCCAAACCTTGCTCTACTCTACTCTACTATACTCTACTCTATTCTACTCTACTCTAGCCTAACCTTGCTTATCCTAGCTTACCCTAGCCTGGCCTAGCCTAGTCGAGCCTGACCTAGCTCTACTATACTATACTCTACTCTGCTCTACTACACTCTACTCTACTTTACTCGACTCAACTCTACTCTAAAATAGCCTCGCCTAGCCTAACCAAGCTCTAATAAACTCTACTTTACTTTAGCCTAGCCTTGTCTTGTCTATCCTAGTTAAGCCTTGTCTTGCCTTGCATAGCCTAACCTAGCTCTGCTCTACTTTGCTCTACTCTATTACGCTATACTCTTCTCTGCTCTATTCTACTCTACTCTGCTCTACTATACTCTACTCTTCTCTACTCTACTTTTCTCTACTATGCACTCTAGCCAAGCTTAACCTAGCTCTACTCTACTCTACTCTACTCTGCTCTAGCTTAGCCTAGCAAAGCCAACCATAACCATAACCTAACCTATCTTAGCTTAGCCTAGCCTAACCCAGCTCTACTCTACTCTACTCTACTTTACTTTACTCTACTCTACTCTACTCTACTCTACTCAACTCCACTCTACTCTACTCTACTCTACTCTTCTCTATCATATTACGAACCTAGCCTAGCCTAACCTAGCTCTTCTCTACTCTACTCTAGTTAGCCTCACCTACTCTAGCCTTACCAAACCATACTTAGCTCTATACTGCTCTACTCTGCTCTACTCTACTCTACTCTACTCCACTCTACTCTGTTAGAGCCTAACCTTGCCTAGCCTACTATGACTTAGCTCTACTTTTCTCTACTCTACTCTACTCTTCTCTGCTCTACTCTACTCAACTTTACTCAACTCTACTCTAGCTTAGCCTAGCCTAACTTAGCCTCGCCTAACATAGCCCATCATCACTTACCCTAACTTTGCTCTACTTAACTTTATTATACTCTACTCTACTCTACTCTACTCTAAACTAGCATAGCCTAAC
Organism: Vanilla planifolia; assembly: GCA_023846275.1. NCBI lineage: Eukaryota > Viridiplantae > Streptophyta > Magnoliopsida > Asparagales > Orchidaceae > Vanilla > Vanilla planifolia. The sequence goes on from JAIUJO010000295.1 coordinate 347,142, forward strand.
CTAGCTCTATTGTTCTCTACTTTACTCTACTCTACTCCAGTTTAATCTAGCCTAGCTAACCTAACCTATCTTAGCTCTACTTTGCTCTACTCTGCTCTGCTCTACTCTACTCTACTTTGCCCTACTCTACTCTTCTTTGCTCTATTCTGCTCTATTCTACTCGACTCTAGCCTAGCCTACCTTAATATAACTTAGCCCTACTCTACTCTACTCCACTTTAACCTAGCCTAGCCTTGCCTAACCTAGCTCTGATCTACCCTACTCTACTCTGCTATACTCTACCCTACTCTACTCTATACTACACTACTCTACTCCACTCTACTCTACTCTAACCTATCTTAGCATACCCTAGCATAGCCTAATGTAGCCTAACCAAGCTTTACTATACTCTACTCTACTTTACCATACTCTACTCTACACTATTTTGCTCCACTCTACTCTACTCTTCTCTACTCTACTTTGCTCCACTCTACTCTTCTCTGCTCTACTAAGCTCTGCTCTGTTGTGCTTTACTTTGCTCTATTCAACTCTAGTTTGCTCTATTTTACTCTACTCTACTCTACTCTAGCCTAGCATTAGTTAATCAAGCTCTACTTTACTCTACTCTAGCCTAGCCTAGGTAACCCTAGCTTAACCTATCTCTACTCTACACTATCATACTCTACTCTATTCTACTACACTTTACACTACTCTACTCTACTATTATAATCTACTCTAACCTTTCATAGCCTTACCTAACTGAGCTCTACTCTACTTTAGCCCAACCTTAAGTAGCTTAGCTTAACCTAGCTTTGCTCTGCTCTATTCTGCTTAATTATGCTTTGCTCTATTTTGCTCTACTCTGCTCTACTCTACTCTTCTCCACTCTACTCTGTTCTAATCTATTATTCTATATTTTGCTATACTCTGATTTATTATGCTCTACTCTGCTCAGCTCTACTCTCCTCTCCTCTCCTCACCTCTCCTCTCCTTTGCTCTCTGCTCCTCTCCTCTACTCTACTCTACTCTACATTACTCTATTGTACTCTATTTTACTCTACTCTACTACACTCTACTCTCTTATAACATAACAAAGCCTAGCCTTATCTAATCTAGCTCTACTCTACTCTTGCTCAGCCTAACATAGCTTAGCCTAACCTACCCTAGCCAAGCTGAGCTCTACTATACTCTACTCTTCTTTTGCCTAGTATAACCAGGCATAGAATATCCTAACTCTGCTTTACCCTGCTCTTCTACTCTGGTCTACTCTTCTTTGCTTTGCTTTGCTTTTCTCTACTATACTCTGCTCTCCTCTCCTCAACTTTACCTTACTCTGCTCCACTTTATCCTACTTTACTTTGCTCTACTCTATACTAGCCTAACCTAGCCTAGCCAAACCTAGCCCTACTCTACTATGCTATACTCTATTCTACTCTACTTTAACAGATAATAACCAACCCAAACCTAGCCTAACTTAGCATAGCCTAACGAAGCTCTTCTCTACTCTACTCTATTCTACTCTAGACTAGTGTTATTTAGCCTAACCTTGCTCTACTCTGCTCTAGTCTTCTTTGCTTTGCTCTATACTACTCTGCTTTAGTCTTCTCCACTCTACTATTCTTTACTCTACTCTACTTTACTCTATACTCTAGCTTAGCCTTGCTTAGCTTAGCCTAACCAAGCCTTACTCTACTCTAGCTTAGCCTAGCCCATCCTACCATAGCTTAACCAAGCTTAGCTTTGCCAAACCTAGCTATACTCAAGTCCACTTTACTCTACTATACTCTGTTCTGCTTTACTCTACTATACTCTACTATGCTCTGTGCTGCTCTTCTCTTTTTTTCTATGCTCTACTCTACTCTACTATAGGCTAGCCTTTCTTACCCAAACCTAGCTTAGCCTAACAAAGCTCTGCTCTACTCTATTCTAGCCTAGCCTAACTTATTTTAGCCTAACCTAGCTATACTCTACTTTACTCTATACTACTATACTATACTATACTGTTACACCCAATTTTTTTCCTAGGCTGATTTTTGGCATACATTTTTTTTTTTTTTTTTTTTTTTACATATAGACAGCTCAGATCGTCCCATACCAACCTGAGTAGCCTACGAAAAACATAAGATATAACACATCATTACACACCTACTTTCCTTAACAATGTGGATCCCATCTCCCGGGTACACCTTCAAATCATGATTCATGACTCCTGAATTAACTGATGAACTCGCGCAATGTTACTCCTACTAGACCCAATACTCCTAACCCATACCAGTAGGAGAACCGGTCTAATAGAAGTCTGAACCCCCACGGTTAAGTTCCATAGTCATGTAATGACCTCACCATCAAAATAAAATACATAACATCCTCAGATAAATTATGGCACTCCACACACTATATCACCAAGACAATAAAGTAAAACAATGAATGGAAACTACATCACAAGAATAAGATCCAAGTCCAACAAATACAATATCATCCAACTAGATACATAAGTCAGAATCACCCTCACATAATACAAGGAAAAATAACAGTCTCACTGAATACATCCAACAGCAACAATCAACTAACCAGAATGTCTCAGAAAATCACAGATCAGATCTCCTCCACTAGCCTACTGATCACGATCCCACCTAAAACTGGGTGGCGTCAAGTCTGTCGAGCCACTGGAAAAATATAGATAAAAAGGAATGAGCTACGCCCAGTAGGAAAGACAGCTAGTAAAAACTCACATGCAAGAGAAGGATAATAGCAAAATATAGGAATACAGCATAACAATGTAGGGTGGAAAGGCACTCTCAGTCCCAGACTCCGACCAACCACAGTCACCCCAGTCACACCAGAGTAGCTCTCCTCTGGGCTTCCAGGTAGCATGCCAGTGGGATCGCCCATCTCGAAACATGCACGGTGCTTAGGCAAAGCATGCCAGTGGGATTGCCCATCTCGAAACACGCATCATAACGCCTAGCACCCGACACCTCAGTGTCTATATAGCATGCCAGTGGGATTCGCCCACTCGAAACACGCATGGCGCCTAGGCAAAGCATGCCAGTGGGATTCGCCCACTCGAAACACGCATCACAACCTAGCCTGGGGTTCCAGGTAGCATGCCAGTGGGATTGCCCACTCGAAACACGCATGGCGCCTACCAGTCACATGTACACTGTGGAAGCTAAGTCTGAACCGCACAGTTACCTACCACAACTACCCTAAAACATCATATAGGGTCTATAATAGTTCGGTCCAGTATGCCAATCCATGAAATATGCCAACACTGAGTAAACTGACTCAATCCATGTCAATGCCATCCAAGTAACACAAACTATATCGAAATTCTATCTATTCTGGTAACACTTACCCAAGTGTCACACTTCCTTCCAACTAATCCAGCTGCACTGAATTTATGGATAATTTCCAACAGTAACTTTCAACTTGTCTATGTGATTTCCCTAAATCACCTTTTTCTCATTTCAGGAAATTTTAAATTTCAACTTCAATTTCTGCCCTTTATCCATTTTCCGAATTTAAAAATTTAAATTCCACATATATCCTTTTTTCCGAAAATTTGAAATAAATTTCCGAAAATTTAAATTCCACATATTTTCCGAAAATTCGGATTAATTTCCGAATTAAGTTTTTCCTCCGCCGTTCGTCCGTGCCCGCGTTCCGCTGAACCGGGTTTCGCTGCCGGTTCGGAAAACCCGCGCTGAACCGCGAACCCACCGGCCGAACCTTTAAATCAAATTTTCCAGCCGACGTTTAGTATTTAATTATTATTAATTATTAATTAATTACAATTATTTAATTAACTAAGCTGAAATTAATCTAATCCATCTCCTTCCTTCGCCCGGCGCCTGCGAAACCCTAGCCGACGATTCCTCCGGGAAATTCCGTTTTCCCCGTCGATTTCCGGCGACCGAGATCAAGGCGAAGCAAAATCTGATGTTCATACTATCCTAATTTGTCAATAATGCCACTAATTTCTAAGATTCAATCAAATTTCCCGCCGAAGTTTTCATCCGATCCAAATTTAACAATTTATGAAATTAAACGAACAATCTATGAAATTAAACAATTTTCAGCATTTGATACAATCTTAACATGATTAAAGTCCATAATAGAATCATCAATTGCTCGGTAAAATTTCCAATTTGACGGGTATAATTTTTTCCGAAAACCCTAAAATGCTAAAATCAATAATTTGCATTAATCACTTTAAAAAAAAAACACAATTCACATGCTCTGGTGGTTAATTGCAAAGTAATCCATATTTTTAATTCGCTAATTAACGAAATTTAAACTGAATTTCCTACCTTTCTTCTCCGGCGACGGTGAAGCTCGCACGCGACCAACCGCTGCTCCTCGCCGAACGAAACCGGTACCAATCGATTCTCCTCGGTCCCGCGAACCTCCAGGTACAAAAAGCCCCTTGAAAGGCTGCCGGAAAATATCGCCGTTCGCCGCGAAAGCTTCGTCTCCGGCCGTTCGAAACCCTAACCCTAACAGTCGAACAGTTCAGGTTAAATACCCCGCTTTAAATCGGTATTAACCCGTTAAGAACCCATTAAGTGCCGGTTGACCTTCTAATAACGCCGCTTAACCCCGATCAACCGGTTAATCTCCACCGCTGATCTCGTCCGTCCGATCCGCTTATCCGCGGCTTATCCAAACGCACGCGCAAACGCACTCGGCGAACCGCCCCCACCTTTGCTGAACCGCTCCGGTCCGGTTCATGCGTGGTAAAAACCAATTTCCGGTTTAATGGACCGATTTAAATAGATTTTCGAATTTCCAAAAATCCAATTAAACAGGGAAAATTACTTAAAAATTCCTCGGTGCTCCGAAAAATCCCCAGAAAATTTCAAAAATTCCAATAGCCTCCAATTGAGCTCCTGGCTCAACCTACTGTCGATCTGAAATCATCCCAGCCAATTCGAATTATTGAAGATTAAACCTATAATATTTTACCGGGTATAACATATACTCTACTTTATTCTGCTTGAATCTACTCTACTTTACTCTACTCAACTCAATTCAAGTGTACTCTAACCTAGCCTAGCCTAGTGTAGCTTGACCTAACCTAGCATTACTATGTTTTGCTCTTCTCTGCTCTACTCTACTCTACTTTTCTTTACTCTACTCTACTATGCCCTACTCCACTCTACTATGCTCTTCTCTACTTTACTCTACTCTACCTTACTCTACTCTTCTCTTTTCTATTCTACTCTACTTTAGCCTAGCTTAGCCTAGACAGGCTTAGCTTAACTGAGCACTGCTCTACTATACTCTTCTCTATGCTACTCTACTCTATTATACTCTACCCTAGCTTACCCTAGCCTACCCTACCCTAGCCTTACCTAGCCTAGCTTAACCTTACTCTACTCTACGAACTCTCCTCTATTCTACTATATTATACTTTGCTCTACTCTACCCTACTCTACTCTACTCTGACTTAGTCTAGCCTAGCCTAGCCTCACCTACCTCTACCTAGCTCTACTCTACTTTAACCTATCCTAGCCTAACCTAGCTCTACTCTGCTCTTCTTTACTCTACTCTACTATGCTCTACTCTACTCTACCCAGCTCTACTTTACTCTACTCCACTCGAATCTACTCTTCTTTGCTTTACTCTACTCTACTCTAATCTGCTCTTCTTTGCTCTACTCTACTCTCCTCAACTCTACTCTGCTCTACTCTACTCTACTCTGTTCTACTCTACTCTTTTCAAGTCAACTCTCGAGCCTAACTTAGTGTAACCTAGCCTAACCTAGCTCTTCTCTGGTCTACTCTTCTTTGCTATGCATTATTTTGCTCTACTCTAATCTGTTGTTCTCTACAATGCTCTACTCTACTCTATAATACTATAGCTCAGCTTGCCCTGGTCTAACCTAGCTCTACTCTTCTCTACTCCACTCTATTTTACTATCCTCTACTCTACTATACTGCACTCTACTCTAAAATTCTCTACTTTTCTCTACTATGCTTTGCTCTCCTCTACTCTTCTATGCTTTTCTCTACTTTGCTTTGGTTCGCTCACCTCTGCTTTTCTTTACTCAGCTTTACTATGCTCTGCATGGCTCTACTCTTCTCTACTCTGCTCTCCTCTCCTCTCTTCTCCTCTACTCTACTCTCATCTCCTCTCCTCTCCCCTCTTCTCCTCTACTCTACTCTACTCTGCTCCACTCAACTCTATTCTTCTAAAATCTACTATACTCTACTCAACTATATTCTACTATACTCTATTCTAGCTTTGCTTAGCCTAGCCTAACCTAGCTTTATTCTTCTCTAGTCCCTTCTACACTAAAATAACTAAGCCTACCCAAGCTTATCTTAGCTCTACACTACTCTACTCGGATCTACTCTACTCTACCATGCTCTACTCTGCTCAGCTTTGCTCTACATTGCTCTTGTCTACTCCTCTACTTTGCTCTGCTCTGTTTTGCTCTCCTCTCATCTACTCTACACTACTCTGCTTTACTCTACTCTACTCTACTCAACTATACTATACTACACTCTACTTTACTATACTCTTTCTACTCTACTATACTCTACTCTACTCTACTCTACTGTACTCTAACCTAGCTTAGCTTAACGTAACCAAGCTCTACTCTACTCTACTCTACTCTGCTCTACACCACTCTAACCAAGCCTAGCTTAACATAGCTCTACTCTATTTTGATTTGCTTTACTCTACTTTTCTCTCCTCTATGTTACTTTGCTCTGCTCTGCTCTAATTTGCACTACTCTACTCTTTTCTACTCTGATAAGCTCATCTCTACTTTGCTCTACTCTGCTCTACATTACTCTACTATACATTACTCTAATTTACTGTACTCTAGCCTAGCCTAGTCTCATCTTACAATACTTAGCCTAACCTAGCTCTACTTTACTCTATTATCCTACTTCAACCTAGCCTAGGCTAGCCTAGCTTAGCTTAGCCAAGCCTAACTAAGCTTAACCTAACCTTGCTCAGCTCTACTCTACTCTACTCTACTGTACCCTACACTACTTTGCTCTATTCTACTATAGCCTAGCCTATCTTAGCATGACCTAATATAGCCTTCCCTAACCAAGCTCTACTCTGCTATAAATTTCTCAACTTTGCTCTATTATACTCTACTCTACTCTGCTCTGCTTTGCTATGCTCTACTCTACTCTGCTCTATTCTACTCTACTATACTTTACATTACTCTTCTCTACTCTAGGATACTCTACTCTACTTTACTCTATCCTAGCCTAAACAAGCCTAACTTAACCTAGCTCTACTCTACTATACACTAGTATATTACACTACTCTAGCCTAGCCTAGCCTAGATAAGGCTAATCGAACCTTATTTAGTGCTATTCTACTCTACTATACTCATGCCTCGCCTAACCTAATCTAACTCTACTCTGCTTAGCTCTACTCTACTTTACTCTACTCTACTCTACTCTACTATACTTTTGTCTTCTCTCCTCTAGTCTATTTTATTCTGCTCTACTCTACTCTGCTTTGCTTTAATCTGCTCTCCTCTGCTCTGCTCTATGCTCCTCCCCTCTCCTCTCCTCTCCTCTCCTCTACTCTACTCTACTCTACTCTACTCTATCCTACTCTACTCTACTCTAACCTAGCCTAGTCTAACCTAGCTCTACTCTACTCTACTCTACTCTTGCCTAAACTAGCTAACCTTGCTCTACTCTACTCTACCCTATTAAACACTACTCTGCTCCACTCTCCTCTACAATACTCTACTCTACGCTACCTACTATTTACTACACTGCTCTACACTACTCTGCTCTGCTCAACTCTACTTTACTCTACTCTACTCAGCTCTACTCTAGCTTAGCCAAACCTAGCCAAGCCTAAGCTAGCTTCTCTCCACTCTGCTCTGCTTTACTCGTCTCTACTCTATTCTTCTCTACTTCTCTATTCTCTGCTCAGCTCAGCTCTGCTTTGCTCAACTCTATTATTCTTTACTTTACACTACCCTTCTTTGCTCTACTTTGCTTTACTTTGCTCTACTCTTCTCAGCTTTGCTCTACTCTGCTCTTTTTTGCAATGGTCTACTCTACTGTGCTCTACTATGCTCTATTTTGCTCTACTCTGCTCTGTTCTACTCTACTCTACTCTACTCTACTCTAACCTAGCCTAGCCTAACCTAGTCGACCCTAACCTAGCTCTACTCTACTCTACTCTAGCCTAGCCTAACCCAACCTAATATTATTCTACTCTACTATACTAAACTCTACTCTACTTTAACCTTGCCAATCCTAGCTTCGCTAAACTTAGCCCTACTTTACTTTACTCTAGCCTAGCCTTGCATAGTCGAGCCTAACCTGACCTAGCTCTACTCCACTCTACACTGCTTTCTCTACTCTGCTCTGCTCTACTCTGCTTTGCTCTACTCTGCTTTGCTCTACTTTGCTCATCATTACTTTACTCTACTTTACTCTACTCTAGCCAAGTTTAACCTAGCTTAAACTAACCAAACTCTACTTTACTCCACTCAACTCAAGCCTAGCCTAACCTAGCTCTGCTCAATTCTGCTTTACCCAGTATTGCTCTACTATGCTTTTCTCTGCTCTATTGTTGTTTGCTCTGCTCTACTTTACTTTACTCTATTCTACCATAGCCTAACCTAACCTAGCTCAACTCTACTCTACTCGACTCTAGCCGAGGCTTACCTTGCCTCGCCTAGCCTAACCTATGTTAGCCTAGCCTAACCTAGCTCTGCTCTACTCTTCTCTACTCTAATCTACATTATCCAAACATTGCCTAGCCTATCCTAACCTTACCTAGCTCTACTCTACTCTACTCTACTCTATTCTTACCTAGCCAAACCTAGCCTAGCCTAACCTAACCTAGCTCTACTCTACTCCATTTTACTCTACTATACTCTACTCTACTCTACTCTACTCTACTCTACTCTACTCTACTCTACTCTACTCTACTTGACTCTACTTTACTCTACTCTAACCTAGCCTAACCTAATGTAGCTTAACCTAACTTAGCTCTGCTATACTCTGCTCTACTCTGCTTAGCTCTACTCTACTCTACTCCATTCTACTCTATTATTCCCTACTATACTCTACTCTTCTTTACTATACTCTACTCTATTTTACTCTACTCTACTCTAGCCTAGGCTTTCCTAGTCAAACTGAGCTCTACACTACTCTACTCTACCATACTATAGCCTAGACTTGCCTTGCCTATGCTAGGTAAGCCTAACCTAACCATGCTCTTCTCTACTCTCCTCTACTCTGCTCTACTCTATTCAACTCTGCTCTTGTCAGATCTACTCCACTTTAACCTAGCCTAGAATAACCTAGCTCTATTCTACTCTAATCTACTCTACTTTATTTTACTTTATTCTATTCTACTCTACTCTAACTTGACCTTGCTCAGCCTAGCCTATTCTAGCTCCACTCTACTTTACTTTACTATACTATACTCTTCTCTACTCTAATCTATTCTGCTCCATTTTACTCTACTTTTCTCTAGCCTAACCTAGCCAAGTGCTACTCTACTCTGCTCTATTATACTTTACTCTACTCTATTCTTCACTACAGTACTCTACTTAATAATACTTTAGCCTAGCCTTTACTCTGCTCTACTTTACTTTATTCTACTCTACTCTAATCTACTTTATTCTACTATACTCTAACCTAACATAGCCTTTCCTAACCTAGCTCTACTCTACTCTAATCTAGCATATCCTAACTTAGCTCAACTGTGCTTTGCTCTACTCTACTCTGCTTTGCTCTACTCTTTTCTATGCTACTCTGCTCTCCTCTATTCTTTTCTATTCTACACTAACAAAGCCAAGCCTAGCCTAGCCTAACCAAGCTCTACTCTACTCTATTCTTACTACCCTACTCTACTCTACTCTACACAACCTTACTCTAGACTAGCCCAGCCTATCCTATCCTAGCCAAGCCTAGCTTAGCCCAACATAACCTAGCTCAATTCTACTCTACTCTACTCTACTCTAGCTCTACTATACTCTACTCTACTATACTTTATTCTACTCTAGCTAGCCTAGCCTCGCCTAGCCTAGCCTAACCCAGCTTTGCTTTACTTTACATTACTCTGCTCTACTCTGGTCGACTTTTCTCTTTTCTACTCTACTCTCTTCTACTCTTCTGTACTCTGCTCTACTCTCTCTCTGTGCTCTACTTTGCTTTGCTCTATTCTACTCTACTCTGCTTTGCTTTACTATGCTTTTCTTTGCTCTACCCTATTTGTCTCTCCGCTCCTCTCCTCTACTCTCTTCTACGTTTCTCTCCTCCCTTCTACTCTACCCTACTCAACTCTACTTTACTCTACTCTACTCTACTCAATGCCAATCTAATTTACTCTACTCTACTTTATTCTACTCTACTCTACTCTACTCTGCTCCACTCTAGTCCACTCTAGCCTCGCCTAGATTAGCCTAATCTTACGTTATTCTACTGTACTCTACACTAGCCTAACTAAGCCTACCCTACCCGAGCCTGGCATAGCCTACTCTAACCCAACTCTACTCTATCTTCCTCTACTCTACACAATACAACTCTACTTTACTCAACTCTATCCTAGCCCAGCCAAGCCCTTCTTAGCATAGCTTAACCTAGCTTAGCTCTACTCCACTTTAATCTGCCTTACTTTCTCTACTTTACTCTATACTATTCAGCTCTGCTCTACTCCATTCTATACTACTCTACTCTACTCAGCTCTTCACCTCTGCTTTGCTCTACTCTAGTCTACTCTACTCTACACTCCTCTAGTGTAGTCTATTTTGCCCTACTCTACTCCACTCTACTCTACCCTACTCTACTCTAATCTACACTACTCTGCTCTACTCTACTCTACTCGACCCTAGCCTAGCCTAACCATACTCTACACTACTCTACTATACTCCTCTAATTTCCTTTAATCTACTCTACTCTGCTCTGCTCTGCTCTACTCTGCTCTTCTCTACTTAGTTTTGCTCTATTTTACTCAACTCTACTCTACTCTAATCTAACCCAGCCTAGCCTAACCTTACCTAGCTTTATCCAACTCTACATTAATATACTTGACTCAAGCATAGCTTAACCTAGCTTAGCCCAACATAGCCTAGCTTAACCTAGCCTAGCCTAACCTAGTTCTACTCTACTCTACTCTGCTCTACTCTACTCTGCTGTAATCTACTTTGCTCTATTCTGCTCTACTCTGCTCTATTCTTCTATGTTTTAGTTTACTCTACTTTAGCAAAGCCTAGCCTAACCTAACATAACTCTACTCTACTCTACTCTACTTTACTCTAGCTAGCCTAAACTACCTTAGCTTAGCCTAACTTAACCTAGCTCTACTTAATTTTACTCTACTCTAAAATACTCTACACTACTCTACTCTACTAAAACTTAGCATAATCTCACCTAACTTAACCTAAACTAGCTCTACTCTACTCAACTCTACTCTACTATGCTCTACTCTACTATATTCTTCTCTACTTTGCTCTGTTATGCTTAGCTCTACAATCCTCTACTCTTCTCTGTTCTACTTCACTTGACTCTACTCTAGCCTAACCTAGCCTTTCCTAGCCTAACTGAGCTCTCCACTGCTCTACTTTACTCTACTCTAGACTAACCCAGCCTATTCTAGCTCGACTCTACTCAACTCGACTCTACTCTACTCTGCTCTAACTTAGCCAAGCATAGCCTTTGCAAACCTAGCTCTACTCTAATGTACTCTACTCTAGCCTAGCTTGGCCAACCCTATCATAACCTTACCTAGCCTAGCCTTGCATAGCATAACCCAACTCTGCTCAGCTCTTCTCTACATTACTCTTCTCTACTCTTCTCTGCTCTACTCTGCTCAGCATAGCTCTACTATACTCTACTCTACTCTAGCCTAGCCACGCCTATCCTAGCACTGCTCTATTCAACTCTACTCTGCTCTACCCTACTCTACTCTAGCTTAGCCTAGCCTAACCTTGCTCTACTCTACTCTATTCTAACCAAGCATAGCCTACCCTAGCTTTGCTCTACTCTACTCACCTTTACTCTACTCTATTCTACTCTACTCTACTCTATAATAGCCTAGCTTATCCTAAACCTAGCATAGTATAGCATAACATAGCCTTACCTAGCTTATCCTTTCTCTGCTCTATCCTACTCTGCTATGTTCTATTCTGCTTTTCTCCACTCAGTTCTGCTCCACTCTACTCTATTTTGCTCTACACTGCTCAACTCTGCTATGCTCTTCTTTGCTCTGGTTGCCTCTACTCTCCTCTTATTCACTCTACTCTACTCTAACATAGCCAAGCCTAGCTTAGCCAAACCTAGCTCTACTTTACTCTAACCTAGCCTTGACTATCCTAGCCTTACCTAGCTCTGTTCTGCACTGCTCTACTCTACTCTACTCATCTTAACTATGCTTTGCTCTGCTTTACTCTGCTCCACTCCACTCTACTCTATGCTTCTTTGCTCTGCTCTACTCTACTCATCTCTACTCTACTCTACTCTACTCTAGCTTGGCCTCACCTTGCCTAGCCTAACCTTACCTAGCTCTACTCTATTATATTGTACTCTACTCTACTCTTCTCTAGCCTAGCCTAACTTAGCCTTGCCTAACTTAACCAACCCAAACCTTGCTCTACTCTGCTCTACTCTACTATACTATACTCAACTCTACTCTTCTCTACTCTACTTTGTTCTACTCTACTATACTCAACTCTATTCTACTCTACTCTACCATACTCTACTAAAGTCTACTCTAACCTAGCCTAGCCTGGCATAGCTTAGCCTAACCTTATTCTCCTATGCTCTACCTTACTCTACTCTACTTTACTATATTTTGCTCTGCTCTACTCTATTCTATTATACTTTGCTCTACTCTTTTCTACTCTACTTTGCTCTACTATGTACTACTCTACTCTACTCTACTCTAGCCTAGTTTAGCCTAAACTAGCCTAGCCTAATCAAGCTCTACGCTAATCTACCATTCTCTACTATACTCTACTTTACTCTATTCTAGCCTAGCCTACTTTAGCCTAGCCTTGCATAGCCTAGCCTCGCCTAACCTAACTTCACTCTACTCTACTCTTCTATACTCCACTCCACTCTACTATATTATGTTTTACTCTACTTTACTCTACTTTACGCCACTCTACTCTACTCTTCTCTAACTTAGCCTAGCCTATAATAGCTCTACTCTGCTCTAGGTAGCCTAACCTAGTTTTACTCACTCTGTTTTGCTCTGCTCTGCTATACTCTACTCTGCTATGCTCTGCTCAGCTCTTCTCTCATCTACTCTACTCTTCTCTACTCTGCTCTACTGTATTCTACTATGCTCTGCCCCACACTACTCTGCTCTGTTTTGCTCCCCTCTGCTCTACTCTATTCTTCTCTATGCTACTCAACACTAAATTAGTCTATCCTGCATAGCCTAACCTAGCCTAACTAGGCTCTACTCTACTCTACTCTACTCTACTTTACTCTACTTTACTGTACTCTGCTCACACCTACACTAGCCTAACCTAGCTCTCTTATGCTCTTCTTTGCTCTACTCTACTCTACTATACTCTACTCTACTCTACTTTGCTCTTCTCTACACAACTCCACTCTTTTCTACTTTGCTATGCTCTACCCTACCATTCTCTACTCTACTCTAGCCTAAGCTAGCCAAGCCTAACCTAACCTAACACAACTCTACTCTACTGTACTCGACTACAACCTAGCCTAACATAGCTTAGCCTAGCCTAACCTGGCCTAGCTTAACCTAGCTCTGCTCTGCTCTACTCTGCTTTGCTCTACTAAACTCTTCTCTTCTCTACTTTAGCCAAGCCTATTCTAGCCTAACCTAAATAAACCTTTCTCTACTCTACTCTACTCTACTCAACTCTATTCTACCCTTACCTAGCCTAAACTAGCTTAGCCTAGCCCTGTCTTACCTAACCTAGCTCCGCTCTACTCTAATCTATTCAACTATACTCTATTTTACTCTACTCTACTCAACTCAACTCTAACCTGGCTTAACATAACCTAGCTTAGCCAAACCAAGCACTACTCTACTTTGCTCTGCTCTTTTTAGCTTTACTCATCGTTGCTCTGCTCTTTTTAGCTTTACTCATCGCTGCTCTGCTCTGCTCTATTTTATCCCACTCTACTCTACTCTACTCTACTATGCTTTGCTCTACTCTACTCTACTCTACTCTACTCTACTCTACTCTTGCCTAGCAAGCTTAACCTAGTCAAATCGAGCTTTACTCTACCCTAGCCTAGCCTAACTTAGCTCTACTCTACTCCACTATACTCTACTTTGCTCTACTCTACTCTAATCTACTCTATTATACTCTAACCTAGCCTAACCTAACTCTTCTCATATCTACTCTACTCTATTCTATTATATTCTATTCTACTCTACTCTAGCTTAGCCTAGCCTAACCTAGCTGTACTCTACTCTACTCCACTTTACTCTACTCTTCTCTACTCTACTCTACTCTATTGTGCTCTAGGCTAGCCTAGCCTAACCTAGCTCTAGTCTACTTTACCCTACTCTACTATACTCTACTCTAATCAACTCTATTCTACTATACTTTATTCTAATATAGCATATCCTAGCCTAACCTAACCTAGCTCTACTCTGCTCTACTCTACTCTAGTCTAGCCTGGCCTAACCTAGCTCTGCTATGCTCTACTTTGCTCAACTCTTCTTTGCTCTACTTTTCTCTGCACTGCTCTACTCTGCTCTGCTTATCTTTGCTCAACTCTGCACATCTTTTCTATGCTCTACTCTATTCTACTTTACTCTACTCTGCTCTACTCTAGTCTACTCTACTCTAGCCTACTTTAGCATAGCCTTGCCTAGCCTTGCCGTGCCTAAGCATACTCTACTCTGGTCTACTCTACTTTACTCTACTCACTCTATGTTACTCTACTCCATCCTAGCCTAACCTAATCTAACTTTATTCTACTTTACTCTACTCTACTCCACTTTAATCAACTCTATTCTATTCTACTTTACTCTAACTTAGCCAAACCTAACCTAGTCTAACTAAGCTCTACTCTACTATACTCCACTCTTGCCTAGCCTAGCCTTACTTTGCCAAACCTAGCTCTGCTCTACTCTACTTTTATTTACTTTACTCAACTCTTCTCTGCATTACTCTACTCTACTCTATCCAAGCCTACTTTAGCCTAACCTAGCCAAACCTAGCTCTACTCTACTCTATTATGCTCTACTCTACTTTACTAAACTCTACTCTAGCCTAGCCTAACCTAATCTAGCTCTACCCTTCTTTACCATTCTCTACTCAACTCTACTCTAATCTACACTACTCTACTCTACTCTACTCTAACTTTGCTTAGCCTAGCCTAGCTTAACGTAGCTCTACTCTACTCTACTATACACTACTATACTCTACACTACTCTTGCCTAGCCTGGTCTACCCTAACCTAACTCAACTCTGCTTCGTTCTGCTCTACTCTTCTCTGCTCTACTCTACTCCAGCCTAGCATAGCCAACCCTAGCCTAACCTAGCCAAGCCTAGCCTTGCCTATGCTCACTCAACTCAACTCTACTCTACTCTACTATACTCTGCTCAACTCCACTCTACTCTGCTCTAGCCAAACCTCGCCTAGCCTAGTCCATCTGAGCTCTACTCTTCTTCACTCTACTCTACTCTAATCTAGCCTTGAATAGCCTAGCCTAACCAAGCTTAGCCTTGCCTAGTCAAGCATAATCTAGCTCTACTCTAATCTACTCTACACTACTATATTATACCAAATACTACTCTACTCTACTTTGCACTACTCTACTTTACTCTAGGCTAGCCTAGCCTATCCTAACCAAGCTTTACTCTACTCTAGTATAGCCTAGCCTAACCTAAGTTAGCCTAACCTAGCTCATTTGTGCTCTACTTTGATCAACTATGCTCTGTCCTACTCTACTCTAAACTTGTCTACTCTACTTTACTCTACTCCAGCCTAGCCTAGCCTAGCCAAACCTAGCTTTACTCTATAATACTCTATTATACTCTACTCCACTCCACTCTACTCTACTCTACTCTACTTTACTCTAACCTAGCCTTGCCTAACCTAGCTCTGTTCTTCTCTATTCAACTCTACTCAACTGTACTCTACTTTACTCTTCTCTTACCAAGCCTAGTCACGCCTAACCTAGACTAACCTCGCTGTGTTGTGCTGTGCTCTGCTCTGCTCTACTCTGCTCTACTCTACTCCACTCTACTCTACTCAAGGTTAACATAACATAGCTTAACCTAACCTAGCTTTACTTTACTCTATTCTACTCTACTTTACTCTACTCTACTCTACCCTAGGCTTGCATAACTCAACCTAGCTTAACCTAACCTAGCTCTTATCTACTCAACTCTGCTCTACTTACATCTACTATACTCTACTTTAACTTAGCCTAGCCACGCCTACCCTAATCCAGCTCAACCCTAGTCTACTCTACTCTACTCTATTATACTATATTCTACTCTAGCCTAACCTAGCCTGACCTAACCTTCCTTTGCTCAGGTCAGTTATGCTCTACTCTTCCTTACTCTACTCTATTCTGCTATGTTATGCTCTTCTCTACTCTTCTCTATTCTACTCTATTCTACTCTGCTCTACACTACTCAATTCTACTCTATCTTGCTCTACACTACTCTAACATAGCCTAGCCTAAACTATCTCTACTCTACTCTGCTCTACACTACTCCACTCAATTCTACTATAGCCTAGCCTAGCCCAACCTTAATTTGATATACTCTGCTCTACTCTGCTTTGCTTTACTCTTCTCTACTCTACTCTCATCTACTCTGCTAAGCTCTACTCCTCTCCTATCTACCATACTCTACTCTGCTCTACTCTACTCTGCTTTGCTATGCTCTATTCGACTCTACTCTGCTCTGCTCTCCTCACCTCTCCTCTCATCTCATGTCACCTTCTCTACTCTACTCCACTCTTCTCTACATTACTCTATTCTACTCTTCTTTATTTTACTCTACTCAATTCTGCTCAACACAATTCGACTCTACTCTACTATATACTAGCCTAGCCAAACCTAGCCTAATCTAGCTCTACTCTACTCTACTCTACTCTAGGAGCCTATCCTAGCTTAGCTTAGCCCACCTTTGCCTAGCCAAACCTAACTTTATTATACTATACTCTACTCCACTATACTCTACTCTAACAAAATCTACTCTACTCTCCTCTACTCTACTCTACTCTACTCCACTCCACTATACTCTAATCTATACTATTCTTCTCTAATGAAGCCTAACCTAGCTCTTCTCTACACTACTATAACTAAGCCTTGGTTAGCCTAGCCTAGTCAAACCCAGCTCTATTCTGCTCTACTCTACTCTGCTCTACTCTACTTTGCTCTACTCTGCTTTACTCTATTGTGCTCTACTCTACTTTACTCTACTCTACTCTACTCGAGCCTATCCTAGCTTAGCCTAGCCAAATCTAGCCCTACTCTACTCTATTGAACTCTACTTTACTCTTCTCTTCTCTAATCTACTCTACTCTACTCTAGCCTAGCTTAGCTTAACCTAGCTTAGCCTAGCCTTGCTTAGCCTAGCTTAACCTAGTTATACTCTACTTGACTATATTATACTCTACTATAGTCTACTCTACTTTACTCTAATCTATTCTAACCTTGCTTAGCCTAGCTTAACCTAGCTCTATTCTTCTCTACTCTACTTTACTCTATTATACTCTACTCTAGCCTAGCCAAGCTTATCCAAACCTAAGCTAACCTTGCTCAATACTGCTCTACTTCGCTCTGCTCTACTCTGCTCTACTCTATCGACTTTGCTCCACTCTGCTTTGCTCTACTCTACTTTTCTCTGCTCTACTTTTCTCTGCTCTGTTTTGCTCTAGTTTACTCTTGCCAACCTTAGCTTAGCCAATCCTAACCTAACCTAGCTCTATGCTACTCTACTTGACTCTACTCTACTCTACACTACTCTACTCCACTCTACTCTTCCCTAACCTACCCTACCCTAACCTAACCTAGCTCTTTCCTAATATACAATTGCCTAGCCTATCCTAGCCTAGCCTCATTTAACCTAGCTCTACTTTGCTCTACTCTTCTCTTCTCTGCTCTACTCTTCTTTGCTCTGCTCGACCCTGCTCTACTCTGCTCTACTCTACTATACTCTACTGTACTATACTCAAGCCTAGCATAGCCTAGCCTAACCTAACCTAGTTCTACTCTACTCGACTCTACTGTATTATAGTATACTCTACTCTAATCTACTCTACTCTACTCTAGCCTAGCTTAGCTTAACCTTGCCTAGCCTAATCTAACTCTAATCCACTATACTCTACTATACTCTACTGTACTCTACTCTACTTTACTCTTAACTTAGTCTAGCATAACCTTGCTCTTTTCTTCTCTACTCTACTTTACACTACTCTACTCTACTTTAGCCTAACCTAACCAAACTAAACATTGACTATCTTAGCTTTTCTCTGGTATTCTTTACTCTTTTCTACTCTACTCAGCTCTGTTCTGCTCTACTATACTTTGCTTTACTATATTTTGCTCTGCTCTTCTCTTCTCTACTTTGCTCTACTCCACTCTACTTTACTCTATTATAACCATGCCTAGCCTAGCCTAACCTAACCAAGCTCTACTCTACTCTACTCTACTCTACACAACTCTACCCTAGCCTAACCTAATCAAGCCTAGCCAAGCCTAGGCCAGCCTAACCTAGCTCTACTCTCCTATACTCCACTCTATTATACTCTACCCAACTCTTGTCTAGCCTAGCCAAGCCTAACCTAGCCTAGCCTAACCTAGCCTAACCTTGCCTAGTCAAACCTAACTTTACCGTACTCTACTCCACCCCACTCTTCTCTACTCTACTCTAGTTTATTATAGTCTACACTGCTCTATTCTACTCTATTCTACTCTACTCTATTCTACTTTAACCTAGCCTAGCCTCGCCTAGCTTAACCTAGCTTTTCTCTACACAACTCGAGCCCAGCCTAGCCTAGCGTAGCCTTGGCTAGCATGGGATAGCCTAACCTTGCCTTGTTATGCTCTATTCTGCTCCATTCTATTTTGCTTTACTCTGCTCTGTCCTGCTCTACTCTGCTCTGCTCTATGCTACACTACTCTACTTAAGCTTAGCGTATGCTCACTTAGGCTAACATAACCTTGCTCTACTCTACTTTACTCTACTCTACTCTACTCTACTCAAGCCTAGCCTAGCCTAGCCTAGCATAACCTAGCTCTGCTCTACTCTACTCTACTCTACTATACTATACTTAACTCTACTATACTTTGCTCAACTCTACATTACTCTATTCTACTTTATTCACCTCTACTCTACTCTACTCTACTCATCTATACTTTTCTTTACACAACTCTAACCTAGCCTAGCCTTGCTTAGCCTAACCTAGCTCTACTCTACTCTACTCTAACGAAGACTAGCATTGCCTAGCCTAACTTAGTTCTACTCTACACTTCTCTACTCCACTCTACTCTGCTCATCTCTGCTCCATTCTTCTCTGTCTCCTCTACTCTACTCTACCCTTCTTTGCTCATCTTTGCTCTACTCTACTCTGCTCTACTCTACTCTACTCAACTCTAGCCTAGCCTAACCTAAACGAGCTCTACTCTACTATACTCTACTCTAACCTAGCCTTACTTATCCAACCCTAACCTAGCATAGCCTAACCTAACTCTACACTACTCTACTCCTTTATACTATGTCTACTCTACTCTACTTTGCTCTACTCTACTCTATTATATTCTACTCTACCCTACTCTACTCTACTCTACTCTAACCTTGCCTAGCCTAGCCTAGCCTTGCATACCTTAGCCTAACCTAGTTCTATTATACTCGGCTCTACTCTGTTCTAATCTACTATGATACACTCTTTTTTGCTCTTCTCTCCTCTGCATAGCTCTACTCTTGTCTACTCTATTGTAGCATAGCCTAGCCTAGAATAATTGAGCTCTACTCTACTCTACTCTATTCTAGCCTAACCTAACTCTACACTACTCTACTCTGCTCTACTATATTATACTTTAGTCTACTCTACTCTAATCTAGCCTAGCCTATCTTAGCTCTACTCTCCACTACTCTACTCTAACCTAGCCTAGCCTAGCTTAGCCTTGCCCAACCTAGCTTAGCCTAACAAAGCTCTACTCTACTCTAATCTACTCTACACCATTCTAGCCTAGCCTAGCTAAATAGGCCTATCCAGGCCTTATGTCACCTAACCTAGCTCTACTCTACTCTACTCTACTCCACTCTACTCTATCCTACTCTATTCTGCTCTACTCTACCTACTATACTCCACTCTACTCTACTCTACTCTACTCCACTGTACACTACCCTAACCTAGCTTAACCTAACTTTACCTAAGTTAGCTCTACTCTATTCTACTCAACTCCACTCAACTTTATTCTACTTGTTTATGCTCTGCTCTACTCTACTCTTATCTGCTTTGCTCTGCTCTCCTCAACTCTACTCGGCTCTACTCTGCTCTACTTTGCTCTGCTCTTCTTTACTCTGTCTTACTCAACTCTACTCTACTCTGCTCTACTCTGCTCTGCTCTACACTAATATACTCTACTCAACTCTACTCTACTCTAGCCAAGTTTAGCCTAGCCTAATTAAGCCAAACCTAACCTAGCTCCACTCTACACTACTCTACTTTACTCTACTCTACTCTACTACAATCTACTCTAGCCTAGCCTAGCCTACTCTGGCATAGCCTAACCATGCCTAGCCTTACTTTGCTCGACTCTACTTTACTCTACCCTACTCTACTCTAATCTACTATGTTCTACACTACTCTACTTTAACTTAGCCTAGCCTAGCCTAACTTAACCAAGCCTCACTTAGCCTTGCCTAGGTTAGGCCCAACTCTACTCTTTACTTTACTTTAGCCTTGCCTAGCCTTGCTTAACCTAGCTCTACTTTTCTCTACTCTACTCTTCTTTTCTCTACTCCACTCTAATCTTCTTTACTCTACTCTATGCTACTCTGCTTTATTATACTCTACCTTAGCTTAGACTAACCTTGCTCTTCTCCACACTACTCTACTCTACTCTACTCTTCTCTATTTTAGTTAGCAATTCCTAGCCTAGCTTAGCCTAACCTAGCTCTACTCTACTCTACAGCACTCTACCCAAACCTAGCCTAGCTTAACCTTGCTCTACTCTACTTTACTCTAGCCTAACCTAGCCTAGTATAGCCTATAGTAGCCTAGCCTAACCTAACCTAGCTCTGCTCTACTCTACTTTGCTTCGCTCTGCTTTGCTTTGCTCTGCTCTGCTTTATGTTGCTCTGCTCGACTTTGCTCTACACCACTCTGATAAGCTTTGCTCTACTCTGCACGACTCAACTGTACTTTGCTATGCTCTGCTCAACTCTACTCTCCACTCCTCTCCTCTCTTCTCCTCTCCTCTCCTCTCATCTTCTCTACTCTACTCTACTCTATTATACTCTTTCCTATTTTACTCTACTCTACTCTACTCTACTCTATTCAACTCTACTTTACTTTACTCTATTATACACTAGCCTAGCCTAACCTAGCCTAATCTTGCTCTATTCTACCCTACTTTACTCTGCTCTACCATACTCAACTCTACTAAACTTTAGCCTAGCCTAGCTTTGCTTTGCTTAACCCACCTTAGCCTAGGAAAACTTAGCTCTACTCTACTCTACTCTACTTCACTCTATTCTACACTACCCTACTCTGCTCTACTTTGCTCTACTCTAATCTACTCTACTCTACTCCACTCTACTCTACTCTACTCCACTCTAATCTAATCTTCTTTAATGTAGCCTAACCTAAATCTGCTCTACTCCACTATAGCCAAATGTTGGTTGGCCTAGCCTTGCCTAACCTAGCTTAATTCTGCTCTACACAGCTCTACTTTGCTTTGCTCTACTCTGCTTTACTATACTCTACTTTTCTCTTCCTTATTTTACTCTACTTAACTCTACTTTACTCTACTATACACTAGCCTAGCCTAACCTAGCCTAATCTTGCTCTACTCTACTCTACTCTACTTCACTCTACTATACTCTACATTACTCAAGTCTAGCCTAGCCTAACCTAGCTTAGCTTAACCCACCTTAGCCTAGCCAAACCTACCTTTACTCTTCTCTACTATACTCTACTCTATTATACTCTACTTTACTCTACTCTACTCTATTCTATTCTACTTTACTCCACTTTATGCTACTCTACTCTAATCTTCTCTAATTTAGCCTAACCTAGGTCTTCTCTTCTCTACTATAGCCAAAGTCTGGTTAGCCTTTCCTTGCTTAACCTAGCTCAATTCTACTATACTCTGCTCTGCACTACTTTGCTTTGGTCTACTCTACTCTACTCTACTCTTCCCTATTTTACTCTACTCTACTCTACTCTACTCTATTCAACTCAAATTTCCTTTATAATAGACTAGCCTTGCTTAAACTTGCTCTACTCTACTCTACTCTGCTCTACTCAACTATAGCCTAGCCTAGCCTAGCTTCGCTTAACCCACCTTAGCCTAGCCAAACCTAGCTCTACTCTACTATAGTCTATTCTACTCCACTCTACTATATTCTACCCTACTCTACTCCACACTTCTCAACTTTACTATACTGTACTGTACTGTACTCTACTCTACTCAACTCTACTCTACTCTACTCTAATCTTCTCTAATGTAGCCTAACCTAGGTCTTCTCTACTCCACTAGAACCAAGCCTTAGTTAGCCTAGTCATGCAAAACCTAGCTCAATTCTTCTCCACTCTGCTCTTCTCTACTCTTCTTTGCTTTGCTTTACTTTTTTCTACTCTGCTCTGCTATACTCTACTGTACTCCTCCCTATTTTACTCTACTCTACTCTACTTTATTCAACTCTACTTTACTTTACTCTACTATACACGAGCCTAACCTAACCAAGCCTAATCATTGACTACAATACTCTACTCTACTCTACTCAACTCTAACCTAGCCTACCTTAGCTTAACCCACCTTAGCCTAGCCAAACCAAACTATACTCTACTATACTCTACTCTACTCTACCTTACTCTAGTCTACTCTGTTCTACTTTAGTCAACTCTACTTTACTCTACTCTACTCCACTCTATTCTACTCTACTCTACTCTACTCTACTCTTCTCTAATGAAGCCTAACCTAGGTCTTTGCTACTCCACTATAGCCAAGCATTGGGTTAACCTATCCTTTCCTAACTTAGCTCTATTTTACATAACTCTAACCTATTTTGTTTTGCTTTACTCTGCTCTACTCTGCTCTACTATACTCTACTCTACTTTACTTGAGCTTTGCCTAGACTAACTAGCTGTACTCTACTCTACCCTGCTCTAGTTTACTCTTTTTTACTCTTCTCTACTCTACTCTACTCTACTCTACCCTAGCTTAGCATAACCTTGCCTAGCCTAGCCTAGCATAGCCTAGCTTAGCCTAGCTTAACCTAGCCCTAATCTACTACTCAACTCTAAACTAGCCTAGCCTTGTCTAGCTAAACCCATCTTTATTCTTCTCTATTGTGCTTTACTCTACACTACTATACTCTACTCTACTCTAGCCTAGCACAGCCAACCCTAACTTAGACTAACCTCGCTCTACTCTGCTCTACTTTGCTCTGTTCTACACCGCTCTACACTGCTGCACTCAGCTCTGATCTACTTTGCTCTACTCTTCTTTTCTCTAATCTGCTCTACTCTATTCTACTTTACTCTACTCTTCTCTCTCCTAGCTTATGCTAACCTTGTTTTACTCTTCTCTACTTAACTCTACTCTAGTCTATGATACTCTACTCCACTCTACTCTACTCTGCTCTACTCTTATCTAACCTAGCCTAACCTAGCATTTTTCTACTCCATTTTAGCCAAGAGTATCCTTGCCTAGCCTTGCCTAACCTAGCTCTACTTTTTTCTACTCTAAGTTGCTCTGCTCTACTCTTCTTTTCTCTACTCTCTTCTGCTGAACTCTACTCTACTCTACTCTACTCGAGCTTAACATAGCATAGCATAACCTAACCTAGCTCTACTCTACTTTACTTCACTCTACTCTTCTCTATACTACTCTACTCTTCTCTATTCTACACAACTCTAGCCTTGCCTAGCCCAACCTAGACTAACCTTGCCTAGCTTAGACTAACCTAGGTCTAATATAGTCTACTCTAGTATACTCTACTATACTATACTTTACGTTCTCTAACTTAGTCGAGCCTAACCTAGCTATATTCTTCTCTACTCTCCTCTATTCTACTCTACTCTACTTTAGCATAGCCTAGCCAACCTTAACCTAGACTAACCTAGCTCTACTATGCTCTACCTTGTTTTTTTTGCACTTCTTTGCTCTGCTCTTCTCTACTATGCTATGCTCTATTCTACTATACTTTGCTCTACTCTGTTCTACTTTGCTCTACTCTACTCTACTATACTCTACTATACCTTATCTTAGCTTAGCTTAACCTAACCTTGCTCTACTCTAGTCTACTCAACTCTGCTCTACTCTACTCTACTAAACTCTACTCTGCTCTACTCCACTCTAGCCTAACCAAACCAAGCTTAGCCTAGCCTTACACAGCTTAGCCTAACCTGCCTCTACTCTGCTCTACTCTACTTTGTTCTACTCTACTCTATTATGCTCTACTCTGCCCTACTCTACTCTACTCTAACCTAGCCTAGCCTAGCCTAGCTTAAAAAGGCTCTGCTCTATTTTGCTCTACTCTACTCTACTCTACTCTATTCTATTCTACTCTACCTACTCTGCCCTACTCTACTTTGCTCTATCTTGCTCTGCTCTGCTCTACTCTACTTTGCTCACCTTTACTCTACTATATTCTACTCTACTTCACTCTAGCCTAGCCTAGCCTTGGTCTACCAAGCCTTACCAAACTTTAATCTACTCAATTGTAGTCAACTCTATGAGACTCTACTATACTCTACTCTACTATACTCTACTCATCTCTACTCCAGCCTAACTTTGCCTAGCCTAGCCTAACCTAGCTCTACTCCACTCTACTCAACTTAAAGCTAGCCTAGCCTAGCATAACCCAGCTCTACTCTACTCTATCATGCTCTACTCTATTTATCTCTACTCTAGTCTACTCTGCTCCATTATGCTCTGCTATACTTTGCTCTATTCTACATTATTCTACTATACTCTAGCCCAGCCTAGCCTAACCTTACTCTACTCTACTCTAGCCTAGCTTAACCTTGCCCAACCTACCAAAGCCAAGTCTAGCCTTACATAACCTAAGTAGCTCTACTCTACTTTACTCTACTCTACTTTGTTCTACTTTTCTCTACTCTACTTTACCCTACTATACTCTTTCTTTAACCAAGCCTAACCTAGCCAAGCCAAACCTAGCTCTATTCTACACCACTCTAGGCTAGCCTAACCAAGCTTAGCCTTGCCTAACCTAGGTCAGCTCTTCTCTACTCTGCTCTAATCTACCCTATTTTACTCTACTCTACTCTTCTCTTCTCTACTCTACTCTTCTTTACTCTATTATGCTCTATCCTAGCCAAGCCTAACCTAGCTCCACTCTACTCTATTCTACTCTACTCTACTATATTATGCTATACTCTACTCTAGCCTTACCTAGCCTAGCCTACCCTTGCTTAGCCTTCCCTACCCTATCCTACTTTAGTTTAGCCAAGCCTACCTTAGACTAGCCTAACTCTACTCTACTTTACTCTAATCAACTTTGCTCTACTCTACTCTACTCCACTCTACTCTAACCTAGCCTAGCCTACCCTGGCCTATCTTAGCCTAACCTCACTTTACTCAACTCAACTCTAGCCTAACCTAGCCGAGCCTAACCTAGCTCTTCCCTACTCTACTATAGCTTAGCCTATCCTAGCTTAGCCTTGCCTAAACTAGCTTTACTTTGCTCTACTCTACTCTAATCTATGCTGCTTTACTCTATGTTGCTTTACTTTACTTTACCTGACTCTACATTTCTTTGCTCTACTCTTCTATGCTGCTCTACTTTACTCTGCTTTGCTTTACTTTGCTCTGTTATGCTCTCCTCGACTCCACTCTACTCTGCTCTGTCCTGCTCTACTCTACTCTACTCTACTCTACTCTACTTAGCTTTACTCTACTCTAATCTACTCTACTCTACTTTACTCTACACTACTCTATTAAACTCTACTTTACTCTAACCTTGTCTAGCCTAGCCTAGCCAAGCCTAGCCTAACTTAGCTCTGCTATACTCTACTCTATTATTCTCTACTCCACTCAAGTCTAGCATTGCCTAGCCTAGCCTAGCTTAACAAAGCCTAATCTGATCTAGCTCTACTCTACTTTACTCTACTCTACTCTACTCTAATCTATTATATTCTATTTTACTCTACTCTAACATAGCCAAACCTAGCCTATCCTAACCTAGCTGTACTCTACACTTCTCTACTCTACTATACTCTACTTAAATCTACTATAATCTACTCTAGCCTAGCTTGATCTAGCTCTACTCTACTCTGCTCTCTTCTCCTCCTCTCTACTCTATTTTGCTCTACTTTACTTTGTTATACTCTACTCTACACTACTCTAGTCTTCTCTATTACACTCTAACCTAGGCTAGCCTAACCTAGCTGTATGCTACTCTATTGTACTCTACCCTACTCTACTGGAACCTAACATAGCCTAACTTAGCTTAACTCTACTCTATTCTTCTCTACTCGAGCCTAGCCTAGCTTAACCTAGCTCTACTTTGCCCAAATCTACTCCATGCTGCTTTACTCCACTTTGCTCCACTTCACTCTACTCCACTTTGTTATCCTTTGCTCTACTCTACTCTGCTCTTCTCTACTCTATTCTATTTTAACCTAGCCCAGCCTAGCTTAGCCTAACCTAACCTAGCTTTACTCTACTCTACTCTAGCCTAGCCTACCCAAGCTTCACCTAACTTAGCCTAACCTAGCTCTACTCTGCTCTTCCCTACTCTACTATACTATACTCAATTCTACTCTACTCGACTCTACTGTACTCTACTCCATTCTACTCTACTCTTCTCAAACCTAACCCAGCCTACCCTAGCCTAGCTTAACCTAACCTAGCTCTACTCTGCTCTACTCTACTCTACCCTTCTCTTCTATTATATGCTCTACTCTTCCATACTCTACTCTGCTCTACTCTATTCTACTTTATTGTACTCTACTCTTCTCTACTCTACTCTATTTAAATCTAGCCTGTCTTAGCCTACCCTAACCAAACATACTATACTCTACTCTATCATACTCTATTGTACTCTACTCTTCTCTATTCTACTATACTATAGCCTAGCCTAAACTCGCCAAATCTAGCCTAGCCTAGCCTAACCTAGCTTTACTCTACTCAACTCTACTATACTCTACTCTGCTCTGCCCTACTTAAACCTAGCCTAGCTTAACCTAACTCTGCTATACTCTACTATACTCTACTTTAGCTTAGCCTAGCCTCACCTAACCTAGCTCTACATTGCCCTGTTCTGCTTTGCTTTGCTCTACTCCACTTTGCTTTACTCTTCCTTTCTCTACTCTGCTCTGATCTGCTTTGCTCTACTCTACTCTACTTTAGCCTTACCTAGCCTCGATTAACCTAATCTATCTCTACCCTACTCTACTCTACTTTATTCAGCTCTACTCTACTATATGCTAGCCTAGCCTAACCTAGCCTAGCTTAGCCTAGCCTAGCATAGCATAACCTTCTCTACTCTACTCTCTCTACCCTACTAAAGTGTACTACACTCTACTCTACTCTACTCTACTCTACTCTAACCTAGCCTTGCCTAGCTTAGCTTAGCCATACCTGGCTATACTGTGCTCTGCTCTACTATGCTATGATCTACTCTGCTCTTCTTGGCTCTTCTCTACTCCACTCTACTCTGCTCTACTCTACTCAAGCCTAGCCTAGCCTCACCTAGCCTAATCGAGCTATACTCGACCTTACTCTACTCGATTCTACTCTACTCTACCCTGCTTTACTCTACTCTACTATACTCTACTCTATACAAGCCTACCTAGCCTAGGTTACAATAGCTTAGACTAGCCTAGCCTAGCCTAATATAACCTAGCTCTATTCTACTCTACTCTACTTTACACTTACCAAGCCTAGCCAAGACCTAACCTGACCTAGCTCTACTCTTGCCTAGCCTTGGGTAACCTAGCCTAACTTAGCACTTCTCTGCTCTGCTTCGCTCTAATCTATGCTACTCTACAATGCTCTGCTCTACTCTACTTTACTCTACTCTACTCTATAATACTCTACTTTAGCCTTGCCTAGCCTCGCCAAACCCTACCCTAGCCTAACCTAGCTTAACATAAATCTACTCTACTCTACTCTACTCTATTTTACTCCACTATACTCTACTCTACTCTACTTTAACCTAGCCTAACATAACCTAACCTAACTCATCTCTACTCTAATCAACTCTACTCTACTCTTCTCTACTTTACTCAACACAAGCTTAGCTTAGCTTAACCTAACCTAGCTCTACTCGACTATACTCTGCTCTGCTCTACTCTTCTCTTCTCTGCTCTACTTTGCTTTTCTTTACTCTGCTCTGCTCTACTCTACTCTACTCTTCTCTACTCCATTATCCTCTCCTCTTCTCTACTCTACTCTACTCTATTTTAATCTACTCTACTCTACACTACTCTACTCTACTCTAACGTAGCCTAGCCTAACCTAGCTCTTCTCTACTCTATTCTACTATATTTTACTCTACTCTAATATACTCTATTCAACTCTACTATAGTGTTTTCTAGGCTTGCCTAGCCTAGCCTTTCCTAACCTAACTTAGCTCTACTCTATTCTACTATGCTTTTCTCTACTCTAGTTACCTTTGCTCTACTCTGCTCTTCTCTACTCTTCTCTTCTCTACTCTACTCTACTCTACTCTCGCTTAGCTTAGCCAAATCAAGCCTACCTTAACCTAGCATAGCCTAACCTAACTCTAATCTACTCCACTTTACTATACTCTATTATACTCTACTCTACTCTACTCTACTCTACTCCACTCTACACTACTTTACTCTACTCTACACTACTCTACTCTGCTCTACTCTAGTCTAATCTTTCCATGCCTAGCTAAGCCTCGCCTAACCAAACTCTACTCTACTCTACATGACTCTGCTTTACTCTACTCTCCTCAACTCTACTCTACTCTACTTTGCTATAGCCTAGCCTAACCAAACCTAGTTCTACTCTACACTTTTCTAGCTTAGCCTAACCTAGCCTAGCCTAGCCTACTCGAGGCTTAGCCTAACCTACCTTAACACTACTCTTCTCTACTTAACTATACTATAATATACTCTACTCTGCTCTACCCTACTCTACTCTTCTTACTCTACTCTACTCTACTCTACTCTACTCTACTCTACTCTAACGAAGCCTAGCTGAGCCTACCTAGCCTAGCTTAGCCTAACATAGCTCTACTCTACTTTACTCCACTCTACTCAACTCTTTTTTGCTCTATTCTATCTTTCTCAGCTCTACTCTTATATACGCATCTATACTCTACACCACTCTGCCTTCCTCTACTCTACTCTGCTCTACTCTACTCTACTCTGCACTAGCCTGGCCTCAACTAACCTAGCCTGATAGAGCTAAACTCTACTCCACTCTACTCCACACTACTCTACTATACACGACTCTATTCTAGCCTAGCCTATCTTAGCCTAGCATAGCCCAGCCTAGCCAAGCTTAACTTAGCTTTACTCTACTCTACTCAACTCTACACTACTATGTTCAACACTACTCTACTTTAATCTACTCTAGCCTATCCTAGCCAAGGCTAGCTAAGCCTTGCCTAGCCAAACATAGCTTTGTTATGCTATGCTTTCTCTGCTTTATTATGCTCTGCTCTCCACTGTTCCACTCTACTCTTGTTTGCTCCACTCTACTATGCTCTACTTTGCTCTTCTCTATTCTACTCTACTATACTTTACTCTATATTACTCAAGCCTAGCTTAGCCAAACTTAGCTTAAGTCTACTCTACTCTAGCCTAGCCTAGCCTTGCTTATCCTTGCCTTGCTTAGCTTAACCTAGCCTAGCTTAGCCTGGCTTAACCTAGCTATACTCTACTCTACTCTACTCATCTCTAACCTAGCATAACCTAACCTAGCTCTTCTATTGTCTACTCTAGCCTAGCCTTGCCTAATGTAGCTCTACAATGCTCAACTTAATTCTACTCTACTCTTCTCTACTCTACTCTATTGTACTCCAACTTAGCCTAACTAAAGCTAGCCTAGCTTAGCCTAGCATGGCCTAGGCTAACCTAGCCCTACTCTTCTTTCCTTTACTATACTTTGCTGTGCTCTGCTAAATTCTACTCTACTATATTATACTCTAACTTAGCTTCACCTAACCAAGTTCTATTCTTCTCTACTTTACTCTACTCTACTCTTCTCTAACATAGCCTAGCCTAGCATAACCTAAACTAACCTAGCTTTACTCTGGTTTACTCTACTTTACTATGCTCTACTTTACTTTGCTCTACTCTGCTCTACTCTACTAAACTCTACTCTACTCTAACCTCGCCTAACCTAGCCAAACCTAACCTAGCTAAACTCTACTCTTCTCTACTCTACTTTACTCTACTCTACTCTACACTACTCTAACCTAGCCCATCCTACCTTAGCCTAACCTAACTCTACTTTATTCTACTATACTCTATTATACTCTACTCTACTCTACTCTACTCTATTCCACTCTACTCTACTCTACTCATCTCTACTCTACTCTAACCTAACCTAGCCTAGCCAAGCCTAGCATAGCCTAACCTAGCTCTATCCTTCTCTACTCTACTGTACTCTACTCTACTCTTTTCTACTCTACTCTACTTTGCTCGACTCTACTCTTCTTTGCCCTGCTCTACTCTTCTCTTCTCTTCTTTGCACTACTTTGTACGACTCAAATCCACTCTACTTTGCTCTACTCTAAACTACTCTACTCTTGCATAGCCTAGCCTTGCCTCGCCTTACCAAGCTCCACTCTACTCTACTCTACTATACTTTACTCTACTCTACTATACTATAATCTACTCTACCCTATGCTACTTTAGTCTACTTTATCTACCCTACTATACTTTAATTGAGGAAAGTGTAGCCTAACCAAGCCAAAGCTAACTCTTCTCTACTCTACTCTACACTACTATACTCTAGTCTAGCATACCCTTACCTAGTTTTAGCCAATCTTAGCCCAACCTAACCACGCTCTACTATACTCTACTTTACTCTACTCTACTCTTATCTACTCTACTCGACTCTAATCTACTCTAACAATGCCTAGTACAACCTAACAAACCTCTACTTTACTCTACTCTACTAAACTCTAGCCTAGCCTAGCATAGCCTTGCTTAGCCTAACCTAGCTCTGCTATACTGTACACTACTCTGTTATGCTATGCTCTACCCTATTCTTCTCTTCTCTACTCTACTCTACTCTGCTCTACTCTTCTTTACTTTATACTCTAGCCTAACCTAATCTATTTCTACTCTACTCTATGCCACTCTGCTATAGCCTAGCCTAGCTTAGCCAACCATAGCCTAACCAAGCCTAACTTAGCTCTACTTTACTCTACTTTAATTTGCTCTACTTTACTCTAGTCGACTCTACTCCACTCAATTCTACTCTTCTCTATCATGGCCTAACCTAGCCTAGCCTAACCTAGCTCTTCTCTACTCTACTATAGCTGAGGCTAGCATAGCCTAGCCTTGCCTAACCTGGCTCTACTCTACTCAACTTTACTTTGCTCTTCTCTACTCTACTCTAGTCTACTCTGCTCTACTCTAATCTATTCTACTCTATTCGAGCCTAGCCAAGCCTAACCTAGCTCTACTCTACTCTTATGTACTCTACTCTAGCCTACTCTAGTCTGCTCTAGCCTAGCCAAACCTAACCTTGCTTAGCCTAGCCTAGCCTAACCTAGCTCTACTTTACTTTACTCTACTATACTCTACTACACTTGAGACTACTATGCTCTACTAACTCTACTCTACTCCATCCTAGCCTACCCCAGCCTAGCTTAACCTAGCTCTATTCTTCTCTACTCTACTATACTCTACTCCACTCTTAGCATAGCCTAGCCTACTATAACCTAGACTAACCTTGCTTAGCTCTGCTCTACTTGTCTTTACTCTACTCTACTTTGCTTTACATTGCTCTAATCTGATCCAACTACCTAACCATGCCTACCTTAGCTTAGCCTAACCTTACTGTACTCTACTCTATTATAGTCTACTCTACTCTACTAGGGTCTACTCTACTATAATCTACTCTACTCTACTATACTCTATTCTACTCTAAACTAGCCTAGCCTAGGCTAACCTAGCTCTATACTACTCTACTATATACTTGCTTAGCCTAGCCTACCCTAGCCTTGTCTAAGCTAGCCTAACCTAGCTCTTCTCTACTCTACTTTGCTATGTTGTTCTCTATTTTGCTCTACTTTGCTCTGCTCTACTCTTCTCTGCTCTGCTTTGCTCTGCTCTACTCCACTCTACTCTATTCTAGCTTAACATAGCTTACCATAAGCCTAACCTAGCCTTGCCAAGCCTAGCCTTGCCTAACCTAACTTTGCTCTACTCCACTCAACAATACTCTATTCTATTCTACTCTACTCTAGTCTATGATATTCTTCTCTACTCTACTTTACCCAACTCTACTCTACTCTAAGAAAGCCTAGCCTAGCCTTGCCCAATTTTATTCTAATCTTCACTACTCTGGCCTATCTTAACCTAGCTCTACTCTACTCTATTCTACTTTACTCTTCCTTATTTTGCTTTACTCTACTCTTCATTACTCTAAGGTACTAGAACCTAGTCTAGCCTAACCTAGCTCTACTCTACTCTAGCTTAGCCTACCCTAAACTAGCCTAACTTAGCAAGCCTAGCTTTATTGTACTTTAATCTACTATACTCTACCCTACTCTAGTCTAATCTACTCTACTATACTCTTCTCTACTCAAGCTTAGCCTAGCCTAACCTAACTTAGCTCTACTCTACTCTACTCTACTCAACTAAAGCCTAGCCTAGCCTAGCATATCTTAACTTAGCTCTACTCTACTCTACTCTACTCTATTCTACTTTACTCAACTCTGCTCGACTCTATCCTACTCTAAAATAGCCTAGCCTAGCCAAACCAAGCTCTACTCTACTCTGGTCTACTCTACTCTACTCTAGGTTAGCCTTGTCTGGCCTAGCTTAGCCAAGCTTAGCCTAGCCAAGACTAGGCTACCCTAGCTCTACTCTACTTTGCTATGCTATGCTCTACTTTGCACATCTATGCTTTGCACTACTCTACTCTACCCTATTGTACTCTTATTTTTATGTACTCTAGCATAACCTAAGCTAGCTCTACTCTAGCCTTCTACTCTACTCTACTCTAGCCTCGCCTTGTCTAGCCAACCCTAACCTATCATAGCCTAGCCTAACCTAGTTCTACTCTACTCAACTCTACAATACTCTACTCTACCCTACTCTATTATACTCTTCTTTAACTTAGCTTAACCCAGCCTAGCCTAACCTAGCTCTACTTTGTTCTACTCTAAGCCATGCCTAGCCTAGCCTTATCTTCCCTAACCCAGCTCTGCTCTACTCTACTTTGCTATGCCCTACTATGCTCTACTATGCTCTACACTGCTCTACTCTACTCAACACAATTTTGGTCGAGCTAAGCCTAACCTACCTCTACTCTACTCTACTTTACTCTACTCTACTCTTCTCTACTCTTACTCTACTCTACTCAACTGTAGCCTAGCCTAGCTTAATCTAGCTTTGCATAGCCTAGCCTAGCATAGCCTAGCCTTACGTAACTCTACAATACAATACTCTACTCTATTCTAACCTTGCCTAGCTAACCCTAGCTCTCTCTACTCTAACCTACCTAACTTAGCTTATGCTAGCCTAGTGCAACCTAATCTAGCTCTACTCTACTCTACTCTAATATTCTCTACTCTACTCTATTCTATCGTACTCTACTCTAATCTACTATACTATACTCTACTCTACTCTACCCTAACCAAACTTAGCTTAGTCTAGCCTAACCTCTCTTAGCCTAACCAAGCTCTACTATGCTCTGCTCTACTCTACTCTATTCTACTCTACTCTGCTCTACTCTATTCTACTCTTCTCTGCTCTACTCTTCTTTTCTCTTCTCTACTCTACTCTGCTCTGCTATGCTTTGCTTTATTCTACTCTACTCTACTCTAGCCTAGCCTAGCCTAATCGAGCTCGACTCTACTCTACTATACTCTACTCCTCTCTACTCTTCTCAAGCCTAACCAAGCCTAGCTATGCCTAACTTGGCTCTATTCTACTCAATTGTACCCTACTCTACTCTACTAGACTATATTCTACTCTACTTTACTTTATTAACTCTACTCAATTCTTACATACCTTAGCCTTTCCTAACCTAACTCTACTCTACTCTACACTACTCTACTTTAGCCTCGCCTAGCCTAGACTAACCTAGCTCTGCTCTATTCTGCTCTACTCTGTTCTATTCCTATACTATGCTCTACTCTACTCTACTCTACTCTACTCTTCTCTACTCTGCTCTACTCTACTCTATTGTACTCTTGCCTAGCCTAGCCTAACCTGGCTCTACTCCACTCTAGTCTACTCTACTTTATCCTTATCTAGTTTAGCCTAGCCTAGCCTAGCTTAGTTTAGCCTAACTTAGCTTTACTCTACTCTAATCTTCTTCACACTATTCTATGATTCTTTACAACTTGATGCTAGTCTACTCTTCTCTAATCAAGCCTAGTCTAGCCAAGCCAAACTAGCTCTAATCTACACTGCTCTAGCCTAGCCTAACCTAGCCTAGCATAGCCTAACCTACCTCAACTCTGCTTTGCTCTACTATGCTGTACTCTATTTGGCTCTACTTTGCAAAGCTCTGCTCTTTTCTACACTTCTCTACTATACTCTACTTTATTCTACTACACTTTATCCTAGCCTATCCTAACCTAGCTCTACTCTACTCAATTTATTCTAGCATAGCCTAGACAAACCTTGCTCTACTTTACTCTACTCCACTCTACTCTACTCTACTCTAGCCTAACCTAACCAACCCTAGCAAAGTGTAACCTAACCTAACTCTACTCTACTATACTCTAGCCTAGTTTAGCCTAGATTAACCTAGCATAGCCTAACCTACCTCTGCTCTGCTCTACTTTACTTTACTCAACTCAACACTGCTCTACTCTACTCTACTCTACATTGCTCTGGTCTAATCTTCTACTCTGCTCTCCTCTACTCTGCTTTGCTCTACTCTACTCTGGTCTCCTCTCTTTTCCTCTCCTCTACTCTACTATACTCTACTTAGCTCTACTCTAGTCTACTTTACTTTACTCTACACTTTTCTAGCCTAGCTTAACCTAGACTAGCCTAATCTCTCTCTACTCTACTCTACCCTACACTACTCTACTTTACTCTACTTTAGCTTATCCAAGCCTAGCTTAGCCTACAATAACCTATCCTAGCTTAACCTATCTGTGCCCTCCTATACTTTACTCTACTTTACTATACTTTACTTTACTCTAACCAAGCCTTGCCTGGCCTAGTCTAGCTTTGCCTAGCCCAGACTAGCTTAGCCTAAAATAGCTTTATTCTACTCTTCTCTAATCTAGTCTTCTCTACCCTGCTCCACTCTGCTTTGCTCTGCTCAGCTCTACTCTACTCTACTCTAATCTTTACTCTAGCCTAATCGTGCATAGCCTAGCCTACCTGAGCTCTACTCTACTCTACCACACAATTCTCTACTCTACTTTAGCCTAGACCAACCTCAGCCTACCACAGCTTTTCCTAGCTTAGCCTTGTCTAACCTAGCTCTACTCTACCCCAATCTACTTTGCTCCTCTCTACTCTACTTGGTGCTGCTCTATTATAATATATCCTTGCCTAGCCTAGCCTTACCTAACCTTACCTAGCCTAACCTGGCCTTGCCTAACTTAGCTCTACTATATTATGCTTTGCTCTACTCTACTCTACTCTCCTCTGATCAGCTCTTCTCTACTCTGCTCAACTCTACTTTACTCTATCGTAGCCTAGCTTAGGCAAATATAGCCTAGTATGACCAAGCTCTACTCTTCTCTACTCTACATTACTCTACTCAACTCTACTCTTGCCTAGCCTAGCCTACCCTAACATAGCTCAACCAAACCTACCTCTTCTCTATTCTACTCCATCCTAATCTACTCTACTCTACTCCACTATAACCTAGCCTAGCCTAGCCTAGCTTAGCCCAGCCAAACCTAGATTCGCTCTACTCTACTCAATTCTACTCTATTGTAGCCTACCCTAGCCTAGCTTACCCTTGCCTACCTTGGCCTACCTTAGCTTAACCTAACCAAGCTCTACTCTACTTTGCTTTACTCTACTATACTATAACTTTGCTTAACCTTATTTATCCTAACCTAGCTCTATCCTACTCTCCTCTACTCCACTCTATTCTCTCTACTCTAGCCTAGCCTAGCATAACTTAGCTATATTCTGGTCTACTCTACTCTACTCAGCTTTACCTTTTTTAGTTATGCTATGCTTTGCTCTGCTCTACTCTACTCTGCTCTACTCTACTCTATTCTACTCCACTCTACTATGCTATACTATAGTCTAGCCAAGCCTAACCTAGCTCTGCTCTACTCTATTTTCCTCTACTCTATCATACTATACTCTACTCTCCTCTACTCTAGCCTAGACTAGCTTAGCCTTGCCTAACCTCGCTCTGCTCTACTCTACTCTACTCTACTTATCTCTACTCTGCTCTACTCTACTCTATTTTTCTATGCTCTACTTTGCTCTCTTTTACTCTATTATGCACTTCTCTACTCTTCTTTTGTCTACTATGCTCTGCACTACTATGCTCGACTCTACTCTACTTTGCTCTTCTCTACTCAACTCTACTTGGTTATGCTCAACTCGACTCTACTCTGCTCTACTCTCCTCTCCTCTCCTCTCTATTTACACCTCTCTTCTATTCCACTCTACTCTATTCTACTCTACTCTACTCTTGTTTACTCTGTAATACTCTACTCTATTCTACTCTACTATACTCTACTCTACTACACTCTTGCTTAATCTAGCTCTACTCTACTCTACTCTAGCCTAACTTAGCCTACCTACCTTAGCATACCCTAGCTTAACCTAGCTCTACTCTCATTTACTCTACTCTACTTTAGCCTAGCCTAGCCTCGTATAGCCTATCCTAGCTTAACCTACCTCTACTATACTATAACCTACTCTGCTCTGCTCTGTATTACTGTGCTCTACTTTTTTGCTATGCTCTACTCTACTCTCCTCTCCTTAACTCTACCTTACTTTTCTTTACTCTACTCTACTCTGCTCCATCTACTCTACTCTACTCTAGCATAGCATATCCTAGATTAGCCTAACCAAGCACTACTATACTCTACCCTACTCTACTCTACTCTACTCTAATCTAGCATAGCCTAGCCTCTTTTAGCCTTGCCTAGCGTAGGCTAACCTAGCTCTAGTCTATTATGCTCTACTCTACTCACTCTACACTACTCTATATTACTATACATTATTATACTCTAACATAGCCAAGCCATGCTTAACCATGCACTACTCCGCTCTACTCTGCTCTACTTTACTCATGCCTAGCCTTTCTTAGCCTTGCCTAGCCTAGCCTAACCTAGCTCTACTTTACTCTACTCTACTTTGTTATGCTATGCTTTGCTCTATTCTTCTCTACTCTACTCTACTCTACTCTAATATGTTCTTCTCTACTATTTTCAACTCTATACTCTAGCCTAGCCTAACCTAGCTCTACTCTGCTCTACTCTACTCTACTCTGCTCTACTCTACTCTACTCTACTTCACTGTGCTCTGCTCAATTAAACTCAGCTCTATTCTACTCTCCTCTATCCTGCTCTACTATACTCTACTCTAGATAAGCCTAGCCTAGCAAAATGTATGTCTACTCTACTCTACTCTATTCTACTCTACTCAACTCTACTCTAGCCAAGCCTTTCCTAGCCTTGCTTAGCCTAGCCAAACTTTGCTCTACTCTACTATCCTCTACCCTACACAACTCTACGCTACTCTAATCTACTATACCATAATTTACTTTACTCTACTCCACTCTACTTTACTCTATTTTACTCTACTCTTCTCTACTCTACTCTAAACAAACCCAACCTAGCCTAGCCTGACTTAGCTTTACTTTACTCTACTCTACTCTAACCTAGCCAACTTAACCTAGCTTTGCTCTACTCTACTCTACTCTATTCTTCTCTTCTTTACTCTACTCTCTCCTACTTTTCTCTAGTCTACTTTACTTTACACTACTCTGCTCTACTCTACTCTATTCAGCTCTACTCTACTCTGCTACACGCATGTCTACTCTACTCTGCTCTTCTCCACTTTACTCTACTCTACTCAACTCTAGCCTAGCTTAACCTAGCTCTACACTGCTCTACTCTGCATTACTCTACTCTACTCTACTCTAGAATGCTTTTCTCTTCTTTGCTCTAGTCTATTCTACTCTGCTTTGCTCTGCTTTACTCCATTATACTCTGCTCTCCTCTCCTCTACTTTACTCTATTCTACTCTACCCTATTCTACTCTACTCTCCTCTACTCTACTCTAGCCAAGCCTAATCGAGCCTAGCCTACCTTAGCCTAGCCTAGCATAGCATAGCTTAGCCCAACCTAAACTAGCTCTACTTTGCCCTAATCGACTCTACTCTACTTGACTCTACTCTACTCTACTTTACTCTAACCTAGCCTAGCTTAGCCTTGCTCTACTCTATTCTACTCTACTCTACTCTACTCTACTACACTCTACTCTACTCTAGCCTACCTAACCTAGCTCTACTCTACTCTACTCTACTTTGCTCTACTCTTGTCTATTTTTCTCTACTCTAGTTCTCTCTTCTACAATATTCTACTCTACTCTACTCTGCTTTGCTTTGCTCTACTCTGCTTTTCTCTACACTACTCTAATT
Source organism: Vanilla planifolia (assembly GCA_023846275.1). Lineage (NCBI taxonomy): Eukaryota > Viridiplantae > Streptophyta > Magnoliopsida > Asparagales > Orchidaceae > Vanilla > Vanilla planifolia. Next base: position 386,022 of record JAIUJO010000295.1, read on the forward strand.
TACTTTACTCTGCTTATTCTACTCTCCTCTCCTCTCCTTTCCTCTCCTCTTCTCTCCTCTCCTCTCCTCTCTTATACTCTCCTCTCCTCCACTCTACTCTACTCCATAATATTCTTCTCTACTCTACTCTACTCTACTTAACTCAACTCTATTCTACTCTACTACACTACTTTAGCCTAAGTTAGCCTAGCCTAGCATAACCAATTAAGCTCTACTCTACTCTACTCTAATCTACTCTACTCTACTCTAATCTAGCCTAGCCTCACCTTGCCAAGCCTACCATAGCCTACCCTAACATAGCCTGGCCTAGCCTAACCATGCTCTACTATACTCTACTCTACTCTACACTACTCTACTCTACTCTACTCTACTATACTATACTCTATCCTATCATAAACTAGCTTAGCCTAGCCTAAACAAACTTAGCATTACTATACTCTACTTTATTATGCTTTACGTTGCATTGCTTTACTCTACTCTTCTTTGCTCTACTCTACTCTACTCTACTCTTCCACTTTGCTCTACTTAGCTCTACTCTCCTCTCCTCTCATCTCTTCTACTCTACTCTACTCTATTTTAATTTACTCTACTCTACTTTGCTCTAGTCCACTCTACTCTACTCTATTCTACTCTACTATACTCTACTTTACTCTAGCAAAGCCTAGCCTAGATTAGCCTATCCTAGCCTAACCAAGCTATACTCTACTCTACCTTACTCTACTCAACTTTACTCTAGCTCTACTCTATTATACTCTACCCTACTCTACTCTACTCTACCCTTCACTACTCCACTCTATTCTACTCAACTCTACTCTACTCTACTCTACTATACTCTACTCCACTCTAACCTTGCCTAACCAAGCTCAATCATACTATACTCTACTCTACTATGCTTTACTCTAGCCTAGCCTTGCCTTTCTTAGCCTAGCCAAAGCTATCTCTAATCTGCTCTACTCTACTCTACTATGCCCTGCTCTACTCTATTTTGCTCTACTCTTCTTTGCTCTACTATACTCTGCTCTGCTCTGCTCTATACTCTAGCCCAGCCTAATATAGCCTTGCCTAACTTAACTCTACTCTACTCTAGCTTAGATTCGCATAGCCTAGCCTACCCTAGCCTAGCCTCTCCTTTCTTTGCATAGCCTAACCTACCTTTAGTCAACTCTATTCTTCTCTACTCTAGTCCACTCTAGACTAGTTTAGCCCAGGGTAACCGAGACTAGCCTAGCACTACTCTACTTTACTTTACTCTACTCTACTCTACTCTACTCTAGCCTAGCCTAACTTAGCCTAACCTTCCTAAGCCTAGCCTACCATAACCTGACCTAACTCTACTCTACTTGGCTCTACTTCATTCTTCTCTACACTAATATACTCTAATCTACTCTACTCTACTGTAACTTATCTTAGCCACAACTAACCTAACCTAACTTTACTCTTCTTTACTCTACTATACTTTATTCTACTCTACTCTAGCGTAGCCTAGTCTAGCCTAGCTTAACCTTGCTATGTTATGTTCTACTCTGCTCTGCTTTGCCCATCTCTACTTTGCTTTGCTCTACTATACTATGCTCTACTCTGCTATACTCTAATCTGCTCTACTATAGTCTAACCTAGTCTAGCCTATCCTAACTCAATTCTCCTCTACTCTACTCCACTCTAATCTACTATACTATATTCTACTCCTGTCTCGCTTATCCTAGCATAGCCCAATCGAGCTTTTCTTTACTCTACTCTACTCTCCTATACTCTACTCTACTTTGATCTACTTTTCTCTACTTTGCTCTACTCCCCTCTTCTCTATTATGCTCTTCTCTACTCTGGTCTACTCTTCTTTGCTCTACTCTACTCTACTCTACTCAAGCCTTTCCTAGCTTAACCTTTCCTAGCCTAATCGAGCTCTACTCTACTCTACTCTATTATACTCTACTCTAGCTTAGCCTTTCCTATCTTAGCCTAGCCTAGCTTAACTAGCTCTACACAAATCTATTATACTCAACTCTACCCTAGCCTAACCTAGCTCTACTCTACTCTATTTTGTTCTAGCCTAGCCTAGTCTTACTCAACTCTACTCTACTCTACTCTTCTATACTCTACTCTACTCTAACCTAGTCTAGCCTAACCTAGCTTAGTATAGCTTAGCTTAACCTAGCTCTACTATGCTTTGCACTACTCTACTCACCTCTAGTCTACTTTGCTTTGCTTTTCTCTACTCTACTCTTGTAACAACCTTAGCTTTCCTTTATTTTATTTTTCTGAGGAAGTGCTCTTTGAAAAGAGTCCAATGGTGTTTTGTTATAATATTCAGAGCTTTAAGGTTTAAATTATGAATTTTTAAAGATCTGGGATAAATTTGTAATGTTGAGGGTAGTTTTGTAATTTTGTAAATGTCGACATAGTTCAAAATGTTTTGGTGGAAGACATATTTCTAATTTTAAAAGATGTTGGCTGTGTTAGGTATATGTGCATTTTTAAGAATTTTGGCATAGGTCTATCTCTCCTGTAGATGATATATTTGTAGATAACCAATTCAGAGGGGTTGTTTATGCACAAAAAAAGTCGATTCTTTAGCCTTCTGGCAGATGGTTCGCCAGGGTTTGAAAAATTTTGGCTGTAGTTATAAAAGCCAAAACCAGTGTGTGTTTGAATAGCACTTTTGGAAAAAAATAACTGCGTGAATAGTTTGGCAGAGCACGTGGAGTGTGAGGATTTTCGTAAGTGATGCCTGGCAAGAATTCCGTAAGGTCTCCTGGGAGTGTGAGGGAGTTTCAGTAGTTGCTGTTGTGTATAGTTCTGGCATGCAACAGTGACAGTCAGCGAGATTCCATAAGATAAGGTAAGAAAACGCCATTTTTGCTTTGTCAGGGTTGTGTAAGGTTTATCGATGAGCAGGGCAGACCAAGAGGGTGGAAGTTGAGCCAGATTTGATCGGTTCAGTGCATGAACTGGTTTGTCCAGTGCCCACAAACTATTTCGGTTTTGTTGGACGTGAAGGGAGAACCTGTTCAAGTCTTGGACTAGTTGCATTGCTGAACCGGGCGTGTTGGACCGGGCCGCATTGCTGGGTAGGGCATGTAAGGCACGGCCGGCCCAGCATTGATGAAAACCGAATTAAGTGAAAATAGAAATAAATTTTTGGGATTTGTTTGGGGATAACTTTTTAGAAAGCACTTTTGGTTAATAAGAACATTTTAGTTTTTTGACTATGGCTTTGTAGAACATCAAGAAACAAATCAGTAGTGGGCAAGACGATTGGTACACCAAATCCAGGTAGTTAAATTCCTAACCCTGTGATGTAGCATAATATTATTTGTTTTTACATAATTTCTTACTATAACATGGTGTTAATTTCATAAAAACTAGAAAGGAAGAAAAATTATGGTAAAGAAAGAAACAATGTGACATAATATGCAAAAATAAAAAAGGTAGAAGCAATATGGAATGAAAGGTCTTTCGATATGGTATAATTATCTGGATTTATGGTTACAAAATTGTAATAAAAAATGAGACTCCCAAAGAACATTATCCTCATCACAAGGCCCAGCGTGTGGGATCGCAAGGTATCAATCTTCTGATCAAATATCTTTTTAGGGTTATGTACTATGACTCCATGATGATTTACACCAGGCCCAGCATATTGGATCGCAGGGTATGGTGTCGTATCTGCCTGGTGGCACTAGGCCTAGCATGTTGGATCGTCGCAGGGTATCGATATTCAGATCAGATATCTGCCTAGTGTTATTTGCTTGATTGGACCCAGTAATAACACACTTATATTAAAAAATAATAAGGAACTGGCATTTCTTTTGTGGTTTTCATCTGGCATTATATATGACATATGGTATGGTTTTATCTTTATGCTTATGATTCATCTTCACTGTTCATGGTATGTATTATAGTTATACTTGGTTAACTATGTGGATTTATCTACTGAGATCTATTAAATCTCATTTAGTGCTTGCATCATAAGTCATGCAACCACTACATTGAGAACTGGGAATGATGCTGCTACAAGAGAGCCCTTTTAACAAGATGTGTGCGAAAGGAGAGGGCTTTGTGTTGATTAAACTTTAAAGAAAAAATGTTTTTATTTATATATTTTTTATTTTGGAGTTGAGGTTTGTCTTTCCGTCAGGCCCCAACCATGGGTTTGGTTTATTGTTCTCACTCTGATGATAATTTTTTTGTCTAGTGGTACTAGTTTAGGTGGGCGCTTGACAAGTTGGTATTAGAGCTTTGGTTTAGGAATTGGTGGGAAGTGGGTGTGATAACACCAGCACACAATTGCATCTTTAGTATTACTTCTCGCTTAGACATTAGTTGTCAAATAACTTATGTGGTTATGTAGGATTTCAATATACTTCAAATAATGGAAAGATCTGAATTTAAAAGTATAGATACGGGTAAAGAAAAAGAGCAACAAGGAGATACGCAATAGGAATTAGCAGAAACCTTAGTCTCTTTGTTGCGATCAATTGGAAACACTGGTAGCTATAGGGGCAAGGCATCCATCAACTTGGTGGTTGACCATTTTTAGTGGAGGCATCCTCCTTATTTTGCTGGGAAAGAGGATTCTATGATTACAGAAAATTGGTTGGAGCAAACGAATATTATCTTTGAAGGGATGTCTTGTCTAGATGACAGAAAGGTGGCCTTAGTAGTTTTAGTATTAAAAGATGCTACAAGACTGTGATGGAATTCTCAACATCTGCTTGCAATTCAAGCCAACTAATGAAAGTCATCTCCTAGAAAGAATTCATAGAAGAAGTTGAGCAATGGTATATGCCCATTTCAATTAAAGCCAAAATAAAGGAGGAGTTGAATAATCTCAGGTAATGTAATCTATCCATTACCACGTATGAAATCAAATTCTCCCACTTAGCTAAATATGTTCCTCATTTAGTAATGCTCAAAGAACAATGGTGTTACATGTTTTGACGAGGTATGCAGGATGAAATTAGGGGAGCTTTAATAGTAGTCTAAACAACAAACTATGCAGAATTATTGGAGTATGCTTGCACGATTGAGCTAGAACTCAGTTTGCTGGCAGCAAGCAAAGAAGAAGAGAAGAAAAGATTTGATCTTCTAAAATCTAAATCTAGATTCATAGGAAAAAGAGCTTGTCCTAGTTTTTCAAAAGAAGAAATTTCCACTCATTCAAGATCTAATAAGTTTAGACCATATGGATCGAGCACTAGCAGAGTTAGTTCAAGTTTAGTTGGAATGAGTAGATGTGGGAAATGTGAAAGAATGCATAGAGGAGAATGTTGATCAGAATTTATCTGACCAATCAGATGCTACTTATGCAAAGAACTAGGGCATATTGCTTGAGATTGCCCAAATTATAAGAATTGTAAACTATGAGTGCTTCAACAAGTGGAGTTAGAGATGATGCAAGTTGAGGCAGAGGCCACGGATGTACGATGACTTCAGGAGCTGTGGTTAGAAATGGAGCGACAAGAAGTGGAGGTCGGGTGCGTATTTATTCGATCACTAGGCAAGATGCTCCACACTCCACTAGCGTCATTATAAGTATACTCGTGTTACACAAATTTTCTTTTTCTATACTCTTTGATTATGGAGACTCACACTTTTTTATATCCACTAATGCACTCTACTGACGTCATTATATAGGTATGCTAGTGTTACACAACTTATCTGTTTCTATACTATTTGACTATGGAGCCTCACATTCTTTTATATCCACTATTGTATCGAGGCGAATAAATGCCTTATTACACTCCATGAAAGATCTATTAGTAGTAAAAATGCCCAATGGAAATAGTATTAGTGTAGAAAAATTTACTGAAGATGAGATAGACATCTGAGGAAAGAAATTCTTAGTATTGCTACACATCCTACCTCTGATAGAATTTGACGTAATTATTGGCATGGATTGGTTGTTTAAGCATAAAGTAAAAAAATAGACTACTGTGTAAAGAGGATTGAAATTCCAATCCTTAAAGAAGATAAATTAATCTATTTTGGCAAAGGGAAAAAATTTTCTATCATAACATGCTCAAAGCTTAGAAGCTACTAAAGGAAGGATGTGATGGATGTCTGGTATCCATTGTGGACTTGGATAGACAATTTTCTCAACCCTCAGAAGTACCGATAGTTAAAGAATATTTCTCTATTACACTATTTTACTCTACTCTACTCTACTTTCTTTTACTTTTCTCTACTCTGCTATGCTCTTCTCTACTTTATTATGCCCTTCTCTACTCTACTATACTCTGCTTTGCTTTTCTCTACTCTACTCTGCTCTACTCTTCTCTACTCCTCTCTACTTTGCTCAACTCTGCTCTGCTCTACTCTACTATGATATGCTCTACTTATCTTTGCTCTGCTCTGCTCTCCTCTCCTCACCTCACCTATCCTCTCCTCGCCTCTCCCATCCCCTCTTCTCCTCTTTGTCTTCTTTACCTTACTCTACTTTACTCTACTCTAATCTACACTACTCTACTCTACCCTCCTCTATTCTACTCTACACAACTCTACTCTGCTATAGCCTAACAAACCCTAGCCTTATCGAATCTAGCTCAACTCTACTCGACTCTACTATGATGTACTCTAGTCCAGCACTAGCCTAGCCTCGCCAATGCACATTCTACTCAACTCTTCTCTACGTTAGCCAAACCTTCACTATCCTAATCTAGCTCTACCCTGCTCTGTTAGGCTATACTCTTCTCTACTCTTCTCTAATTTGCCCTACTCTACTCTGCTCTACTCTACTCTACTCTATACTCTAGCTTAGCCTAGCTTAGTTAAGCCTAATCTAGCTCTACTATACTCTACTCTACACTAATCTACTATATTATACTCCACTCTACTCTACACAACTCTTGCCTAGCCTAGCCTTAGCCTAGCACTGCCTAGCCTAGCCTAACCCTTCTCTACTCTTCTCTACTTTGCTCTACTCTATGCTACTCTGCTCTATTATACTCTACTATGCTTTTCTCTACTCTATTATGCTTTACTCTACTTTACTCTACTCTAGTAAGCAAAACTCTACTCAACTCTGCTCTACTCTGCTATGCTCTACTCTCTTCTACTCTACTCCACTCCACTCTGCTCTACTTTACTCCACTCTACTCCACTCTAACCTAAACTAACCTAGCCTAGCCAAACTTAGCTCTAGTCTACTCTACTTTAGCTTAGCTTAGCTTAACCTAGCTCTGCTCTACTTTGCTATACTTTTTTCAACATTGCTCTGCTTTGTACTAGTCTGCTCTGCTCTGCTTTACTCTAGCCTAGCATAGCCTAGCCTAGCCTAACCTAACCTAACATAGCTCTACTTTACTCTAGACGAGCTTAGCCTGGCCTAACCTCTCCTAGCCATACTTTGCTCTATGCTATTATACTCTACTCAACTATACTCTACACTACTCTATGCTACTCTTCTCTAGTCTACTCTTCTATACTCTTACCAAGGCTGGCCTAGCCAAGCCTAGTATAGCTTAACCTAACCTAGCTCGACTATGCTTTGCTCTGCCCTGCTCTAATCTGTTCTGGTCCACTCTGCTCTACTCTGTTCTGCTCCACTCTGCTCTTCTCTACTCTACTTAACTCTACTATGCTCTTCTCTACTCTGCTCTACTCTGCTTTGCTCTACTATATTCTATTCTATTCTACTCTAGCCTAACCTTGCTTAGACTAACCTAGCATAATCAAGCTCTACACTACTCTACTCTTTTCTATGCTACTCTACTCTCCTCTACTCTACTGTAGCTCGCTTAACCTAGCCTACCTTAGCCTAGCCTAGCCTAACCTAACTCTACTATGCTTTTCTCTATTCTACTCTACTAAATTATACTCCACTCTACTATACTCTATGCTACTCTACTCTAACCTAGCCTAGCCTATCTTTGCTCTACTCTTCTCTACTCAAACTCTAGCCTTCCTTAGCTTAGCCTAGCCTAACCTAGCTCTGCTATGCTCTACTCTACTTTATTATGCTCTATTCTATACTACTCTACTTTGCTCTACTCTGCTCTGCTCTACTCTACTCTGCTCTACTATATTATATGCTAACCAAGCCTAGTTGGACCTAGCTCTACTCTACTCTACTCAACTCAACTTAACTCTACTCTAGCTTAGCCTAGCCTAGCCTAACCTAGCCTAACCAAACCTAACCTAGCTTTACTCTACTCTTCTCTCCTCTACTCCAATCTATTTTACTCTAATCTATACTTCTCTACTCTACTCAAACCTAGCCTAACCAAACTTACCTCTACTCTACTCTATCTTAGCTTAGCCTAGCCTAACCTAGCCGAGCCTAAACAAGCTCAACTCTACTCTACTTCGCTCTACTCTACTCTACTCTACACTGCTCTTCTCTACTCTATTCTATTCATCTCTAGTTTGCCATGCTCTACTCTGTGTTACTCTAATCTGCTCTACTCTACTCAACTCTAGCCTAGTTTAGCCTTATCTAGCCTAGCCTAGCCTAACCAAGCTCTACTCTACTCTACTCTATTCTACTCTAACTTCGCCTAGCCTAATCAAGCTCTGGTCTGGCCTACTCTGCTCTACTATGCTATGTTCTACTTTGCTCTGCTTTGCTATACTCTACTCTGCTATACTCTGCTCTACTTTACTCTACATTATTCTTCTCTACTCTACTCTACCCTTGCCTAGCCTACCCTGGCCTAGTCTAACCTAACCTACGTCTACTCTACTATACTGTACTTGACTCTAGCCTTGGTTAACCAAGTCTAGCCTTTCCTAACCCAACCTAGCCTTGCCTAACCTAGCTCTGCATTACACTGCTCTTCTTTGCTCTTTTTTTCTCTGCTCTGCTTGGCTCTACACTACTTTACTCTGCTCTGCTCTGCACTCCTCTCCTCTACTCTCCCCTCCTATACTCTCCTCTCCTCTCCTCTCTTCTATGTGATTCTACCCTATTCTACTCTACTATACTCTACTCTAGTCCTCTAATCTTCTCTACTCTACTCTGCTCTATTATTTTCTACTCTCCTCTATTATACTCTAGCCTTGAGTAGCCTAGCCTAATCTAGCTCCATTCTACTCTACTTTACTCTACCCTATACTACTCTCCTCTAGGTTAGCCTTGCTTAGCCTACCCTATCCCAGCCTGGCCTAACTAAGCACTGCTCTACTCTACTCCACTCTACTCTTCTCTAACCTAGCCTACCTTAGATCTGCTCTGCTTTGCTTTACATTGACCTACTCTATTCTTCTACTCTACTCTACTCTGCTTTGCTCTGCTCTCCTCTGTTCTACTCTCTTCTACACTCCTTTACTTTACTCTGCTTTGCTCTAACTCTACTATACTATACTCTACATTCTCTACTCTATTCTATTCTACTCTACTCTACTCTAACCTAGCCTAGCCTAGCCTAGCCTTGCTTAACCTAGTCCAAACTAGCTTTACTCTACTCTACTCTACTCTAGTCTATCCTAACTTACCCAAGCCAAGCCTAGCTTAGCCTAATCTAGTTTTACTCTACTATACTCGACTGTACTCAACTGTACTCTACTCTACTCTAACCTAGACTAACAAGCTCTACTCTATTCTACTCTACTCTACTCTAGCCTAACCTTTCCTTACCTAGCCTAGCTCTACACTACTTTGTTATGCTATGCTCTGTTCTTTTCTTCTCTACTATTCTCGACTCTAAACTACTTTACTCTACTCTACTCTACAATATTCTTTTCTGCTCTACTCTACTCTACTCTGTACTCTAGCCTAGTTTAGCTTAATCAAGCTTAACCTAGCTCTAGTCTACTCTACTCTACTTTAGCCTTGCCTAGCCTGATCCCACCTCGCATAGCCTAACCTACCCTAAGCTTGCTCTCCTCTACTCTACTCTACTCTACTCTGCTCTACTCTACTTTGTTCTACTCTATTTTTTTCTACACTATTCTGCTCTACTCTGCTCTACTCTACTCTTCTCTACTATACTCTACTTTACTCTATTCTACTCTGTTCTGCTCTACTCTACTTTACTCTACTCTACTCTAACATAACCTAACATAGCCTAGCCTAACCTAGCTCTACTCTACTCTATACTACTCTACTCTACTCTAACTTAGCTTAGCCTAACCTAGCTCTACTCTGCTCTAATCTACAAATTTTTTCTTTACTTTGCTCTACTCTGCTCTACTTTGCTCTACTCTACTCTACTATACTCAAACAAACTCTTGTCTAGCTTAACCTAGCCTAGCCTAACAAAACCTAGCTCAACTCTGCTCTTTTCTACTCTACTCTAGCCTATCTTAGCCTAGCCTAACCTAATCTAGACTAACCTAGCTCTACTCTAGTCTACTCTACTATACTATGCTCTACTCTACTCTACTCTACTTTACTCTACTCTACTATATTATACTCAACACTATTCTTCTCAACTTTACTTTGCATAGCTCTATGCTACTATACTCTAACCTAGCCTATCCTAGCCTAACTTAGCTCTGCTCTACTTTACTCCACTCTACTCTACCCTACCCTACTCGACTCTACTCTTACATAGCTTAGCCTAACTTAGCTTTACTCTTCTCTGCTCTACTCTGCTTTGCTCTACTCTACAGTGCTCTTCTTTTCTCTACTCTACTCTGCTCTCCTCTACTCTACTATGCTCATCTCTACTTTGCTCTAGTATGTTCTACTCTACTATGCTTTACTTGGCTCTAGTCTTCTCTGCTCTCTTCTTCTTCTCTCCTCTCCTCTACTCTCCTCTCTTGTCCTCTCCTCTCCTCTCCTCTATTCTACTATACTCAACTCTACTCCACTCTACTCTACTCTTCTCTACTATACATTACTCTACTCAACTCTATTATATTATACTCTACACTACCCTATTTTTCTCTAGCCTAGGCTAGCTTATCCTAATCTAACTCTACTCTACTCTACTCTAGCTTAGCATACCCTACCCTATTCTTGCCTAATATAACTTAGCTCTACTCCACTCTACTCTATTCTAGCATAGCTTACCCTAGTCTATATTAGCTCTACTCTACTCTAGTTTGCTCTACTCTACTCTGCTATACACTACTCTACTCTGCTTTGCTCTGCCCGACTATACATTTTTCTACACTACTCTTCTTCTCTACACTACTCTGCTCTGCTCTCCTCTACTGTCCTCTCCATTAGCTCTATGCTACTCTACTCTACTCTATTCTACTATACTCTACTCTATGCTACTCTACTCTACTCTTCTATACTCTGGTCTAACATGTCTCTGCTCTTCTCTGCTCTGCTTTACTCTACTCTCCTCTACTCTACTATGCTTTATGCTACTTTGCTCTACATTGCTCTACTCTACTCTACTCTACTCTACTCTTCTCTGCTCTGCTCTACTCTACTCCACTTTACTCTCCTCTCCTCCCCTCCACTTTACTCTACTCTACTCTACTCCACTCTATTCCACCCTTCTCTAATCTACTCTTCTCCACTCTACTCTATTCTATTCTACTCTACTCTACCCCACTCTAATCTAGTCTAGCCTAACATTGCCTAATGTAGCCTAATCTTGCTCTACTTTACTATTGTTTACTCTACTATACTCTAGCCTAACCTAACATAACTTAGCTCAACTCTATTCTACCCTACATTATTCAATTCTACTCTATCTTAACTTAGCCTTGCCTAGCCTATCCAAACCAAGCTTTGCACTATACTACTCTGCTCAACTCTACTCTACTCTGCTCTGCTCTGCTCTACACTACTCTACCATGCTTTGCTCTACTCTCCTCTGCTCTCTTCTACTATACTCTTTTATACTTTACTCTACTCCTCTCTACTCTACTCTTTGCTACTTTACTCTACTCTTCTCTGCCCTACTTTACACTGCTCTACTCTACTCCACTCTACCCTAGCCTTGCTTAGCCTAACCTAACAATGCTCTACTCTACTCAACTCTACTCTATCCTACTCTACTCTAGCCTAGCCTAACCTATCCTAGCCTAGCTTAGCCTAGCCTAACCTAGCTCTACTCTACTCTAACCTAGACTAGCCTAGCCTAACAAAGCATTACTATGCTCTACTCTATTCTACTCTACTCTACTCTACTTTACTCTAATCTAGCCTAACCTTACCTTGCTTAACCTAGCCTAAGCTAGCTTTGCTCTGCTCTACTCTGCTCTACTTAATTTGATTATCCTCTAATCTTCTCTAATCTATTCTACTCTACTCTACTCTACTCTATTCTTTACTCTAACTTAGCTTAACTTAGCTTTATTTTACTCTACTCTACTCTAGACAAGCATAGCCTAGCCTAGCCTACCCTTGCCTAGCCTAGCCTACCCTAGCTCTAGTATACTCAACTCAACTCTACTTTACTTTTCTCTACTCTAGTATACTAGACTCTAATCTAACCTAACTTAGCCTAGCTAAACCTAGCTTTGCTCTACTCTTGTCTACTCTCCTTTAGCTCACTCTACTAAACTCTGCTCTACTTTACTCTACTCTACTCTACTTTACTCTAGTCTACATCTACTCTACTCCATTAATTTTCTCTACTAGAGTCTAGCTTAACTTGGCTCTGCTCTACTTTGTTCTACTATACTCTTCTCTGCTCTACTCTACTCTACTCAGCTCTACTCTACTCTACTCTACTCTACTCCACTACTCTAACAAAGCCTAGCCTAACCTAACCTAGCTTAACCTAGGTCTACTCTACACCACTCTACTCTACTCTGCCCTTCTACACTTCTCTAGCTTAACGTAGCCTAGCCTAACCTAACCTAGCACAGCTCTATGCTACTCTATTCAACTCTACTCTAACCTTGCCTAGCTTAGTCTAGCCTAACATAGTTGTACTCTACTCTACTCTAGCCTTGCCTTACTTTGCCTAGCTTAGGTTAACCTAGCTTTGCTCTACTCTGCTCTGCTCTAGTCTACTTTGCTCTACTCTATTTTGCTCTGCTCTACTTTTCTCTACTCTGCTCTGCTATACTTTTCTCTACTCTACTCTACTTTACTCTAGCCTTATTTAGCCTAGCCTAACCTAGCCAAGCTCTACTCTACTCTAAACTAGCCATGCCTAACCTAGCATTTCTCTACTCACTTCTATTATACTCTTCTCTACTCTACTTTACTATGTTTTGCTCTACTTTACTCTACTTTACTCTAATCTACTCTGTAATACACTACTTTACTCTGCTCTTCTTTACTCTACTCTACTCCACTTTACTCTTGCATCGCTTAGCCTAGCCTACACTAACCTAGCTCTCCTCCACTCTACCCTACTCTGCTTAACTCGACTTTAGCCTAGCCTAGCCCATTCTACTCTAGCATAGCCTAGCCAAGCCTTGCTTAGCCTAACTTAGCACTTTTTTACTCAGCGCTACTCTACTATTGTCTACTCTACTCTGCTCTACTTTTTTATTCTTTACTCTGCTCTCCTCTACTCTACTATGCTCTACTCTACTCTGATTTGCTTTTCTCTACTCTACTCTGCTATGCTCTGTTCTACTCTACTCAACTCCACATTAGCAAAGCTTAGCTTAGCTTAACCTAGCCTAACTTAGCTCTACTATACTCTATTCTACTCTACTCTACTCTTACCTAGCCTAACCTAGCCAAGTCTAGCCTTGCTTAGCCTAACTTAGTTCTACTCTACTCTACTCTAATCTACTCTATTATACTTTACTCCACTATACTCAACTCTACTCTACTCTACTCCACTATACTCTACTTTACTCTAACCTTACTTAACCAAGCCTAGCTCAGCCAAACCTAGCTCTAGTCTTCTTTGCTCTACTATACTCTACTCTACTCTAGCTTAGCCTAGATTAGCCAAACTCAGCTCTACTCTACTATATTCTACTCTTGCCTTACCTAGCTTATGCTAGCAAAGCTTAACCTAGCCTAAGCCAACCAAGCTCTACTCTACTCTACTCTACTCTACTTTGCGGTACTCTACTCTACTCTACTCTAACCTAGCCAAACTTAGCTATACTCTACTCTACTCTACTCTATGATACTCTAATCTACTATATTAAGTTAAACTCTACTCTAACTTAGCCTAACCAAACCTAGCTCTACCCTACTCTACTCTACTCTACTCTAGCTTAACCTCACCTTAGCCTAGCCCAACCTTGTCTATCCCAGCCTAGCCAAACTGTGCTTTGCTCTTCACTACTCTACTATACTCTACTATACTCTACTCTACTTTACTTTACTCTATTGTACACTACTCTACTCTAGCCTAGCCATGTCTAGTCAAACCTATTCTAGCTCTACTCAACTCCACTCTACTCTACTCTACTCTTCTCTACTATACTCTACTCTACTCTACTCTAGCCTAGCCTAGCCTAACCTACCCTAACCTAACTTGGCATAGCCTAATCTAACCAATCTCTACTCTACTCAACTCTACTATACTCTACTATATTATACTTAACTCTATTCTACTCTACTCTACTTTACTCTACTCTAATCTAAGTTAGCCAAGCTTAGCCAAGCCTATCCAAGCTCTACTCTACTCTACTCCTCTCTAGCCTATCCTAGCCCAACCTAGCCTAACCTAACACTACTATACTCTACTTTGCTCTACTATACTCTACTCTACTCTATTCTACTATACTCTAGGCTAGCTTAGCCAAGCCTAGCTTAACTTGACCTAGCTCTACTCTACTCTACTCTACTCTACTTTAGCCTAGCCTGACCAAGCCTAATCTAGCCTAGCCTAACCTACCCTTGCCTAGCAAAACCTAACCTAACCTTGCCTAACCTAACTCTACTATACTCTACTCTACTCTACTATATTATACTCTATTCTACTCTACTCAACTTAGCTCTACTCTACTCTACTTGACTCTGCTCTACTCTACCCTAATCTACCCTAATCTACTTTACTTTTCTCTAGCATAGACTGGCCAAGTACTTCTCTGCTCTACTCCATTATACTCTAGTATACTTTATTCTTCACTACACTACTAAACATAATAATACTTTAGCCTAAACATTACTCTACTCTACTTTACTATATTCTGCTAACCTCTACTCTACTGTAATCTACTTCACTCTACTCCACTATAACCTAACATAACCTTGCCTAACCTAGCTCTACTCTATTCTACTCTACTTTATTCTTGCCTAGCATAGCCTAACATAGCACTGCTTTACTTTGCCTTGTTGTGCTCTGTTCTAATCAGCTCTTCTCTACTTTACTTTATTATACTCTACTCTTGCTTAACCTAGGCAAACCTAGCTCTACACAACTCTATTCTACTATATTATATTATACTCTACTCTACTCTACTCTACTATCAACTAGCCTAACCTACCATAGCCTAGCATAGCATAGCCTTGCTTAACCAACCTAACCAATCTCTACTCTAGTCTACTATACTCTATTCTACTCTACTCAACTCTTCTCTTCTCTACTCTACTCTACTCTATGCTACTATAATCTAATCTACTCTACATTAACCTAGCCTAGCTTAAGCTAACTTAACCAAGCTATGCTAGACTCTACTCTACTCTACCCTACTCTACTCTACTCTACTCTAACCTAGCTTAACCTGGCCTAGTCGAGCCAAACCTAGCTCTGCTCTACTCGACTTTGCTCTTCATTACTATGCTATACTTTTCTCTACTATGATCTATTATTCTCTACTCTACTCTACTCTATTTTACTCTGCTTTACTTTGCTCTGCTTTGCCATGCTCTACTCTATTCTGCTCTACTCTTCTCCATTCTACTCAGCTCTACACTACTCTACTCTGCTCTCTTCTTCACTCCACTCCTCTACTCTCCTCTCCTCTCCTTTACTCTAATCTACTCTACCCCACTCTACTCTACTCTAATCTACTCAAGTCTACTCAACTCTATTCTACTCTACTCTACTCTACTCTACTCAGCTCTACTCTACTCTAACCTAGCCTAGCCTAGCATGGTTTAGCCTAATCTAGTCCTACTCTACTCTACTCTACTCAACACTACCCTACTCTACTCTAGCCTATCTTATCCTAGCCTAGCATATTCGAGCCTAAACTAACTTAGCTCTACTCTATCCTAGCCTACCTTAGGCTAGCTTAATTTAGCTCACTCTACTCTACTCTGCTCTACTCTACTCTTCTCTACTTTACTCTATACTACTCTACTCTATTTTGCTCTATTCTACTCTACTCTAATCTGCCCTTCTCTTCTATTCTTTGCTCTGCTCTACTTTGCTCTACTCTGTCTCTTTTGCTCACCTCTACTCTACTCTATTCTGTTCTACTCTACTCTACTGTACTCCACTCTAATCTACTTTAAATCTAATCTACTCTACTCTACTCTTGCCTAGCTACTCCTAGACAATCATAACCAAGCTCTACTCTACTATACTCTACTCTACTTTACTCTACTCTACTCTACTCGACTCTTCTCTGCTCTAGCATAACCTACCAAAATCTAGCTCTACTCTACTCTGCTTTACACTATTATTCTCTGCATTGCTCTACTCTACTCTACTCTACTAAGCTCCACTCTACTTTGTTCTACTCTGCTCAACCCTACTCTCCTCTACTTTGCTCTTCTCTACTCTTCCTTTCTCTCCTCTACTCTATTATGCTTTACTCTACTCTACTCAAGCCTTGTCTACCTAACCTAACCTAGCTCTACCCTGCTTTACTCTACTATACTCTACTCGACTCTAGCCTAGCCTAACCTAGCCTAGCTAGCCAAGCCTAGCCTAACCTAGCTGTACTATCCTTTGCTCTACTCTACTCTACTCTACTCTGCTCTTCTTTACTTTGCTCTACTCTTCTCTACTCTGCTCTTCTTTACTCTACTCACCTTTAGCAAAGCTTAGCCTCACCTAGCTTAACCTAATCTTGCTCTACTATACTCTAGTCCACTCTACTCAAGCTAGCCTAACCTAACTTAGTCAAGCCTAACCTAGCATTATGCTTCTCTACTCCACTCTATAATACTAGACTCTACTCTACTACACTCTACTCTACTCTACTCTACTCTACTCTAACCAAGCATAACCTCACCTATCTTAGTTTAACCTAGCATACACGGCTATACTCTACTCTACTATACTCTACACAACTCTACTCTGATCTACTCTACTATACTCTTCTATACTCTATTCTTCTCTGCTTTGCTCTTCTCCACTCTACTCTACTTTGCTCTACTCTACTCTACCATACTCCACACTACTCTACTCTACTCTACTCTACCCTACTCTACTCTACTCTACTGTAGCCTTGCCTAACCAAGCTCTACTCGACTCTACCCTAGCCTAGCATAGCCTAGCCTAACCTTGCTCTATTCTACTCTACTCTACTCTACTCTACTCTGCTCTACTCTACTCTAACCTAGCCTAGCCTAACCAACCTCTACTCTACTTTATGCCTAGCATAGCCTATCTTAGCCTAGCCTTACCTAGCCTAACCTAACTCCACTTAGCTATACTCTACATTGCTCTACTCTACTCTTCTTTTATGCTTTATTATAATCTGCTCTCCCCTCCTCTCCTCTCCTCTCCTCTCTTCTCCTCTACTCTACTCTATTATACTCTACTATACCTTCCTCTAAACTAATCTACTCTACTCTTCTCTACTCTACTTTACTCTACCCTACTATAGTCTACTTTGCTCTACTCTACTCTGCTTTACTCAACTCTAGTTTAGCATAGCCTAGCCTACCCTAGCTTAGCCTTACCTAGCCTAGCCAATCCTGGCTCTGCTACTCTCTAATCTACTAAACTCAACTCTACTTTACTCGACTCTTCTCTACTCTAATATAACCTAGCCTAACGTAACCAAGCTCTACTCAACTCTACTCTAGTCTAGCCTAGCCTAGCCTATCCTAACCTAGCTCTGATCTACACTGCTATGCTCTATTATGCTATGCTCTACTCTACTCTTCTCTACTCTACTCTACTCTACTCTACTCTACTAAACTCTGATATGCTTTACTATTCTCTATTCATTACTCTAACCAAGCCAAGCCTAACCAAACTCTACTCTACTCTACTATAGCCTAACCAAGCCTTGCCAACCATAACCTAGCTTTACCTAGCCATACTTAGCTCTACTCTACTCTACTCTACTCTGCTCTACTCTACTCTACTCTACTATACTCCACTCCACTCTACATTACTCTACCCTTCTCCAACCATGCTTGACCTAGCACTTCTCTACACTATCATAGCTAAGCCTCGCCTAGCCTTGCATTGCCTAACATAGCTCTACTCTGCTCTACTATGCTTTGCTCTACTTTGCTCAACTCTACTCTACTCTACTATACTCTACTCTACTCTACTCTACTCTACTCTACTATAGTATAGCCTAGCCTAACCTAGCTCTACTCTACTCTACTCTACTCTACTCTTCTCTACTTTACTCTACTCTACTAAAGCTTAGCCAAGCCTAACCTAGCCTAGCCTAGCTTAACCTAGCTCAACTCTACTCTACTCTACTATACTACACTCTTCTATACTTTACTCTATTTTACTCTACTCTAGGCTAGACTAGCCTACCATAACCCCGACTAACCTTGCTCTACTCTGCTCTGCTTTACTCTGCTCTGCTCAACTATTCTCTACTCTGCTCTTCTTTACTTTGCTCTGCTTTGGTTTACTCTATTCTACTCTACTCTAGCCTAGCCTAACCTAACAAAACTCTACTCTACTCTACTCTACTCTACTCTTCTTTAACCTAGCCTAACCTAGCTTAGCTCTACTATGATCTTTTATGCTCTTCTCAATTTTGATCTACTCTGCACTACTCTTGTTTGCTCTTCTCTACTCTACACTACTGTACTCTATTGTATACTAGCCTAACCTAACACTTTACTCTACTCTACTCCACTCTCGCCTAGCCTAGCTTATCTTAACCTAGCCTATCCTAGCCTAACCAAGCCTAGGTTGTCCTAGCCTAACCTAGCTTTACTCTTCTACTCTACTCTACTCAACTCAGTTATACTCTTCTCTACTCTACACTACTTTACTCTAACCAAGCCTAGACTAGCGAAGCACAACAAAACTCTAATCTACACTACTTTAGCGTAGCCTAATCTAGCCTAGCTAAGCTTATACTAGCTCTACTCTCCTAAGCTCTAATTTACTTTGCTTTGTTCTTCTCTAACCTACTCTACTCAGCTCTACTCTATATTTTTTTACTCTACTCTACTCTGCTCTACTCTATTATAACCAACATTACTCTACTCTATGATATCCTATCTTAGCCTAACCTAGCTCTACTCTACTCTACCCTAATGTACTCTACTCTACTCTCGCCTAACCTAGCCTAGCTTAGCTTATCCTAACAATACTCTACTTAACTCTACCCTACTATACTCTACTATACTATACTTTACTCTATTATACTCTAGCCTAGCTTAGCTTACCCTAACCTAGCCTAGCCTTACCTAGCTCTACTCAACTCAATTCTACTCTACTCTACCTTAGATTTGCCTAACATAGCCTAACCTAGCTCTACTCTGCTCTACTCTACTCTACTTTATCATGTTCTACTCTGTACTACTCAACTCTACTCTGCTCTGCTCTATATTTCTCTACTCTGCTCCTCTCTACTCTAGCCTAGCCTAACCTGGCCTAGCATAACCTAGTATAGCCTAACCTAGTTCTACTCTTCTCTACTTTACTCTACTATGCTCTACTCTACTATGCTCTTCTCTTCTCTTCTCTACTCTACTCTGCTCTACTCTACTATACTCCACATTGTTGTTCTCTATTCTCTAGACTAGCCTAGCTTAGCCTTGCCTAACTTAGCTCTATTCTACTCTACTCTAGATTAGCCCAGCCTAGCCTACCATTACAAAGCATAACCAAGCCTAGCCTAACTTAGCCTAGCCTAACCTAGCTCTACTCTACTATACCCAGCTCTGCTCTACTCTACTCAAACCTAGCCTAACTTAGCCTTGTCTAACAAAGTTTAGCCTAACCTAGCAAAGCGCAACTTAGCTCTCCTCTTCTCTGCTTTGCTTTACTCTACAGTGCTCTGCTCGGCTCTACTCTGCTCTACTCTCCTCTTCTCTACTCTTACCTAGCCTAGCCTAGTTTAGCCTAATCAAGCTCTACTATACTCTACTCTAATCTGCTCTAGGCTCGCCTAGCCTAGCTTACCATAGCTAAGCCAAGCCTAGCCTAGCTTAACCAAACTCTACCCTACTTTATTGTTCTCTACTCTACTCTACTAAACTCTACCTTACTCTACTCTACTCTACACTGCTCATATCTAGCCTAGCCTCACCTTTCCATACTTTACTCCACTCTACTCTAGCCTAGCCTCACTTAACTTAGCCTAACTTAGCTTTGCTCTATTTTGCACTACTCTACTCTGATCTACATTACTCTACTCTACTTTACACTATTGTACTCTAACCTAGCATAGCCAAACCTCGCTCTACTCTACTCTACTCTATTCTACTCTAGTAGAGCCTAGCCTAGCCTAACTTGGCCTAACCTAGCCTAGTCAAGCCTAGCTAGGTCTAGCCCAACCGAGCTCTACTCTACTCTACTCTACTGTACTATACTCTACTATACTCTACTCTGTTTTACTCTTCTCTACTCTACTTTGCATTACTCCACTCCACTCTAACCAAGCCTTGCCTAGTAAGTCAAACCTAGCTCAAATCTACACTACTCTAACCTAGAATAACCTAACCTAGCCTAGCTTAACCTAGCTTTACTCCACTCTACTCCATTCTACTCTTCTCCACTCTATGTTGCACTACTCTACTCTTCTCTATTCTAATCTACTTTACACTTCTATACACTACTTTACTATGCTCTACTGTACTCTATCCTAACCTATCTTAAATTAGCTCTACTCTACTATACTCTACTCTAATCTAGCCTAGCTTACTCAGCCTAGTATAGCCTAGCCAAGCCTTCGCTAGCTCTACTCTACTTTACTCTACTCTACTCTACTCTACTCTACTCTACCCTACTCTACTCTACTCTACTCTACTCTACTCAACCCAACTCTACTCTAACCTTACCTAGCCTACCCTAACCTAGCCTAGCCTAACCTATCTCTACTCTACTCTATTTTACTCTACTCTACTCAAGCCTAGCCTATCCTAAATTAGCCTTGCATGGCCTAACCTAGCTCTACTCTGCTCTACTCTACACTACTCTGCTCTACTACTCTATACTACTTTGCTCTACTCTAATCTGCTCTACATTTCCCTACTCTAAATTGCTCTACTCTACTTTATGTTGGTCTACTCTACTCTACTATACTCTTCTTGTTACACCCCATTTTTCCTAGGCTGATTTTTGGCATACAATTTTTTTTTTTTTTTTTTATATAAACAGCTCAGATCGTCCCATACCAACCTGAGTAGCCTACGAAAACATAGGATATAACACATCATTACACACCTACTTCCCTTAACAATGTGGATCCCATCTCCCGGGTACACCGTCAAATCAGGTTCATGACTCCTGAATTAACAGATGGACTCGCGCAATGTTACTCCTACTAGACCCAATACTCCTAACCCCTACGGGTAGGAGAACCGGTCTATTAGAAGTCTGAACCCCCATGGTTAAGTTCCATAGTCATGTAATGACCTCACCATCAAACAAAAAGATATATAACATCCTCAGATAAAATATGGCACTCCACACACCATACTCCAAGACAATAAAATAAAACAGTGAATGAAACTACATTACAAGAATAAGATCCAAGTCCAACAAGTGCAATGTTATCCAACCAGAAACATAAGTCAGAATTTCCCTCACATATTACATGACATATGAGAATAATAATCTCATTAAATACATCCAACAGCAACAATAACCTAACCAGAATATCTCAGACAATCACAAGTCCGATATCCTCCACAATCCTGTTGACCACGATCCTACCTAATCTGGTAGCGTCAAGTCTGCCGAGCCACTGAAAATATATAATACAGGAATGAGCTACGCCCAGTAGGAAAGACAGCTAGTAAAACTCACATGCAAGAGAAGGATAATAGCAAAAATATAGGAATACAGCATAACAATGTATGGTGGATAGGCACTCTCAGTCCCAGACTCCGACCAACCACAGTCACCCCTAGTCACACCAGAGTAGCTCTCCTCTGGGCTTCCAGGTAGCGTGCCAGTGGGAACGCCCATCTCGAAAAACCCATGGCGCCTAAGCACCCGACACCGCAGCGTCTCTCGTCAATCAATCTCCTGGAGACTATAGACAGATCCAGTCACAAAATCTCTAGCCAACGTGAGACACCCCTGCCACCCTAAGGCGCGCAGGCCTACACACTTGGCTAGCCACTGCGAGACACCCCTGCCACCCTCAGGCGCGCAGGCCTACACACATGGACCAGGAGAGATCGACTCAGCCACCATCCCAAAGAGTCCTCTACCAACAACTTCCATAGGAGCTCACGCCCCTACAGTCATTGCCAATCTCTAACTCCAAGATCCGGCAACATGTGTCCAGGTACAACAAGGCGCATACCAGTCCACATGTATACTGTGGAAGCTAAGTCTGAACCGCATAGTTACCTACCACAACTACCCTAAAACATCATATAGGGTCTATAGTAGTCCGGTCCAGTATGCCAATCCATAAAATATGCCAACACTGAATAAACTGACTCAATCCATGCCGTTGCCATCAAGGCAACACAACTGTCAATTACTGACTGTTCTGGTAGCATCCATGTACCATACTTCTGTCTGACTGTTTCCAGCTGTACTGTCATCACTGATAACATTTTTCCCCACTTCAGGAAATTTTTAAATTCCGTCATCAATTTCCGTCTTTATCCATTTTTTCGAAATTCGGAATAGTTTCCGAGATTAATTCCTCATATATCTTATTTCCAAAATTCGAATTAATTTTCGAATTAAATATTCTGCATTTTCTTTTTCCCAAAAATTCGGGATAAATTTCCGAATTTAATTCCTCCCGTCTTTCCTCTTCCGCGCCGCATTAAAATTAAATAAATCATTTCCGAAAATTCAGAATTAATTTCCGAATTATAAATCCTTCCGCTTCTCTCTCATCCGCACCAATTTAAGTTAATAGTGGTTAATTAATTAATTTACGATTAATTATTAACTAATTAACTAAATCCTAATCCATCTCCTTCCTCCGCCCGGCGCCCGCGAAACCCTAGCCGCCGCCATCGCCGACCAATACGATCCTTCCGTCGATTTCCGGCGACTGCGAACAAGGAGAACAATTTCCTAACATGCTCCTAAGCATTAATAAATTTTTTTCGGCGAAATGGGAATTTTTCCAGGAATTCCGAAATTTGCAAAAGACACAAATTAGCATTCAATTAAATCCGATTTTCATCCACATGCTTGTTTTCATTAAGCAAAGTATTTCATGCTTTTAATTTTCTACTAAATCACTAATTTAAACTGAATTTCCTACCTCAACGACGCCGGCGACGGTGAACTTCGTCCGCAGCTCGCCGCAGCTCCTCGCCGAACGAATCCGGTATGAATTGACTCTCCTCGTTCCCGTGGATCTCCAGGCACAAAAAGCCCCTTGCCAGGCCGCCGGAATCACGCGCCGTACGCCGGAAAAACTCTCTCTATCGGTCGGCCGAACGAACCCTAATCGTTTCGCGAGGGTTTTATATTTCTGGCCGACACGGTGAAGACCCGTTACGCGCCGTTGACACGTTTTCGACACGGTAAGCACCCGATACGCGCTGTCGACACGCTATTGACACGGTAAGTACCCGATCAGCCGGTTCAATCCCAACCGTCGATCACGACCGTCCGATCCGCTTATCAGAACGCACGCGCAAACTCACTCGACGAACTGCCTCCGCCTCCGCTGAACCGTTCCGGTCCGGTTCACGCGCGGTAAAAACCAATTCCCGGTTTTATTTAAATGGATTTTCGAATTTCTAAAAATCCAATAAATCTAATTAAACAGGGAAAATTACTTAAAAATTACCTCGGTGCTCCGAAAAATCCCCAGAAATTTCAGAAATTCCATTAGCCTCTGATTAAGCTCCTGGCTCATCCTACTGTCGATCTGAAATCATCCAAGCCAAAAATTAATTCATTAAAGATTAACATAAAACTTTTTACTGGGTATAACAATCTTCCCACCTTATCAGGAATTTCGCCCTCGAAATTCAGCAAGAAGTTTCGGCCACTTCTCCGCAACATCCTGCTCTAGCTCCCAGGTTGCCTCCCTTTCGTCATGTCTATTCCACAGAACCTTGACCATAGGAAATGACCTGTTCCTTAGCTGTCTGCTGCTCTCCTCGAGGATGCGAACTGGTAGTTCCACATAAGAGGAATCTGGTGTCACTTGCAAACCAGGAAGATCATCACTGATACAATGAGAAGGATCTGGCACATATCTCTTGAGATTCGAAACATGAAACACATTGTGAATCCCAATCAGATGTTCAGGAAGTGCCAACCTGTAAGCTACTTCACCAACCCTCTCTAGAATAGGATAGGGTCCAATGTAACGAGGTCGAAGCTTAGAAGGCTTCCCGAACCGGAATAGACCTCGCATAGGATTGATCTTCAGGAATACCCTATCTCCCACAGAAAACTCAACAGCTCTGTGCTTAGGATCATAATATTTCGTCTGGCGATCTTGCACAATACGTAATCTGTCTTGCAATAACTTGACTTCAGCTGTGGTCTCCTGCACAATCTGAGGTCCCCACACCCTCCTGGAATCACCCTCCTCCCAACAAAGAGGGGATCTGCACCTACGCCCATACAATGCCTCGTAAGGTGCCATACCAATCGACGCCTGGAAGCTGTTATTGTACACAAACTCTACCAAGGGTAACCGTCTGGCCCAATCTGTTGAGTAAGTTTGTACGCTCAAGCGTAGCAAATCCTCCAAGGTCCGAATAGTCCGCTCAGACTGTCCATCTGTCTGAGGATGATAAGCAGTACTGAACTTCAACTGTGTACCCATGGCAGCGTGTAAGCTCCTCCAAAACTGTGATGTGAACTTGGCATCTCTGTCAGAAATAATAGATCGGGGAATTCCATGCAATCTGACAATCTGCTGAATATATACCTCTGCCAATTGTGCCGCTGAATCCGTCTTCTTAATTGATAAGAAATGGGCTGACTTGGTCATTTGATCCACGATGACCCAAATGGCGTCAAAACCTTGTCTGGTACGAGGAAGACCAGTCACAAAGTCCATAGTGATGTCATCCTATTTCCACTCCGGAATCGACAATCTCTGCAACAATCCTCCAGGTCTCTGGTGCTCGGCCTTAACTTGCTGACATGTAAGGCACTTCTTAACAAAAGCAGCAACATCTGCCTTCAAACCTCTCCACCAGAAAACACTCCTCAAATTCCTATACATCTTGACTTCTCCAGGGTGCATAGCCAAAGTTCCATAATGAGCCTCTCGAAGGATCCTCTCCCTGAACTCCTGATGTGATGGCACACACCAGCGACCCCTGAAAGTCAAAATGTCGTCTCTGAGAGCAAAGTCTCCTCCCAATCCCTGCGATGCCAACTCTAACTTCTCCTTCAGCTCTTCATCACAAAGCTGAAGATCACGCATCTCAGATAACCAGTCAGCCCGAATAGTCAACGAACTGAGTCTGTGAGCCAGTCTCTGAACAGACAACTGTTCCTAACATCTCTCAACATCCCAATCCAAGTCTGCTATAGAGTCGCAAGCTATCACAGTATACACAACTGCGTGTCTGCTCAAGGCATCAGCCACTGGATTAGCCTTTCCCTCGCAGTAGTTTATTGTCAGTTCGTAATCTTTTATCAGTTCCAACCACCTCCTCTGCCTCAAGTTCAGTTCCTTCTGAGTGAACAGATACTTAAGACTCTTGTGGTCGGAGAAACAATCTACAGGAACTCCGTACAAATAATGTCTCCATATCTTCAAGGCAAAAATGACAGCAGCTAACTCCAAATCATGAGTGGGATAATTCTTCTCATGATCCTTCAGTTGCCTCGAAGCATATGCTATAACTCTACTATCCTGCATCAGTACGACTCCCAAGCCTATATGTGAAGCATCAGTATACATCTGATACGGCTTCTCCTGTGTAGGTAACATCAATACTGGAGCGGTGCTAAGCCTCTGCTTCAGCTCTAGGAAACTGTTCTCACAACTCTCTGACCACTCAAAAGATTTTCCCTTCCGGGTCAACTGTGTTAGTGGAGCGGCCAGTCTAGAAAAGTGAGGAACAAATTTCCTATAGTATCCAGCCAAACCAAGGAAACTCCAGATCTCAGTGACAGAAGATGGCCGTTTCCAATCAATAATAGCTCGTATCTTGCTAAGATCAACAGCCACGCCTTCTGCACTGACAATGTGTCCCAAGAATGCTACTGAGTCCAGCCAAAAGGAACACTTGGAGAATTTTGCATACAGCTCATTCTCCCGCAACACTGTAAGCACAGTCCTCAACTGATCTGCATGAGTTTCCCTATCTCTGGAATAAATCAATATATCATCTATAAAGATGATCACAAACCGATCCAGAAAGGCACGAAACACTCGATGCATCAGGTTCATAAATACTGCTGGAGCATTAGTCAATCCAAAAGGTAACACTGTGAACTCTAATGCCCATATCTAGTACGGAATGCTGTTTTGGGTACATCAGAATCTCTAATCCGGATCTGGTGATAACCCGAGCGTAAATCAATCTTGGAGAACACAGTTGCTCCCTGAAGCTGATCCAACAAATCATCGATGCGTGGTAACGGGTATCGGTTACGAATAGTAACCTTATTCAATTCCCTATAATCCACACACAGCCTCATACTACCATCTTTCTTCTTGACGAATAAGACAGGGGCACCCCAAGGTGAACAACTGGGGCGTATGAGTCCCTTGTCTAATAAGTCCTGTAATTGAGTCTTCAACTCTGCTAGCTCGGCTAGAGCCATCCTGTAAGGAGCTCTAGCAATAGGAGCTACTCCTGCCTCCAAATCAATCGAAAACTCCACTTCCCTAGCTGGTGGAAGTCCAGGCAACTCCTCTGGAAAAACCATAGGAAAGTCTCTCACCACTGGAATATCTGACATAGGGGTAGTGGTGGCTTGGCTATCAGTCACATAGGCCAACCAACCAGTACAACCCTTACTTACTAACCTCTCCGCCTGAAGAACTGAGATCAGGGGAATCTGCCTGTTCAGACCAAAGTATATCACATCCCCCGAACCAGGCACTCTGATCCTGACCTTCTTCTCCCAACAATCCAGCACCACTGCATGGTAGCACAAACAATCCATTCCCAAAATGATGTCGAACTCTGCTAGTGGCACACATATCAACTCTGTCACGAACTCGTGTCCACTAATCAGAATAGATCCGTCAATCTTCTGAACAGTGGGAATCTCTTTCCCATCAGGAAGCCTAACCAATAAGGGTTCCTTCAAGTAACCCTTGGATCCTGATGTCTGATTCCAGATCCTCTCAGCAACAAAAGAATGAGATGCACCAGTATCAAACAAAGTCATGCACTGCACGTTGCCAAAATAAAGCATACCTGTGATCACCTCTAGTGACTCTGAAGCCTGCTGCCGAGTCAGTGCAAACACTCTGGGCTGTCCCCCAGATGAACCAACCGGTCCTGTGATCCTCTGTTTCTTCAACTCTGGGCAGTCGCACTTCTTGTGTCCGGGCTGTCGACAATGGTAGCAGATAATCCCCCCAGTCCGGGTACCTGTCTGCTGCCCTGGTCTCTCAGAGATAGGTCGTGGCTGGACCACGCCCTCCTGAGTACCACGGTGATCTCTGTGTCTCTTGTCCTTTTTGTTTTGTTGGACATTTCTGAATTCCTTCCTCTTGCTGTGAGTCTCTCTCTGGGCCTCCATCCGGGTGTCAATAAGCTCAACTGATCTCGCAGCCTCCACCAAGTCACGAAACCTGGCAAACCGACTCACAACTAGCTGGCGCTGCAGCATAGGACGAAGTCCCTCCAGGAACATCTCACATCTGCGCTCCTCAAAAGGCACCAGCTCTGCGGCGTACCTCGCCAGATAAGTGAACCTCGATAAGTAATCGTTCACTGACATCTGGCCCTGCCTGAGGTGTATAAGTTCCCTCCTGAACTGAGACATAGCAGAAGCCGGAATGTAGCACTCCCTGAATGCCTCAACAAAGTCTTCCCATGCTATCTCGCTGTTCTGGGCCTCCCCATACATGGCGCGCCGCTGGCCTCTCCACCAGGTGGCAGCCTCTCCCTCCAATACTAGAGCAGCAAGTACTACCCTCCTGCAAAGTGGACATCCCAAGGCATCAAACAGCTCAAGCATATGAGCCATCCAGTCATCAGCCACCGCTGGGTCAGCCGACCCACTGAAGCTCCGCGGACGCAACCGCATGAAGGCATCGATCCAACGATCCACGGCTGGCTCAACTGGTAATGCTGGGCTCGTCACCGGGGTAGGAGTAGTAGATACAGGTCTGCCTCTAGCAACTCCACGAGCGGAAAGTCTCCTGGTACCAGCCATATTGTCAAAGCAACTAATCTGGCATTAGAGTCGTCATTTGGCAATTGGCATATGGACTACTATAGTAAACAAAAGAATCAACAGTTCTCCCCACCTTGGGTTGAACTCCTATACATGTCTAGCCCCGCTATCTCACTTAGGGCTCTGATATGTCTAGCCCCACTATCTTAACCTAGGGCTCTGATACCACTCTTGTTACACCCTATTTTTCCTAGGCTGATTTTTGGCATACAATTTTTTTTTTTTTTTTTTATATAGACAGCTCAGATCGTCCCATACCAACCTGAGTAGCCTACGAAAACATAGGATATAACACATCATTACACACCTACTTCCCTTAACAATGTGGATCCCATCTCCCGGGTACACCGTCAAATCAGGTTCATGACTCCTGAATTAACAGATGGACTCGCGCAATGTTACTCCTACTAGACCCAATACTCCTAACCCCTACGGGTAGGAGAACCGGTCTATTAGAAGTCTGAACCCCCATGGTTAAGTTCCATAGTCATGTAATGACCTCACCATCAAACAAAAAGATATATAACATCCTCAGATAAAATATGGCACTCCACACACCATACTCCAAGACAATAAAATAAAACAGTGAATGAAACTACATTACAAGAATAAGATCGAAGTCCAACAAGTGCAATGTTATCCAACCAGAAACATAAGTCAGAATTTCCCTCACATATTACATGACATATGAGAATAACAATCTCATTAAATACATCCAACAGCAACAATCAACTAACCAGAATATCTCAGACAATCACAAGTCAGATATCCTCCACAATCCTGCTGACCACGATCCTACCTAATCTGGTAGCGTCAAGTCTGCCGAGCCACTGAAAATATATAATACAGGAATGAGCTACTCCCAGTAAGAAAGACAGCTAGTAAAACTCACATGCAAGAGAAGGATAATAGCAAAAATATAGGAATACAGCATAATAATGTATGGTGGATAGGCACTCTCAGTCCCAGACTCCGACCAACCACAGTCACCCCTAGTCACACCAGAGTAGCTCTCCTCTGGGCTTCCAGGTAGCGTGCCAGTGGGAACGCCCATCTCGAAACACGCATGGCACCTAAGCACCCGACACCGCAGCGTCTCTCGTCAATCAATCTCCTGGAGACTATAGACAGATCCAGTCACAAAATCTCTAGCCAACGTGAGACACCCCTGCCACCCTAAGGCGCGCAGGCCTACACACTTGGCTAGCCACTGCGAGACACCCCTGCCACCCTCAGGCGCGCAGGCCTACACACATGGACCAGGAGAGATCGACTCAGCCACCGTCCCAAAGAGTCCTCTACCAACAACTTCCATAGGAGCTCACGCTCCTACAGTCATTGCCAATCTCTAACTCCAAGATCCGGCAACATGTGTCCAGGTACAACAAGGCGCATACCAGTCCACATGTATACTGTGGAAGCTAAGTCTGAACCGCATAGTTACCTACCACAACTACCCTAAAACATCATATAGGGTCTATAGTAGTCCGGTCCAGTATGCCAATCCATAAAATATGCCAACACTGAATAAACTGACTCAATCCATGCCGTTGCCATCAAGGCAACACAACTGTCAATTACTGACTGTTCTGGTAGCATCCATGTACCATACTTCTGTCTGATTGTTTCCAGCTGTACTGTCATCACTGATAACATTTTTCCCCACTTCAGGAAATTTTTAAATTCCGTCATCAATTTCCGTCTTTATCCATTTTTTCGAAATTCGGAATAGTTTCCGAGTTTAATTCCTCATATATCTTATTTCCAAAATTCGAATTAATTTTCGAATTAAATATTCTGCATTTTCTTTTTCCCAAAAATTCGGGATAAATTTCCGAATTTAATTCCTCCCGTCTTTCCTCTTCCGCACCGCATTAAAATTAAATAAATCATTTCCGAAAATTCGGAATTAATTTCCGAATTATAAATCCTTCCGCTTCTCTCTCATCCGCACCAATTTAAGTTAATAATGGTTAATTAATTAATTTACGATTAATTATTAACTAATTAACTAAATCCTAATCCATCTCCTTCCTCCGCCCGGCGCTCGCGAAACCCTAGCCGCCGCCATCGCCGACCAATACGATCCTTCCGTTGATTTCCGGCGACTGCGAACAAGGAGAACAATTTCCTAACATGCTCCTAAGCATTAATAAATTTTTTTCGGCGAAATGGGAATTTTTCCAGGAATTCCGAAATTTGCAAAAGACACAAATTAGCATTCAATTAAATCCGATTTTCATCCACATGCTTGTTTTCATTAAGCAAAGTATTTCATGCTTTTAATTTTCTACTAAATCACTAATTTAAACTGAATTTCCTACCTCAACGACGCCGGCGACGGTGAACTTCGTCCGCAGCTCGCCGCAGCTCCTCGCCGAACGAATCCGGTATGAATGGACTCTCCTCGTTCCCGTGGATCTCCAGGCACAAAAAGCCCCTTGCCAGGCCGCCGGAATCACACGCCGTACGCTGGAAAAACTCTCTCTATCGGTCGGCCGAACGAACCCTAATCGTTTCGCGAGGGTTTTATATTTCTGGCCGACACGGTGAAGACCCGTTACGCGCCGTTGACACGTTTTTGACACGGTAAGCACCCGATACGCGCTGTCGACACGCTATTGACACGGTAAGTACCCGATCAGCCGGTTCAATCCCAACCGTCGATCACGACCGTCCGATCCGCTTATCAGAATGCACGCGCAAACTCACTCGACGAACCGCCTCCGCCTCCGCTGAACCGTTCCGGTCCGGTTCACGCGCGGTAAAAACCAATTTTCGGTTTAATTTAAATGGATTTTCGAATTTCTAAAAATCCAATAAATCTAATTAAACAGGGAAAATTACTTAAAAATTACCTCGGTGCTCCGAAAAATCCCCAGAAATTTCAGAAATTCCATTAGCCTCTGATTAAGCTCCTGGCTCATCCTACTGTCGATCTGAAATCATCCAAGCCAAAAATTAATTCATTAAAGATTAACATAAAACTTTTTACTGGGTATAACACTTCTCTACTCTCCTCCCTTCTCCTCTACTCTACTATAATATGCTCTACTCTACTCTATTTTACCCTACTCTACTCTGCTATACTCTTCTCTATACTAGCCAATCATAGAATAGCCTAGCCTAACCTAGCTCTACTCAACTCAACTCTACTATACTCTACTCTACTCTAATTTGACTAGCCTAGCCTATCCTAACCATGCCTAGCCTAGCCTAGCCAAGCCTAACCTAGCTCTATTTTGCTCTACTCTACTCTGTTCTACTCTGCTTTACTCTACTTTGCTCTGCTCTACTCTATTGTGATGTGCTCTACTCTGCTCTACTCTACACTACTCTACTCCCCTTTAGCCTATCTTAGCTTAACCTAACCAAGCTATACTCTACTCTAATCTACTCTTGTTTAGCCTAGCTTAGCCTAGCCAGCCAAACCTAGCTCTGCTCTACTATACCCTACTCGACTCTACTTTAATTTACTCTACACTACTCCACTCTACTCTACTCTACTATACACCGCTCTACTCTAACCTTGTTTATCCTAGCCTAGTTTAACTTAGCTCTTCTCTACTTTACTTTACCCTACACTACTCTAGTCTACTATACTCTAGTGTAGCCTACCCTAGCCTAGCCTAGCATAGCCATCTCAACCTAGCTCTACTATACTCTACTCTGCTTTTCTCTTCTCTACTTTGCCCTTCTCTAATTTGCTCTACTATGCTATGCTCTACACTGCTTGTCTCTACTCTATTCTGCTTTGCTCTGCTCTGCTCTATTATGCTTTGCTCTGCTCATCTCTACTCTACTCCACTCCACTCTACTCTATTCTACTCTACTGTACTCTACTCTACTTTTCTCTACACAAACCTATCCTAGCCTAACCTTGTCTTGCCTAGCCTAACCAAACCTAGCTCAGATATACTCTACTCTACTATACTTTACTCTATTGTACTCTACGCTAGCCCTGTTTAGCATAGGCTAGCCTTTCCTAGCCTAACCTAGCTCTACTATACTTTACTCTACACTACTCTACTCTACTCTAGCCTACTCTAACCTAGACAAGCCTAGCATAGCCTCACCTAGCCTAACCTAGCTCTACACTACTCTACTCTTCTCTGCTTTACTTGACTCTACTCTTCCCTACTCTACTCTATTATACTCAACTCTACTCTACTCTACTCTTAGCCTAGCCTAACCAAACAAAGCCTAACGTAGCTCTACTTTACTCCACTCTACTACTCTACTCTTGCCTAGCCTAGCCTAGCCTTTCCAAGCTAACCTAACCTAACTCAGCTTTACTTTACTCTACTCTACTTTACCCTAGCTTACCCTAACCTAGATCTAGTTTGCTTTGCTTTGCTCTGCTCTACTCCATACTTCTCTGCTTTACTCTGCTTTTCTCTACTCTACTCTACTTTCCTCTCTTCTACTTTGATATGCTCTCCATTATTTCCACAATTAGCCTCTCCTCCCCTCTCTTATCCTCTCCTCTACTATACTATACTCTACTATACTCTACTCAATTATACTCTACTCTCCTCTACTATACTCTACTCTACTTTACCTTATTCTACTCTACACTACCCTGCTCTACTCTAACTGAGCCTAGCCTAGTCGAGCCTAACCTAGCTTAACTCCACTCCACTCTACTCTAGCCTAGCTTACCTTGCTCAGCTCTGCTCTACTCTACTCTGCTCTACTCTTCTCTTCTCTACTCTACTATGCTCTACCCTACTCTACTTCTCTACTCTACTCTACTCTAACCTAATTTAGCCTAGCCTAAGCTATCTCTACTCTACTCTAGTCTGCTCTACTCTACTCTACTATACTATACTCTACTCTACTATAATTTACTTTACTCCACTCCACTCTACTCTACTCTAACCTAGCCTTACCTAGTCGAGCCTAAGCTAGCTCTACTCTACTATAGCTTAGCCTAGCCTATCCCAGCCTGGCCTAATCTAGCCTAACTAAGCTCTGCTCTGCTTTGCTCTACTATACTCTACTCAACTCTGTTCTTCTCTTCTCTACTCTATTATGCTTTACTCTACTCTACTCTACTCTAGCATAATTTACCTTAACTAAGCCAAGCTTAGCCTAAAATCGCTCTACTTTATTCTACTCTACACCTCGCTAGCCCAACCTACCCAAGCCAAGTCTTGCCTAGCCTAACATAGCTCTACTCTATTATACTTTACTCAAATCTTCTCTAGCCTAGCCTAACTTAGCTTTGCTCTACTCTACTCTACTCCACTCTACTCTACTCTACTTTCCTCTTTTACTCTACCTTCCATTGCTTTGCTTTGCTCTGCTCTACTCTACATTACCTTGCTCAACTTTGCTCTGCTCTACTCTACTCTATTCTTGTCTAGCCTTACCTAGCGATACTCTACTCTATTCTCCTCTACCACTCCATCGTAGACTATCCTAGCCTAAGCTAGCTAGACTAACTTAACTTAGCTCAGCTCTACTCTACTCTACTCTACTATACTCTTCCTAACTCTACTCTTGCATAGCAAAGCCTAGCCTAGCCTAGGGTAACCTAGCTCTGCTCTACTCTACTCTTCTCTACTCTACTATGCTCTGCTCTACTCTAGTTCACTCTACTCTACTCTGTTCTACTTTGCTCCTCTTTTCTTTACTCTACTCTATTCATCTCTAGTTTACCCTAATCTCCTCTTGTCTACTCTAGCCTTATTTAGCCTTGCTTAGCCTAACCTAACCTTGATCTACTCTACTCTACTTTACTCTAGCCAAGCCTACCCTAGCATAACCTAAGTTAGCTTAGCCTAGCCTAACCTTGCTCTACCCTTCTCTTCTCTACTCAACTTTGCTCTAATCTACTCTGCTCTACTCTACTCTACTCTACTCTACTCTACTTTACTCTAATCTACTCTGCTCTACTATACTCTAGCCTAGCCTAGCCTAACCAAGCTCTACTTTACTCAACTCAACTCTACTCTACTCTACTCTACTCTATCCTAGCCTAGCCTCCCAATCCTTAGCCTAGCCTAGCTCTACTCTACTCTACTCTACACTACTCTAATCTACTTTACTCTACTCCACTCTACTCTACTCTACTCTACTCTAACCTAGGCTCGCCTAGCCTAGCCTAGCATAACTTTTCTCTACTCTACTCAACACTACTCTACTAAACTCTAGCCTAGTAGAGCGTAGCCTAACAAAGCCTAACCTAACTCTACTCAGTTCTGCTCTACTCTGCTCTACTTTGCTTTGCTCTGCTCTTCTCTACTTTGCTCTGCTCTACTCTACTTCGCTCCACTCTTCTCTGCTTTACTCTTCTCTTCTCTGCTCTACTCTCCTCTGCTCTACTCTACTCTACTCTACTCTACTCTAGCCTTGTTTAACCAAGCCTAGCCTAGCCGAGCCTTGTCAAGCCTAGCCTAACCTAGCTCTACTCTACTCTACTCTACTCTACTATACAATACTATACTCTACTCCACTCTACTCTACTCTACTCTGACCTTACCTAGCCTAGAGTAGCTTTGCCTAACCAAGGTTTACTCTGTTCTACTCTACTCTGCTCTTCTCTACGTAGCTCTGCTTTGCTCTATGCTACTCAATTTTACTCTACCATAACATAGGCTAGCTAAGCCTAGCCTCGCCCAACCTCGAGCTCTACTCTTCTCTACTCTACTTTACTCTACTCCACTCTACTTTACTCTAGCCAAGCCCACCCTAGCCTTACCTTTCCTAGCTTTTCTTAACCTAGCTCTACTCTACTCAATACTACACTACTCTACTCTACACTACTATACCCTAGCCTAGATTAGCTTAGCCCAAGCTAGCTCTACTCTACTCTTGCCAAGCATAGCCTAACTTATCCTAGCCCAACCTAGCTTTTCTTTGCTCTACTCTGCTTTACTTTTCTCAACTCTACTCTACTCTGCTCTGCTCTACTTTACTCTATTTTACTTTAATCTATGCCGCTCTACTCCTTTTACTCTGCTTCTACTCACTTTTGCTCTTTTCTACTCCACTCTACCCTACTCTACACTATTATAATCTCAGCTAGCCTTGTCTAGCCTAGCTTAACCTTGCTCTACTTTATTTTACACTACTTTAATCTACTCTACTCCAATCTACTCAACTCTTACCTAGCCTTGCCTGGCTTAGCCTAGGTTAACCAAGCCTAAAAAAGCTCTTCTCTACTCTACTCTACTCTAATATAGTCTAACCTAACCTAGCTTAACTTAACCAAGCTCTACTCTAATTTACTCTAACCTAGCCTAACCTAACTTAACTCTACTTTACTCTTTTTTGCTTTGTTCAACTCTACTTTGCTCTACTTTGCTCATCTCATCTCTTCTCTTTTCTTTCATATTCTGCTATACTCTACTCTACTCTACTCTACTATGCTTCTCTCTACTTTGCTTTACTTGCTCTACTATACTCTACTCTTCTCTATTGTATTCTAGCTTAGTCAAGCCAAACCTAGCTCTACTCTATTCTACTTTTCTCTAGCATAACCTAGCCTACATTAGCCTAGTCTTGCCTTGCCTAACCTAGCTCTACTCTATTCTACTCTACACTACTCTACTCTAATCTAACCTAGCTTAGCCTTGCCTAGCTTAGCATAACCAAGCTCTACTCTTCTCTACTTTACACTATACTACTCTGCTCTACTCTACTCTACTCTATCCTATCCTTGCCTAGCCAAGCCTAGCTCAGCTCTACTCTACTCAACTCTGCTTTGCTCTACACTGCTCTACTCTACTCTACTCTACTTTGCTATACCATGCTCTACTCTACTGCTTTGCTCTACTCTGCTCTGCTTTACTTTGCTCTCCTCTCGTCATGCCTCCTCTATTCTACTATACACTACTCTACTCTAATCCACTCTGTTCTAATCAACTCTATCCTACTCTAATCAACTCTACACTACTTTAATCTACTCTACTCTATCATACTCTACTCTACTCTACTCAACTCTACTCTAATCTAGCATAGCCTAACAAAGCTCTACTCTACTATACTATACTTTACTCTACTCTACTATAACCTACTCAACCTTACTCTAACCTATCTTAGCCTAGCGTAGCTTACCATAGCCTACCCTAGCCTAGCCTTGCCTCTCCTAACCTAAATCTACTTTATTGGACTCGACTCTACTCTACTCTGCTCTATACTACTCTACTATACTCTACTTTACTTTAACTTAGCCTACCTCACATATCCAAGCACTACTATACTCTAATTTACTATACTCTACTCTGGCCTAGCCTTGCCTAGCCTAGCCTAAGCTAGCTCTACTCTGTTCTACTCTGCTCTGTTATGCTCTACTCTGCTCTGTTCTACTCTACTCTACTCTGCTCTACTCTTCTTGGCTCTACTCTGCTCTACTCTACTCTATACTCTAGCCTAGCCTAGCTTATCTTAGCATAGCTTACCCTAGCCTAGCCTAGCCTCTCCTAGCTAGGCTTAGCCTACCCTAGCTCTACTCTAGTTTGCTCTACTTTGCTCTACTCTACTCTGCTCTACTCTATTCTACACTAACCTAGCCTAGCCTACCTTAGCTCTGCTCTACTCTACTCTGCTCTACTTATCTTTATTCTACTCATATTTGTCTTTCTTACTCTACTTTACACTAGCCTTGCCTAGCCTAGCCTCACTGAACCTACTGCTACTTTACTTTACTATAATCTACTCGAATCTAACCTAGCCAAGCCTACCCTAGCCTAGCCTAACCTAACTTAGCCTAGCTTAGCCAAACCTAAGCTAGCTCAACTCTATTTTACTAAACTCTATTCTACTTTACTCTACTTTACTCTACTATACTCTATTATAGTCTACCATACTCCAACATAACCTAACAAAGCCTAGCCTAACCTAGCTCTAATCTACTCTACTTTACTCTACTCTCTTTACTATAGCCTAGACTTGCCTAACCTAGCTCTGCTCTACTCTACTCAACTCTTCTTTACTCTATTCTACTCTACTTTTTTATTCTCAACTCTACTCTCCTCTACTAATCTCTTCTCTGCTCTACCCTACTCAGCTCTGTACTATTCTACTCATTTTTACTCTGCTATACTCTACTCTACCTACTTTGCTCTTCTCTACTCTACTTTGCTCTTTTTTGCTCTCCTCTCCTATACTCAACTCAATTATACTGTACCCTAGCGTAACCTAGCGTAACCAAAGCTAACCTAGTTTAACCTAGCTTTACTCTAACTTACTCTACTCTACCACTATACTCTAGCCTAGCTTAGCCTAACCTAGATCTACTCTACTTAACTCTATTATACTTTACTATACTTAACTCAACTATACTTTACTCTACTCTACTCTACCCTACCCTAACCTAGCATAGCCTTGCTTAGCCTGACATAGCTCGACTCTGTTCTACTCTACTCTAATCTTGCAAGCCCAGCCTAACCTAGCTTAACATCATTATACTTTGATCAATTCTGCTCTACTCTTGTTTACTCTACCCTGCTTTGCTCTACTCTGCTCTATGCTACTCTGCTCTACTATGCTCTGCTCTATGCTGTTCTACTCCTCTCTACTCGGGTCTACTCTTTTTTGCTATACTTTGCTCTGTTCTTCTCTACTCTTCTCTACTCAACTCTAGCCTAGCCTAGCCTTGCCATACCAAGCCTAGCTCTACTCTACTCTACTCTACTCTACTCTACTCAAGCCTAGCCTAACAGAGCCTAACCTAACGTAACCTAGCTTAACCTAGCTCTAATAGACTCTACTCAACTATAATCTACTATACTCTACTCTGCTCTGTTCTACTTTTCTCTACTCTACTGTACTCAACCCTACTCTACTTTACTCTACTCTACTTTGCTCTTCTCTATTTTATCCTAGCCTAGCCTAGCCTAGCTTAGCCTAAACTAGCTCTACTCTACTCTCTCTACTCTACTATGCTCTATTATATTATGCTTTACTCTTCCTCTTTTCTGTACCACTCTGCTCTACTCTATAACATTCTACTCTTCTCTACTCAACTTTGCTCTACTCTTTTGTAGCCTAGCCTAACCTAATTAAGATCTACTCTACTCTAGCCTTACCTAGCTTAACAAAGCCTATCCTAGTATCCCTTAGCCTCCTAACCCAGCTCAACTCTGCTCCACTCTACTATAGTCTACTACACTCCACTCTACTCTATTATAGCCTAGCTTAACCTAGCCTTGCATAACCAAGGCTAGCTTAGGTTGGCCTAACCTAGCTTTACCCTACTCTACTCTACTTTTGTCTACTTTACTACAATCTACTCTACTCTACTCTACTCCACTCTACTCTATTCTACTCTACTCTACTATAATATAGCCTAGCTTACCATAGCTTAACATAGCTCTACTCTACTCTAACCTAGCCTAGCCTAACCCAACTCTACTCTATGCTACTCTACTCTACTCTGCTATACATTACTCTACTCTACTTAGCTTTACTATACTCTAGCCAAGTCTATCCTAACCTAGCCCCACTCTACTTGACTCTATTCTACTCTACTCTACTCTACTCTACTCCACTCTACTCTACTCTAGCCTAGCCTTGCCTAGCCTAGGTTATCCTTGGCTAGCCTTGCTAGCCAAGCCTAGGATAACCTAGCTCTACTCTACTCTACTATACTTTATTCTACTCTAGCCTAGCCTAATTAACCCTACTCTAGTTTACTTTACTCTACTCTACTCTACTCCAAGATACTCTACACTACTCTACTATACTCCAACCTAGCTTAGCATAGCCTAGCCTAACAAAGTTCTACTTTACTCTACTCTACTCTACTCTACTATACTTCGCTCTGCTCCGCTCTTCTATGCTCTAATCTACTCTACTCTGCTTTACTATATTGTGCTCTACTCTTTTCTGTCTTATTCTACTCTACTCTACTCTACTTTGCTCTACTCTACTCTACTCTACTCTGCTCTACTTCAATCTACTCTACTCCAGCTTAGCTTAACCAAGCCTAGCCTAGCCTAACCTAACTTAAGTCTACTCTACTCTTCTCTGCTCTACTCTACCCTACTAGACTCTAGCCTTGCCTAGGCTACCCTAACCTAGTGTAGCCTAACCTATCTCTTCTCTACTTTGCTCGACTCTACTCTGCTCTACTCTACTCTGCTCTGCTCTTCTTTGCTTTGCTCTGCTCAACTCTGCTCTGCTCTGTGCTGCATCGCTCTACTCAACTTTTCTCTGCTCTTCTTCACTCAGCTCTGCTCTGCTTTACTTTTCTCTGCTCCCTTTGACACTACTCTACTGAACTTAACTCTACTTTAGCCTAGCTTTGCCTTGCCTAGCCTAATCTAACTTAGCACTACTCTACTATACTCTTATCTTCTCTACTCTACTGTAGCCTTGCTTTACCTAGCATAACCTAACCTAGCCTAGCCTAACCTAGCTCTACTCTATTCTACTTTAATTTATTATACTATACTCTACTCTACTCTACTTTACTCTAATCTACTCTACTCTACTCTACTCTACTCTAGCCTACTCTACTCTACTCTACTAAAACCTATTCTAGCCTAGCCTAGCCTAGCTTAGCCTAACTTAGTCTAATGAAGCTTTTATTTATTCTACTCTCTTTGCTCTACTCTGCTCTGCTCTATTCTACATTACTCTACTCTACT
Organism: Vanilla planifolia; assembly: GCA_023846275.1. Taxonomy (NCBI): domain Eukaryota; kingdom Viridiplantae; phylum Streptophyta; class Magnoliopsida; order Asparagales; family Orchidaceae; genus Vanilla; species Vanilla planifolia. The sequence continues at coordinate 426,031 of JAIUJO010000295.1, forward strand.
TTATTCTACTATACTGTCTATTATGCTCTACTCTTTTCTACTTTGCTCTTCTCAACTCTGCTCTAGTTTGCTCTACTCTACTCTACTCTACTCTAGCCTAACCTTACATAACCTAGCTTTACACTACTCTACTATGCTCTACACTACTCTAGTCTAGCCTAGCCTACCTTAGCCTGAGCTAGTCGAGCCTAGCTTAAGCTAACCTAGCTCTACTCTACTATACTCTACTCAACTCTACTCTATACTACTCTAATCTTCTCTAATTGATTCTACTCTACTCCAACATAGCTTAGCCTAACTTAACAAAGCTCTACTCTACTCTACTCTACTATACTCTACTCTAGCCTAACTTTGCCTAACCTAGCCTAGCCTTCCTTAGCCTTACCTAACCTAGCTCAACTCTACTCTATTATGCTATGCTCTGCTCTGCTCTTCTCTGCTCTACTCTAGTTTACCCTACTCTGCCCTAGTCTACACTTTTCTACTTTGTACTCTAGCCAAGCCTAGCTTAACCTAACCTATCTTAGCTCTACTCCACTCTACTCTACTCTTCTATTCTCTACTACACTCTAGCATAGCCTAGCCTAGCCAACCATTACCTAGCCTTACCTGGCTTAGCTTACACTAAACTAGCTCTACTCTTCTCTACTCTAACCTAGCCTAGCCTAGCAAAGTGTAGCTTAGCCTAGTCTAACTTAGCTCAACTCTACTCTATTCTATTATGCTCTGCTCTATTTTGGTCTACTCTACTCATCTCTACTCTACTCTGCTCTACTCTACTTTTCTCTACTCTACTCTACTCTATTATACTATAGCCTAGCCTAGGTTAACCTAGCTCTACTCTACTTTACTGTACTGTACTATACTATACTCTTACCTAGCCTTACCTAGCCTAGCCTAGCCTAACCTAACCTAGTCAAGCCTAGTCTAGCTTAACCTATCCTAGCTCTACTCTACTCTACACTACTCTACTTTACTATATTCTACTCTTCTCTACACTACTTTACTCTACTCAACTATGCTCTATTCTATTCTGCTCTTCTTTACTCTACATTACTCTACTGTACTCTACTTTAACCAAGCCTTGCCTAGCCATGCCCAACCAAGCTCTAATCTACACTACTCTAGCCTAGCTTAACATAGCTTAGCTTAGCTTAACTTAGCTCTGCTCTGCTCTGCTTGTCTCTAATCAACCTTACTCTACTTTACTCTACTCTATTTTGCTATTCTCTACTATTCTCTACTCTACTAAACTCTACTGTATTCTATCCTAACCTAGCCTAACCTACCTCTAATCTACTCTACTCTACTCTACTCTAGCCTAGCTTAGCCTTCCCTAGCCTACCTTAGCCTAACCTAGCAATACTCTAATTTACTCTACTCTACTCTACTCTACTCAACTTTACTCTACTCTACTCTTGCCTAGCCTATCTTACCCTAGCCTAGCCTAAACTAGCTGTACTCTACTCTAGTCTACTCTACTCCACTCTACTCTACATTACTCTAACCTAACCTAGCCCAACAAAGCCAAGCTTAGCTTAACTTTTCTTAGCCTAGGCTAACCTAGCTCAGCTCAACTCTGCTCTACTAAGCTCTGCTCTACATTCTTTTACTCTACTCTTCTCTACTCTACCCTACTATGCTCTACTATATTATACTCATGCTTAACCTAGCCTAACCAAGCTCTACCCTACTTTACTCTACTATACTCTACTCTACTCTAGCCTAGCCTTGCTTAACCTAGCTTAGCATAGCCAAACCTAACCTTGCCATGCCTAGACTAGCTTAACCTAAACTAGCTCTACTATATTCTACTCTATACTACTCTACTCTACTCTACTCTATTCAATTCTTCTCTACTCTACTCAACTCTACTCTATTCTGCTCTTCTCTACTCTAAATTAATCTACTCTACTCTACTTTAATCGAGCCTTGCCTTGCTAATCCAAACCTAGCTCTAACGTACACTACTCTATCGTAGCTTAACCTAGCTTAGCCTTACCTAACTTAGCTCCGCTTTGCTCTGCTCTACCCTACTTTGTCCTTCTCTACTCTACTCTGCTCTACTCTTCTCTACTCTACTCTACTCTACTCAACTCTATTGTACTCTATCCTAACTTAGCCTAACCTTGCTCTACTCTACTCTACTCTACTCTAGTCTAGCTTAGCCTACCCTAGCCAAGTATAGCCTAACCTAACTTAGCTCTACTCAACTTTACTCTACTCTACTATACTCTACTCTTCTTTACTCTACTTTACTCTAGCCTAGCCTCACCTACCTTAGCCTAGCCTAGCCTAACCTAGCTCTACTCTACTTTACTCTACTCTTCTTTACTATCACCTAGCTTAGCCTAGCCAACCCTACCATAGCCTACCATAGCCTAACCTAACTCTATTTTATTCTAGTGTTCTCTGCTCTACTCTACTCTACTCTACTCTGTATTGCTCTAATATACCCTTCTACTCTACTCTACTATACTCTACTTTGCTCAGCACTGCTCACCTCTACTCTCCTCTTCTCTACTCTACTCTACTTTACTCTACTCTTCTCTACTCTATTGTACTCAACTCTACTATACTCTACTCTACTCTAGCCTTACTTAGCCTAGCATAACCTAACCTTGCTCTACTCTAGTTTATTCTACTGGACTCTATTCTAGCTTAGCCTTGCCTAGCCTAGCATACCATAGCCAAGCCTGGCTTAGCCTAACCTTGGTCTACTCTATTATAATCTACTCTACTCTACTCTAGTCTACTCTACTATACTCTAATGTACTATAGTCTACTCTACTCTTACCTAGCCTCGTCGAGCCTATCCTTTCCTAGCTTACCCTAACCTAGCTCAATTCTACGTTGCTCTACTCATACCTATGCTCTACTTCACTCTTCTTTGCTTTGCTCCACTCTACTCTTCTTTGCTCTGCTCCACTCTACTCTGCTCCTCTTTGCCCTACTCTATATTGCTCTGCTTTGTACTCTAGCCTAGCCTAGCCTAACCTAGCTCTATTTACTCTACTCTCATTTAGCCAAGCCTAGCCTACCATTCCCTAGCCTAGACAAACCTAGCTTAGCTTAGCCTAACCTAGCTCTACTCTACTCTAATCTACTCAGCTCTACTCTACTCTACTTGGCTCTACTCAACTTTACTCTAACCTAGCCATGCCTAGCCTAACTTAGCCTAGCCTAACCTAGCCTAACCTAACTTAGCTCAACCCCTCATTACTCTACTCTTTTTTACTCTACTCTACTATGCTCTACTCTACTCTTCTCTACTCTACTTTACTCTGATCAACTCTTCTTTACTCTGCTCTACTCTACTCTACACTACTCTACTCTATTCTACTTTTCTCTGCTCTTCTCTACTCTACTCTACTCTACTCTAACCTAGCCTAACTTAGACTAGCCAAGCTTAGTTTAGCTTAGCCTGACCTAACTCTACTTTACTCTTCTCTACTCCACACAACTATGCTCTTTTCTACTCTACTCAGCTCTACTTTTCTTGGCTCTTCTATTCTTTGCTCTGCTTTGCTCTACTCTACTCTACTCTGCTCTACTCTACTCTGCTCTACTCTACTCTTCTCTACTCTAGCCTAACCTAGCCTAGCTTAGCCTAACAAGTCTAACCTAGCATAGCCTAGCCTGGCATAACCTATCCTTGTAGTACTCTACTCTACCTTACTCGACAATAGCCTAACCTAGCCTAGGCTAGCATAACCTTGCTCTATTATACTGTACTCTACTTTTCTCTACTCTGATTTTCTATGCTCTTTTGCACTCTACTATGCTCTACTTTACTCTACTTTGTTCAGCTTTACTCTGCGCTGCTTTGCTCGTCTCTACTCTGCTCTACTTTACTCTATTTTGCTCTGCTCAACCCTAATCTTCTCTACTCTGCTTTACTATAATTTACTCTACTCTACTCCACTCTACTCTACTCTACTCTACTTTAGCCTCGCCAAGCCTAGCCAACCCTAACCTAGCTTTGCTCTACTCTACCCTACTCTACTCTGATTTTTCTCTTCTTAGTGTTACTCCACTCTGCTCTGCTCCACTCTAACTTAGCCTAACCTAAACTAGCCTAACCTAGCTCTACTCTACTTTACTCTACTATACTCTATTCTACTCTACTTTAGTCGAGCTCAACCTAGCTCTACTCTGCTATGCTTTATTTTGCTCTGCTTTTCTCTGGTCTACTCTACTCTATTCTACTCTGCTCTACTATACTCTACTCTACTCTACTATAGTCTAGCCTATGCTAGCCAAACCTAGCTCTACTCTACTATACTCTAATTTACTCTAGCCTAGCCTAGCCTAACCTAGCTATTCTCTACTCTACTCTGCTCTACTCGACTCTACTCAACTTTGCTGTAATTTTCTTTGCTTTACCCTACTCTCCTCTACTCTACTCTACTCTACTCTACTTTACTCTACTCTACATTACTCAACTCTACTCTACTCTACTCTATCCTAGCCTAGGTTATGCTAACTTACCTCTACTTTGCTCTACTCAACTCTTCTCTTCTATAATCTTCTCTGCTCTACTCTGCTCTGGTATTCTCTACTCTATTCTACTCTACTGCCCTATGCTCTACTCACATCTCCTCTCCTCTCCTCTCCACACCTCTCTTTCCTTTATTCTACTCTACTCTACCCTACTCTACACCACTTTACTCTATTCTACTCTACTCTATTCTACACTACTCTTCTCTACTCTACTCTACTCTACTCTATTCTACTCTACTATACTCTAGTCTACTCTAGTCTAACCTAACCAATCCTAGCCTTAATTAATCAAGCTCTACTCAACTCTACTATACTATACTCTACTCTACACTAGCCAAGCCTAGCCTTCCTTAGTAGAGCCTAGCCTTCCTTAGTATTACCTAGCCTAACTGAGCTCAACTCCACTCTACTGTACTCTACTCTAGCCAAGCCTAGCTTAGCCTAACCTAGCATAGAGTAACCTAGCTCTACTATACTCTACTCTGAACTGCTCTACTCTACTCAACTCTACTCTAAAATGCACTATTTTGCTCTTTTACTCTGCTTTACATGTCTTTGCTTTGCTCTCATCTACTTTGCCCTGCTTTGCTCTCCTCTCCTCTACTCTACTCTACTTTGCTCAACTCTACTTTACTCTACTGTACTTTACCATACTCTACTCTAGTCCACTTTACTCTACTCTACTCTACTCTATCTAGCTTAGCTTAGCCAAACCTAGCTCTACTTTACTCTATTATACTCTACTCTTGGCTACCTTAGCCTACCCTAGCCTACCCCAGCCTAGCCTAGCCTAACCTATCCTAACCTAACCTAGCTTTAATCAACTATACTCTACTCTTCTCTACTTTGTTATACTCTACTCTACTCTACTCTACTATACTCTAGCCAAACTTAGCTTAGCCTAACCAAGCTATGCTCTACTCTACTCTTGCCTCGCCTTTCCTAGCCTAGCCTAACCTAGCTCTACTCTGCTCTGGTCTACTCTGCTCAGATATGCTCTATACTACTCTTCTCTACTCTATCTTCTCCATTCTATACTTCTCTATTTTGCTCTCCTCTACTCTGCTCAACTCTACTCTATAATCTAGCCTAGCCTTGCTCATCTTAGCCTAACCTAGCCATACTCTACTCTACTCTACTTTGGCTTAGCCTAGCATATCATACAATTGGTTAGCCTAGCCTAACTTAGCATAGCTTAACCTAGCTCTTCTCTACTCCACTCTACTCTACTTTTCTCTACTCAATTCGACTCTTCTTTACACTACTCTTACCTAGCTTAGCCTAGCCTAACCTAATATAGCCTAGCCTATCCTAATATAACTCTTTTTTGCTCTACTCTACTCCATTATGTGCTATTCTACTCTGCTCTGCTCTACTCTACTATGCTCTGCTTTGGTCTGCTCTGCTCTACTCTACTCTACTTTTCTCTAGCCTAGCCTAGCCTAACATAACTCTACTCTACCCTACTCTTATCTAGCCTAACCTAGCCTAACCTCACCTAGCCTAACCTAGCTAAACTATGCTCTACTTTACATTACTATATTATACTCTACTCAACTCTACTATACTCTACTATACTCAACTCTATTCTATAATGCACTACTCTAACCTAGCCTAGTTTAGCATAGCTTAAACAAACCTAGCTCAACTATGCTTTACTCCACTCTGCTCTAGTTTGCTCTACTTTTCTCTGCTCTACTCTACTATGCCCTACTCTACTCTACTCTATTCTTCTCTACTCAGCTCTACTCTGCTTTGGCATGTACTACTCTATTCAACTCTACTCTACTCTAGCCAAGCCTAGCCTACAAAAGCCTAACTTAATTGAGCTCTACAATACTCTACTCTTCTCTATGCTACTCTACTTTACTCTAGCCTAGCTTAGCCTAGCCAACCCTTGCCTAGCCTAGCAAAGCCTAGCTTAACCTTACTCTACTCTACTCCACTCTACTCTACTATATTATACTCTACCCGACACTACTCTACTCTAACCTAACCTAGCTTAGCCAAGCCTAACCTAGCTCTACTCTGCTCTACTCTACTCTATCCTAGCTTTGCCTAACCTTGCTCTACTCTACCCTACTCAACTCAACTCTACTCTACTCTACTCCACTTTACTCTATTTTGTCTTCTCTACTCTGCTCTGCTTTGCTCTCTTATTCTCTACTATACTCTACTCTACTTTACTCTAACTTAGCTTAGCCTAGCCTAACCTAATCTAACCTAGCTCCACTCTACTCTACTCTACTTTAATCTAGTCTACTCTCTAGCTTAACATAGCCTAGCCTAGCCTAGTTCTACTCTGGTCTACTCTGCTTTGCTTTGCTTTACTCTACTATGCTTTGTAATGCTCTGCTCTACTCTATGCTACTTTGCTCTACTATATTCTATTCCACTCTATAATACTGTATCCTAGCTTTCCTTTGCCAAACCAAGCTTTACTCTACTATACTCTACTCTACTTTATTATACTCTGCTCTAATCTACTCTAGCCTAGGCTAGCTTAGCCTAGCCTAACTTAGCTCTTCTCTACTCCTCTACTCTATTCTAATCTATAATACTCTACTTTTTTGTACTCTACTCTACTCTTTGCTACTCTTCTATGCTCTTCTCAACTTTGGTTTGGTCTGCTCAGCTTTTTTCTACTCTGGTCTACTATGCTCTGTTATGCTCTACTCTACTCTTCTCTACTCACTCACCTCTCCTCTCCCCTCCCCTCCTCTTCTCTCATCTCCTCTCCTCTCCACTTATCTCCTCTCCTCTACTATACTCTACTCTTCTCTACTCTACTCCACTCAACTCCACTCTTCTCTACTCTATTTTACTCTACTCTACTCCACTCTATTCTACTTTATCAAACCCTAGAAGAGCCTACCCTATCCTAGCCTAGCCTAACATAACTCCACTCTACTCTACTCGATTCTACTCCACTCTAGCCTAGCCTACTCGAGCCTCTCTTAGCTCTTCTCCACTCTACTATGCCCTGCTCTGCTCTACATTGCTCTGCTCCACTCTACTCTTCTCTACATTGCTTTGCTCTACTCTTCTGCTCTATTTTGCTTTGCTCTCCTCTCCTCTCCGTTACTTTACTTTGCTCTACTCTAATCTACTCTACTCTACTCTACTCTACCCCACTCTGCTCTACTCTACTCTAGCACAATTTATCATTCCCTAACCTAACCTATCCTAACTCTACTCTACTCTACTCTACTCAACTTAGCCTAACATAGCCTAACCAATCTCTACTCTACTCTACTCTACTTTACTCTAGCCTAGCCTAGCCAACCTTATCCTAGCCTAACTTAGCCTAGCCTAACCAAGCTCTACTCTACTTTACTCTACTCTTATCTTATTTATTCTATTGTACTATACTATACTGTACTGTATTGTACTCTGCTCTAGCCTAACCTTTCCTAGCCTAACTTACCCCTTCTTTGCTCTTCTATGCTATGCTCTACTCAACTCTTCTCTATTCTGCTCTATTCTACTCTATTCTACTCCACTCTACTCTACTCCACTCTATACTCTAGCCTTGACTAAACTTAGCCAAGCCTAACCTAACTCTATTCTAATCAACTCTACTCTTCTCTACTCTACTCTAATATGGCCTAACATAGCTAACCAAAGCCTAGCCAAGCCTACCTTAGCCTAGCATAACCTTTCTCTACTCTATACTACTCTACTCTATCCCATTATACTCTACATTTCTTTACTCTACTTTAGTCTAACCTAGCCTATCCTAGCTTAGCCTAGCCTAACCTAGCCCAGCCTACCATAGCTTAACTTAGCTTTGCTCTTCTTTTCTCTGCTCTTCTCTACTCTACTCTGCTTTGCTCTACTCTACTCTGCTCTACTCTACTCTACTTCACTCTACTCTACCCTACTCTCCTTCTCTTAACTCTAATCTACTCTACTCTAGCTTAGCTTAGCCTAGCTTAATCTAGCTCTACTCTACTCTACTATACTCTAGTCTACTCAACTCTACTCTAGCTTAGCTTAGCCTACCCTAGCCTAGCTTAGCCTAGCAAAACCTAGCTCTACTCTACTCTACTTTACCCTACTCAACTCTATCCTACTCTACTCTACTCTATTATACTCTACTCTAGTTTACTCTACACTTCTCTACTCTTCTCTGACCTAGCTTAGAATAGAATAAAGTAGCTCTACTCTACTTTACTCTACTCTACTCTAGCCCAACCTAGCTTATCCTAGCCTAACATAGCTCTGTTATACTTTGCTCTGATATGCTCTCCTCTGCTCTGCTTTGCTCGCCTCTACACTGCTTTACTTTGCTCTGCTCTACACAACTCTGCTCTACTCTACTCTTCTTTGCTCTGCTTTGCTCTGCTTTACTCCACTCTACTCTACTTTACTCTATTCTACTCTACTCTGGCCTAGCCTTGCCTCGCCTTACCTTTCCTAGCCTAACCTAGCTCTAGTCTACTCTATTGTCCTACTCTAGCCTCGCATAGCCTAGCTTTGCTTAGCCTAGCCTAACCTAGCATAACCTAACTAGCTCAGCTAGACATTACTGTACTCTACTCTACTCCACTCTACTCTACTGTATTCTACTCTAGCCTAGCCTATCCTTGCATGGCCTTGCCTAGCCTTGCTTAACCTAGATCTACTTGACTCTTCTCTACTTTACTCTACTCAGCTCTACTCTTCTCTACTTTGCTATACTCTACTTTACTTTACTCAGCTTTGCACTGCTCTGCTTTGCACTACTCTACTATGTTTTACTCTACTCTACTTTATTCTACTCTACTTTACTCTACCCTAGCCAAAACAAGCCTAACCTAGCTTAATCTAACTCTACTCTTCTATGCTCTAATATATTACTTTACCTAGACTAGCCTAACCTAGTCTAACCTACCCTAGCTCAGCTCTACTCTACTCTACTCTACTCTACTCTAGCTTAGCCTAGCCTAGAATATCTTAGGCTAACTTATCTTAGCTCTACTCTACTCTACTCTACTCAAGCCTAGCCTAGCTATTCCTACCCTACCCTATCCTATCTAAGCCTAAAATAGCTCTACTATACTTTACTCTACATTACTCTGCTCAAATCTACTCTACTATAATGTAGCCTAACCTCACCTAGCTATACTCTACTATGCTCCACTTTACTCTGTTCTACACTACTATGCTCTGCTCTTCTCTTCTCTACTTTACTCAAGCCTAGCTCTACTCTACTCTACTTTACTCTGCTCCTTTCTATACTCCTCGACCTAGTATGCTCTGCTCTATTCTAATATGCTCCACACTACTCTACTCTACTGTGCTCTACTCTGTTCTACTCTACTCTACTCTATTCTACTCTACTCTACTCTACTCTAGCCTAGCCTAGCCTTGCGTAGACTACATGTACTCTACTTTACTCTATTCTACTCTCCTACTCTAGCCTAGCCTAGTTTAGCTTAACCTACTCTACTCTACTCTTCTCTACCCTATTCTACTCTCCTACTCTACTCTGCTATACTCTACTCTATTCTACTCTTCTTTACACTACTCTACTATGCTCTTCTCTACTCTGCTCTTCTCTACTCTGCTTTACTCTGCTATGCACTGCACTGCTCTACTCTATACTACTCTAGCCTTGTTTAGCTTAGCTTAACCAAGCATTGCCTAGTTATACTCTATTCTACTCTACTTTACTCTACTATAGCCTAGCCTAGCTCAACCTAGCTCTGCTCTACTCTTCTACTCTGCTCCACCCTACTCTTCTCTACTCTACTATGCTATGCTCTACTCTACTCTTCTCTGCTTTGCTATTCTTTACTCTACTCTTCTCTACTCTACTACACTCTATCTTAGCTTAGCCCAACCTAGGTCTACTATACTCTACTCTATTCTACCTTACTCTAGCCTAGCCTAACCTACCCTTTTCCAGCCTTACCATGCCTAGCCTAACTTAGCTCTACTCTACTTTACTCTACTCTACTCAGCTCTACATTATTCTACTCTACTCTACTCTACACTACTCTACTCCACACTACTCTACTCTACTCTGTCCTAGCCAACCATAACCTATCCTCGCCAGCCTAACTTGGCTCTACTTTACTCTATTTTGCTCTACTTTGCTCTACTCTGCTTTGCTCTACTCCATCTTACTCTACTTTATTCTACTATGCTCTTATGAGCTATACTATGCTCTGCACAGCTCTACTCTACACTACTCTAGCCTAGCCTAACCTTACATTTCCTAGCCTAGCCTTGACTAGATTGGTCTAACCATACTTTACTCTACTCCACTCTACTTTATTCTACTCTACTATACTTTACTCTAATATATACTACTCTACTCTACTTTACTCTACACTACTCTAACTAGCTTAGCCTAACCTAGCTCTACTCTACTATGCTATACTCTACTCTGCTCTGCTCTGCTCTGCTCTACTCTACTTTAATCTACCCTACTCTACTCTACTCTTCTCTGCTCTACTCTACTCTACTCTACTCTACTCTACCATATCCTACTCCACTCTAGCCTAGTCTAGCGTAACCAAATAGAGCTCTACTCTACTCTACTCTATTCTAGCATAACCTACCTTAACCTACCTTTGCCTAACCTAGCTCTACTATACTCTACTCTAACCTAGCCTAGCCATGCCTAACCTAACCAATCTTTACCCTACTCTATTATACTCTAGCCTATCTAAGCCTAACCCAACTTTTCTCTGCTTTGCTCTACTCTGCTCTATTCTACTTTTCTTTGCTTTAATCTACTTTACTCTACTCTGCTCTTCTCTACTTTGCTCTACTTTGCACTGCTAAGCTCTCCTATTCTCTTCTCTACTCTACTCTACTTTATTTTACTCTAACCTATCCTAGCTTTGCCAAGCTTAACATAGATCTTCTCTACTCTAGCCTAGCCTAACCTATCCTAGCCTTCTCTAACCTAGGCTAAATTGGCTCTACACTATGCTATTATACTGGACTTTTTTCTAACATAACCTAGCCTAACCTAACCTAGCTCTACTCTATTTTTCTCTAGCCTAGCCTAAGCTAGCTTAGTCTTGCTTAACCTAGCTCTGTTATGCTTTGCTCGACTATTTTACTCTACTCTACTCTACTGTACTCACCTCTTGTCTACTCTACTCTGCTATACTCTGCTCTTCTCTACTGTACTCTACTCCACTCTACCCTACTCTGCTCTGCTTTACTTTACTCTACTCTACTCAATTATACTCTAACCTAACCTAGTTTAACCAAGCTCTACTCTACTCTACTCTACTATACTCTACTCCACCCTAGTCTACTCTATTCTACTCTTCTCTACTCTATTATAGCATAGCCTAGTCGTGCCTAACTTAACAAAGCCTAACCTCACTTTACCTTACTGTACTCTACTTTATTACTCTACTAAAGCTTAGCATACCCAAGCCTACCCTAGTCTAGCCTAACCCTACTTTACTTTACTCTACTCTACTCTAACCTAGCATAGTCTAACCTAACCAAGCTTTACTATAACCTACTCTACTCTACTCTACTCTAGCCTAAGTTAGCCAAGAATAGCTTAAGCAAGCTCTACTCTAGTTTTGTTTGCTATACTATGCTCTACTCTACTCTATTATGCTCTTTTCTTCTCTGCTCTACTCTACTATACTCTATACTCTTGCTTATCCTAGCCTAGCTTACCCTAACCTATCTTTACTTTACTTTACTCTACCCTAGCCAAGACTTTCTTAGCTTACCATAGCTTTACTCTACTCTACTCTACTCTACTCTGCTCTTCTCTACTCTGTTCTACTTTACTCTACTCTAACTTAGCCAAGCGCAACCTAGCCTAAGCATTGTTAGCCTAGCTTAGCCTAACCTACCTCTGCTCTGTCGTACTCTACTCTACTCTACTCTACTTATCTCTATTTTGCTCTACTATACTCAACTCTACTCTAGCCATGCCTAGCCTAGCCTAGCCTTACTTAGCTCTTCTCTACTCTGGTCTACTATACTCTACTCTACTATGCTCTACCCTACTCTAGCCTAGCCTAGCTTACCCCAACTTAGCCTCGCCTGATTTAGCCCAACCTAACCTAGCTTTACTCTCTACTCAACTATACTTTACTCTACACAATTCTACTCTACTTTACTCTACTATACTCTACTGTACTTTATTCTACTCTACTCTACTCTAACATAGCCAAGCCTAGCCTAGCAAAACCTTGCTCTACTCTACTATACTCTACTCTACTATACACTAATCTACTCTACTCTATCCTAGCCTCGCTTAACCTAGCAATTCTCTACTCTGCTTTACTCTACTCTTCTCTACTTTGCTGTGCTCTACTTTTCTATTGCCTACTCTGCTCTTTTTTGCTTTACTCTTCTCAACTTTGCTTTTCTCTACTCTACTCTACTTTGCTCTACTTTGCTATACTCTACTCTAGTTTACACTGCTCCACTCTACTCTACTCTATTTATTATTCTCTACTCTGCTCTACTCTACTCTACTCTACTCCACTCTTCTCTAACCAAGCCTAGCCTAGCCTATCCTAACCTAGCCTAACTTATCTCTTCTCTACTCTACTCTACCCCACTCTACTACTCTACATAAGCCTAACCTAGCCTAGCTCAGCTCTACTTAACTCTACTATACTCTACCTTAACCTTGCAAATCTTTGCCCAGCAAACTTAGCTCTACCCTACCCTACTCTCGCTTATCCTTGTTTAGCCTAACCTTGCTTTTCTTTACTCTAGTCTACTCTTGACTAATCTACTATGCTCTACTCTACTATACTTTACTCTACTATACTGTAGCCTAGTTTAGCCTAGCCTAACCAACCTCTACTTTACTTTACTTTACTCTACTCTACTCTGCTCTAGCCTAACCTAGCTTAAGCTAGCTCTGCTCTACTCGACTCAGCTCTGTCCTACTCTGCTCTACTCTACTCTGCTCTACTCTACTCTTCTATACTCTACTCTACTCTGCTCTACTCTACTCTACTCTGCTCTACTCTACTCTACTCTACTTTAATTTACTCTTACCTAGCCTAACCTAACCTTGCTCGACTCTACTCTAGTCTACTCTGTTATTCTCTACTCTACACGACTCTAGCATAGCCTAGCCTTGCCCAGCCTAGCTAGCCTAACCTAGCTCTACCATAGTCTTCTTTACTCTACTCTATATTAGCCAAGCCTAAAATAACCTAGCTCTACTCTACTCTACTCTACTCTACTCTACTCTGCTCTACCCTACTCTTGCCTAGCCTAGCCTATCATCACTCTACTCAACTATACTCTACTCTACTCTACATTATGCCACTGTACTCTACTCTACCCTACTCAAACCTAGCTTAACCTAGCCTAGCTTAGCCTTATTTAGCTCTACTCTACTCTACTATGGTCTACTCAGCTCAACCCTACTCTGCTCTACTCTGCTCGTCTCTACTCTACTCTGTACTACTCTATTGTTCTTTGATCTGCTCTTCTCTTCTCTACTCTACTCTACTCTGCTATATTATACTTTACTCTACTTTAGCTTAGCCTAGCCTAGTCAAACTAAGCTCTACTCTACTCTACTCTACCCTACTCTTGCCTAGCCTAGCCTACCCTATGCTAGCCAAGTTTAGCCTAGCCTAACCCAACCTAGCTCTATTCTACTCCACTACACTCCACTCTACTCAACTCTATATTATTCTACTCTACTCTACTCTACTCTAACCTAGCCTAACCTAGCTTTACTCTACTATACTCTTCTCTACTTTACACTACTCTACTCTACACTATTCAATTATACTCTACTTTAACTTCACCTAGCATAGGCTAACCTAGCTTTACTCTACTATACTCTACTCTACTTTAACTTAACCTAGCCTAGCCTAACCTAGCCCAATGTTGGCTATCCCAACCTAGCCTAAGCTAGCTCTATTTTGCTTTGCTTTCTAGTGCTCTTCTCTCCTCTGCTCTACTTTACTCTGCTCAGCTCTACTCTGTTTTGCTTTACACTGCTCTACTCTACTCTACTCAAGCTTTACCTTATCAAGCCAAACCTAACCTAGCTCTACTCTACTCTACTCTTTTCTAATCTACTCAGCACTACTCTATTCTACTCTAGCCTAACCTAGCCAAACTTAACCTAACCTATCCTAGCCTAACCAAGCTCAACTCTACTTTACTCTACTATACTCTACTTTACTCTATTTTACTTTACTCTACTCCACTCTACTCTAACTTAGCCTAGCTTACCCTAACCAAACCTAGCTCTACTCTACTCTAATCTACTCCACTCAAGCCTAGCCTATCCTAACCTAGCTCTACTCTGCTATGCTCTACTCTACTCTATTCTACTCTATTCTACTCTACACTATCCTAGCCTAACATAACCTAACCAAGTTCAACTCTACTCTACTCTACTATAACCTAGCCTAACCTAGCCTTACCTAGCCTATTCTAAAATAGCTCTATAATACTCTACTCTACTCTACTATATTACACACCATTCTTCTCTACTCTACTCTACTCTATTATATTTTACTCTACTCTACTCTACTTTAATCTACGCTACTACACTTTACTTTTCTCTATCTTAACCTAATCAAGTACTATTATACTCTACTCTATTCTTCTCTACACTACTCTACTTAATAATATCTTAGCCTAGCCTTTACTCTACTTTACTCTAGTCTACTTTATTCTACTCTACTTTACTCTACTCTACTCTAATCTACTTTACTCTTCTCTTTTCTACTCTACTCCGTACTATCCTAACATAGCCTTTGCTAACCTAGCTCTACTCTACTCTACTCTACTTTACTTTACTCTACTCTAGCTTAGCTTTGCCTAGTCTAAACTAACCTACCTATGCTCTACTTTGCTCTACTCTACTATACTCTACTCTATTCTACTCCCCTCTTTTCTACTATACTATACTCTAACCTTGCCAAGCCTAGCCTTGCCTAACCTAGCTCTACTCTACTCTAGCTTGCATAGCCTAGCCTACCCTAACCTAGCTCTACTCAACTCTACTCTACTTTACTCTACTGTACTCTGCTCTACTCTGCTCCTCTCTTCTCTACTCTAACCATATCAAACATAGCCTAGCCTAGCCATGCCTAACCTATCTCTACTCTTCTTTAGCTTAGCTTGGCCTAGCCTAGCCTTGTTGGAAACTTGCGTGTTACAAGAGGGGGGGTGAATTGTTCCTTTTACAATTTTTTAAACAATTTTAAAGTTAATTACAATAGTAAAGAGAAATTATGAGCAATGAAGTAAAGAATGAAAAGCACACACAATTTCAAGTGGTTCGGCAAAACCTTTGCCTACATCCACCCCTAGCTGACCCAGCCAGGCTTCACTATTAAACACTGCCTTTTGCCCAACCGACGGGTAGGCCGAAACCCTCACAACAACCAATCAACCCAATTGGTACCAACCAAATACAATCAACAGCAGCAAGACACGCTGCACACTCACAACAACAAAGCTGTTACAATTTTGGCAAGAAAACAGATTTCAGCTTTCAAGTAAAAGTTTTACATCAACCTGTACCACAATCCTTTAATCTTAATTTGTGACACAACTACTAAACAAGTATTAAAAATGCTTAACTAAAAAAAATTCAACAATATAAATTTCATTAAAAACACACAAATTATTTGGAGCTCTTAAATATAAGTCCTTGTGTACTTAGAGCTCATACTTAACAATTAAATCTAATTAATTAAACTTAAGATAATGAAAGAAATCACTTTTCAAACCGCAGCTTAAAAAGGAAACAAACGCACTTCTGAACGCGCTTCAAAACAGGACTACGCGCCTCTGAACGCGCTTTCCAAACAGGACAATGCCCAAATCGCGTTTGCGAGAGGCGTTGTTCTGTTTTAGGCGGAAGAGTTGTTCGGAGGTGATTTGGTCTGAAATTCGACGCAATAGAAATTCGAAACTGATAAGTTGTATTCCGAAAAGCTAATAGAGATTCCAAGGCGTGAAACAACAATCAAATTTGGTGAAGATTGGTCCGAAAAATCAAGATCGCCGAAGCTTGGATAACGGAAAAGGTTTGCAGTAAATTCAACCTCAATCTAAGTAGCTAAGCAAAGTATAAGATGTAGTTGAGTAAGCAATTGTAAAATAGAAAAGAAAGAGAACGAAACGTGCAAATTTGAGGCGAAATGATCGCGTTCCGTTTTGGTCCGAGAAGGCTGAGGAAGACGATGAACAGTAAAATTGCGCAGTTTCCGTTCGTCTTGTTTGAAGAATTTTTGCGTTAAGTGCTTGTTCTTTCTCTTCAAAATTAATCCCTTTTTATAGAAGAGGGCTGATCAACAATGTTGATTAAGCCGTTTTCTTCCAACGGCTAGAAGAGGAGAAGAAAATAAATTTAAAGCATATAGCCGTTGCGCCGGAAAAACAGAGAATGAAAACCGAAAAACACTTTTTAGTCCCACATTGCCTTTTGGTAGGGAGAAGTGGCGCATATAAGAGTTCACCTCTCTTTTTCCTTCAGCCAAAAACATTGGGGTTGGTTGCCCCCAGGTGCGGTTGGAAAGTCAATACCCAAGCCGACCTGTTAAGAGAATAACGGGTCAAATATGACCCGAACCCGAATTAAGAACTCTGGCTGTGTTTGCGCCCTTATAGTCGTCCCCTTAAGTTCTCGCCTAGCTGGTTCGGCGTGGTTCCGGTTCGGCGTTAACCGAACTCCGGTTCGGCTTGGTTCCGGTTCGGCGTTAACTGAACCCCTTTTTTTTTGGTTTGGCGTAAAGCGAAAATCGGAAATAAAATTTTGAAAGCTTTAATAACTAATAATTATATTTTTATTTAAACCAAAATAAATATGGTGTAAAATATTGATTATACAAGTCAATGACTTGTTTAATCACAACACCTTCTTAAATGTAAGCCTCATACGTAGAGTTGCACTAATACGATATATAAAATCGTATGGTACAACCCTTAGGCAATTAAATAAGAGAGATATTAACCAAATTAATAACTATAATTACCAATGTAATGATGTCAAACTGATCGATTAAAGGTTAATTAAAAAACATCCTAATGTAATTCTAATAAAGATATGCTGCATCGTATGAATCTCAAAAATGCAATCCTAAGTGTGTCACATATTGATTAATAGGATGGGTTTATCAATCTAACCTTGATAATGTAGTATATGAAAATCTCCAAGTGGTTTTGCCACGCCACAAGGAGAACCTGATTGACTCTCATGAGCTGACGTTTGAGAGTCGTTCTTGAGCCATGCCACTAATGAACTTTGACAATGCTTTTCATGTGGATCGCTCTATGGATTAATCGACCAAGCTCTCCAATCTCCTAATCCCTGTAAGCACATGAGAAGCATGATCTGAAATACACTCAACAAATCATTAACATTAGTACAATGGTTTTGTACTCATCAAACTCGTGGTGCACAAAGGGGTTCAACAAGCCTAACCTTACGTAGCCTAGACTTGCGTAACCTAACCTAACTCTACCCAGCTATGCTCTCCTTTGCTCTGCTCTACTCTAACCTACTCTACCCTAGTCTGCTTTACTATACTCTAGCCTAGCCTAGCCTATCTTAACACTACTTTACTTTACTCTACTCTACTCTACCCAAGCCTAGCCTACCCTAGCCTTGCCTAACCTTACTCTACTCTACCCTACTCTAACCTAGCCTATCCTAGCCTAACCTAGCTCTACTCAAATCTACTTTACTCTACTCTATTCTACTGTACTCAACTCTACTCTAGTCAAGCCAAGCCAACCTTAACCAATCATAACCTAGCCTCACCTAGCCTAACCTCATAATACTCTACTATGCTCTGCTCTTTTTTTTCCACTACTTTACTTTGCTTTGCTTTGCACTATTCTACTCTACTCTGCTCAATTTTGCTTTGGTTACTACCCTAGTATATCCTAACCTAGCCCTACTCTACTTGATGCTAGCCTAACATGGCCTAGCCTAGCCTAACCTTGCTCTATTTGTTATTGCTCTACTCTGCTTATCTCTGCTCTATTCTGCTTTGCTCTACTCTGCTCCACTCTACTCCATTGTGCTCCTCCTTGCTCTTTTTTTCTCTACTCTGCTCTACTCATCTCTGCTTTGCTCTACTGTACTCTACTCTACTTTGCTCTACTTTATCTTACCTAACGTTGCCTAGCCTAGCCTAACCTAGTTCTATTCTACCCTACTATACTATTGTCTACTCTACTCTACTCAATTCTACTCTACTATACTCTGTTCTATCTACTATACTCTACTCTACTCTACTCAAACTTAGCCTAGCCTAGAAAAGCTAGCCAAACCTGGTTCCATTATGCTTTTCTCTATTGTACTTTACTTTGCTCTGCTCTTTTCTACACTTTTCTACTCTACTCTACTCTAATCTTCTCTACTCTGCTCTCCTCTACTCTATGCTACTCTACTCTACTCTAGCCTAGCCTAGCATAGAAGAGCTTAGCCTATCTAAGCTCTACTCAACACCACTCTTCTCTACTCTACCCTACTATATTGTACATTACTCTACTCTACTCTATGCTAGCCTTTTCTGCCCTGTTCTACTCTACTCTAGTCTACTCTAACCTCGCTTAGCATAGGCTACCTTAGCCTAGCATAGCCTAGCCTAGACTATCCTAACTCTGCTCTTCTCTACTATACTATATTATACTATACTATACTATACTCTATTCTACTCTACTCAATGCTACTCTACTCTACTCTACTCTAACCTAACCTTACCTATCCTAGTTCTGCACTATGCTACTCTACTATACTTTAGCCTAGCCTAATCTAACTCTACTATGCTCTGCTCTACTCTATTATACTCTTCTCTACTCTTTTTTGCTCTCCTCTTGCCTCTTCTATTCTGTTCTACTTGACTCTACTATGCACTTCTCTACTCTGCTCTACACTACTCTGCTCTGCTCTACTCTACTCTACTCTTCTCTATACTACTCAACTCTAACTTAGTTTACCTTATCCTAGCATAACTTAGCCTAACAAAGCCATACTCTACTAAACTTTACTCTACTCCACTATACTCTACTCTTGCCTAGCTAGCCTAACCTAGCTCTGCACTATTCTACTCTGCTCTGCTTTGCTCTACTATACTTTAGCCTAGCATAGCCTGGCATAGCCTAGACTAGCCTAGTCAAACTGAGCTTTACTGTACTCTTTTCTACTATACTCAACTCTACTCAAGCGTAGCCTAGCCTAGCCTAGCTTAGCCTAGCCTAACCTAGCTCTAGTCTACTTTACTTAATAATACTCTATTCTAAACTATTCTATTCCAATATACTTTATTTTCTCTTAGCATAGCCTAGCCTAACCTAACCTAGCTTCGCTCTACTCTACTCTACTTTTGGTCTACCCTAGCCTAACCTAGCTCTACTCTGCTCTCTATTTTTCTTAGCTTTCCTTTGCTTTGCTTTGCTCTAATCTGCTATGCTATGCTTTGCTCTGCTCTATTATGCTCTACTCTACCCTGCTCTGCTTTACTATACTCTACTTTACTCTATGCTACTATACAATACTCTACTCTACTCTACACTACCCTAGCCTTGCCTGACCTAACTCTACTTTACTTTACTCTATTATACTCCACTTTAATCTACTCTATTCTATTCTACTCTACTCTAACTTAACCTGACCAAACCTAGCCTAACAAAGCTCTACTCTACTCTACTCTACTCTTTGCTTAGCCTACCCTAGAATAGCTTAGCCCAACCTAGCTCTTCTCTACTCTGCTCTGCTCTACTCTACTCTTCTCTGTGTTACTCTACTCTACTCTATGTTAGCTTAGTTTAGCCATGCCTAGCTTAGCCTAGCCTAACTGAGCTCTAGTCTATTATACTCTACTCAACTTTACTCTACTCTAATCTACTCTAGCCTAGCCCATCCTAGCCTAACCTAGCTTTAGTCTTCTTTACTCTGCTATACTCTACTCTACTACAATCTTCTCTACTCTACTCTACTCTAACTTTGCCTAGCCTAGCTTAGCTTAACCTAGCTCTATTCTATTATATTCTACTCTACTCTACTCTACTCTAGCCTAACCTAGCCTAACCTAACTCAACTCTACTCTGCTATACTCTGTTCTACTCTTCTTTACTCTATTATGCTATGCTTTACTCTACTCAGCTCTACTCTACTCTCCTTTGCTCTACTGCACTCTTGCCTAGCCTAGCTTAATCTTGCTCTATTCTACTCTAATCTAG
This sequence comes from Vanilla planifolia, assembly GCA_023846275.1. Classification (NCBI taxonomy): domain Eukaryota; kingdom Viridiplantae; phylum Streptophyta; class Magnoliopsida; order Asparagales; family Orchidaceae; genus Vanilla; species Vanilla planifolia. Next base: position 446,695 of record JAIUJO010000295.1, read on the forward strand.
TCTGCTCTACTCTACTCCGCTTCAGCTTAGCCTAGCCTAACCTTGCTTTGCCTAACCTAGCTCCACTCTGTGCTACTCTACTCTACTCTACTCTTCTCTACTTTACTCTTCTCTACTCTACTCTAACTTAGCCTAGTCTATCCTAGCTTGACCTAGCTCAATTCTACTATGCTCTAACCTAGCCTAAGCTAGCTTAGCCTAACTTAGTTCAGCTCAACTCTACTTTGCTATGCTCAGCTCTACTCTACACTACTCTAATCAAGCTTAACCTAGCCTTGTCATGCCTAATCTATCTCTACTCTTGTTTGCTCTACTTTGCTCTGCTCTGATCTGCTCTACCCTACCATACATTGCTCCAATCTACTCTGCTCTTCTTTACACTACTCTGCTCTACTCTTCTCTGCTCCACTGTGCTCTACTTTACTCTACTCTACTCTACTTTACTCTACTCTAGCCTAGTTTAGAATAGCCTAGCAAAGCATAACGTAGCTCTACTCTACCCTACTTTATGCTACTCTACCCTACTCTACTTTACTCCAACTTTGCCTGGCCTAGCCTACCTAGGCTTACCCCAGCCTAGCCTAGGCTTACCTAGCCCAACTTAGCTATACGCTACTTTACCCAACTCTACTCTACTCTACTCTACTCTACTCTACTCTACTCCAGCCTAGCCTAGCCTTACCCACCTAACTCTTTTCTACTCTACTCTGATCTACTATGCTCTTCTCTGTTCTACTCTACTCTAACTTTGTCTAGCCTAGCCTAACCTTGCCTAGCCCAACCTAGCTCTACTCTACTATACTTTTTCCAAAGCTAGCCTTGCTTAGCCTAACCTAACTTGGCCTACCCTAACCTTGCTCTACTCTACCTTACTCTACTCTACTATAATATAATCTACTCTACTCTAGTCCACTCTACTCTGCTCCACTTTACTTTACTCTACTTTAACCTAGCATATCTTAGCCTAGCCTAGCATAGCTTAATCTAACACAGCTTACTATGCTTTACTCTACTCTACTCTACTCTACTCTACTCTACTTTTCTCTGCTCTACTCTAATATGCCATAGTTTACTCTACTCTTCTTTACTCAGCTCTACTTTTCTTTACTGTATTATGCTCTGCTCAACTTTTCTCTACTCTAGCCTAGCATAGCCTAGCCTAGCTTAGCCTAATCAGGCTCTTCTCTACTCTTGTCTTCTCTATGCTACTCTACTCTACTCTAGTCTACTCTAGCCTAGCTTAGCTTAGCCTATCCTAGGCTAGCTTAACCTAACTCTACTTTACTCTATTATGTTATACTCTACTATACTCTACTATACTTTAATCTACTCTATTGTACTTTAGCCTAGCTTGGCCTAGCTAACCTAGCTCTACTCTACTCTACTCTACTCTACTCTGCTCTACTCTTCTCTAGTCTACTCTAGCCTAACATAGCTTTTCTCTACTCTATTATTCTTTTCTATGCTTTGCTTTGGTCTACTCTTCTCTATTATGCTCTGCTCTATGATGCTCTACTTAACCCTGCCCTACTTTGCTATTCTCTACTCTCCTCATGTCTCCTCTCCTCTCCTCTCCTCTACTGTACTTTATAATACTCCACACTACTCTACTCTACTCCACTCTACTCTACTCTTCTCGACTCTACTATACTCCACTCTACCATATTCTACTCTACTCTACTCTAGCCATGCCTAGCCTACCCTAATCTAGCTCTACTCTACTCTATCTATTCTACCCTACATTACTCAAGCCTAGCCTACCCTATCTTAGCCTAGCTTGACCTAGCTTTGCTCTATTCTGCTCGACTCTACTCTACTCTAACCTATCTTGACCTATCTTAGATCTGCACTAGTCTACTCTTCATTGCTCTTCTCTACTCTACACTAGCTCTACTATGCTCTACATTACTTTTCTTTGCTCTTGTGCTCTTTTCTACTCTACTCTGCTCTACTCTGCTCCCCTCCTGACTCCTCTCCTCTACTCTCCTAACCTATTTTATACTATATTAAACTCTACTCTACTCTATAAGCTAACCTAGCCTTACCAAGCCTAACCTAGCTCTACTCTACTCTACTCTACTCTAGCCTAACTTTTCCTAGCCTAACATAGCTCTACTCTACTCTACTATGCTATGCTATGCTCTACTCTTCTCTATTGTTCTTAACTCTACACTTCTTTTCTTAACTCTTGTCTACTCTACACTGTACTCTTTCCGAGCCTAGGCTTGCCAAGCCTAACCTAGCTCTACTCTACTCTAATCTAATCTACTCTGCTCGAGACTAGCTTAGCTTGACCTGGCCTAGCATAGCTTAACCTAACATTACCTTACTCTGCTCTACTCTACTCTACTCAGCTCTACTCTGCTCTACTTTACTCTATTATACTTTTCTCTTCTCTACCCTATTTTGCTTTGCTCTGCTCTGCTCTACTCTACACCATGCTCTACTCTGGTTTGCTTTGCTCTCCTCTCCTCAACTCTACTATACTCTACTCTACTCTAACCTAACCTAGCATAGGTTAGCCTAACCTAGCTCTATTATACTCTACTCTATTCTACTCTACTCTACTCTAGCCTTTCCTAGACTAACCTAGCACTGCTTTGTTATGCTCTGCTCTACTCTGCTCCACTTTGCTCTGCTTTGCTTTGTTAACTTTGTTTTACTCTACTCAACTTTCCTCTACTCCACTCTTCTATACTCTATTATACACTATTAAACTCTAGTGTAGCCTATCCTAGCCTAGCCTAACCTAACTTAGCTCTACTCTACTTGAACCTAGCCTAGCTAGCCTTACCTTGCCTTGCTTAGCCTAGCTCTACTATACTATACTATACTATACTCTACTCTACTCTACTCTACTCTACTCCACTCCACCCTACTCTACTCTAATCTAACCTAGCCTTACCTAGTATAGCTTAGCCTACCTAGCACTACTATGCTTTGCTCTGCTCTGCTATACTTTGCTTAGCTTTGCTCTACTTTTCTTTGCTCTTTTCTACTTTACTCTACTTTACTCTTCTCTAATCTTTTTTACTCTACTCTACTTTGCTATACTCTGCTCTACTCTACTCTACTCTACTCTACTCTACTCTAGCCAAGCCTTCTTAGACTAGCCTTACCTAATCGAGCTTCGCTCTACTCTACTTTTCTCTATGCTACTCTACTTTACTCTACAATACTCTAGCTTAGCTTAGCGTTGCCTACCTTACCCTAGCCTAGCCTAACTTAACTCTACTCTACTCTAATATATTATACTCTACTCTACTCTACTTTCTATACTCTTCTACTTTAACCTAGCCAAGCCTATCCTATCCTAGTTCTACTCTTCTCTACTCTACTCTAACCTAGCCTAACTAAGCTTAGCATAAACTAGCTCTACTCTACTCCACTCTATTATGCTCTACTCTACACTAATCTACATTACTCTGCTTTGCTATTCCCTGCTCTACTCTCCTCTACTCTATTCTATTGTACTCTAGCCTAGCCTAGCCTAGCTTAACCTTACTCTACCCTACCCTACCCTACTCTACTCTGCTCTACTCTAGCCTTGCCTAACCTAACCTTACCTAGCATTACTGTACCTTACTCTCCTCTACTTCACTCTACTCTACTCTACTCTACTCTACTTTACTCTGCTCTACCAAGCTCCACCCTAACCTAGCCTTACATAGCATAGCCTAGGCTAATATAGCTCTACTCCACTCTGCTCTACTCTACTTTGCTCTACCTTAGTCTACTCTAGTCTACTCTTCTATGCTCTGCTCTACTCTACTTTGCTCAGCTCAACTCTGCTTAGCTCTCCTCTACTATGCTCTACTACGCTATACCTACTCTACTCTACTCTAGCCTAGTTTAGCTAAGCCTAATCTAGCTTAGCCTAACCAAGCTCTACTTTACTTTACCATACTCTACTATACTCTACTTTAACCTAGCCTAACCTAACCTAGTTTTATTCTTCTCTACTCTACACTACAATGCTCTGCTCTACCTCACTCTTCCCTACTCTACGCTACTCTGTTCTGCTCTACTCTGCTCTTCTCTAATCTACTCTACTTTACTCTGCTCTACTCTACTCTATTCTACTCTACTCTATTCTACTCTAGCTTAGCCTACCCTAATCTAGCCAAACCTAATTAAGCTCTACTTTACCCTACTCTACTCTACTCTACTCTAGCCTAGCTTAACCTAGCCTAGCCTAACCTAGCAATGCTCTATTCTATAATGCTCTACTCTACTCTACTATACTCTACTCTTCTCAGCTCTAATTTTCTTTACTCTTCTTTGCTTTACTCTGCTTTGCTCTACTCTACTTTACTCTACTCTATACTAACCTAGCCTAACCTAGCCTAGCTTAGCCTAATATAGCTCTACTCCGCTCTGCTCTACACTTCTCAGCTCAACTCGTCTCTACTTTGCTCTTCTTCATTCGGCTCTGCTCTATTCGATTACTCTTTGTAATGCTCTGCTTTTCTCAGCTCTACTTTGTTCTGCTATGCTATGCTATACTCTACTTTTCTCTACTCTACCTTTCTCTTTTTTACTCTATGCTACTTTGGCATAGCTTAGCCTAGCCTAACCTACCTCTACTCTACTCTACTCTACTATACTCAACTCTACTCTACTCTTGCTTAGCTTACCTTAGCCTAACCTAACCTAGCATAGCCTAGCCTAAACTTGTTCTACTCTACTCTGCTTTACTCTTGTTTACTCCGCTCTACTCTACTCTACTCTACTCTACTTTACTCTAGTTTACTCTACTTTAGTCTACTCTATTACAACTTAACCTAGCCTAGCCTCATCTAATCTAGCTCTAATCTACTCTAGGTTCGCCTAACATAACCTTGCTCTTCTCTGCTTTGCTCCACTCTTTTCTATTCTACTCTACTCTACTCTATTCATCTCTTCTCTACTCTGCTCTACCCTACTCTGCTCTGCTATACTCTACTCTACTCTACTCTACCCTATTGTACTTTAGCCTAGCCAAGCCTAACCTGGCTCTACTCTACTCTACTCTAACCTAGCCTAGCCTAGCTTAACCTTGCTCTACCCTACTCTACACTACTTAAATCTACTCTAGCATAACTTAGCTCTGCTCCACTCTGCTCTACTCTACCCTTCTCTACTCTACTCTACTACACTTCTCTCTGCTCTACTCTATTCTACTCTTCTCTTCTCTATTATGCTCAGCTTAGCTCTGTTATCTTCTCCTCTCCTCTACTCTATTATACTCTGCTCTACTATACACTTCTCTACTCTAGTCTGCTCTATTTTTCTATTCTCTACTCAACTCACTTTTACACTACTCTTCTTTACTCTTCTTTGCTTTGCTTTGCTCTACTTTGCTCTAGTGTACTCTGCTCTACTCTATGCTGCTTTACTCTGCTCTACTCTATTCTACTCTACTCCACTCTACTCTAACCTAGAATACCCTAGCCTATCCTAACCTAGCCTGACCTAACTTTACTCTACTCTACTTTACACTACTTTACTCTTCTACTCTACTGTAGCCCAACCTAGCCTAGCCTAGCCTTACCTAACTTAGCTCAGCTCTATTCTTCTCTACCATAACCTTGCCTAACTTAGCCTAACTTAACTCTATTCCACTATGTTTTAGCATAGACTTGCCTAACCTAGCCTAGCCTAACCTTGCTATACTATACTCTACTCTACTTTACTCTGCTCTAGTCTACTCTACTCTGCTCTACTCTACTCTATTTTACTCTATTCTACTCTACACCACTCTACTCTACACTAGTCTAGTTAAGCCTAGCCTTTCCTAGCCTATCCAAACCGAGCTCTACTCTACTCTACTCTACTCTACTCTACTCCACTTTACTCTGCTTTAGCCTAGCCAAGCCTAACCTAGCCCTGCTCTACTCTTCTCTACTCTACTCTTCTTTGCTCTACTTTACTCTACTCTACTCTACTCTGCTCTGCTCTGCTTTACTCTGCTCTATTAAACTCTACTCTATTTTACTCTATTCTTGCCTTGCTTAGCCAAGCCTAGCCTAACCTAACCTAGCTTTACTCTATTATATTCTACTCTACTCTACTCTACTGGAACCTAGCATAGCCTAACCTTGCCTAGCCTAGCCTAGACTACTCTAGCCTAGGCTAACCTTGTGTGTAGCCCATCCTAACCTAACCTTGCTCTTCTTAACTTTACTCTACACTCCTCTACTCTATGCTACTCTATTTTAGCAAAGCCCAACATCACTAGCCTAACCTAACCTTTCTCTACTCTACTCTATTCTACTTTAGCTAGCCTAACCTAGCTTACCCAAGCCTAGCCAAGCGTAACCTAGCTCTACTCTACTCTACTTTATAATACTATACTCTACTCTACCCTCCTTTACTCTACTCTACTCTAACCAAGACTAGCTTAGATTAACTTAGCTCTACTTTACTATGCTTTACTTTGCTAAACTCTACTCTACTTTGTTATACTCTTTTCTTCTCTACTTTGCTCTGTTCTACTCTACTCTGCTCTACTATGCTCTACACTACTCTACTCTACTCTACTCTAGCCTTGCCTAGCCTAACCGAGTTCTACTCTACTCGACCCTACTCCACTCTACTCTATTATACTCTAGCCTAGCTAAACCTAGCACAAGTCTACTTTACTCTACTCTACTCTACTCTAACCTAGCCTAGCCTAACCTAGCTATAATCTACTCTACTCAACTCTCACTAGCAAGGCCTAGCCTAACCTAACTCTGCTAAGCTCTACTATATAATGCTCTGCTCTGCTCTACTCCACCCTATTATACTCTACTCTATTACACTCTACTCTAGCCTAGCCTAACATAATTATACTCTACTCTACTCTATTCAAACCTAGCCTAACCTAACCTCGCTCTACTTTACTCTATTATACTCTACTCTACTAAAGCTTAGCCTAGCTTAACCTAACCAAACATAGCTTAGCCTAGCCTAACATAGCCTAACCTTGCTCTACTTTGCTCTACTCTACTCTACTCTACTTTGTTCTGCTTTTCTTTACTCTACTATGCTCTATACTGCTCTGTTTTGCTTTGCTCAACTTTACTCTCTCTACTATGCTCTACTCTACTCTGTTATAGTCTGCTATACTCTATTCTACTTTACTCTACTCTACTCTTCTCTACTTTACTCTAACCTAGCCTAGCCTAACCTGACCTGACCTAGCTCTGTTCTTCTCTGCTCTTGCTTGGCCTAGCCTAGCCTAGTCTAACCTAACTTAGTATTGCTCTTCTCTACTCTACTATACTCTACTCTGCTCTTCTCTTCTCAGCTTTACTCTACTCTACTCTTCTCTGCATTATTATATACTACTATACTCTACTGTACTCTACTCTACTATAGCGTAGCATAGCCTCGCCAAGCCTATCCTAGCTCTATTTTGAACTATTTTACTCAAGTCTCCTCTTCTCTACATTACTTTACTATACTCTACTTTACTCTTGCCTCGCCTAGACTACTGTAACCTAGACTAACCTTGGTTGGCTATGCTCTACTTTCCTCTGCTCTGTCTTGTTTTCGTCTACTCTGCTTGACTTTGCTCAACTCCACTCCACTTTGCTCTTCTCTGCTCTACTCTACTCTACTCTAGCCTAGCTTAGCCCAGCCTAGGAAAACCTAACATAGCTCTACTCTACTCTACTCTACTCTACTCTACTCTACTCTACCCTACTCCACTCTACTCCAATCTACTCTTCTTTAACCTAGCTTAAGCTAGCCTTTCATAACCTAGCTCCTCTCTTCTCTACTATAGCCTAGCCTAGCCTTAGCTAACATAGCTCTATTCATCTCTACTCTACTCTGCTCTGCTATACTCTACTCTACTTTGCTCTATGCTGCACTTCTCTACTCTGCTCAATTCTATGCTACTCTATTGTACTCTTCTCTACTCAAGCCTGGCATAGCCTAGCCAACTTAAAACGTGGCTCTACTCTAGTCTACTCTACTCTACTCTACTCTACTCTACACTACTCTAGCTTAACTTAGTCCAACCTAGCATAGCCTACCCTTGCCTAACCTAGCTCTACTCTATTTTACTCTACCATACTCTACTACACTCTACTCTACTCTACTGTAACCTAGCCAAGCCTAACCTAGCTCTATTTTTCTCTACTCTACTCTACTTTACTCAAGCCTAGCCTAGCCTACCCTAACCTAGATAACATAGCTCTGCTCTACTCTACTTTGCTCTACTTTACTCTACTCTGCTCTACTCTCCTCTGTTCTTCTCTGCTCTACTTTGTTCTACTCTATTCCATTCAGCACTGTTCTGTCCTACTCTACTCTATTCAGGCTTAGCTTAGCCTAACCTAACCTAGCTCTATTCTACTCTACTAAACTCTACTCTATTCTATAGTACTTTACTCTACTCTAGCCAAGCATAACTTAGCCTAAACTAGCTTTACTCTACTATACTCTACTATAGCCTAGCCTTCCCTAACTTGCCATAACCTTGCTATTCTCTACTATGCCTACTCTTCTATACTCTACTCTATTTTGCTCTATTCTATTATATTTTTCTCTACTCTACTCTACTCTTCTCTAACCAAGCCTAGCCTAACCTATCTTGCCTAACTTAGCTCTACTCTACTCTACTCTACACTACTCTGCTCTACTCTGCTATGCTCTGGTCTACTCTACTCTTGCTTAACCTAGCTTAGCCTAGCCTAGCTGAGCCTAACCTAGCTCTGCTCTGCTCTATAATACTCTAATCTACTAGATTCTACTCTAACCTACTCTACCAAACTCTACTCTACTCTACTCTAACCTAGCCTAGCCTATCCTTACATAACCTAGCTCTACTCTACTCTACTATACTTTAGCATAGCCTAGCCTAGTCACAACTAGCCTAGCCTAACCTAGCTCTGGTCTACTATTCTTTACTCTATTTTGCTCTTCTCTACTCTACTCTACTCTACCCTGCTTTGCTCTACTCTACTCTACTTTGCTCTATTATGCTCTAGCCTAGCCTAGTCTAACCTAGCTCTTCTCTACTCTTCTCTATTCTACTCAAGCCTAGCTTAGCATAGCCTAACCTAACCTAACCTAGCCTAACATGGCCTTACTAGGCCAACCCTAACCTACCTCTACTCTACTCTACTTTGTTCTACTCTTCTCTGTTCTACTTTACTCAACTCTACTCTACTATAACCAAGCCTAGCCTAGCCAAGCCCAACCAAGCTCTAATCTACACCACTCTAGTCTAACCTAACCAAGCCTAGCCTAGCCTAACCTAGCTCTACTCTGCTCTTCTCTAATCTACTTTACTCTACTCTGCCCTACTCTACTCTACTCTCTTCTACTCTACTCTGTTCTACCCTACCCTGTTTCTCTACACTACTCTACTATACTCTACTCAACTCTACTCTACTCTAACTTAGTCTAGCCTAGCTTAGCCTGATCTTGCTCTACTCTACTCTACTCTACTCTACTATACTATACTGTAGCCTAGCCTAGCCTAACCTAACTCTACTATGCTCTACTCTCCTCATCTCTACTCTACTCCACTTGGCTCTACTCTGCACTACTCTACTATACTCTGCACCACTGTGCTCTAGCCTAGTTTAGCCTAACCTAACTCCACTTTATTATCCTCTACTCGACTCTACTCTACTCCAACCTAGCCTAATCTAACCTAGGCTATCCTTACCTAGCCTAGCCTAGCCTAACTCTACTCTACTCTAATCTAATTTATTATACTCTACTCTAGTGCACTCTACTCTATTCTACTCTAAACAATCTTAGCCTAGCCTGGCCTAACCTAGCACTACTTTGCTCTACTCTGCTCTGCTCTACTTTACTCTTTTCGACTCTACTATGCTCTGCTCTACTCTACTATACTCTTCTTTACTCTACTTGACTCTACTCTAATTTACTACGCTATACTCTACTCTACTTTACTCTAGCTTAATTTTGCCTAGCCTAGCCTAGCCTAAGCTAGCTCTACTCTAATCTACTCTACTCTACACTAGCCTAGCTTAACCTAGCCTAACTTACTATAGTACAGCTTAACCTAACCTAACCTAGCTCTACTCTACTTTACTCTACTATACTCTACTATAATCTACTCTATTATACTCTACTCTATTGTAACATGGCCTAGCCTAGCTTACCTTAACCTAGCTCCACTCTATTCTACTCTACTTAATTCTACCCTAGCATTGCCGAGACTAGCCTAGCCTAGCCTAACTTAGCTCTTCTCTCCTCTACTCTGCTCTGCTCTATTTTTCTTTGCTCTGCTCAACTCTACTCTGCTCTACTCTTCTTTGCTCTACTATGTTATGCTTTGCTCTATTATGTTCTTCTATGCTTTGCTCTACTTTGCTCTACTCTACTTTCCTCTACTCTACTCTACTCTACTCTACTCTAATCTACTCTACTCTGGACTAACTTAGCCTTACCTAGCTTTACTCTACTTTACTCTATTCTACTCTAGTCTACTCTATCTACTATATTCTACTCTACTATATTCTAATTTAGCCTTGTTGAGCCTAGCTTAGCCTACCCTAGCTTAACTCTACTCTACTCTATTTTACTTTACTCTAGCCTAGCCTAACCTAGCCTAACTTAGCTCTACACTACTCTTCTCTGCTATACTCTACTCTACTCTACTCCACTCTACTCTACTCTACTTTACTCTACTCCACTCTACTCTACTCTACTCTTTCCTAGTTTAGCCTAGCCTAGTATAGCCCCACCTCACGTAGCTCTTTTCTACTCTACTCTACTCAAATTTATTCTACTCTAATATACTTTACTCTAACTTTGCTTTGCCTGGCCAAGCCTAACCTAGCCCTACTCTACTATACTCTACTCTATTATGCTCTAGCCTAGCCTAGCTTACCCTACCCTCACCTAGCTTAACCTAACCTAACTCTGCTCTGCTCTGCTCTACTATGCTCTACATTATTTTGCTCTACTCCCTTCTTCTTTGCTATGCTCTGATATGCTCTACTCTACTCTACTCTATTATACTTTGGCCTAGCCTAGCATTGCCAAGCCTAACCTAATTCTACGCTACTTTACTCTGCTATGATATGCTCTACTTTGCTCTGATCTACTCAACTCTAGTTTTCTTTACTCTACTCTGTTCTAGCCTAATTAGCCTAGCCTATCCTAGACTAGCCTACCTAGCTCTACACTATTCTACTCTACTCTACTCTACACTACTTTACTATACCTTAGCCTAGCCCTATCCTAACCATGCCTAGCCAAGCTTAGCCTAACCTAGATCTACTCTACTTTAATACACTCTGCTCTACTCTATTGTACTATAACTTTGCCTAACTTAGCTTAACCTAACCTTGCTCTAATCTACTTTACTCTACCCTACTCTAGTCTACTCTACTCTAGTTTAGCCTTGTTTAGCATGGCTTGGCCTTGCCTAACCTAGCCCTGCTATGCTCCATTGTGTGCTACTCTTCTCAGCTCTACTCTATTCTAATCTTCTCTACTCCACTCTACATTGCTCTATTATACTCTAGCCTAGCTTTAGCTGACCTAGCTCTACTATACTCTACTCTACTTTAACATAGCCTAACGTACCTTACCCTAGCCTAGCCTAACCTTGCTCTGCTCTGCTTTAATCAACTCTACTCTAGTTTACTCTAACCTAGCCTGGCCTAGCCTTAGCTAACATAGCTCTACTTTACTCTGCTTTACTCTGCTCTATTCTATTTTAGCATAGCCTAGCCTACGATAACCTAGCTTAGCTCTTATCTGCTCTACTCTACTTTGCTCTACTTTCATCTACTCTGCTTTGCTTCACTTTACCCTTCTCTGTGTTACTTAGCTCAGCTCAACTCTGCTCTGCTCTACTATACCCCATAATGCTCTATTCTACTCTACTCTACTTTAGCCTATCCTTGCCAAACCTAGCATAACTTAACCTAGCACTATTCTACTCTACTATACTCCATTCTTACTAGCCTAGCCTAGCCTAACCTAACTCTACTCTACTGTACACTACACTACTCTACTCTACTCTAATCTAATCAACTCTACTCTACTCTACTCAACTCTAATCTACTCTACTCTATTCTACTCCACACTACTTTAGTCTACTTTATAATACTTTACTCTACCCTACATTACTCTACTGTACTCCACTCTACTCTAATCTACTCTACTTTTTTATACTCTAATCTACTCTACTCTTTTATACTCTATTCTACACTACTATACTCTACTCTAACTTAGACTAGGCTAACCTAGCTAAGCCTAAACTAGCTCTACTCTGCTCCGTATTGCTCTGCTTTGTTATGCTCTGCTTTGCTCTGCTTCACTCCGCTCTGCTCTACTTTGCTCTACTCTACTCTGCCTATCTCAACTTTACTCTTTTTTCTCTACTTTACTCTTCTCCAGTCCACTCTACTCTAACCTACTTTACTCTTCTCTTCTCTACTCTACTCTACTAAACTCTACTCTAACCTAGCCTAACTTATCCAGCCTTGCCTTGCTTAGTCTAGCTTTGCATAACCTAGCTCTACTCTACTCTGCTCCTCTCTACTCTTCTCTGCTCTACGCTACTATTCGCTATTGTACTATACTCTAGCTTAGTTTAGCAAATCTTAGCCTAGCCTAGCCTAATCTAGCTCTACTGTACTCTACTCTACACTACGTTACTATACTTTAACCTTGCCCAACCTTTTTCTACTTTACTCTACTCTACTCTAATCTACTCTTCTATACTCTACTCTACACTAACTACCTAGCCTAGCCTAACCTAACCTAGATCTACTCTACTCTACTCTAATCTAGCCTAGCTTAGTTTAGCCTAGCGTAGCTTTGCCTAACTAAGCTTTACTTTGCTCTGCTCTACTCTTCTCGGTTGCTGTCTACTCTACTCTACTCTACTTTGCTCTGCTATACACATACCTAGCCTAGCCTAACTTAGCTCTACTCTACTCTATTCTACTCTATAATACTCTAGCCAAGCCTAGCCTACCTTAGCCTAAAAAAGCCTAACCTTGCTCTACTCAACTCTACTCGACTATACTCTAGTGTAGTTTAACCTAGCTTAGCCTAGCTTAACCTAGCCTAGCCTCACCTAATCTAGCCTAACCTAACCAAGCTCTATCTACTCTACTCTACTCTACTCTACTCTACTATGCTCTACTCTACTCTCCTCTACTCTACTCTACTCTACTCTACTCCACACTACTCTACTCTACTCTGCTCTACTCTACTCTCTTCTACTCTACTCTAAACTACTCTACTCTGTTGTAATCTACTCTCCTCTACTCTCCTCTACTCTGCTCTACTCTAACATAACCTAGCCTAGCATAGTCTAACTTAGTTGTACTCTACACTACTCTAACCTAGCCTAACCTCGCCTAACTTAGCTCTACCCTACTTTGTTATGCTCTACTTTACTTTGGTCTGCTCTACTCTGCTCAACACTACTTTGCTCTCCTTTGTAGTGCACCACTATACTCTACTCTACTCTACCCTAAGCTCGTTAAGCCTCGCATAAGTTGTCCTGGCCTAACCGAGCAATACTATACTCTACTCTACTCTATTCTACTCTACCCTACACTGCTCTACTCCACTTAGCTCTACTATGCTCTACTTAGTTTTGCTCTACTGTACTCTACTCTACTCTACACAATTATATTCTAGCCTAGCCAAACCTATCCTAACCTATCACATTCTACTCTACTCGACTCTAGCTTAGTCTAACCTAGCCTAGTTGAGCCTAGCCTAACCTAGCTCTACTCTACTCTGCTCTGCTCTATTCTACTCAACTCTACTTTGCTCTACTCTACTCTACTCTACCATTACAAATCCTTGCCCAACCTAGCATAGCCTAGCCTAACCTATCATAGCCTAGCTTATCCTAACCTAGCTCTACTCTACTCTACTCTGCTCTACTTTACTCTAGCCTAGCCTAACTAAGCCTAAATTAGCTTTATGCTACTCGACTCTACTCTACTATACTCTACACTACTCTAATCTACTCTACTACTATACTCTACTCCACTCTACTCTAACAAAACCCAACTTAACCTAGCCAAACCTAGCCCTACTCTACTTACTTTACTCTAGTCTACTCAAGCTTAGCCTAGCCTAGCCTAGCCAAGCCTAACCTAACCTAGCTCTGCTCTGCTATACTCCACATTGCTCTACTCTACTGTAGTTTACTCTCCTCTACTCTAGCCTAACCTAACTTAACTTAACCTAGGTTTACTCTTTTTTACCCTTACCTAGCCTAACCTTGCCTAGCTTAGCTTAACCAAGCTCTACTCTACTTTACTCTACTTTTGTTTGCTCTGCTCTGCTTTGCTCTACTCTACTCTACTGTAATCTACTCTACTTTACTTTACTCTACTCTACTTATCAATACTCCGCACTTCTTTACTCCATTATGCTCAAGCTTAGCTCAGCTCAGCTCTACTCTACTCTTCTTAGCTCTGCTCTACTTTACTATGCTCCACTCTACTTAACTTTATTCTGCCCTACATTAGTCTACCCTACTCTGCTTTAACCTAGCCTAACCTAGCTTTGCTTGGCCTAGCTTAGCCTAACATAGCTCAACTTTTCTTTGCTATACTCTAGTCTTTTCTACATTACTTTTTTCTGCTCTCCTCTCCTCTACTCAGCTCTGCTCTACTATACTCTACACAGCATTGCTCTACTCTACTCGACTTTACACTACTGTAGCCTAGCCTAGCCTAGCCACTCTAACTTCACCTAACCTAACCTAACCTTGCTTGAATCTACTTTACTCTAGCCTAGCCTTGCCAAGCCTAACATAGCTCGCTCTACTCTACTCTATTATTCTTTACTCTACTCTTATCTACTCTACTTATCTTCTTTGCTCTTCTCTACTCTTCTCTACTCTACTTTACTCTAGCCTTGTTTAGCCTAGCCTAGCCCAGACTAGCCCACCTAGCTCTACTCTATTCTACTCTACCTTACTATACTTCACAATACTCTAGCATAGCCTACACTAGCCTTGCCATGGCTAGCTAAGCCTAGCCTAACCTAGATCTACTTTATTTTACTAAACTCTAATATACTCAACTCTATTCTACTATACTCTACTATACTATACTCTAACTTTTCTTAACCTTGCTCTGTTCTACTATACTCTACTCTAGTTTAGCATTGTTTAGCATAGCTTAGCCTAGCCTAACCTAGCTCTACTCTACATTGCTCTGTGCTGCTCTTCTCAACTCTGCTCTACTCTACTCTTCTCTACTTTACTCTACTCTACTATACTCTAGCCTACCCTTGCCTAACCTAGCTTTACTCTACTATACTCTACTCTAACATAGCCTAACATACCTTAGTCTAGCCTAGCCTAACCTTGCTCTACTCTATTCTAATCTACTCTACTTTAGTCTACTCTAACTTAGCCTAGCCTAGTCTAACTTAGCCTAGCCTAGTCTAACCTAACCTAGCCTACTCTAACCTAACCTTGCTCTACTCTACTGTGCTTTACTCTACTCTATTCTAGCCTAGCCTAGCCTTGTATAACCTAGAATTGCTCTGCTCTACTCTGCTCTACTTTGCTTTACTCTACTCTACTTCACTTCACTTTGCTCTACACTACTCAACTCAACTCAACTATGCTTTACTCTTCTCTACTCCATAATACTCTATTCTACTCTACTCTACTGTAAGCTAGCCTAGCCCAACTTAGCCTAACATAACCTAGTTCTACTCTACTCTACTTTACTCTACTATACTCCACTCTTACTAGCCTAGCCTAGTCTAATCTAACTCTACTCTACTCCACTCTACTCTACTCTACTCTGATCAACTCCACTCTACTCTACAAAACATTAATCTACTCTACCTTACAATACTCTACTATACTTCACTCTTCTCTACACTAATCTACTCTACTCTATTATACTCTGCTCTACTCAAACTTTGCTTAAGCTAGCCTTGCTTAGCCTAACCTAGCTCTACTCTGCTCTGTACTACTATGCTTTGCTTAGCTTTGCTCTACTTTGCTCTGCTCTACTCTACTCTACTATACTCTACTCTATTATGCTCTGCTCTGTTCTGCTCAACTTTACTTTTTTTTACTCTACTTTACTCTTCACTCTGCTCTACTCTACTCTACTCTACTTTACTCTTCCCTTCTCTACTCTACTTTACTCTACTCTACTCTAACATAGCCTAACTTAGTATAACCTAGCTCTACTCTGCTCTGCTTTCCTCTGCTCAACTCTACTCTACTCTACTCTACTATTTTTTGATCTACTATGCTTTTCTCTTCTCTACTCTACTCTAATCTACTCTACACTAGCCAAGCTTAGCTTATCCACTCTAACTTAACCTAGCCTAGCCTAGCCCAACCTAACCTTGTTATACTCTACTCTACTCTAGCCTAGCCTAACTGGCTCTTTTAGGCTCTACTCTACTCTGCTCTACTCCACTCTATTCTGCTCTACTCTGCTATACTCTACTCTGCTCTGCTCTGCTCTATTCCATGCTACTCTTCTCTACTCTACTCATCTCTTGTCTAGTTTAGCAAATCTTAGCCTAGCCTAGCTTAATCTAGCTCTACTGTACTTCACTCTACACTAAATTACTATACTTTAGCCTTGGCCAACCTTGCTCTACCTTACTCTACTCTACTCTACTCTAATATACTCTTGTATACTCTATTCTATTATACACTACTCTAACTTAGCCTAGCATAGCCAAACCTAGCTCTACTCTACTCTACTCTACCCTACTCTAGTCTACTCTACTCTAGCCAACCTAGTTTAGCCTAGCTTAGCTTATCCTAACCTAGCTCTACTCTACTCTGATCTACTCTACTCTACTCTACTCTACTCTACTCTACTCTTCTCTACTCTTCTCTACACTACTCTACTCTACTTTACTCTATTATTCTCTAGCCTAGCCTACCCTAGCCTAGCCTAAACTAGCTCTACTCTACTCTACTTTACTCTACTATAGCCTAGCTTAACCTAGCTTAAGCTTGCTTAACCTAGCCTAGCCGAACCTAGCCTAGCCTAACCTAACCATGCTCTATTTACTCTACTCTACTCTATTATGCTCTACTTTAGTCTCTTCTACTCTACTCTACTCTACTCTACTCTACTCTACTCTACTCTACTCTTCTCTCCTCCACTCTACTCTACTCTACTCTCCTCTACTCTACTCAACACAACTCTACTCTACTCTATTATACTCTCTTCTAATATACTTTGCTCTACTCTACTCCACTCTAATCTACTCTACTCTAACCTAACCCAACATAGCATAACCTAACTTAGCTGTACTCTACTCTACTCTAGCCTAGTCTAACCTAGCCTAACCTAGCTCTACTCTACTTTGCTATGCTTTACTCTACTCTACTCTGGACTGCTCCACTCTACTCTACTTTACTCTACTCTAGCCTACTTTAGCCTTGCATAAGCTAGCCTAGCCTAATCGAGCTCTACTCTACTCTATCTACTCTACTCTACTCTACTCTACCCTACTCTGCTCTACTCTACTCTACATTGCTATACTCTAGCCTAGCCTAACCTATCCTAACCTATCATTACTCAACTCTACTCGACTCTAGCTTAGTCTAACCTAGCATAGTCGAGCCTTACTTAACCTAGCCTAACTTACCTCTACTCTACTCTTCTTTACTCTACTTTACCCTACTCTTCCTTGCTCTTCTTTGTACTGCTCTACTCTACTCTACCATAGTAAAGCCTAGCCCAACATAGCCCAGCCTAGCCTAACCTAGTGTAGCCTAACTTAACCTCACCTAGCTATACTCGATTCCACTCTGCTCTACTTTATTCTAGCCTAGCCTAACCTGGCTAAAATTAGCTCCAGTT
Source organism: Vanilla planifolia (assembly GCA_023846275.1). Lineage (NCBI taxonomy): Eukaryota > Viridiplantae > Streptophyta > Magnoliopsida > Asparagales > Orchidaceae > Vanilla > Vanilla planifolia. The sequence goes on from JAIUJO010000295.1 coordinate 464,493, forward strand.
TACTCTACTCTAATTTACTATACTATACAATACTCTACTCTACTCTCCTCTACTCTAACGAAATCTAGCTTAGCCTAACCTAGTTATATTATACTCTGCTCTGCTCATCTCAACTCTGCTATACTATACTCTACTCTGCTCTGCCATGCTCTACTCCTCTCTACTCTACTCTGTTACGCTCTTTTCTCTTCTGCTCAACTCTACTCTACTCTAGCCTTTCCTAGCCTAGCCTAACCTTGCCTAACCAAGCTTAACTCTACTCTACTCTACTCGTCTCGTCTCTAGCCTAGCCTAGCCTAGCCAAGCATAGACTAGCCTAACCTAGCTCAAAATTAATCCTCTACTCTACTCTACTCTACTCTACTCTCCTCTACTTTAATCTACTCTATTATACTCTATCCTAGCTTAGCCTAGCCTAGCTTAACCTAGCTCTACTCTATTATACTCTACTCTAGCACAGGTTAGCCAAGCTAAGCCTAGCCTTTTCTAGCCTTGCCTAGCTTAGCCTAACCTAACTCTACTCAGCTCTACTTTGTGCTACTTTGTTCTGCTCTGCTCAGCTCTTTTTTGTTCTGCTCAGCTCTACTTCACTCTACTCTACTCTTCTATACTCTAGCCTAGCTTAGCTTAACCTAACTCTACTCTACTCTTCTCTACTGTACTCTACTATACTCTACTTTAGCCTGGCATAGCCTAACCTAGCCTATCCTAACCTAACCTAGCTTAACTCTACTCTACTTTACTTTACTCTACTCTACTCTATCTTAGCTTAGCATAGCATTCCCTAGCCTAGCTTAGCCTAACCGTGCCTAACTTAGCTGTACTCTACTTTATTTTACTCTTCTCTACTCTAATATTCCCTACTTTACTCTACTCTATCTTAACTTAGCCTAGCCTTGCCTAACCTAACCAAGCTCTACTCTACTTTACTATGTTATACTCTATTCTGCTCTGGTCTGCTTTGCTTTACTTTGCTATGCTCTACTCTACTGTGGTTTTCTCTGCTCTGTTTTACTCTACTTGTTGCTGCTCTGCTTTACATTACTTTGCTTTCCTCCACTCTACTCTAGCCTAATCAAGAATAAACTAGCTTTTCTCTACTCTACTCTACTATACTCTACTTTGCTCTACTTTGCTTTACTTTCCTCTTCTCTACTCTGCACTTTTCTACTCTCTTATGCTCTTCTCTACTTTGCTCTTGTCTACTCTATTTTGCTCTACTCTACTCTACTCTCCTCTACTCTTCTCTACTCTACTTTACTTTGCTCTACTCGACCCTACTCTTTACTTCTCTGCTCTACTCCACTCTACTCTGTTATGCTTTACTTAGTTCAGCTCTACTCTACTCTCCTCTCCTCACCTCTCCTCTTCTCTCATCTCCTCTCCTCCCCTCTCCTCTCCTCTTCTCTCCTCCCCTCTCCTCTACTCTACTCTACTCTTCTCTACTCCACTCTACTCTACTCAACTCTACTCTACTCGACTCTACTCTAACCTAACTTAGCCTAGAAAAGCCTAAGTTAGCTTTACTCTACTCTAGCCTAGGCCAACCTAGCTCTGCTCTACTCTACTCTGCTCTGCTATACTCTACTCTGCTCTACTCTACTCTACTTAAGCCTAGTTTAGCCTAGCATAACCTAACCTAGCCTAATGGAGCTCTACTTTACTCTACCCTACTTTACTCTGCTCTACTCTATTATGCTCTGCTCGGCTCCACTCTACTCTGCTCTTCTTTTTTCTGCTCTACTCAACTCTACTCTATACTACTATATGCTAGCTCATCCTAACCTATCACTACTCTACTCTACTCAACTTTAGCTTAGTCTATCCTAGCCTAGTTGGACTTAGCCTAACCTAACCTAACCCAGCTCTACTCTACTCTGCTCTACTCTACTCTACTTTGCTCTACTCTACTATACTATACTCTACTCTACTCTACCTTTGCAAAGCCTAGCCTAACCCAGCCTACCCTAGCCTAACTTAGCATATCTAGCTTATTTTAACATAGCTCTACTTGACTCCACTCTATTCTACATTACTTTCCTCTAGCCTAGCCTAACCTGGCATAAATTAGCTCTATTTTACTCTAATCTACTCTACTCTACTCTACTCTATACTACTCTACTCTACTCTACTCTACTCTCTCTACTCCAACAAGCTTAGCTTAGCCTAACCTAGCTATACTCTACTCTGCTCTGCTCTACGCAACTATGCTCTGCTCTGCTTTACTCTGCTCTACTCTGCTCTGCTCTGCTATACTCTACCCCTTTCTGCTCTGCTCTTCTCTTCTCTTTGCAGCTCTGCTCTACTTTGCTCAACTCTACTCTACTGTACTCTAGCCTAACCTAACATAGCCTAACTTTAATTAATCGAGCTTTACTCTACTCTTCTTTACTCTACTCTACTCTACTTGACTCTAGCCTAGCCTAGCCTAGCCAAGCCTATCCTAACCTAGCTCTTAACTCCTCTACTATACTCTACTCTACTCTATGCTCCTTTAGTCTACTCTACTATACTCTTCTCTAACCTAGCTTAGCCTAGCCTAGCCTAACCTAGCTCTACTCTACTCTACTCTAGCGTAGCTTAGCTTAGCCTAGCCTAGAAATTTCTTGCCTCGCATAACTTAGCCTAACCTAACTCTACTCAACTCTGCTCTATGCTGGTTTGCTCTACTCTGTTTTCCTCAGCTTTGCTCTACTCTACTCTGCTCTACTGTACTCTATCTTAGCTTAGCTTAACCTAGCTCTACTCCACTCTACTATATTGTACTCTATTATAGTCTACTTTAGTCAAGCATAGCCTTTCCAAGCCTATCCTAACATAACCTAGACTATACTCTACTTTCCTTTACTTTACTCTACTCTACTCTAGCTTAGCCTTGTCTTACTTAACCTAGAGTAGCCTAGCCTAGCTCTGCTTTACTCTACTCTACTCCAGCCTAGCATAGCATAACCTAGCTTTTCTCTACTCTACTCTGCTCTACTCTACTTTGCTTTACTTTTCTCTACTATGCTCTACTCTCTTCTACTCTATTATGCTCTTCTCTACTCTGCTCTGATCTACTCAACTTTGCCCTACTCTACTATGCTCTACTCTAATCTTCTCTTCTCTACTCTGCTTTGCTTTGCTCTACTCTAACCTATTTTGTTCTTCTCTACTCTACTCTACTCTATTATGCTCCACTTACCTCAGCTCTACTCTCCTCTGCTCTCCTCACCTTTCTTCTCCTCTCCTCTCCTCTCCTCCACTCTCCTCTCCACTCCTCCGCTCCCCTCTCGTCTACTTTACTCTACTCTACTCTACTCCACTCCACTCTACTCTGCTCTACTATACTCTACTCTACTCTACTCTGCTTTACTCTAGCCAAACCAAGCCTAGCTCACCTAATCTAGCTCTACCCTACTCTACTCTAGTCTAGCCTAACCTAACCTAATTTAGCTCTACTTCACTCTACTCTACTCTAACCTTGCCTAGCCTAGCATAGAATAACAAAACTCTACTCTACTCTGCTCTGCTCTTTTGCATATTTCTACTCTTCTCTACTCTAATCTACTCTCCTCTCCTCTACTCTACTGTACTCTGCATTACTCTACTCTGCTCTACTCTACTCTACTCTACACTCCTCTACTCTACCTAACCCTAACTTAGCCAAACTAACCTCTACTCTACTCTAGCCAACCGTAACCTACCATAGCCTACCCCAGCCTAGCCTAACCAATACCAGTCTAGCCTAACCTAGCTCTACTCTGTTATACTCTACTCTACTATACTCTACTTTACTCTATAATACTTTTGCCTAGCTTAGCCTAGCAAAACCAAGCTCTACTCTACTCCACTCTACACTCCTCTACTGTGCTCTACTTTACTCTACTTTGTACTCTATCTAGCCTAGCTTAACCTAGCCCTATTCTATCCCACTTTACTCTACTCTACTCTAATCGAGCTTAGCCTAACCCAACCTAGCTCTACCCTACTCTCCTACTTTTTTTTGCTCTACTCTATTTGGCTCTACTTAACTCTTACCTAGCCAAGCTTAGCCTAGCCTAACCTGACTCAACTTTGCTCTGCTCTACTCTACTCTACTCTACTCTTCTCTACTTTACTCTATTCTACTCTACTCTACTCTGCTTTACTCTACTCAGTTCTATGCCACTCTACTCTACTCTAGCCTAGGCTAGCCTAGGCTAGCCTAACCGAGCCAAACCTAACCTAGCTTTACTGTACTCCAATTTAGCCTAGCCTAACCTCGTGTAACCTAGCCTAACCAAACCTAGCCTAATATAACCTAGCTCTTCTCTACTCTACTCTACTCAATTATACTATATTCTACTCAAATCTACTGTACTTTACTCTACCCTAACATAGCCTAGCCTAGCTTAGACTAGTATAACTTAAACAAACCTAGCTCTACCATGCTTTACTCTCCTCTGCTCTACTCAACTTTGCACTTCCCTGTTTTTCTCTTCTCTACTACGTATACTCTGTTATACTCTACTCTGCTCTTCTCTACTCTGCTTTTCTCTACTCTACTCTACTCTTCTCTAGTCTACTCTTCTTTACTCTAATCTACCCTAGCCTATCCTAGACTTGCTTAGACTAACTGAGCTCTACTATTCTACACTTGTCTATGCTACTCTACTTTATTCAGCTCTACTCTACTCTACTCTAGCCCAGCTTAGCCTTGCCAACCCTTGCCTAGCCTATCCTAGCCTAGCGTAACCTAACTCTACTCTATCTTCTTTATTCTCCTCTAAAATATTATACAGTTCTCTACTCTACTTTACTCTACCTAACATTAACCTAGCCTAGCCTAGACGAGCATAACCTAGCTTTACTCTGCTCTAGCCTAACTTAGCTCTGCTCTACTCTACACTATTCTTGTCTACTATACACAGCTTTATGCTACTCTACTCTACTCTACTCTACTATGCTCTACTCTACTCTACTCTGCTCGACACTTCTCTACTCTGTAATACACTATTCTACTCTACTCTTCTCTACTCCACTCTGCTCTGCTCTAACTTACTCTAGCCTAGCCTAATCGAATCTAGCTCTACTTTACTCTACTCTACTCTATTCTATTCTACTCTCTAACATAGCCTAGCCTAACCCAGCTTTACTATTATCTACTCTACTCTACTCTGCTCTATGTTACTCTACTCTACTTTGCTCTACTCTACTCTGCTACACTCTACTTTATTCTTCTCTACTCTATTATACTTTAGCCAAGCCTAGCCTAACCTAACTTAGCTTTACTCTACTCTACTCTGCTATACTCTACTCTATTTTACTCTACTATGCTTTACTTTAATCTACTCTAACATAGCCTAACTTAGCTCTACTCTGCTCTGCTCTGTTATACTTTACAATGCTTTTCTTTTCTCTATTTTGTTATACTATTACTCTACTATTCTCTTCTCTACCTTGCTTTGGTCTACTCAGCTCAGCTCTACTATGCTATCTTACTTTGCTCTGCTCTACTCTCCTCTCCTCTCCTCCTCTCTACTCTTCTTTCCTCTCCTCTCTACGAATCTCCTCCTCTCATCTCCTCCATTCTACCCTACTCTACTCCACTCTACTGTACTCCTCTCTCCCTTACTCTGCTCTACTCTATTATAGACTACTCTACTCTACTCTACTCTACTCTAGCCGAGCTAAGCTTAGCCTAATCTAGGTCTACTCTACTCTACCCTACTCTACTCTAGCCTAGCCTACCCTATCCTAGCCTAGCCTAACCTAGTTCTACTCTATTATACTCCACTATACTATATTCTAGCAAAGCCTACCCTACCCTATCTTCACTTTGCTCTACTTAATTCTACTTTGCTCTACTCAATTCTGCTTTGATCTACTATACACTAATCTACCATTCTCTACTCTGCTCTACATTGTTCTGTTTTGCTCTACTCTCCACTCCTCTCCTTCACTTTACTCTACTTTACTTTACTCTACACTATTCTACTCTACTCTACCCTGCTCTACTCTACTCTACTCTACTCTTACTTAGCTTAGCCTAACCAAGCTCTACTCTACTCTACTCTACTTTAGCTTAGCATTGCCATACCTAGCTCTACTCTGCTCAATTCTACTGTGCTCTACTAAGCTTTGCTCTACACTGCTCTACTCGGCTCTGCTCATCATGGTTATGCTCTATTCTTCTCTGCTCTACTCCACTCTCCTCTACTCTACTTTAGCCTAGCTTGCCCTAACCTAACCTAGCTCTACTTTACTTTACTCTACTCTAGCCTAGCCTAGCTCTACTCTAATCTAGCCTAGCCTAACCTAGCCTAATTTAACTCTATTCTTCTTTGCTTGCTCAGCTCTACTTGTTTTTTCTTTGCTCTACTTACTCTCCTAGGTTTTGCTCTGCTCTACTCTGCTCTACTCTACTCTATTATGCTTTACTTTGTTATGCTTTGCTCTATTCTACTCTATTCTACTCTAAGCTAGCTTAGCATAGCCTAGCTTACCTTAGCCTTGCCAAGCCTAAACTAGCTGTATCTAGTCTACTCTACTTTACTCTAAGCTAGCCTAGCCTTGCCTAACCTAACCTAGCTCTACTTTACTCTTCTCTGCTCTGCTATGCTCTGCTCTACTTTATGATGCTCTACTCTTCTCTTCTTTGCTTTTATTTTGTCTTCTCTATTCTACTCTATTATGCTCTTCTCTGCTCTGCTCTACTCTATGCTTCTCCACTCTACTGTACTCTTCTCAAGCCTAATTTAGCAAATCATAGCTTGGCATAGCTAACCTCGCTCTACTCTATTATATTTTACTCCACTCAACTCTACTTTAATCTAGCCTTATTTTTCCTTGCTTAGCCAACTCTGGCATAGCCTAGCCTTACATAGCCTAACCTAGCTTTACTCTACTTTATAGACCTCCACTCTACTCTAATCTATTATATTCTACTCTACTCTATTCTAAATTAGCCTAAGTTAGCTTTGTTGAACCTAGCTCTACTTTACTCCACTCCACTCTACTCTACTCTACTCTACTCAATCCTAGCTAGCCTAACATCGCTATGCTCTACTCTATTCTACTTTATTTTGCTCTACTCTGCTCTACTCTACTATACTCTATTCTACTCTACTCTACTCTACTCTACTATGCTCTATTGTACCTTACCCTAGCCTAGCCAAACCTTGCTCTACTATACTTTACTCTACTCTACTCTACTCTAATCTACTATTCCCTAGCCTAGCCTACCTTAGCCTAGCCTAGCCTAACTTAGCTCTACTCTATTCTACTCTACACTATACTATAACACTTTACTAATTAAGCCTAGCTTAACCAAACCTAACCTAGCTCTACTCTACTATAGTCTAGCATTGCTTAGCCTATCTTAGCCTAATTAAGCTCTGTTTTGCTCTACTCTACTCTACTATACTCTAACATCCTCTACTTTACTCTACTCTACTCTTCTTTATTCTTCTCTAAACTAACCTAACTTAGCTTAGCCTAGCCTATCTCTACTCTACTTTGCTCTTGCTTTGCCAAGACTAACCTTGTTCTACTCTGCTCTACACTACTCTACTCTGCTCTGCTCTGCTCTACTCAGCTCTGCTCTACTCTACTTTGCACTGGTTTGTTCTGCTCTGCTTTACTCTGCTCTACTTTATTCTACACTGTACTACTTTACTATACTATATGCTACTCTAGCTTAGCCTAGCGTTGCCACGCCTAACCTCACTCTACTATACTATACTCTACTCTACGTTTTCTACTCTTCTCTATTCTAACCTAGCTCTACTCTGTTCTCCTCTAGTCTACTCGACTCAAACCTAGCCTAGCCTAGAGTTGCCCAACCTACCTCTACTCTACTCTACTCCGCTCAACTCTATTAAATTATTCTCTACTCTTGCGTAGCCTAGCCTAGCCTCACCTAACCTAGCTATGCTCTATTATACTCTGCCTTGCTATTCTTTGCTCTACTTTCCTCTGCTCTGATCTACTCTACTCCACTCTGCTTTGCTCTACTCTACTCAACTTTAGTCTGCTCTGCTCTACTTGGCTCTGCTCTGCTCTACTCTTTTTTGCTATACTCTTCTCTACTATACTCTACTCTACTCTACTCTAACCTTGTTTAGCATAGCGTAGCCTAGCTTAGCCTAACTTTGCCTAACCTAGCTCTACTCAACTCTACTCTACTCCACTCTTCTCTACTCTACTCTACTCTACTATACTCTAGCCTTGCCTGGCCTAGCTAAGCCTAACCTAGCTCTACTCTGACCTCGCTCTACTCCACTCTCCTCTACTCTACTTTACTTTACTCTATTCGACTCAAACTTAGCGTAGCCTAGCCAAGATCGACCTACCTCTACTCTACTTTACTCTACCTCTACTCTGTTTTTCTTTGCTCTGATCTACTATACTCTGATCTACTTTGCTTTGCTCTACTCTACTCTGCTCTACTCTGCTCAACTCTTCTCTACTCTGCTACACTCTACTCTACTCTGCTCTAATCTACTCTCCTCTACTCTCCTTTACTCTGCTCTAGTCACCTCTATACTACTCTGTTGTACTCTATGGTACTCTACTCTAGCTTAGCCTAACCTAGCCTAACCTAGTTCTACTCTATTTTACTCTACTCTACTCTATTCTACTCTACTGCAATCAACTCTACTCTACTCTACTTTAACTTAGCCTAACTTAGCTTAGCTAAACCTAGCTTTACTCTACTCTAATCTAGCCTAGCCTAACCTAGCTCTACTCTGCTACACTCTACTTTGCTCTACTTTATTATACTCTACTCTACTATACTCTATGCTAATATACTCTAGCTTAGCCTTGCCTCACCTAACTCTACTCTACTCTATTGTACTATAATCTATTATACTCTACTCTACTCTACTCTACTCTGCTCTATTCTTGTCTACTCTTCTCTAGCCTAGCCAAATCTTGGCTAGCCTAACCTAGCTCTACTATATTCTACTCTATTATACTACATAATTTTATACTCTACTCTACTTTACTCTATTCTACACTACTCTACTCTACTCTACCTTACATTACTCTACTCTTCTCTAACATAGCATCAAGAACAAGCCCAGCCTGACTCAGCTTAACCCAACTCTACTATGCACAACTCTTCTCTGCTCTACTCTACTCTACCCTATTATACTCTGCTCTACTTTGCTCTGTTTTACTCTGCTTTGCTCTTTTCTACTCTTCTCTACAATACCCTACTCTACTCTACTTTGTTCTACTCTGCCCTACTCCACTCCAATCTACTTTAGCCTAGCCTAGCCTAACCGAGCTTTACTCTACTCTACTTTAGTCTGCTTTACTCTACTTTAGTCTGCTCTACTTTATTTTAGCATAGCCTTGCCATGCCTAGCCTAGCCTAGCCAAGCCTAACCTAGCTCTACTCTACTCTACTCTACTATACATTAATCTACTCCACTCTACTATAGTTTTCTCCACTCTACTCTACTGTACTCTAACCCAGCCTAGCCTAGCCTAACCTAGCTCTACTTTACCCTACTCAACTCTACTCCAGCCTAACCTAGCATAGACAAACCTTGCTTAGCCTAGCCTAACCTAACTCTTCTACTCTTTTTTGCTTTACTTTGCTCTACTCTATTTTATTATGCTCTACTCTATTTTGCTCTACTCTACTCTTCTTAACACAACTCTACTCTGTCTTAACTTAGCCTAGCCTAACATATCCTAACCTAGCTCTATTATACTCTACTTAGCAAAACTCTGCTCTATTCTGCTCTACTCTGTTCTACTCTACTCTATTTTGTTTTGCTCTACAATGTTCTACTCTACTCTGCTCAAACATAGACAAGCCTAGCTTAGCCTAACCTAGCTCTACTCTACTCATCTAAGGTTTGCTCTACTCTACTTTGCTCTACTCTATTCTACTCTACTCTACTCTACTCTACTCTATTCTATCCAAGCCAACCCTTTCCAAGCCTAACATAGCTCTACTTTATTCAACTCTACTCTACTCTACTCTACTCTACTCTACTTTAGCCTAGCCTAGCCTTGCCTGGCCTACCCTAACATAGCCTAACCTCGCTTAACCTAACCTAGCTCTACTCTACTCTCCTATACTCTACTCTACTCAACTCAACTCTACTCTACTCTACTCAAAACTAGCCTAGCCTAACCTAACCAATCGTATCTCTACTCAACTCTACTCTACTCTAGCCTAGCTGACCCTAACATAGCCCAACCTAGCTCTGTTCTGCTCTCCTCTACTTTGCTCTAATCTAATCTACTCTGCTCAGTTCTGTTCTACTCTACACTTCTCTACTCTGCCCGACTATACTCTTCTCCACTCTACTATACTCTAGCCCTATTTAGCATAGCCTAACTTAGCTTAGCCAATTTAGCTCTACTCTACTCCACTCTACACTACTCTACTATGCTCCACTCTACTCTAGCCTAGCCTAGCCTACCCTAGCCTCGCCTAGCCTGACCTCGCTCTACTCTACTTTACTCTACTCTACACTAATCTAGTTGACTCTGCTCTACTCTACTCTAACTTAGCTGTAGTCCACTCTGTTATACTTTACTCTTGCCTAGCCTAGCCTCACCTAACCTAGCTAAAATCTACTCTACTCTACTCACCTCTTCTCTACTCTGCTACACTCTTCTCTGTTCCACTCTACACTATTCTACTCTGCTTTACTTTGTATTTCTCTATCCTGCTCTACTTTGCTCTGCTCTACTCTACTTTTCTCTTCTCTACTCTACTCAACTCAACTCTACTTGAATCTAACCTAACCTAGCTTAGCCTAACATAACTGACCTCTACTATACTCTATAATAGCCTAGCCTAGCCTAACATAGCATAGCTTACCCTAGCCAAGCCTAGCCTAGCTCTACTCTACTGTACTCTACTCTACTCTTCTTTACTCTAACCTTGTCTAGCCTAGCCAAGCATAACTTAGCCTATCCTACCCTAACCTAACTCTTCTCTGCTCTACTTTATTCTACTCTACACTACTCTACTCTTCTATGCTCTACTCAACCCTACTCTACTCTACTCTATTGTACTCTAGCCTCGTCTAGTATTGCATAGCCTAACCTAACTCTACTCTACTTTACTCTACTATATGCTACTCTACTATACTCTACTATATTCTACTCAACCCTAGCCTAGACAAGCTTATCCTAGCCTAACCTAACCTATCCTAGCCTAACCTAACCTAGCTCTACTCTACATTATTATACTCTACTCTGCTCTACTCTATTCTCTCCTACTCTACTCTAACCTAGCATAACCTAACCAAGCTCTACTCTATTCTACTCTAGTCTACTCTACTATACTCTAGCCTAGCCTAAACTTGCCTAACTTACCCTAGCCTAACCTAGCCTAGCCTAACCTAGCTCTACTATACTCCACTCTACTCTACTCTAAGCTAACCTAGCTTAACCTAACCTAGCTCTACTATACTCTACTATACCCTACCCTACTCTACTCTACTATAGCTTATCCTAGCTTAACCTCGCCTAACTTAGCCAAGCCTAACTTAGCTCTCCTATCCCCTACTCTGCTCTACTCTTCATTGCTCTACTCATTTTTTCTCTACTCTACTCTTCCCTGCTCTTCTCTGCTCTCCTCTCCTCTCCACTTGTCTATTCTACTTTACTTTACTCTACTCTACTTTACACTACTCTACTTTACACTACTCTACTCTACTCGAACCTAGCCTAGCTTAGCCTTGCCTAACCTAACTCCACTTCTCTCTACTTTACTCAACTCTACTCTACTCTACTCTATTTTACTCTACTCTATTGTACTTTACTCTAATATATTCTAGCCTAGCCAAACCTAACCTAGCCTGACCTAACCTAGCTTTGCTTTGGTCTACTCCACATTGCTTTTCAAAGCTCTACTTTGCTCTACTATACTTAGATCTACTCTGCTCTGTTCTACTCTTCTCTACTTTACTCTACTCTACCCTATTTTACTCTAGCCTAGCCTAGGTTAATCTAGCCTACCTTAACCTAGCCTAACCTAGCTCTACTCTACAATACTCTATTATACTCTACTCTACTCTAACTTAGCCTAGTTTTGCCTAGCCTAACATAGCTCTACTATACTCTACTCTACAATACTCTGCTCTAGTCTAGTCAAGACAAACCTAGCCTAACCAACCCTAACATTGCTCTACCCTTCTCTACTCTACTCTGCTCTACTCTACTCTACTCTATTCTACTCTGCTCCACTAAGCTCTGTTCTACTCTTCTCTACACTACTCTAACTTAGCTTAGCTTAGCCTTGCCTATTCTAACTTAGGTCTACTCTACTCTACATTATTCTAGTCTACTCTTCTCTAGCTTAGCCAAACCTAACCTTGCTTAGCCTAGCCTAACCTAGCTCAACTAAACTCTACTATATTAAATTATACTATACTATACTCTACTCTACTATACTAAACTCTACTCTACTCTAACCAAGCCAAGTTTAGCTTAGCCTAGCCTAGCTTAGCATAACCTAACTATACTCTACTTTGCTCACTTTTGCTCTACTCTACCTTACTTTATTTTACTCTACTCTACTTTGCTTTGCTCTATACTATTCTGTTCTTCTTTACTCTACTCTGCTCTGCTTTACTCTTCTCCACTCTACTCCGTTATGCTCTGCTCTACTCTATACTACTCTACTCTACTCTAGCCTAGCCTAAAAGAGTTCTACTCTACTCTTCTCTACCCTAGCCTAGCCTAGCCTAACTTATCTATACTTTGCTCTGCACTATTATGCTAATTTTACTATGCTCTGCTTCTTTCTTCACTTCTCTGCTCTACTCTACTTTACTCTATTTTACTATACATTACTCTAATCTACTCTACTCTAGTATACTCTATTTTAGCTTAGCCTTGCTTAGCTTAGCCTAGCTTAGCCTAGCATAACCTAGCCTAGCCTATCCTAGCATAACTTAGCTCTATTCTAATCTAATATACTCTACTCCACTATACTCTTCTCTAACCTAGCCTAACCTAACTATTCTCATCTCTACTCTACTCTCTTATTCTTTACCCTTCTGTGTTCTGCTCTACTCTACTCTGGTCTACTTTACTCTATACTTCTCTACTCTACTCTACTTTGTTATACTAAAGTTTATTTTTCTCTTCTTTACTCTGCTGAACTCAACTCTTCTCTGCTCTAGCCTAACCTTGCTTAGCCTACCCTATCTGAGCTCTATTTTACTCTACACTACTCTACTCTACACTAAACTAGCCTCGCCTACCATGCCTAGCCTAGCATAGCCCAACCTAACATAGCTCCACTCTATTCTACTATACGTTACTCTACTCAATTCTACTCTACTCTACTCTACTCTAACCTCACTTTGCCTAGCCTAGTCTAACATAGCTCTACTCTACTCTACTCTAGCCTAGCCTAGCCTAGCTTATCCTAGCCTAACCTCACTCTGCTTTGCTCTACTCTGTTCTACTTTACACTACTCTACTCTACTTTACTCTACTCTACTATACTCTAATGTACTCTAGCCTCATCTAGCCTTGCCTAACCTAACCTAGCTCTACTCTATCTTATTATACTCTATGTTATCCTATTCAACTCTACTCTACTCTACTGTACCCTTGCCTAGCCTATCATAGCCCTACTGTTCTCTACTCTACTCTACTTTACTCTACTCTTGCCTAGCCTAGCCTAGCTATGCCGATCATAGCCTAGCCTAACCTTGCTTTACCCCTCTCTATTGTACTCTACTCTACTCTACTCTAACTTAACTAGCCTAACCTTGCCTTACTTTACTTTACTCTACTCTACTCTTTCCTAAGCTAGCCTAACATAACCCAGCCTAACCTAGCTTTGCTTTGCTCTTCTTTACTCTACTATGCTCTACTCTACTTTATGCTACTTGCTTTACTTTTCTCCACTTTTCTTTATTCCACACTACTATTCTCTGCTCTACTCTACTCTGTCCTACTTTGCTCTACTATACTATACTCTACTCTTCTTTAGCCTAGCATAGCTTAGCCTAGCCTAACCTAACAAAGCTCTACTCTACTCTACTCTAATCTAGCCTAGCCTAACTTAACCTAACGTATCTCTTCTCTACTCTACTCTACCTTACTCTACTCGCCTCCATCCTAGCCTAACCTAGCTCTCCTCTACTCTATTGTACTCTACTTTGCTCTGCTCTACTCTTCTCTTCTCTACTCTACTTTACTTAGCTCAACTATGCTATGTTATATTGTACTTTACTCAACTTTAGCCTAGCCTAACTTATCCTAGCTTTACTCTACTCTACTCTACTCTACTCTATTATACTCGAGCCTATCTTAGACTATCCTAGCTTAACCTAGCTCTACTTTACTCTACTCTACTCTATTATACTCTATTCTACTTTACTCTACTTTACTCTACTCAACTCTACTCTACTCTACTAAAACCTAACCTAACCTAGCCCAACTTAGCCTAACTAAGCTATACTCTACTTTGTTCTAATCTTCTCACTCTGCTTTACTCTACTCTTCTATTTCTACAATGCTATACTTTACTGTTCTCTACTTAGCTCAGCTTTACTCTACTCTATTCTACTTTACTCTAGCCTAGCCTAGCCCAGCTTAAACAAGCTCTACCCCACTCCACTCTACTCGATTATAGCCTAACCTAGCCTACCTTAGCCTTGCCTAGCCTGGCCTAACCAAGCTCTACTCAACTATGCTTTACTCAACTCTACTTTACTCTACTCTAATCTACTTTATTATAACTAGCCTTGCCTAGCTTAGCATAACCTTGCTCTCCTTTGCTCTACTCTACTCTACTCTACTCTCCTCTGCTCTACTCCACTCTGCTCTACTCTGCTCTACTCTCCTCTACTCTACTCTTGTCTACTCTGCTCTACTCTACACTACTCTACTCTACTTTATTATACTCTAGCCTTGCCTAGCATAGCCTAACCTCACTCTGGTCTACTCTACATGACTCCACTCTAGCCTAGCCTTACCAAGGCAAGCCTTGCCTAGGCTAGCCTATCCTAACTTTGCTATACTCTTCTTTACTCTACTCTACTCTACTCTCCTCTATTCTAATCTACTTTAACCCAACGTAGCCTAGCCTACCCTAACTTAACTCTGCACTACTATACTCTAGCTTAGCCTAGCCTAACCTAACCTAGCTCTACTTTACTATGTTATGCTCTGCTCTTCTCTGCTTTTCTTTACTCCTCTCTACTTTGCTCTTCTATACTCTACTCTACTCTACTCCACTCTACTCTAACCTAGTTTCACCCAGCTTAACCTTACTAAACAAAGATCTCTCTACTCTGTTCTGCTCTACTATACTCTGCTCTACCCTGCTTAGCTTTGCTCTGTTATTCTCTACTGTACTCTACTCTACTTTGCTCTACTCTACTTTGCTCTGCTCTACTTTACACTACTCTACTCTACAGTAATCTACTCAAGCATATCCTAGCTTATGCTAACCTAGCTCTATTCTACTCTACTCGACTCTAGCCTAGCTTAACCAAGCCATGCCTAGACTAGGCAAACCAACCTAAACTTAACTCTACTCTACTTTAGAAAAGCTTAGCTCAGCTTAGCCTAGATTAGCCTAACATAGACTAGCCTAGCCTAACCTATCCTAGCTCTGCCCTACTCCACTCTACTTTTCTCTACTCTACTATAGCCTAGCTCAGCCTAACCTAGCTCTACTCTACTTTACTTTACTCTATTATACTCTACTCTACCATACTCTTCTCTACTCTACTCTACTCCACTTTTCCCTAGTCTACTCAAACCTAGCCTACTTAGCCTAACCTATCTCTACTATACTCTACTCTACTCAACTCTGCTTTGCTAGACTCTACTCTATTTTGCTATACTATATGCTACTCTTTCTACTTTGCTCTGTTTTACTCTTCTCTACTCTACTCTGCTATGTTATGCTCTTCTCAACTCTACTCTACTCTTACCCTTCTTAGCCTA
The DNA here is from genome assembly GCA_023846275.1 of Vanilla planifolia. Lineage (NCBI taxonomy): Eukaryota > Viridiplantae > Streptophyta > Magnoliopsida > Asparagales > Orchidaceae > Vanilla > Vanilla planifolia. The sequence goes on from JAIUJO010000295.1 coordinate 480,408, forward strand.
GCCTAGCTAAGCTCTACTCTACTCTACTATACTCTAATCTACATTAGCCTTGCCTAGCCTAACCAAACCTAACTCTACTCTACTCTAATCTCCTCTACTCTACTCTAGGCTAGCTTAGCATAGCTTTAGTTTAGCCTTACCTAGCCTCACTTAGCTTAACCTCACCTAACACTACTCTACACTACTCTACTATGCTCTTTTTCTCTCTTCCATGTTCTACTCTATTCTATGCTACTCTACTATACCCTACTAAACTCTATCTTAACTTATCCTAGCCTTGCCTAACCTAACCTAGCTCAACTCTACTCTTCTCCAGTCTAACCTTGCCTTGCCTAACTTAGCAGTGCCTAACCTAGCTCCACTATACTCTACTCTTCTATAATATGCTCTACTCTACTCTACTCTACTCTAGTCCACTCTACTCTACTCTAGTCTAGTCTACTCGACTCTACTATACTCTACTCTACTCTACTCTAAGCTACCCTAGCCCAGCCAAGCCTAGCTTTTCCTAACTCTACTCTTCTCTACTCTATTCAAGCCTACCCTAACCAAACCTAGCCTAGCCTATCCTAAACTCTATTTGCTCTACTATGCTTTGCTCTACTCTATTCTACTTTGCTCAATAATGCTCTACTCTACTCTACTCTGCTATGCTCTCCCTTACTCTACTATACTCAATTATACTCAAGCCTAGCCTAGCCTAGCCTAACCTAGTTCTGTTATACCCTACTCTACTTTACCATAGCCAAGCCTAACCTAGCCTAACATAGCCTAACCTTGCCTAACATAGCTTAACCAAGCTCTGATCTTCTCTACTCTCCTCTACTCCACTCTACCCTACTTTACTCTTCTTTACTCTAACCTAGCCTCGCCTAGCCTAGCCTTACTTAGCTCTACTATACTCTATCCAAGCCTAGCCTAGCTTAGCCTAGCCTAGCCTAACCTAGCTCTACTCTACTCTGCTCTAGTTTGCTCTGCTCTGCTCTACTATACTCTACTCAACTCTACTCTACTCTATTCTGCTCTGCTCTACTCTACTCTTCTCTGCTCTACTCTACTCTACTCTACTCTACTCTACTCTGCTCTGCTCTACTCTGTTCTACTTTGCTCTACTCTACTCTACTCTATTGTATTCTTCTCTACTCTACTTTGTTGTACTATGCTCTATTATGCTACTCTACTCTGCACTGCTTTGTTCTACTATACTCTATGCTACTGTACTCCACTTTAGCCTACCAAAGCCTAGCCTAACCTAACCTAACAAATCTTTACTCTACCCTATTCTACTCGACTCTAACCTAGCCTAACCTAACCTCGCCTTGCCTAACCTAGCTCTGCTCTATCTGCTTTACTCTGCTCTGCTCTGCTCCGCTCTTCTCTACTCTGCTTTGCTTTGCTCAGCTATGCTCTGTTCTGCTCTACTTTACTCTACTTTAGCCATGCCTAGCCTAGCTTAGCCAAACATAACCTAACTTTACTCAACTTTACTCTATTCTACTATACTCTACATTATTCTACTTTATTATACTGTACTATACTCTATTCTACTCTACATTACTCTACCCTTCTTGACTCTACTTTACTATACTCTAACCTAGCCTAACCTAGCCCAACATAGCCTATCCAAGCTCTACTCTGCTATGCACTGCTCTTCTCAATTCTACTCTACTCTGCTCTTCTATTTATCCTCTCCTCTACTTTTATGTTCTCTGCTCTGCTCTACTCTTCTCTATTCTACTCTACTCTACTTTAGCCTAGCTTAGCTGAGCCTAGTCTAGCTTAACTAAGCTCTACTCTACTCTATTCTACTCTAGCCAAGCTTAGCTAGCGTAGCCTAGCCTCTCTTAGCCTAACCTTACTCTATTCAACTATGGTCAACACTGCCCTACTCTAATAGGCTTTTCTCTACTCGGTAATGCTCTACTCAGCTCTACTCTACTCTACTAGTCTCTACTCTATTATACTCTAGCTTACCCTAACCTAACCTAACCTAGCTCCATTCTATTATAGTCTACTCTACTCTAGCCTAGTCTAGCCTAGTCTAACTGACCCTAGCCTAGCCTAGCATAACCTAGCTTTATTATACTCTATTCTACTCTACTCTACTTTACCCAACTCTATTCTAGCCTAGCCTAACCTAGCTTAACCTAACTCTACTCTCCTCTACTTTTCTTTACTCTGCTTTGCTCTACTCTACTCTACACTACACCCTACTCTAAACTACACTCTACTCTACTCTACTCTACTTTGCTTTGCACTACTCTACTCTACTCTACCCTAGCCTAAGCTAATTGTACTCTACTCCACTCTACTCTTCTCTACACTCGCCTAGCATATCCTAGCTTATCCTTATAGAGCCTAGCCTATCCTAGCCTATCTTAGCCTAACTTACCTCTACTCTACTCTATTTTACTTTATCAACTCTACTCTAGTCTACTCTACTTTAACCTAGCCTAGGCTAGCCTAACTAGCTCTGCTCTACTTTACTTTACTCTACTCTACTCTACTCTATTCTACTCTTTTCTACTCTATTCTACTCTACTCTACTCTAAGCTAGTCGAGGCTAGCCAAGCTTAGCCTAGCCTAACCTAGCTCTACTCTACTCTACTTTGACTTTCTCTACAAAACTTTACTCTACTCTGGTCTACTCTGCACTTCTTTGCTTTGCTCTGTTCTACACTACACTGCTCTGCTCCACTCTACTCCACTCTACTCTGCTTTGCTCCACTCTATTCTGCTCTACTCTGCTTTGGTCTGCTCTACTCGATTCTACTACACTCTACTATACTCTACTCAACTCTTGACTGGTCGAGCCTAGCCAAGCCTAACCTAGCTTTGTTCTCTACTCTACTCTGTACCACTCAGAGTTTCTTTGCTCTATTGTACTCTACTCTGCTCTATAATGCTCTATTTTGCTCTACACTGCTCTACATTACTATGCTCTACTCTACTATGCTCTACTCTGCTTTGCTTTACTCTTCACTACTATATTATGCTCCACTCTAGTCTGCTTTAGCCCAGTTTATCCTAGCCTAGCGTAACCTAACTCTACTTTACTTTACTTTACTCTACTCTACTCTACTCTAGCCTAGCTTAGCTTATCCTTTCTTAGCCTACACTAGCTTAGCCTAGCCTAACTTAGCTTTACTCTACTTTACTCTACACTACTTTGATATATTCTACTCTACTCTGCTCTACTCTAACTAAGCCTAGCTTAGCTTAACATAACCTAGCTCTACTCTATTTTACTCTATAATACTTTATTCTACTCTTCTCTAGAGTAGCCTAGCATAGCCTAGCTTAACATAGCTATGCTCTTCTCTACTCTGCTCTACTCTACTCTACTATGCTCTACTCTGCTCCTTTTTGCTCTACTATGCTCAGCTCTACTCTACTCTACTCTACTATGCTCTATTATACTCTAGCCTAGCTTAGCCTAACCTAGCTCTATTCTACTCAATTCTTCTCTACTCTATTCTAGCCAAGCTAAGCCTTTCCTAACCTAGCCTAACCTAACTTTTCTTTACTCTACACTTATTTGCTCTTCTCTACTCTACTTTGCAATACTTTTCTCTACTCCACTCTGCTCTTCTCTATTTGTGTATGCTCTTCTCTACTTTGCCCTGGTCTACTCTACTACTCTACTTTGCTCTTCTCTACTCTGCTCTACTCTGCTCTTCTCTGCTTTACTTTACTTTGCTTTCCTATACTCTACTCTGCTCTACTCTTCTCTAATTTACTCTACTCTACTCTACTATGCTCTACTCAGCTTTACTCTGCTCTCCTCTACTAACCTCTCCTCTCCTCTAATCTACTCAACTCTACTCTACTCCAATCAACTCTACTCTTCTCTACTCTACTCCACTCTACTCTAGTACATTCTACTCTACGCTAGCCTTACCTAGCCTAGCCTAACCTTGCTCTATTCTACATTACTCTAACTACTCTACTCTAGTCTAGCCTAGTCTTGCCAACCCTATCCTTACCTAACCTAACCTAACTCTACTCTAATCTACTCCACTCAACTCTACTATAGCCTAGCCTACTCTTGTCTATCTTAGCTCTGCTCTAGCCTACTCTACTCTACTCTACTATGCACTACTATGCTCTACTCTACTATATATTCTTTGTTCTACCTTTTTACTCTACTCTACTCTCCTCTCCTCTCCTCTACTCTACCCTACTCTACTCTACTATACTATACTATACTCTACTCTACACTATTCTACTCTACCCTAGCCTAACCTAGCCTAACCAAGCTCTACTCTACTCTACTCTAGCCTAGCCTAGTCTAACCTTGCTCAGCTCAACTCTACTCGACTCTACTCTAACGTAGCCTAACCTAACCAAGCTCTACTCTAATCTACTCTACTCTTCTCTACTCTACTCTAGTATGTTATACTTTGCTCTTCTCTACTCTACTCTACCCCACTCTATACTCTAGCAAAGCCTAACCTAGCTCTACTCTACTCTACTCTACTCTAGCATAGCCTAAACTTTTCAATCATAACCTAGCTTAGCATAGCCTAACCTAGCTCTACCCTACTTTACTTTATTCTTCTCTATAATACTCTACTCTATTCTACTTTTCTCTAACCTAGCCAAGCCTAACTTAGTTCTTCTTTCCTCTACTCTACTCTGCTCTACTTTGCTCTCCTCTTCTCTGCTCTACTCTGCTTTGCTCTACTCTACTCTGCTCTACTTTACTCCAATCTAACCTAGCCTAGCCTAATGTAGCCTATCCTAGCCCCATCTTTTCCAGCCTAACCTAACCTATCTCTACTCTGCTCAACTGTACTCTAGTTTACTCTACACTACTCTACTTTAGCCTAGCTTAGCCTACCCAAGCCTGGCCTAGCCTAGCTTAGCCCAACCAAACCTAACTCTACTCAACTCTACTTTACCCTACTCTACTCTACTCTACTCTGCTCTACTATACTCTATCATACTCTACAAAACTCTACTCTACTGTACTCTACACTAACCTAGGCTAACTTAGCCTAACTTAGCTATATTATACTCTACTCTACTCTACTCTACTCTAGCCTAGCCTAGCTTAGTCTAAAATAGCTCTACTTTACATGTAAAACTCTACTTTGCTCTACTCTACCATTCTCTTCTCTTCTCTATTCTCCTTTGCTCTACTTTGCTTTACTATGCTCTATACTACTCTACTCTACTCTACTTTGCTATCCTCTACTCTAGCCTACACTACTCTACTCTTACTTTATGGAGCTTAGACTAGCATAACCTAGCTCTACTATACATTACTCTATTCTACTCTACTCTAGCTTAGCCTTACAATGCCTAGCCTAACCTAACACTACTCAACTCTCCTACCCTAGCCAAGCCTAGTCTTGCCTAGCCTAGTCTAGCTTAGCTACCTTCGCCTAGCCTAACCTTGCCTAGATCTACTCGTGTCTACTCTACTCTACTCTATTCTATTATAGCCTAGCCTAACCTTGCTCTACTTTACTTTACTCTACTATATTATACTCTACACTACTCTGCTCTACTCTACTTTACTCTAACCTAGCCTAGTCTAACTTTGCCTAACCTAACCTAGCTCTACTATATATTACACTACTCTAGTCTTATCTACTCTACTCTATTCTTGCCTAGCTTAAACTAGTGCTACTCTACTCTGCTCCACTAAACTCTACTCTACTTTACTCTGCTCTACTTTTCTCTTCCCTACTCTGCTCTCCTATCCACTACTCTGCTCTGTTCAACTAAGCTCTTCTCTGCACTACTCTGCTCTACTCTAGCCTCGCATAGCCTAGGCTTGCTTGGCCTACCATAGCCTTGCTCTGGTCTACTCTGCTCTACTCTACTCTACTCAACTCTATTCTACTCTACTCTACTCTTCTTTACTCTACTCTACTCTACTCTACTCCACTCTACTCTACTCTACTCTACTCTACTCTAACTTAGAAAAGTCTAGCCTAGCGTAATATAACTTTACTCTTCTCTACTCCACTCTACTTTCCTCTACACTACTCTATTCTACTATAGCCTAGCCTCGCTCTACTCTACTCTACTCTGCTCCTCTCTACTCTACTTCTTTTTTTCTCTACTCTACTCTTCATTGCTCTTCTCTACTCTGCTCTACTCTACTCCACTCTACTATGCTCTACTCTACTTTGCTTTACTCTACTCTACTATACTCTACTTTACTTTACACTACTCTACTCTACTCTCCTCTACTCTTCTCTACTCTACTTTGCTCTACTCTATTCTACTCTACTCTACTCTACTCTACTCTAACCTAGCCTTACCTTACTTAACCAAACTTAACATAGCTCTACTCTACTTTATAATACTCTACTACTTTACTCTAGCTAGTCTAGCTTACCCTAGCCTAATCTAACCTAGCACAACTATGCTCCACTCAACTCTTTTCTCCACTAATGTACTTTAATCTACTCTACTCCACTCTAACCTTGATTAGCCTAGCCAAGCCTACATAGCTCGACTTCACTCTACTCTGCTCTGCTTTGCTCTACTTTAGTCCACTATTCTCTACATAACTCTACTCTTGCCTAAATATGCCTAGCCTAGCCTAATAAAGCTCTACTCTACTTTACTCTAATCTGCTGTAACCTAGCCTAGTCGAACTAGCTTTACTTCTCTCTTCTCTACTCTACACTACTCTACTCTACTCTCCTCTACTCTGCTCTACTCTACTCTGCTCTACTCTGCTCTGCTCTGCTCTTCTTTGCTCTGCTATGCTTTGCCCTACTCTACTCTACTCTACTCTATTACATTCTACTCAATATTAGCCAAGCCGAGCCTAGCTTTGCCCTACCTACCTCTCTTGACATTACCCTACTCTACTCTACTCTACCCTTGTCTGGCCTAACCTAGCCTAGCCTAACTTAGCCTAACCTAGCCTAGCCGAGCCTAACCTAACTATACTCTACTATACTCTACTCTACTCTATTCTACTCTACTCTACTCTGCTATACTCTACTCCACCATACTCTACTCTATTCAAACCATGCCTAACCTAGCCTAGCTTATGCTAACCTTGCCAAGCTTACACTAACCTAGCACTACTCTGCTCTGCTCAGCTCTGCTCAGGTTTGCTCTACTCTAGTCTACTCTACTCTGCCCTACTTCACCGTTCTCTACTCTGCTCTGCTGTTCTACGTTTTGCTCTTCTCTGCTATACTCTACTTTACTCTACTCTAGCCTAGCCTAGCCTGGTCGAACTGAACTATACTCTACTCTAGCTTATCCTAGCCTAGCCTATGTTAAAAAAGCTTAGCTTCACCTAGCCCATCTTAGCTCTACTGTACTCAACTCTAGTCTACTCTACTCTACCCTACTCTACTCAACTCTACTCTGCTCTAGCCTAGCCTACAAAGCTTTACTCCACTCCACTCTACTCTACTCTACTTTATTCTACTTTACTCTAACTTAGCCTAGCCTAGCCTAACCATGTTCTACTGTACTCTACTCTACTCTAGCCTAGATTAGCCTTAGCCTAGCCTATCTTAGACCAACCTTACCTATCCTAACCTAGCCTAACTTAGCTCTGCTCTACCCTACTCTTCACTATACTACACTACTCTACTCCACTCTACTGTACTCTGCTCTACTCTTCTTTGTTGCTCTACTCTACTATAATCTACTATACTCTTCTCTAGCCTAGTCCTATCTAGCCTAACCTAACATAGCTCTACTCTACTCTACTCTACTCTACTCTTCTCTACTCTACTCTAGCATACTCTACTACACTCTAGCCTAGCTTAGCCTAAACTAGCCTAGGCTTGCCTAGCCTAACAAAGATCTACATTACTCTACTCTACCATACCCTACTATACACAATTATACTCTACTCTACTGTACTCTAACCTAGCCTAGCTTTGCCTAACCTAGCCTTGCTCTACTCTACTCTACTCCACCTTAGCCTAGCCTAACCTAACCTAGCTCTACTCTACTCTGTACTACTCTACTCTACTCTGCTCTACTCTAATCTACTTTACTCCACTCTACTATAGCCTAACTTAACCTAGCCTTGCCTAGCCTGGCTTAGCCTTGGTTAGCCTAACCTAGCTCTACTCTACTCTATTGTACTCTACTATATTATATTTTACTAAACTCTACTCTACTCTATTCTTCTCTACACTACTCTACTTAATAATATTTTAGTATAGCTTTTACTCTACTGTACTCTATTCTACTCTATTACACTCTACTATACTCTAATCAACTATACGCTACTCTACTCCACTATAACCTAACATATCATTTCCAAACCTAGCTCTACTCTACTCTACTATATTTTAGCCTAGCCTAGCTTAGCCTAACCTAACCTAGCCTAACCTAGCCCTGCTCTACTCTGTTCTTATATACTCTGCTCTACTATGGTCTTCTCTACACTTCTTTGCTCTACTCTGCTCTATTCGACTTTACTCTAGCTTAGCCTAACGTAACCTATCTCTACTCTATTATACTTTATTCTACTCCACTCTACTCTACTCTACTCCACCCTACTATAACCTAGGCTAGCCTAACCTAGCTTAACCAAGCGTTAGCATACTCTACTTTACTTTACTCTGCTTTACTCTACTCTACTCTAGCCTAGCCTAAACTAGCTCAGCTTTACTCTACCTTGCCCTACTCTATTCTGCTCTATTTTTCTCAGCTCTGCTCCACTCTCCTTTACTTTATTCTGCTCTACTCTACTCTGCTCTTCTCAACTTTAATCTACTTTGTTTTATGCTGCTCTATTTTGCTTTATGCTACTTTATTCATTTTTGCAATACTCTGCTCTCTTCTTTCTCCTCTCCTATCCCCTCCTCTCCTCTCCTCTCCTCTCCTTTATTCTCGTCTCTCTCCTTAACTCTACTTTACTCTACTCTACTGTACTCTAGCCTAGACTACCATAGCTTAGCCTAACTGAATTTAGATTTACTCCACTCTACTCTACTCTACTCTATCTTAGCTAAACCTAGAGCCAGCCTACTTTAACCTTGCTCTACTCTACTCTACTAGACTCTACACTACCCTACTCTACCCTGCTTTACTCTATCCTAACCTATCTTGGCCTAGCTTAGCCTTGCCTAACCTAGCTAAGCTCTACTCTACTCTGCTCCTCTTTACTCTACCATGATATACTCTACTCTAATATATTATGCTCTACTTTACTCTATTCTGCTCTTCTACTCTACTCTACTCTTCTTTACTCTGTTATGCTCTACTCTGCTCTCCTTTACTCTACTCTTCTTTATTCTACACTACTCTACTCTGCTCCACTCTACTCTACTCTACTCTACTATTTTTTGCCCTTCTCTACTCCACTTTACTCTACTCTACTCTACTCTACTCTACTCTAGCCTAGCTTAGCCAAGCCTAACCTAACTCTATTCTACATTACTCTACTTTACTCTACTCTACTCTACTCTACCATTCTCTACTCTACTCTACCATTTTCTACTCTGCTCAGCTCAACTCAACTCTACTATACTATGCCGTACTTTGCTCTACTCTATTCTAATCTGCTATACTCTACTCTACTCTATTATACTTTACTTGACTCCAGCCTACCCTAGACTAGCATAGCCTGGACTAGCCTAGCTAGCCTACCATAGCCTAACCTAACCAAGCTCTGCTCTACTCTTATTTGCTCTACTCTGCTCTACTTTGCTGTGCTCTATTCTACTCTGCTCTACTCTGTTCAACTCTACTTTACTCTACTATACTCCACTCTAGCCTGGCCTAACCTTGCCTAACCTAGCTTAAACTAACTCTACTCTACTTTACTCTATTGTACTCTACTACTCTAACCTTGCCTAGCTTAGCTTAGCCTAGCCTAACCTAACCTAGTTTACCTCATCTCTACTCTACTCTATCCTACTCTCTTTACTCTAGCCTAGCCTAACCAAGCTCTGGTCTGTGCTGCTCTACTCTATTGTGCTTTGCTCTATTCTACTCTTCTCTACTCTGCTTTGTTCTACTCTTCTTTACTCTACTCCACTTTGCTCTGCTTTTCTACATTACTCTTCTCTACTCTACTCTACTTTAGTGTACTCTAGCCTATCCTAGCCTTACCTAACCACGCTCTACTCTACTCAACTCAACTATACTCCACTTTAGCCTAGCCTAGCCTAACCTAACTTAGCCTAGCCTAACCTAGCTACACTCTTCTCTGCTCTACCCTACACTTCTCTACTCTACTATGGCATAATCTACTTTGGTCTACTCTTCTCTACTTTGCTCTACTCTATTCTACTCTACTCTTCCCTATAGTACTCTAGCCTATGCTAGCAAAACCAAACTCTAATCTACTCTACTTTACTCTACTCTACTATACTCTAGCCTAGCCTACCCTATCCTAGCCTAACCTAGATCTACTCTACTTTACTCTAATCTACTCTACTCTATTCTACTCTACTCCACTCTACTCTAGTCTACTCTAACCTAGCTTAGCCTAACATAGCTCTACTCTTCTTTACTCAAGTTCACCCAACTCTATTCAACTCAAGCCTAGCATAGGCTAGCTTAACCTTACTATGCTCTGCTCTACTCTGCTCTGCTCTACTCTACTCTACTCTACCTCATTCTACTCCATTCTACTCTACTCTACTTTACACTACTCTACTCTACACTACCCTACTCTACTCCACTCTACTCTACTCTACTCTACTCTAGCTTAGGCTAACCTAGCTTAGCCTAGATTAGCCTTACCAAGCCTAGCCTAACCTAGGTCTTCTCTGCTCTACTCTTCTCAACTATACTATACTCTACTATACTCTGCTATACTCTATGAACTCTACTTTATTATACTCTAACCTTGCTTAGCCTTGCCTAACTGAGCTTAACCTAGCTTTACTCCACTCAACTCTACTCTACTATAATCTTTTCTGCTCTTCTGTACTCTACTCTGCTCAACTCTACTCTATTATGCTCTACTCTACTCAGCTCTGCTCTTCTTTGCACAACTCTATTCTGCTCTACTCTATCCTAACATAGCCTACCCTAGCCTAGCCTAATCAAGCTCTACTCTAATTTACTCTACTATACTCTAGCCTAGCCTTGCATAGCCTAACCTAGCTCTACTCTACTCTACTCTACTCTACTCTACTATAATATACTCTAACATAGCCTAGCCTAACCTAGCTCTGCCCTACTCTACTCTACTCTAGCTTAGCCTAGTTTTTCTTATCATAACCTAAACTAGCTTTTCTCTACTTTGCATTACTATGCTCTGCTCTGCTCTTCTTTTCTCTACTTTGCTCTACTCTACTCTACTCTATTATGGTCTGTTCTTCTTTGTTTTTCCCTACTCTACTAAACTCTACTCTACTCTCCTATACTCTCCTCTACTATACTCTATTATACTCTATTTTACACTTACCTAGCATATCCTAACCTAGCTCTACTCTACTCTACTCTACTGAACTCTACTCTACTCTTACTAAGCCTAGCCTAGCCTAGCCTTACCTAGCCTAGCCTACCTTAAACTTGCTCTACTTTGCTCTACTCTACTCTACTATACTCTACTCTACTCTAACCTAACCTAGCCTAAGCTAACCTAACTTAGCTTTATTCTACACTACTCTAGCCTAGCCTAGCCTAGCCTTGCTCTACTTTGCTCTACTCTACTCTTTTTTACTCTACTTTACTTTGTTTTTGTCATCTCTTCTCTGCTTTGCTCTGCTCTACTCTACTCTGGTCTACTCTATTCTACTGCACTCTAGCCTAGCCTACGATAACCTTACACTACATTACTTTACTCTACTCTACTCTACTTTACTCTAGCCTATCCTAGTCTAGCCTAGCCTAACCTACCTTTGCTTAACCTTGCCTAACCAAACTTAGCTCTACCTTAATCTACTCTACTCTACTCTATTCTACTCTGCTTTACTCTACTCTACTCTATCCTAGCCTAGCCTAGCCTAAGCTAGCTCTATTCTACTCTACTCTACTCTAATCTACTCTAGCCTTGACTCACCTAGCTCTACTCTGCTCTACTCTACTATACTCTACTATACTCTATTATGCTTTTCTCTACTCTACTCTATTATACTCTTCTCTGCTCTACTCTGCTTTGCTCTTCTCTCTTCTACTTTACTCTTTTCTACTCTAGTCTACTCTACTCTACTCTGCTCTACTCTACTCTACTCAACTATACTTTACTCTACTCTACTCTAGCATAGCCTACCCTAACCTAGCTCTACTCCACTCTACTCTACTTGACTCTACTCAACTCAACTCTAATCTACTCTACTCTACTCTAATCAACTGTACTCTACTTTAGCCAAGCCTAGCTTAGCCCAACCTAACCTAACCTAAATTTGCTATGCTTTACTCTAGTTTGCTCTTCTCTACTCTACTCTATAATGCTCTACTCTTTTCTACTCTGCTCTATTTGTTCTACTCTTCTCTGCTCTACTCTCTCCTCTAATCTATTCTACTCTACTCAATGCTAGCCTAGCTTAGTTTTACATAGCCTAACCGTGCTCTACTCTACTTTACTCCAATTTACTCTACTCTACTCTACTCTAATCTAACTTATCATACCCTACCTTATCATAGGCTTGCCTAGCCTAGCTTAGCCATATCTAACAAGCTCTTACCTATTGTACTCTACTCTACTCTACTTTACTCTTACTTAGCTAATCCTAACCTATCCTATTCTAGCTTTGCTCCACTCTACTCTACTCTACTCAACTCTATTTTACACTACTCTACTCTACTCTAGCCTAGCCTAGTATAGCCTAACCTAGCTCTACTCTACTATGTTCTCCTCAATCGTACACTACTCTGCTCTACACTATATTACTCTGCTCTGCTACACTCAACTTTGCACTGCTCTTCTTTTTTCTAATCTACTCTTCTATACTCTGCTTTGCTCTACTCTATCCTGCTCTACTCTACTCTGCTCTATTATGCTCTACTCAGCTCTACTCTACCCTACCCTACTCTACTCCTCTCTACTCTAGCCTAGCTTACCCTAGCCTAACCTAACCTAGCCTAACCTAGCTTTACTATACTCTACTATACTCTATTCTACTTCTCTACTCTAGCCTAACCTAGCCTAGCTTAACCTTGCCTACCCTAGCCTAGCCTAGCCTAACCTAACCTAGCTCAGCTCTATTATACTCTACTCTACTCTAACCATGCTTAACCTAAGGTAGCCCAACTTAGCTCTACTCTAAACTACTCTAACCAAGCTTAACCTAATCGAGCTCTTCTCTACTCTGCTCTACTCTACTCTACTCTGCTCTGCTCTGCTCTGTCATACTATACTCTACTCTGCTCTATTATACACCTCTCTACTCAACTCTATTTTGGCCTAGATTAGCCTAGCATAACATAATTTAACTCTACTTTACTCTTTTCTACAATACTTTACCCTACTATAACCTAGCCTAGCCTAACCTACCTCTACTTTGCTCTACTTTACTTTACTATACTCTACTCTTCTCTACTTTGCTCTGCTCTACTATGCTCTACTCTACTCTTCTCTACTCTTCTCTACTCTACTCTGCTCTACTATGCTTTGCTCAACTCTTCTCTGCTTTACTTTACTCTACTCTACTTTGCACTACTTTGGCCTAGCCTAGCCTAACCTAACATAACTCTTCTATACTCTACTCTACTCGGCTCTAGCTTAGCCTAACCTTGTCAAGCCTAGCCTAGCTTAACTTACCTTAGCCTAAACAAGCTCTTCTCTATTTTATTCTACTTTGTTCTACTCTCCTCTCCTCTACTCTACTCTGTTGTACTCAACAACACTCTACATTAGCCAAGCCTAGCCTATTCTAGCCAAATGTAACCTAGCTCTACTCTACTCTACCCTCCCCTACTCCATAATACTCAACTCTACTCTACTCTAACCTAGCCTAGCTTAGCTTAACCTAACTATACTCTCCTCTGCTCTACTATGCTAGACTCTGCTCTACTCTGCTCTGTTTTGCTCTAGTCTTCTTTACTCTCTCTACTCTGCTCTGCTCAACTCTACTCTACTATTCTCTACTATACTCAGCTTTTCTCTGTTCTACTCTACTCTACTCTAGCCTAGCCTAGTCTAGTTTGACCACTTTACTCTACTTTACTTTACACTACTCTTGCCTCGCCTAGCCTATGTGAACCAACCCCAGCCTAGCCTAGCCTAACCTTACTATTCTCTACTCAACTCTACTCTACTATACTCTAGTTTACTCTACTTCACTCTACTCTACTCTACTCTACTCTAACCTGACCTAACCTAGCCTAACCAAGCTCTACTCTACTCTACTTTACTCTATTCTATTCTATTCTACTCTACACTAACTTAGCCTAGCCAAGCGTAGCCTATCTTAACCTAGCTCTAGTCTACTCTACTATACTCTAGGCTAGCCTAACTTTAGTTTAGCCTGGCTAGTCTAAGCATGCCTTGCCAAACCTAGCCTAACCCAGCTCTATTTTACTCTTCTCTTCTCTACTCTACTCTACTATGCTTTGCTCAACTCTACTCTGCTTTATTTTGCTCTACCCTACTCTACTCTATCATAGCCATGTCCAACCTAACCTAACCTAGTCATACTCTGCTCTACTCTACTATACTCTTCTCTGCTCTACTATACTCTACTATACTCTGTTATACTCTACTATACTCTCCCCTTCTCTATTCAGCACTACTCTACTCTAACCTAACCTATCTTAGCCTAACCTAACCTAGCTGTACCTTACTCAACTCTACTTTACTCAACTCTAACTTAGCCTAGCCTTGCCTAATCTAGCTCTACTCTACTCTGCTCTTTTCAACTCTGTTCCACTCTACTCTATTATGCTCTGCTCTATTGTGCTCTACTCTAACCTATCCTAGCCTAGCCTAACCAACCTAGCTCTACACTGCTCTACTCTACTCCAGCCTAGCTTAACCTAACCCTACCTAGCTTGACATAACCTAACTTAGCTCTACTCCACTCTACTCTACTATATTTTACTCTACATGACTCTACTCTACTTTTGTGGCCTTTTCACTAACCTAACCTTGCCAAGTACCACTCTAGTCTAATCCATTATACTCTACTCTACTCCATTCTTCTCTACACTACTCAACTTAATAAAACTCCAGCCAAGCCTTTAATCTACTCTGCTCTACTCTACTCTATTCTCTCTATTCTACTCTACTCTACTATTCTCTAATCCACTTTACTCTACTCAATTCTACTATACTCTGACCTCGCATAACCTTGCCTAATCGAGCTCTACTCTACTCTACTCTTGCCTAGCCTAGCCTACCCTAATCTAGCTTTACTCTATAATACTATACTCTAGCTTAGCCTTGCCGATCCTAACCTAGCTCTACTCTACACTACACAACTCTACTCTACTCTACCGTAGCCTTGCCTAGCTTAATCAAGCTCACCTCTATTCTTCTTAACTCTGCTCTACTCTACTCTACTTTACTCTATATCGCTTTTCTCTACTCTGTTGTATTCTATCCTACTAAACTCTACTCTTCTCTTCTGGTCTGCTCTGCTCTACTCTACTCTACTCGGCTCCACTCTCCTATACTTCTCTCTACTCTACTCTATTTAGCTCTTCTCTACCCTGCTCTACTCTTCTTGACTCGACTCTAATCTGCTCTATTATACTCTACTATACTCTACTCTACTCTACTCAAGCCTACCCTCACCTAGCCTAGCCTCTACATGCCTAGCATAACCTAGCTCAACCTATTCTACTCTACTATATTATATTCTACTCTACTCTACTCTTCTCTACTCTACCCTTCTCTAGTCTACTCTACTCTACTCTAGCCCAGCCAATCCTAGCCTAGCTTTTCCTAACTTAACTCCACTCTACTCTACCTTATCGTTGCCTAGCCTAACTTGGCCTGCCCAAACCTATCCTAACCTAGCCTAGCCTAACCAAGCTCTACTATACTCTACTTTACTATACTCTAATCTACTCTACTTTACTCAACTCTACTCTAACTTAGCCTAGCCTAGCCTTGCCTTACCAAACTTAACCTAACCTAGCTCTACTCTGCTTTACTCTTCTCTGCTCTGCTTTATTCTGATATGCTCTACTCTATTCTACTCTTCTCTATGTTGCTCTACTTTGCTCTACTCTGGTTTACTTCACTGTAGTCTACTTTAATTTAGCCTAACCTAGCTCTACTCTACTCTACTCTACTCTAATCTAGCCTAGCATAACTTAACTTTACTCTACTCTTCTTTACTATACTATGCTTTGCTCTACTCTGCTCCACTCTGTTCAGCTCTACTCTATTATGCTCATCTCTACTCTACTCTACTCTTCTCTACTTTGCTCTACTTTTCTTTACTCTACTCTACTCTACTCTACTCTACTCTAACCTTGCCTAGCCTAGCCTAGCCTAACCTTACTCTAGACTACTCTACTCCACTCGAGAAAGGATAGCATAACCTACCCTACCCCATCCAAGCCTAGCCTAGCCTAACCTAGCTCTACACTACTCTACTCTATTATACTCTACTATACTCTACTCTATTCTATTCTATTCTAGCTTAGCCTACCCTAGCCTAGCTTAGCTTAGCCTAAACTAGCTTTACTCAACTCTTCTCTGCTCTGCTCTACTCTACTCTATTTTGCTCTACTCTACCCTACTCATCTTTGCTCTTCTCTACTCTGCTCTACTCTGCTCTACAATGCTCTGTTCTACTCTACTCTACTCTAGCCTAGCCTAGCTCAACCTAGCCTAACTCTTCTCTATTCTACAACATAGTCTATCTAAGCCTTGCCTGACCTAGATCTATTCTACTCTACTCAACTATACTTTACAATACTCAACTCTACTCCACTCTACTATTACTTAACCTAACCTAACTTAGCTCTACTCTACTCTGCTCCACTCTACATTGCTCTGCTCTTCTCTACTCTTCTCTACTTTTCTCTGCTCTACTCAGCTCCTCCCTTCTCTACCCTACTCTAACCTAGCAAAGCCTAACCTAGCTCGACTCTACTCTGCTCTACTCTACTCTAGCCTAGTTTAGCCTAACCTAACCTATCCTACCTAAGCCTAGCCTAAGCTAGCTCTACTCTATTCGACTCTACTATACTCTAGTATACTCTACTCTACTCTACTCCAATTGAGCTTAAGTTAGCCTAGCTAAACCTAGCTCTACTCTACTCTACTCTACTCCAGCCTAGCCTAGCCTAACCTAACTCTCCTAGGCTCTACTTTTCTCAACTCAATTGTACTTTACTCTTCTTTAGCTTAGCCTAGCATAGCATTACCTAACCTAGCCTTATTCTACTCTACTCTACTTTATTCTAGCCTAGCCTAGCCTTGTGTAACCTAGCTTTACTCTACTCTAGCCTTCTCTACTCTACTCTACTCTACTCTACTCTACTCTATTTTGCTCTACTCTATTCTTCTTTACTCTATTCTAACCTAGCCTAACCTAGCCTAGCCTTGTGTAACCTAGCCCTACTCTACTCTAGCCTGCTCTACTCGACTCTACTCTACTCTACTTTATTTTGCTCTACTCTATTCTTCTCTACTCTATTTAGGTCTGCTCTACTCTACTCTATTATGCTCTGCTTTGATCTACTCTACTTTGCTTTGTTCTACTCTGCTCTACTCTACTCTACTCTACTTTACTCTACTCTACTCTACTCTACTCTAACCTAGCCTAACTTGACATAGCCTAGCCTAACTTAGCCTTGCAAAGCCTAACCTACCACTACTCTTCTTTACTCTACTCAACTCTACTCAAATCTACTCTACTATACTCTACCCTACTCTTTTGTGCTCTATTCTATTATAGCCTAGCCTAGCCTAACCTAGATCTACTCTACTCTACTTAGCTCCACTCAATATGACTCAACTTGACACCACTCCACTCGACTCCACTCCACTTGAATCCTCTCTAATCTACTCCACTCCACTCCAATCGACTCGACCTGACCAGACTCCACCTGACTGCACTCAACTACACTCCACTCCACTTCACTCCTCTCCACTCCACTATACTCTACTCCACTTTAACAAGCTTAGCCTAGGCTAGCTTAGCATAACCTAACTCTACTATGCTCTTATATGCTCTGCTTTGCTTTACTCTGGTTTGCTTTACTCTACCCAACTCTACTATAGCCTAGTTTAGCCTAGCATAGCCTTGCTTAGCTTAACTTAACTCTACTTTATTTTACTCCACTCTACTCTACTATACTTTACTGTACTTTACTATATTCTGCCTAAGGCTAGCCTAGCCTAACCTTGCCCTACTCTTCTTTACTAGACTCAACTCTACTCTACTTTACTATACTCTATTCTACTCTACTTAGCATAGCTTAGCATAGCCTAACCTAGCTCTACTTTTCTCTACTCTACTATACTCTTCACTACTTTACTCTAACTAAGCCTTGTTTACCCTAGCCTTGCCTTGCCTAACCTAGCTCTACCCTACTCTGCTATACTCTTCTCTGCTCCACTCTGCTCTGCTCTTCTCTTGTCTACTCTACATTAGTCTACTATGCTCTACTGTACTCTAGCCCGACCTAGCCTAACCTAGCTTTACTCTACTCTACTTTAGCCTTATCTAGCCTAGCCTAGCCTAACTTAACCTAACTCTACTATACTATACTCTACTCTACTCAACTCTACTCCACTCTACTCTAACCCAGCCTAACCTAACCTAGCTTTACTATACTCTACTCTACTCGGCTTTGTTATTCTCTACTCTACTCTGCTCTACTCTGCTACACTTTGCTCTGCTCTACTCATCTTTGTGCCACTCTACTCTGTCCTACTTTGCTAAGCTATGCTTTTCTCTACTATGGTCTACTCTGCTCTACTCTACTCTTCTCTACTCTTTTCTACTCTACTCTACTCTACTCTACCCTATTATTCTCAATGCTACTCTACTCTACTTTAACCTAGCCTAGCCTAGCCTAGCTTAGCCTAACCTTACTCTAATCTACTCTACTCTACTCTACTCTTCTCAGCTCTACTATACTCTATTCTTCTTTGCTCTTCTCTACTCTTCTCTACCCTTCTTAGCATAGCCTAGCCCAGCTTAACCTAGCTCTACTTTACTCTACTCTACTATACTCTATTATACTCTTGTCTACTCTACTCTAGTCAACTCCACTCTACTCAACTCTAACTAAGCCTAACCTAGCCTACCCTATCCTTTTCTACTCTACTCTACTCTACTCTAGCCTACCTAACTTAGCCTAACCTAGCTTTACTCTGCTCTTCTCTGCTCTGCTCTACTCTACTCTACTCTACTTTACTCTACTTTATTCTACTCTCCTTTTGCCTTGTTAAGCCTAGTCTATCCTTAACTCTGCTTTACTCTATTTTATTATGCTAAGCTAGCATCACCTAGCTTAGGCTAACCTTGCTATACTTTACTTTATTCTACTCTAATCTACTCTATTCTATTATACTCTACTCTACTATACTCTAACTTAGCCTAGTTAGCTCAACCTAACTTAGCTCTACTATACTTTACCCTACTCCATTCTACTCTACTCTTCTGTACTCTATTCTATTTTACTCTTGCTTAGCCTAGTTTAGCTAAGACTTGCTTAGCCTAACTTAGCTCTACTCTGCTTTACTTTGCTCCACACAACTTTGCTCTACACTGCTCTACTCTTTGTTATTGCACACTTGAATATCCTATCCTAACCAAGCTCTATTCTACTCAGCTCTACTCTACTCTAGCCTAGCCTAGTATAGCCTAGGTTAGCCTACGCTAGCCTAACCTAACCTTTCTCTACTCTACTCTACTAAACTCTACTATACTCTATTCTACTCTACTCTACTCTACTCTAGCCTATCATTCCCTAGCCTAGCATAGCCTAACCTAGCTCTACTCTAATGTATTGTATTATACTCTACTCTACTATACTCTTCTCCACTCCACTCTACTATACTCTACTTTACTCTACTCTACTCGACTCTACCCTAACCTAGCCAAGCCTAACCTAGCACCACTCTACTCTACTCTACTTTACTCTACACTAGCCAAGCCTTGCCCTGCCTAAACTCACTCTACTCTACTCTACTTTACTCTACTCTATTTTACTACTCTACTCCAGCTTAGCCAAGCCTACCCTAACCTAACCTAGCCTAGCTTAGCCAAGCCTAATCGAACTCTACTCTACTCTACTTTACTCCAACCTATCTTAGCCTAGCTTAACCTAACATAAATCTACTATAGCATAGTCTAGCTTAGCATAGCACTTCTTTACTTTGCTCTATAATGCTCTACTCTATTTTGGTCTAGTCTGATCTACTCAACTCTACTCTATTGTATCCTGCTCCATTGTACTCTACTCTAGCCTAACCTTACTATACTTTACTCTACTCTACTCAACTCTACTCTACTCTAGCATAGCCTAACATAAACTAACCTAACTCTACACCACAATACTCTACTCTACTCTACTCTATTCTGCTCTAACCTAGCTCAAGCTAGCCTTGCCTAACCTAGCTCTACTTTACTCTACTCTAGCCTAACCTAATCTTGCCTACCCTTGCCTAACATAACTCTACTCTACTCTGTTATACTCAGCTCTACCATACGTTGCCCTACTTTGCTTTGCTCTACTCTACTATACTCTACCCTACTCTATGCTGCTCGGTTCTACTTTGCTCTACTCTGCTCTACTCTACTTTACTCTACTATGCTCTAATTTACTTTACTCTAATCTACTCTATTATTCTCTGCTCTAGTCCTATCCAAACCTAACCTAACCTAGCCTAGCCTTACCTGGCTTTGCCAAACCAAGCTCTACTCAACTTCACTCTACTACACTGTATTATACTATACTCTACTATATTATACTCTACTCCACTCTACTCTACTCTACTCTACTCTACTCTATGTTAACCTAGCCTAGCCTAGGCTTGCTTAGCCTAGCTTAGCCTAACTTAGCTCGACTCTACTCTGTTTGGCTCTACCCTCTTCTACTTTGCTCTATTCTATTCTACTCTGCTCTACTCTATTCTCCAATGCTCTTCTCTACTTTGTTATACTTTGCTCTACTTTACTCTGCTCTACTATACTCTACTCTACTCTTCTTTGCTCTACTCTAATCTACTCTACTGTACTCTAGCTTAGCCTAGCCTAGCCTAACCTAGATCTACTCTACTCTACTACACTCTAAATTACTCTAGCCTAGCTTAGCCTAGCCTAGCCTAGCCTAGCCTAGCTTAGGAAAACCTTACTCTACTCTATTATACTCTACTCTACTGTACTACACTTTACTCTAGTCTACTCTACTGTACTCTACTTTATCCTAGCCAAGCCTTGCCTTGCCTAGCCTTAAGTAGCCTTGCTTAGCCTAACATTGCTCTACTCTAGTCTGCTCTACCCAACTCTACTTTGCTCTACTTTACTCTACTCTACTCTACTCAGTAATGCTAAGCTCTACTCTACTCTCTTTTATTATGCTCTACTCTACTCTTTTATACTTTAGTCTTTCCTAGCCTAATGTTTCTCTACTATACTCTACTCTATTCTACTCTACTCTTCTATACAATACTATTCTCTAGCTCTAGGTTACTTTGCTTTGTTCTACTCAACTCTACTTTGCTCTACTCTACTCTGCTCTGCTCTTCTCTTCTTTATTCTACTCTTCTCAGCTCTATTTTGCTCTGCTCTACTTACTCTACTTTGCTCTACTCGGTGCTACTCTACCCTACTATACTCTAGTCTAGCCTAACCTAACCAAGCTCTACTCTACTCTATTACACTCTGCTCTACTCTACTCTACTGTACTCCACTCTACTATACTCAACTCTACTTTACTCTATCATTGCCTAACCTAGCTACCTTTGCCTAACCTAGCTTAGCCTATCCAAACCTAGTTCTACTTTACTCTACTCTACTCTACTTTACTTTACTCTACTCTGCTCTATGTTACTCTACTCTACTTTTCTCTACTCTGCTTTTCTATACTCTGCTTTGCTTTGCTCCACTCTGCTCAGCTCTACTCTGCTTTACTCTACTATACTCACCTCTATTGTACTCTAGCCTAGCCTAACATAGCTTTACTCTACTATACTCTACTCTACTCAAATCTAATTTACTTTAATCTACTCTACACTACTCTTCTCTACTTTACTCTTCTCTAGGTAGCTTAGTCTAGCATAACAAAACCTAGCACAACCTAGCTAGAAACTCTACTCTATTCTACTCTACCTACTCTATCAAACTCTACTAAACTCTAACCTAGCCTGGCCTAACTTACACTAACCTAGCTTTACTTTACTCTACTCTAGCCTAGCATACCCTTGCTCTACTCTGCTCTACTCTGCTCACCACTACTCTAATGTCCTTTGCTTTGCTCTACTCTACTCTGTTCTACTCTACTCTGTTCTACTCATCTTTGCTCTACTCTGCTTTGCTCTACTCTTCTTTACTCTACTATACTATACTTTACTCTGCTCTACTCTACTCTACTCTAGCCTAGCCCAACTTAGCTCTACTCTACTCTATCCTAACCTATCCTATCCTGACCCTACTCTACTGTACTCTAGCCTAGCATAACCTAGCATTACCTAACCTAGCCTATCCTAACGTAGCTCTGCTCTACTCTACTCTACTCTGCTCTGTTCGGTTCTACTTTTCTCTTCTCTTTTTTGCTCTACTTTACACAGCTCAGCTCAGCTCTACTCTACTCTACTATACTTTTCTTTATTCTACTTTACTTTACTCTATTATACTATACTCTACTCTAGCCTAACCTTGCATAGCCTAGCTTAGCTTAACCTAACCTAGCTCTACTTTACTTTGCTCTACTCTACTCTTCTCTTATCTAGCCTTACCTACCCTACCCTAGGTTAGCCAAGCCTAGCCTAACCTAGCTCTACTCTACTCTACTCTACTCTACTCAACTCTACTCATCTGTACTCTAATCTATGCTAACCTAACCTCGCCTAACGAAGCTCTACTCCACTTTACTCTACTCTACTCTACTTTTTTGTACTCTACTCTAACCAAGCCTAGCCTAGCCTAGTCTAGCCTAACCTAGTCTAGCCTAACTTAGCTCTCTTATGCTTTGTTATGCTCTTTTATGCTCTACAATACTCTACTCTGCTTTGTTCTGATCTCCTCTGCTCTTTCCTACTCTACTCTTCTCTACTCTACTCTGGTCTACTCTACTCTCCTATACTCTACTGTACTCTTCTCTACTCTACACTATTATGCTTTAGCCTTGCTTAGCCTAACCTAGCCTAGCTTAGCCTGGCTTAGCCTAACCTTGCACTACTCTACTTTACTCTACTCTACTCTACTCTAACCTAGCATAACCTAGCCTAGCCTAACCTAGATCTAATTTACTCTACTCTACTCTACTCTAGCCTTATTTTTCTTTGGCTAGCCTAGTCTAACCTTGCTCTACTCTATTATACTCTACTTTACTCTACTCTACTCCACTTTAGCCTTGCCTACCCTATCCTAGCCTAGCCTAACCTTGCCTAACTTAACTTAGCTCTACTCTACTTTATTTTACTCTACTCTGCTCTACTTCAATCTACTCTATTATAGTCTACTCTACTTTAACCTAGCCTGGCCTAGCCTAACCTAACATAGTTCTACTCTACTCTTCTCAACTCTACTCTAGCCAAGCCTATCCAACCCTAGCCTAACCTAGCTCTACACTACTCTGCTCTACTATGCTCTCTTCTACTCTACATTTCTCTTCTCTGCTCCACTCTATTATGCTCCGCTCTACTCTATTCTACTCTTCTCTACTCTGCTCTACTCTACTCTACTCTACTATGCTCTGCTCTGCTATGCTCTACTCTATAGTACTCCACTCTAACCTATTTTTATCTACTCTAGCCTAGTTTACCCTTGCTTAGCCTAGCCAAACTTAGCTCTACTCTACTTTACTCTACTCTACACTACTCTAACTTTCTCTAGCATTGCCTAGCCTAGCCTAGCATAGCTTAGCCTAACCTTGCTTTACTCTACTCTACTCTACTATAATCTACTCTACTCTATTCTACTCTACTCTAACATAGAGTATCCTAGCCTAGCTCTACTCTATTTTATTTTTACTCTACCCTATTCTACTCTACTTTACTCTACTCAAGCCTTACCTAGCCTAACTTAACTCTACTCTGCTCTTCTCTGTTATGCTCTACTCTACTCCCTTTTGGCTAAACTCTGCTTTGCTCTTTTCTACTCTACTCTTGTTTACCCTAATCTTCTCTATTATGCCCTTTCCTAGCCTACTTCAACCTAGCTTCTCTCTACTCTACTCTGCCTTGTTATACTCCACTCTACTCTGCTCTACTTTCTTTTCTCTACTCTACTATGATATGCTCTTATTAACTCTACTCTACTTTATTCTACTATGCTCGACTCTACTTTGTTCTACTCTACTATGCTCTGTTCTGCTCTACTCTGCTCTGCTCTGCCTTGCTTTGCGATGCTCTACTCGGCTCTACTTTTCTCTACTCTCCTCTCCTCACCTCTCTTCTATACTCTCCTCTCCTCTCCTCTCCACTCCTCTCCTCTCCATTCCTCTCCTCTCCTCTGCTCTACAATACTTTGCTCCACTCTACTTTACTCTATTCTACTCTAATCCATCATACTCTACTCTACTCTACTCTACTCTAGCTAGCCAATACAAATCTAGCTCTATTCTACTCTACTCTACTCTACTCTATTATACTTTATGCTATTCTAGCCTTGTTCAACCTAGCCTACCCTAGCCTATTCTTGCATAACCTTGCTCTACTATACTATTCTCCACTCTACTATATTCTAGTCTAACCTAGCCCTAGCCTAGTCAAGCATAGCCTAACCTTGCTCTTCTCTAGTCTACTCTTCTTTGTTTTGCACTACACTGCTTTGTTCTTCTCTAGCTTACTTTATTGTGCTCTACATTGCTCTACTCTGCTCTTCTATTCGACACTGCTCTACCTTGCTATCCTCTACTTTGCCCTCCTCTCCTCTACTCTACTCTACTCTGCTTCTGCTCTATTCTACTCTACTTTACTCTACTCTACTCTATTGTTGCTAGCCTAACCTTGCTTTACTCTACACTGCTCTCACCTAGCCTAACCTAGACTACCCTAGCCTATCCTAGGCTATCCTAGCCTAGGAAAACCTAACTCTACTTTACTATACTCTACTCTACTCTGCTATACTCCATGCTACTCTACTCCATCCTAACTTAGCCTATCATAGCCAAACCAAGCTCCATCCTTCTTCTTAAAGAATAGGGGCGTCGGTTTTGATTTCTGTGGCACTCAGGCTATAGTAGAATTTGGCCTTGGTCTCAGGAAGTTTCGTTCCATCAAGGCAAGTTATGTTATATATTGATATATGAAGGTTACTTTATAGTCTAAGAAGGGGGCCATTTTTTTGGAATTGGAAACTGAGATAATTGGAGCGAATACGGGTCCCACGTGGAATCCCTTTATCTTTTCGTGCATCGAGCTATTTTTCTACAAGGCCCCCTTACACTACTCTACTCTAATCTAGCCCTAGCCTTACCTAGCCTTGCCCTAGCCTAACATAGCCTAGCCTAGCATAGCCTAGCCTAGCATAACCTAACTCTACTCTGCTCTGCATTGCTTTACTCTACTATGCTTTATACTCTAGCCAAGCCTAGGTTAGCCTAACCTAACCTTGCTCCACTTTACTCCACTCTACTCTACTCTCCTTTAGCTTAGCCTAGCCTAGCCTGGTATAGCCTTGTCTCGCCTTGCTTAGACTAGCCTAGCTTAGCTCTACTCTATTCTGCTCTACCATAATCTACTCTACTCTCCTTTACTTTACACTACTCAACTCTGCTCCTCTTTGCTCTTCTCTGCTCTACTTTACTCTACTCTGCTCTAGCCTAGCTTACCAAGCCTAACCTAGCCTTGCCAAATCAAGCTTTACTCCACTCTACTCTATGCTACTCAACTCTACTCTACCTAGTCTTCTCTAGCTTAGCCTAGCTTTGCTAAGCCAAACCAAGCTCTACTCTACTCAACTCTACTCTACCCTATTATACTCTGCTCTACTCTACTCTACTCTACTCTAGCCTAGCCTAGGCTACCCTAGCTTAGCCTAACCTAACCTAGCTCTACTCTACTCTAATCTACTCAACTCTGATCTACTCTACTCTATTCTATTATACTCTAATTTAGCCTTGCCTAACCCAACCTAACAAGCTCTAGTCTACTCTACTCTACTCTATTCTTCTCAACTATACCCTAGCCTAGTCTAGCCTCGCATAGCCTAGCTTAACTTAGCCCAACCTAACTCTACTTTTGTCTACTCTACTCTACTCTATTATGCTCTACTATGCTCTGCTCTACTCTATTATGATCTGCCTACTCTACTCTACTCTACCTTACTTTACTTTGCTTTTCTTTGCTCAACTCTACTCTACTCTACTCTATTGTACTCAAGCCTAGCCAAGCCAAACCTATCTCTACACAACTCTACTCTACTTTACTCTTCTCTACTATACTCTATTATGCTCTACTCAACTCCACTCAACTCTACTCTTCTTCAACTCTACTCTTCTCTACTCTACTCTATTCTATTCTATTCTACTGTACTCTACAAAACTTTAGCCTAGCTTAGCCTAACCTAGCATACCTTAGAAAAACTTGGCCTACCCTAGACTAACCAAGCTCTACATTACTCTACTCAACTTTACTCTACACTACTCTAGCCCATTATAGCCAAACCAAGCTCTACTTTGCTCTACTCTACTCTACTCTGCTCTCATCTTCTTTGCTCTTCACTGCTCTACTCTGCTTGACTTTGCTCTACTTTTTATTACTCTACTCTACTCTTTTGCTTTGCTCTACTCTCTATGGTCTGCTCTCCTCTTTTCCACTCGACTTTTGCTAGGCTCTACTCTACTCTACTGTTATACCTGGTAAAATATTATAGGTTTAATCTTCAATAATTCAATTGTGGCTTGGATGATTTCAGATCGACAGTAGGATGAGCCAGGAGCTCAATTGGAGGCTATTGGAATTTCTGAAATTTTCTGAGGATTTTTCGGAGCACCGAGATTTTTTTTTAAAAACCAGAATTTGGATTTTTTTTCTTTTACCGCGCGTGAACCAGACCGGAGCGGTTCAGCGAAGGCGAGGCGGTTCGCCGAGGTGCGTTTGCGCGTGCGTTTGGATAAGCCGCAGATAAGCGGATCGGACTGGCGAGATCAGCGGTGGAGATTAACCGGCTGATCGGGTGTTAAGCGGTGTTTTTGGAAGGTCAACCGGTGCTTAATGGGTCTTAACGGGTTATTACCGGTTTAAGCTGGGTATTTAACCTGAACTGTTCGGCTGTTAGGGTTTCGAACGGCGGCTAGAGGCGAAGTGTTCGCGGCGAACGGCGGTATTTTTCGGCAGCCTTCCAAGGGGCTTTTGGTAACCGGAGGTTCGCGGGACAGAGGCGAGCATTTTGGTACCGGTTTCGTTCGGCGAGGAGCTGCGGTTGATCGCGTGCGAGCTTCACCGTCGCCGGCGACGAGCAAAGGTAGGAAATTCAGTTTTAAATTAGTTAATTAGTAGAAATTAAAAGCATGGAATATTTTGCTTAATGAACACAAGCATGTGGATGAAAAATCGGACTTAGTTGAATGCTAATCTGCGTCTTTTACAATTTTTGGATTTCTGGAAAATTTCCCATTTCGCCGAAAAATTTAGTTAATGCTTAGGAACATGTTAGGGATTTGTATTATCAGTTTGCCATTGAATTAGTTAATTAATTGTTGGATTAATCTTACGGCAATGGCGTACGGGCGAACTCCTTCGGCGGAAATTTTAAATTAGTGGCATTATTGAAACATTAGGATAGTACGAACATCGAATTTTGTTTCTCCTTGTTCGCGTTCGCCGGAAATCAACGGAAGGAATTGGATTGGTCGGCGATTGCTTCAGTTAGGGTTCGCGGGCGTCGGACCGAGGAAGGAGAAGGGTTTAGATTAATTACGAATTTATTTAAGTAATTAATGGTGTTTATATAATATTTATTAGTAATTATATTTATTTAAGCATCGACCGATTAACGGATTATTAAAGAATTTGGTTCGGCGGTGTCGCGGTTCAGCGTGAGGTTTCCGAACCGGCAGCGAAAACCGGTTCAGCGAGATTCGGTGCGGACGAACGGTGCGGAGGAAAATTTAATTCGGAAATTAATCCGAATTTTCGAAAAAAGGATATATGTGGAATTTAAATTTTATTCGAAAATTTATTCCGAATTTCGAAAAATGGATAAACGGCAGAACTTGATTTTGGAAATTAAAATTTCCTGAAGTGAGGAAGAGGAGATTTTTGAAAATCACGTAGCCAAGTTGAAATTAACTGTTGGAAATTACCCATAAATTCAATGCAGCTGGATCAGTTGGAAGGAAGTGTGACACTTGGGTGTTACCAGAATAGTCAGAATTTTGGTACAATTTGTGTTGCTTGGATGGCAATGACATGGATTGAGTCAGTTTACTCAGTGTTGGCATATTTCATGGATTGGCATACTGGACCGGACTAACATAGGCCCTGTATGATGTTTTAGGGTAGTTGTGGTAGGTAACTGTGCGGTACAGACTTAACTTTCACAGTATACATGTGGACTGGTATGCGCCTTGTTGTATCTGGACACATGTTGCCGAATCTTGGAGTTAGAGCTGGCAATGACTGTAGGGGCGTGGCTTCTATGGAAATTGTTGGGAGAGGACTTCTTGGGACGGTGGCTGAGTCGATCTCTTCTGGTCCACGAGTGTAGGCCTGCGCGCCTGAGAGTGGCAGTGGCAGGGGTGACTCGCCGTGGCTAGTCAAGTGTGTAGGCCTGCGTGCCTGAGGGTGGCAGGGGTGTCTCACGTTGGCTAGAGATCTATGTGACTGGTTCTGTCTATAGTCTCCAGAAGATTGATTGACGAGAGACACTGCGGTGTCGGGTGCTAGGCGTTGTGATGCATGCACAGAGATGGGCGTGTCCCACTGGCATGCTTTGCCTAGGCGCCATGCGTGCGCAGAGATGGGCGTGTCCCGCTGGCATGCTGCCTGGGAGCACAGAGGAGAGCTACTCTGGTGTGACTGGGGGTGACTATGGTTGGTCAGAGTCTGGGACTGAGAGTGCCTTTCCACCCTACATTGTTATGCTGTATTCCTATACTCTTGCTATTATCCTTCTCTTGCATGTGAGTTTTTACTAGCTGTCTTTCCTACTGGGCATAGCACACTCCTTTATTATCTATATTTTTCCAGCGGCTCGACAGCCTTGACGCCACCCAGATTAGGTGGGATCGTGGTCAGCAGGCTAGTGGAGGATATCTGATCTATGATTTTCTGAGACATTTTGGTTAGTGTGATTGATACTATTGGATGTATTCAAGGAGACTGTTATTCTTATGTCATGTAATATGTGAGGGTAATTCTGACTTATGTATCTAGTTGGATGATATTGTATTTGTTGGACTTGGATCTTATTCTTGTGATGTAGTTTCCATTCACTGTTTTACTTTATTGTCTTGGTGGTATAGTGTGTGGAGTGCCATATTTTATCTGAGGATGTTTGTATTTTATTTTTGATGGTGAGGTCATTACATGACTATGGAACTTAACCGTGGGGATTCAGACTTCTATTAGATCGGTTCTCCTACCGGTATGGGTTAGGAGTATGGGGTCTAGTAGGAGTAACATTGCGCGAGTCCATCTGTTAATTCAGGAGTCATGAACCTGATTTGACGGTGTACCTGGGAGATGGGATCCACATTGTTAAGGAAAGTAGGTGTGTAATGATGTGTTATATCCTATGTTTTTCGTAGGCTACTCAGGTTGGTATGGGACGATCTGAGCTGTCTATATGTAAAAAAAAAAAATAATAATATGCCAAAAATCAGCCTAGGAAAAAAAATGGTGTGTAACATGGATAGAGTAGAGTAGAGTAAAGTATAAAAGAGTACAGTAGGGTAGAGTATTATAGAGTAGAGTACAAAAGAGTAGGGTAGAGCTAGGTTAGGCTAGGCTAGGCTAAGTTAGAACGGAGTATAGTAGAGTAGAGTAGAGTAAAGTTGGGTAGCGTAGGGTAGTGTAGAGTAAAGCTAGGTAGAGTAGAGAAGAGTAGAGTAGAGTGGAGTGGAGTAGAGTAGAGTAGAGTGGAGTAGAGTAGGGTAGAGTAGAGCGGAGTGGAAAAGAGTAGAGTCGAGCAGAGTAGAGTGGAATAGAGTAAAGTAAAGTAAAGTTGATTAGAGTAGAATAGAGCATAATAGAGTAGAGTAGAGTAGTACTAGGTTACAGTAGGCTTGGCTAAGAAATTTAGGTAAGATGAGGCTAGGCAAGGCTAGAGTTGAGTAGAGTATAATTGAGTAAACTATAGTAGAATAAAGTAGAGTAGAGTAGAGTAGAGTAGAGTAGTATAGGGTAGGATAGGATAGGGTTGGGTAGGATAGGATAGTGTAGAGTAGAGTAGAGTAGAGCAGAGTTAGAGTAGAGTAGAGTAGAGTAAAGAAGAGTGGAGCTGAGTATAGCAGAGTAGAGTAGGGTAGAGGATTGGAGAGGAGAGCAAAGCAAAGTATAGTAGAGTAGAGGAGTGGAGAGGAGAAGAGTGTAGAGTAAATTAGAGTAAGGTAGTGAAAGACAGATAGGGTAGGGTTGGGTAGGGTAGGGTAGGATAGTGTAGGGTAGAGTATAGTAGAGTATAATAGAGTAGAGTAGAGTGAGACTAGGCTAGGCTAGACTAGGTTAAGCTAGAGTAGAGCAGAGTAGATTAGAGTTGAGTAAAGCAGAGTATAGTAGATGAGCATAGAGTAGGGTAGGATAGATAGAGTATGGTAGGATAGGGTATGATAGAGTAGAGAAGAGTAGAATAGAGCAGAGTAGAGTAGAGTAGAGTAGAGAAAAACAAAGTAGATAGAATAGAATTGAGCAGAGTAGAGCAAAGTAGAGTAGAGCAGTGTAGAGCAGAGTACAAGAGTGGAGAGGAGAGCAGAGGAGACTAGAGCAGGTAGAGAATAAGAGAGATGAGGAGAAGTAAGGAGAGTAGAGTAGAGTAGAGTGGCATAGGATAGGAGAGGATATGGTATGGTAGAATAGAATAGAGTACTGTAGAGTAGAGTAGAGCTTGGTTAGACTAGGCTAGAGTATAGTAGAGTAGAATAGAGTCGAGTATTGTAGAATAGAGTATAGTAGAGTAGAGTGGAGTATGGTAGAATAGAGTATAGTAGAGTATAGTAAAGGATAGTAGAGTAATGAATAATAGAGTAGAGTAAAGCAAAATGGAGTAGAGTAGGATAGAGTAGAGTTTAGTTTTGCTTGGTTAGGATAGGTAAGGCATGGTTAGGAAAAGAATGGTTAGGCAAGGCTAGGCTAGGTAAGGCTAGGCTAGAGCAGAGTTGAGAAAAGTAGAGCAGACTAGAGTAGTATAAAGTAGAGTTGGCTAGCATAAGGTCGGCTAGGGTAGTGTAAGGTAGAGAAAAGTAGAGAAGAGTAGAGTAGAGCAAAGCAGAGTAGAGTAGAGTAGAGTAGAGCAAAGTAGAGAAGAGTAGAAAGAGGAGAAGAGATGAGAGTAGGGCAGAGTAGAGCAATGCAGAGTAGTGGAGAAGAGAGGAGAGGAGAGTAGAGTAGAGTAGAGTAGAGTAGGGTGGCGTAAATTAGATACCGTTGGGCAGGGTAAGGCAGAGTTGGATTAGGTAGAGTAAAGTATAATAGAGCTAGATTAAAGCTAGGCTAGAGTAGAGTAAAGTAGAGTAAGGTAGTGTCGAGTAGTATAGAGTAGAGAAGAGTGGAATAGAGAAGAGTAAAGTAGAGTAGAGTTAGATTTGAGTATAGTGGAGTAGATTAGAGTAGAGTAGAGTATAGTAGAGTAGAGTAGAGTATAGTAGAGTAGAGTAGAGTTGAGTTGAGTAGAGTGGGGTAGAGTAGAGTAGTGTAGAGTAGAATAGAGTAGAGTAGTTCAAGGATAGGCATGGCTAAGCTAAGCTAAAGTGTAATAGAGTAAAATAGAGGAGAATAGAGTAACAGAGGGCTAGGTTTGGCTAGTTTATGTTAGGTTTGGTTAGGTTATGGTAGTGTAGAATAAAGTAGAGTAGAATAGAGTAAAATAGACTACAGTAGAGTAGAGTTGAGTATAGTAGACTAGAGTAAAATAGAATAGAGTAGGGTAAGATAGGTAAGATAAAGAAGAGTAGAGTAGAGTAGAGTAAAGTAGAGTATAGTAGATTAGAGTAATGTGATGTTAGGCAAGGCTAAGCTATACTAGAGAATAATAGAGTAATGGGGATTAGAGTGGAGTAGTAGAGGGCTAAGTTAGGCTAAGCTATTTTAGGCTAGTTTTGATTAGAAAAGAGTAGAGTAGAGTAATATAGAGTAGAGTAGAGTAGAGTAGAGTTGAGTAAAGAAGAGTAGGATAGAGTAGAGTAGTGTAGAGTAGAGTAGAAGGGAGTGGAGTAGAGCAGAGTAGGGTAGAGCTTGGTTAGGTTAGGCTGAGCAAAGCTAAGCAAGGTTAGGCAAGGCTAGGCAAGGTTAGAGTAGATTAGAGTAGAGTAGAGTAATAGAATAAGATACCATAGATTAGAGTAGAGTAGCATAGGTTAAGGTATGGCAAGTTAGGATAGGGAAGAGTAGAGTAGAGAAGAGCACAGCATAGTAGAGTAAGGAAGAGCAGCATAGAGTAGAGTAGAGTAGAGAAAATCAGAGTATAATAAAATAGAGTAGAGTAGAGTAGAGAAGGGTAGAGTAGAGAAGAGTAGAGTAGAGCAGAGTAGAGCAATGGAAAGCAATGCAGAGTAGAGTAGTGTAGAGTAGAGTAGAGGAGAGGAGAGGACAAGAGAGTACACTAGTGTAGATTATAACAACATAGGATAGGGTAGAGTAAGGTAGAGTAGAGTAGAATATAGTAGAGTTAGGTTAGGTTAATCTTGATAAGACCATGATAGAGTAGAGTGGAGAAGAGTAAAGTATAATAAAGTAAGGTTCAGTGCAGTATAGTACCATATAGTTGAGTAGACTAGAGTAAAGTGTAGTATAATTTAATAAAGTAGAGTGTAGTAGAGTAGAGTAGAGTAGAGCTAGGTTAGGCTTGGCTAGGTTAAGCTAGGCAATGTTAGGATAGACTACGCTAATGTAAGCTAGAGTAGGGTAGAATATAGTAGAGTAGAGTTGGCAAGAGTAGACTAGAGTGGAGTATAGTCGAGTGGAGTGGAATAGGTTAGGATATGGAATGGTAGGGTAGGGTAGGGTAGGGTATAGTAGTGTGGAGTACAACAGAATATAATAAAGCAGAGTATAGAAGAGTAGATAAGAGTAGAGTAGTGTAGTGTAGAGCAGAGCAATGTAGAGCAGAGAAGAGTAGAATAGAGGTGAGGAGAGGAGAGTAGAGGAGAGGAGAGGAGAAGAGAGGAGAAGAGAAGAGTTTAGAGTTGATTAGAGTAATGTAGAGAAGAGTAGTGTACTATAAGGTAGGTTATGGTTGTGTAAGGTAGAGTTGAGTAAAATGTAGTAGAGTAGTGTTAAGTAGATGTTGGTTGAGCTAGGCTAAGATTTAGTAGAGAAAAGTAGAGTATAATAGAGTAGAATCAAGTACAGTAGAGTAAAGTAAAATAAGGTAGAGTAGATTAGGGTAAGGTATGGTAGGGTACAATAAAATAGGGTAGTGTTGGGTAGGGCAGGATAGGGCAGGATAGGGCAGGATAGGGTAGAGTACAGTAGAGTAGAGTCGAGTATAATAGAGTATAATAGAGTAAAGTAGAGTAGACTCAAGTAGTGTAGTGTAGAGTGGAGTAGAGCTAGGTTCGTCTAGGTTAGGCTAAGCTAAGCTAGTCTAGGCTAGACGAGCGTAGGCTAAGCTAGGGTCGACTAGAGTAGTGTAGAGTGGAGTAGAGTGCAGTAGAGTAGAGTAGAGTAGAGTAAGATAGGGTCGGGCAGAGTAGGGTAGGTAGGGTAGGGTAGGGTAGCGTTGACTATGGTACAATGGAGTAGGGTAAGGTTGAGTAAAGTAGAGTAGAGTTAGGTTCGACAAAGTTTAGCTAGCCTAGGCTAGGCTAGAGAAGAGTAGACAAGAGCATACCAGAGTAGAGTCAGGCAAGGTTAGGTTAAGTTAGGCTAGGCTAAGCTAAATTAAGATAAGTTAGAGCAGAGAAGAGGAGAGAAGAGTAGAGCAGATCATATTATGATAGAGTAGAGTAGAGTAGAGTGGAGTAGAGTAGTGTTAGGCTAGGCAAGGTAAGGCTTAAGTATAACAGAGTTAAGTGGAGTAGAGTAGAATAGCATAGGGTTAGCTAGGCTATGCCATGTTAGGCTAAGCTAGGCTAGAGCAAAGAAGAGTGGAGTATAGTAATGTAGAGTACAATAAGGCAAGGCTTCTAGGTTAGGCCAGTTTAGGCTAACCTAGGCTAGAGAAGAGTAGAATAGATTAGATTAGAGTAAAGGAGAATTAAGTTGAGTAGAATAGAGTATAGTATAATAGAGTATAATAGAATATAGTAAAGTAGACTAGAGTAGAGCAGGGTAGAGTAGTGTAAAGTAGAGTTGAGTAGATTTGAGTAGATTAGATTAGCATAGGTGTAGTGTAAGGGAAGCGTAGGGTTGGGTAGAATAGGGTAAGGTTGGGTAGGGTAGGGTAGGGTAGAGTAAGATAAGATAGAATAGGGTTGGATAGAGTATGGTTGAGTAAAGTAGAGTAAAGTAGAGTAGAATAGAGTAGAGTAGAACAGAGTAGAGTAGAGTAGAGTAACATAAAGTAGAGTATAGTAGAACAGAGTAGAGTAGAATATAATAGAGTAGAGTAGAGTGGTGTAGATTAGAATAGACTAAAATAGAGTAGAGTAGTGTAGCATAGCATAGGGATGGGTATGATAGGATAGGGTAGGGTAGGCAGTGTAGGGTATAGGTGAGGAGAGGGTAGGAGAGTAGAGTAGACTAGAGTAGAGTTGAGTTGTGTTGAGTTGAATTGAGTTTAGTAATGTTGTATCGCATAGGGTATGGTAGGGTATGGTAGGGTAGGATAGAAAAGAGTAGGTTGTGGTAGTGTGAAGTAGGGTAGTGTCAGATAGAGCCGTGCAGAGTAGAGTACAATAAAGTAGAGTCAAGTAGAGCTCGGTTAAGCTAGGCTAAGTTAGGCTAAGGAATGCATGGCAAGGCTACACCAGGCCTGGGTATGCTAGTGTAGAGTAGAATTGAGTAGAGTAGAGTAGAGTAGAGAAGTGCATGGTTATGCTAGGCTAGGCTAGGGTAAGCAAGGCTAGGCTAAGGTAAGGTAGAGTAGAGTATAGTAGAGTAGAGTAGAGTAGTTAGAGATAGTAGAGTAAAGTAGGATAAGATATTGTAATATTGGATAGGGTAGAACAGAGTACAGAAAAGTAGAGTAGAGCAGAGTAGAGTAGAGCAGAGTATAGCAGAGCAAAGTAGAGAAGGGTGGAGCAATGCAGAATAGAGTAGAGAGGAGAGACGACAGGAGAGTGGA
The DNA here is from genome assembly GCA_023846275.1 of Vanilla planifolia. Classification (NCBI taxonomy): domain Eukaryota; kingdom Viridiplantae; phylum Streptophyta; class Magnoliopsida; order Asparagales; family Orchidaceae; genus Vanilla; species Vanilla planifolia. The sequence continues at coordinate 515,768 of JAIUJO010000295.1, forward strand.
GTAAGGTAGAGAATTGTATGGTAGGATAGAGTAGGATATGGTATGGTAAGGACGAGTAGAACTATGCTAGGTAAGGGAAGGGTAGGCTAGAGTAGAGTAGAGTATAGTATAGTAGAGTTAGGCTAGGCTAAGCTAGAATAGGGTAGGCTAGAGTAGTGTTCAGTAGAGTAGAGTAGGATAAGATATGGTAGGGGAGGGTAGGATAGGATATGGTAGGGTAAGATAAGACAGGATATGATTGGGTGTTATAGGTGTAGGGCAGGGTATGGTAGGGTAGGATAGGGTAGGGTAGGGTATAGTAGAGTAGAATAGAATAGAGTAGAGTATAATATAGTTAGGTTAGGATAGCTAGGCTATGCAAAGTAATGCTAGGTTAGGGTAGGCTTGAGTAGAGTAGAGTAGAGTAGAGTAGCGTAGAGTAAGGTAGGGCACAGTAGCATGGAGTAGAGTAGAGTATAGTAGAGTAGCAAAGGGTAAGGTATGGTATGGTAAAGTAGTGTGGAGTAGAGTAGAGAAGAGTATAACATAGATGTGTTGAGTAATTTAGAGTAAAGCAAAGCATAGTAGAGCATAGGAGAGTAGAGTAAAGTAGAGTTGGGCTTTATTAGGCTGGAGTATAATAGAGTGAACTAGAGTAGAGTTGAATAGCATAAAGCTAGGCATGGCTAGGCTACGCTATGTTAGGTTAGGCTAGGTTTGAGTAGAATAGAGTTGAGTAGAGTAAGGCTAGGCTGGGCTAGGGTAGGTTAAAATAGAATAAAGTAGAGTAGAGAAGATTGGAGTAGAGTAGGATAGCATAGGGTAAACAAGGATATGGTAAGGTAGAATTGGGTACGGTTGGGGAGGGTAAAGTAGAGGAGAGTAAAGTGCGGTAAAGTTGAGCGAGGTTAGGCTAGGCTAATCTAGGCTATGCTAGGTTAGGCTAGGCTAGGGTAGGTTAGAGTAGAGTAGAGTAGAGTAGCAAAGGATAGGGTAGGGTAGGGTAATGTAGAGAAGAGCAGAGTAGAGTAGAGAAGGGCTAAGTTAAGCTAGGCTAGGCTAGAGTAGAGCAGAGTGGAGTAGAGTAGTGAAGAGCAAGGTTAGATTAGGCTAGACGTGGGTAAGCAAGGCTAAGGTATGTTAGGCTAGGCTAGGGTAGGCTATGGTAGGCTACTGTAGAGTAGAGTAGAGTAGAGTATAGTAGAACAGAGTACAATAGAGTAGAGTAAAGCAGTGTATAGTAGCATAGAACAGGGTAAAATAGGGTATGGTAGGGTGGGACTGTGTAACGTAGGGGAGGGTATGGTAGGATAGGGTTGGGTAGAGTAGAGTAGTGTAGAGTACGATGGAGTAAAATAGAGCAAAGTAGAGTAGAGTAGAGATAGGTTAGGCTATGCTAGGCTTGGCTAAGCAAGGTTAGGCTAGGTTAGGCTCTTCTAGGCTAGGCTAGGGTTGGCTAGAATAGAGTAGAGTAGAGTTGCATAGGGTAGGGTACGATAGGATAAGGTCTGTTAAGATAGGGTCGGGTAGAGTAGAGTGAGGTATGGTAATGTAGGGTTCATTACAATTCGATTCCGTTCGATTTAGATGAGATCGTTTATGTTCAGTTCTTTTAGGTTCCATTCGATTTGGTTCAATTCGGCTCGTTTCGATTTGGTTTAGATCGTTTTAGTTCAGTTCCATTCGTTTGGTTCGGTTCGGTTCTGTTCGATAGAGTGTACTGTGGCGTAGGGTAGGGTAGGGTAGGGTAGTGTAGTGTAAGGCTGGGTAGGGTAGGGTTGGGTAAGGCATTGTGTGGGAGGGTAGGGTAACGTAGAGTAAAATAGGGTAAGGTGGAGTAGACTAGAGTAGAGTTGAGTAGAGTAGAGTAGCATAGAGTTAGGTTAGGCTAGTCCAGTTTAGGCTAAGTATGCCTAGGCTATGGTAGGTTAGGCTACATTAGGCTATGTTAGGCAAGAGTATAGTAGAGTATAGTAGCACGAGGTAGGGAAGGGTCGGTAGGGTAGGATAGGGTAGTGTAGTGTAGTGTTCGATTCGGTTCAGTTCATTTCGGTTGAGTTTTGATCGGTTCGGTTCGGTTTGGTTTGGTTTGGTTTGGTTCGGTTTGATAGAGTAGAGTACTGTAGGGAATGGTAGGGTAGGGTAGGGTAGGGTAACGTAATGGAGGGTATACTAGTGTAGGGTAGGGCAGGGTAGGGTAGGGTAGAGTAGAGCAGAGTAGAACAGAGTATAGTAGAGTATAGTAAAGAAGAGTTGAACATAATGGAGTAGAGCTTGGTTAGGCTAGTAGGGTAGAGTATGGTAGAGTAGAGCAGAGTAGAGTATATTGGAGTATAGTAAAGTAGAGTTGAGCATAGCAGAGTAGAGCTAGTTTAGGCGAGGCTAGGCTAGGTTAAGCAATGCGAGGCTAGGCTAGGATAGGTTCGAGTAGAATCGAGTAGAGTAGCATTAGGTAGGGTAGGATAGGGTATGTAGGGCAAGATAGGGTAGGGTAAGGTTTGGTGGGGTTCGATTCTATTCGATTCAGTTCGGTTCGGATCGTTTCTTTTCGGTTCGGTTTGATTTGGTTCGATTCAGTTCGGTTTGGTTCGGTTTGGTTTGGTTTGGTTCGGTTCGGTTTGGTTTGCTTTGGTTTGGATTGTCTTGGTTTAGTTAGATTTTAAAAGTAAATAATATTCTTATAATATATAATTTTAAAGATTATATATATGTATGTAAGTATATAAAAGATCCATGTATCGTATGTTAAACATAAAGATTAACATCATAAAATGTAATCTTTAAAATTATATATTAAAGTAGAGCAGAGTATAGTACAGTATAATAGAGTATAGTAAACTAGAGTTGAGCATAGTAGAGTAGAGCTAGGTTAGGCTAGTTAGGTAGGGTAGGGTAGAGTAGAGTAGAGTATTATAGAGTATAGTAAGGTAGAGTTGAGCATAGCAAAGTAAAGCTAGGTTAGGCTAGGCTAGGCTAAGCAAGGCTAGGCTAGGTTAGGCTAAGCAAGGCTAGGCTAGGCTAAGTTAGGCTAGGATAGGTTAGAATAGAATAGAGTAGTATAAGGTAGGGTAGGATGGGGTATCTTGGGCAAGATAGGGTAGGGTAAGGTTGGGTGGGGTTCGATTCTATTCGGTTCAGTTCCGATCGGATCGTTTCGGTTCGGTTCGATTTGATTTGGCTTGGTTCGGTTCTGTTCGGTTCAGTTTTGGTTCGGTTCGGTTTGGTTCAGTTTTGTTCGGTTCGGTTCGGTTTGGTTTGGTTTTGTTTGGTTTGGTTTGGTTCGGTTTGCTTTGCTTTGGTTTGTTTTGTCTTGGTTTGGTTAGGTTTTAAAGATAAATAATATTCTTATAATATATAATTTTAAAGATTATATTTTATAATGTAAATCTTTACGTTTAACATGCGATACATTGATCTTTTATATATATATATATATACTCATAAATTGGTAACAAATTATACCTTGAATAACACTCACGTAAAAAAAAATTAATTTGAATTTTTTTCGCATGAGTAATCATATATATTATGTTGTTGATATACAAAATTATATTTTGTTTTGTTATTTTTATTTTATAAATTAATATTTTGTCGTTTATTTTATAATTATAAATAAAACTAATAAATATCAAGAATAGTTTTTTTAAAAAAAATTAAATACTTTAATATAAACTATTATTTATTAAAATAAGTATAATACGTCTTTGTTTTATATAATTATTTATTAAATCACATTTAGATTCTATACTTTTTTCAAACCATTCCTTTATTATTTAAGAAGTAAAGTAATCTTTATATTTAAAAAAAATAAAGTAAATAAATATAATTTAACTAATAGTAATGATATATCTTTTAAAAAAATTAAATCTTTCAATGTTTTATTTGATTTTTTATTTTTATGATAGTGCATTGATAAAAAAATTTAAAAAATATTTTGTAAAGAAAATAAATTTCAAAATATTTAAAATAAAAAGTAGACAATTATTCCTAATAGTGTCATTGGTTTATTAATTATCATTTATTACTAAAATAGTTGCAAATTTAATGTTGTTGATTATGTGATGGTTTTTTGCATAATATGCTTTATGGAATAGCCACAAAATTAGTAGCCTTCCAAATTATAGCCTTTTAGGAAATTATGGTTAGCTCATGATTTTTGCTCTATTTTGATATTTGTAATTTTTTTTATGCTTTTGCACCCATGGTAAAAACTTTTTCATTATGTGAGACAAAAAGAAAAAAATGTCTCATAGTTTTTTAATAATTATTTAAAATTTGCAAATTCTAAAGCGTTAGTTATTTTATATTTTTCATATGATACAATTTATGCAACTTTCACAAAAATATTCACCATCGAAATTATGAAATTTGAGAAAAATTCAAAGATGGTTGATGCATGAGTTTTCTTAGTTTTTGACATCTACATAATTTGTTTTATATTGTTTTACCTAGAATAAGTGTTGTCACATTTTCAAACCAACAAGCAAATACGTAGATTATTTGTTCTCAGGGTTTTGTTTATTGTTGAAGTATAAAATCTTGAATAATTGAATTTCGTATCTACTTTTTTGCTTAACATTTTGTAGATATAATCATATTTAAATAAAATTTATAAATAAATATATAATATTATTGGTAAATTTTATTAGTTCATGGAAAATAACAAAATTGATGTTGGTAAATTTGATCATTAAAATGGATTCTCCTTCTTGTTTTTTATGTTAAAATAAGAGTAATTCATGCTTACGAAAAAAATTTTAGTTGCTAGAAAGAAATTTATATTTATTTCTCATAGTAAAAACTTTTAATTTTCATTTAATTTAAAACATAAGTATTATATGAATATATGAAATTTATTTTATACAAAATAATATTGAATTTTTAAAATTTTTAATATATAAATTAATATTTTAATATTTGAATTTAAAAATAAAAAAATATAAATAATGTTCTTTTGGATTACAATTTTATTTTAGTTTGAATTTTTTTAATGATCGTTAAAAAAATTATAGATAAAATTATAAAATCTTGAAAGTTTATGCTCCTAAAACATAAAAAAAAAACTTCAAACAAGTCTTTAGTATACAAACAAAAGAAAACAATAATAACATAACATATAAATAAATAAGCAACTAGAAACCTAAGGATCATCATTCTAACTATAAAATTAAAATATGCCTAATATTATTATAACTTAGTTACCTTAAACTAAAAGGATAAAAAAATAAATAATTAGTGTCATCACTTTATATTTCTATGATCTTATGGACCTCATTTTACTTTATATAAAGTATATTTATATTATAAGAAAAGAGGTAACAAATTAAAATAGAAAATTTAATTATTATTTTTTAGTCTAAAAATAGTTTGATTTATTAAAATATTGCATTTGTTTAATCACAATTTAGATGACATTTATCACATTAAAAATAATTTTAAATGTCTAATTATACACTTTTATAAGCACATTGTTAAGTTTTTTAATTAAAAAATTAAAACTTAGTTTGACCAAAATAAATAATAACTTTATCCTTAAAAAATAATGAAAGAAAGAGATTTTTTTATAAAAAGTAAATACTATTTTATTCATTTTAAAATATAATTATTTTAAGAAGTCACTATACAAAATAAATTTATTAAATATATAAACTTTTTATAGCAATTTTAAAAATACGTTTTAAAACTATTATTTATTAATAAAGTTTTCATTCAAAATTATCTTTAAAAATAAACTTAAATGACAATATCTACATCACATATTCATAGTTTTTAAAATTATTAAAAAACATTCACAAAATATTTTTGATTTTTTTTATAGATTAAATAATTTTTTAGATTTTTTTTGAATGTTTACTCTTAGCGATAAAAAATCTAGTAAAAGACTAAAAAATTTTCTTTTCTTTAAGAAAGTGATAGGTAAAAATTTTCAAAATAAAAGATTTTTAATACAAAAAAACTAAATATATATTTAAAGTAACTCAAATGTATATTACATGAAAATTATTGTGTTTTATACAATCATCTAATAAAAGAAATTTAGTTATAATCTTTTTTATAATAATTTTTTTTAATGAATGAAAACTCAAATCTTATTTTTAAAAATTTGCTTATTTTTAAAAAATGATACATAGTAGAATTTAATTATTATTTTAATAAAATAGATTTTTGGAGGGTATAGAAATTATTGAAATAAAGACTTTATACTTAACTCTTTTATATAAAATAACTTGAAATAAATTTTCTAGAAATTTTTAATTATGAAAAAATTAATATTTTATTATAAATATGAATAAAAATACTTTTTATGACATATATTTTTGTAAAATTTTTTTAAAAAATACTCATTTATTTATTAAACTCATACATGATATAAAAGTAATGTCTTAAGTGTCTTTCTGTTGATTTGTATAATAATTTTTTTTTCACAATAGTTGATAGAAATCATGATTAAAATTAATTGTATTTAACAAATAAACATTACACTTTTTAGTTTTGGAATAAAACTAAGTTTTAAAAAGTTAAAAAAATTTTATCGTTAAAAGGTATTAATTTTAAATTAAATCCTTTTCTAATATTCATGTTTGCGATACAATTGATGATAGGAAGTACGTGACGCTCCAAGATTAAGAAACATAACAATAAAGTGGAGTAGAGTAGTGTATAGTAAAGCAAAGTAGAGTAGAGCAACATAGAGTGGAATATAACAAAGTAGAGTAGAGCAAAATAGAGTAGAGTAGAATATAGCAGAGTGAAGTAGAGTAGAGTAGAGTAGAGTAGTGCTAAGATATGCTAGAGTATAATAGAGTGAAGTAGAGTTGAGTAGAGTAACATAAGGCTATGCTTGGTTAAGCTATGCTATGTTTGACTAAGCTAGGTTAGGGTAGAGTATAGTAGAGAAGGTTAGAATTGAGTAGAGTAGAGTAAGGCTAAGCTAGGCTAAGTTAGGCTAGGTTATGCTAAGCTAGGCTAGGATAGCGTAGAGTACAGTAGAGTAGATTAGATTATAGTAGAGTAAAGAAGACTATAATAGAGTATAGTAGTGTAGAGTAGAGTAAGGCTAGGCTAGGCTAGGTTAGGTAAGGTTAGGCTAGGCTAAGCTTGCCAAGGGTAGGCTAGAGTATAGTAGAGTACAATAGAGTGGAGTAAAGCAAAGTATAGCTGAGTAAATTAGAATAAGCTGAGTAAATTAGAATAAGATAATGCTAAGCTAAGGTAAGCTAGCCTAGGCTAAAGTAGAGAAGAGCAAAGTATAGTAGCATACGATTACATTAAGCTAAACTAGGCTAGATAAGAATAAAGTAGAGTGGAGTAGAGTATAGTAGAGTAGGGTAGAGTAAGGCTAGGTTAGGCTTGGCTAGGTTAAGTTAGGCTAGGTTAAGTTAGCCAAGGCTAGGCTAAGCTAAGCTAGGCTAGGTTAGAGTAGGCTATTATAGAGTAGTGTAGAGTAGAGTAGAATAGAGCAGAGTAAAGCAGAGCAGAGTAGTGTAGAGTAGAGAAGAGTGGAGTAGAGAAGAGTAGAGTAGAGCAGAGTAGAGAAGAGCAGACAAAGTAGAGTAGAGTAGAGCATATCAAAGTAGAGTTGAGAAGAGAAATATAAAGCAAAGCAAAGCATAGCAGAGCAAGGTAGAGCATAGTGGAGTAGAGTAGTATTAAGCTATGCTAGGTAAGGTTAGAGCAAAAAAGAGCAAAGTTGAGTAGAGAGGAATAAATTAAACCAAAGCTAATTAGAGTAGAGTATAGAAAAGTAGAGTAGAGTAAGGCTATGCTAGGTTGGAATGGGCTAAGCTAAGCTAAGTTAGACGAAGCTAGGATAAGTTAGAGAAGGGTAGAATAGATTAGATTAGAACAGAGTATAGAATAGTAGGGTAGAGTAAAGTAGAGTAAAGTAAAGTAGTGCTACGTTAGGTTAAGCTAAGAAATAATATAATAGAGTGAATTAGGGCAGAGTAGCATAAGATTAAGTTAAGCTAGGCTATCTTATTCTACTTTAGGCTAGAGTAGTGTAGAGTAGAGTTGAGTAGAGTAAGGTTAGGTTGGGCTTGGTTAGGCTAAGCTAAGCAAGGTTGGGGAAGGCTAGGCGAAGGTAGTCAAGCATAGAGTAGAGTAGCATAGAGTAGAGTAGCATAAGATAAGATAGGGTAGGGTTGGATAGGGTAAAGTAGGGTAAAATAGAATAGAGTACAACAGTGTAGTGAAAAATAGAGTAGAGCAGTGCAGAGCAGATGAGATGAGAGGAGAGGAGAGTAGAGTAAAAATAGTGTAGAGTACTATTGCATAAGGTAGGGTAGGGTTGGATAGGGTAGGATTGGGTAGGGTAGGGTTGGGTTGGACAGAGTTGTGTAGTAGTAGACTAGAGCAATGTAGAGCTAAGTAGAGTATGGTTGGGCTAGGCTCGACTAGGCTAACCTAGAGGAGAATAGAGTAGAGAAGATTGTAGTGGAATAAAGTAGAGTAGAGTAGACGAAGGTAGACTAAAGTGTAGTAGAGTAGAGTAGAGTTTAGTAGAATAGAGTGAAGAAGCATAAGATAGGGTATAGTAAGACAAGGTAGCTTAACCTTACTCTACCCTACTCTACTCTAACCTAATGTAGCTTAATCTTACTCTACTCTACTCTACTCTACTTTACTATACTATACTCTAGCCTAGCCTTACATTATGTACCCTAGTAAATCCTATGCTACTCTACTTAACCCTACTTCACTTTATTATGCTCTAGCCTAGCCTTGCTTAGTAATACTCTACTCTTCCCTACTCTTTCCTACTATGCTCTACTCTAATCTTCTCTCTTCTACTCTAACTTAGCTTTGCCTAGCCTAGCCTATCTTAGCCTAACCTAACCTAACCTAGCCTAGCCCTACTCTACTCTACTCTACTCTAGTCTACTCTAATCGGGCATCACCTAGCTTACCACAACCTAGCCTATCAGAACTCTACTCTACTCTACACTGCCTTACTATACCTTACCCCACCCTAGTAGAATATAGTAGAATAGAGCAAAGTAGAGTAGAGAAGAGTAGAGTAGTGTGGAGTACTATAGCATAACATAGTGTAGGGTAGGGTAAGGTATAAAGTATGATAGGGTAGGGTAGAGTATGACAAGATAGGATAGGGTATTCTAGGGTAGGATAGGATATAGTAGAAAAGAGTAGAGCAGAGTTGAGTAAAGTAGGGCTAAGCTTGGCTAGGCTTATAATGGCTAAGCTGAGCTAAGAAGGGCTTCGCTAGGCTTGGCTAGAGTAGTGTAGAGTATAGTATAGTAGAGTAAAATATAGTAGAGTAGAGTAGACTAGAGATGAATAGATTAGAGTAGAGTATAATTGGGTAGAGTAGATAAGAGTAGATTATAGTATAGTATAGTAGAGTAGCGTAGTGTAGAATAGAGTAGAGTAGAGTAAAAAGTAATTCTAAGCTAAGCTAGGCTAGAGTATAATAGAGTAAAGTAGAGTAAAATAGAGTAGCAGAGGGCTAGGCTAGGCTAGTCTAGATTAGGCTAGGTTAGGTTATAGTAGAGTAGAGTAGAGTAGAATAAAATATAATAAAGTGGAGTAGAATAGATTAGGATTGAGTAACCTATGGTAGAGTAGAATAGAGTAGAGTATAATAGAATTAAGTAGAGTAAGGTAGAGTAGAGTAGAGTAGAGTAGAGTAGAGCAGAGTAAAGTAATACTAGGCTATGTTATGCAAGGCTAAAGTACAATAGAGTAATGTAGAATAGAGTGGAGTAGTAAAGGGTTAGGCTAGGCAAAGCTATGTTAGGCTAGGTTTGGTTACAATAGAATAGAGTAGAATAGAGTAGAGTAGAGTTGAGTAGAGTAGAGTAGAATAGATAATAGAGTATAGTAGTGTAGAGTAGGGTATATTAATGTTGAACAAAGTAGAGTATATTAGAGTAGAGTAGAGTAGAGCAGAATAGAGTGGAGTATAATGGAGTAGAGTAGAGTAGAGTAAAGTATAGTAGAGTAAGATAGGGTAGGGTAGGGTATGATAAAGTAGGGTAGAGTAGAGTAGAGTAGAGTAGAGTAGAGTAGAGTAGAGAAGAGGAGAGGAGAGGAGAGTGCACTATTATAGAGTATAATAATATAAGATAGGGTAGAGTAAGGAAGAGTAGAGTAGAGTTGAGTAGAGTTAGGTTAGGTTAGGCTTGGTTAGACTATGGTAGAGTATTGTAAAGAAGAGTAGAGTAGAGTATAATAGCATAGAGTATAATGTAATACAGTACAATACAGTTGAGTAGATTAGAGTAAAGTATAGTATAGTTTAATAAAGTATAGTAGAGTATAGTAGGGCTAGGTTAGGCTAGGCTAAGTTAAGCTAGGAAATGTTAGGCTAGACTAGGCTAAGGTAAGCTAGAGTAGGGTAGAATAGAGTAGAGTAGGAAAGAGTGGACTTTAGTAAAGTATAGTCGAGTGGAGTAGAATAGGTTATGGTATGGAATGGTAGTGTAGGGTAGGGTAGGGTGTAGTAGTATGGAGTACAACAAAATATAATAGAGTAGAGTATAGAAGAGTAGAGAAGAGTAGAGTAGTGTAGTGTAGTGCATAGCAACATAGAGTAGAGAAGAGTAGAATAGAGGAGAGGAGAGGAGAAGAGAAGAGTTTAGAGTTGATTAAAGTAAAGTAGAGTAGAGTAGTGTATTATAGGGTAGATTATGGTTGTATAAGCGAGAGTTGAGTAAAATATAGTATAGTAGAGTTAATTAGATGTTGGTTAGCTAGGCTAAAATTTAGTAGAGCAAAGCAGAGTATAGTAGAGTAGAATCGAGTAGAGTAGAGTAGAGTAGTGTAAAATAAGGTAGAGTAGAGTAGTTTAAGGTAGGGTAGGGTACGATAGAATTGGGTGATGTTGGGTAGGGTAGGGTAATGTAGGATAGGGTAGAGTTGAGTAGAGTAGAGTATAGTAGAGTATAATAGAGTAAAGTAGAGTAGACTCGAGTAGTGTACAGTAGAGTATAGTGGAGTAGAGCTAGGTTCGTCTAGGTTAGGCTAAGCTAAGCTAGTCTAGGCTAGAAGAGTCTAAGCTAAGCTAGGGTAGGCTAGAGTAGAGTAAAGTGGAGTAGAGTGTAGTAGAGTCGAGTAGAGTAGAGAAAGATAGGGTCGAGTAGAGTAGGGTATGTAGGGTAGGGTAGGGTAGGGTAAGGTAAGGTAGGGTAAGGTAGGGTAGGGTAGGGTTGATTATGGTACAATGAAGTAAGGTAAGGTAGAGTAAAGTAGAGTAGAGTTAGGTTCAACAAAGTTTGGCTAGCCTAGGCTAGGCTAGAGAAGAGTAGACAAGAGCATACTAGAGTAGAGTCAGGCTAGGTTAGGTTAAGTTAGGCTAGGCTAAGCTAAGTTAAGCTAAGCTAGAGCAGAGAAGAGGAGAGAAGAGCAGAGCAAATCATATTATGGTAGGACAGAGTAGAGTAGAGTAGCGTAGTGTTAGGCTAGGCTAGATAAGGCTTGAGTATAATAGAGTTAAGTGGAGTAGAGTAGAATAACATAGGATTAGCTAGGCTATACCATGTTAAGCTAAGTTAGGCTGGAGTAGAGTAGAGTGGAGTATAGTAGAGTAGAGTAAAGTATAATAAGGTAAGGCTAAGTTAGGCTAGTCTAGGCTAAGCTAGGCTAGAGAAGAGTAGAATAGATTAGACTAGAGTAGAGGAGAGTTGAGTAGTGTAGAGTAGAGTAGAATATAGTAAAGTAGAATAGAGTATAGTAGGGTAGAGTAGAGTAAAGTAGAGTAGAGTAGAGTAGAGTAGAGTAGAGTAGATTAGCATAGTGTAGTGTAAGGTAGGGAAGGGTAGGGTTAGGTAGAATAGGGTAAAGATTGGTAGGCTAAAGTAGAGTAGAGTAGCAAAGGATAGGGTAGGGTAGGGTAAAAGTAGAGAAGTGCTAAGTTAAGCTAGGTTAGGCTAGAGTAGAGTAGAGTAGAGTGGAGTAGAGTAGAGTAGGGAAGAGCAAGGTTGGATTAGGCTTGACTGGGGTAAGCAAGGCTAAGGTAAGTTAGGCTAGGCTAGGGTAGACTATGGTAAGCTACTGTAGAGTAAAATAGAGTAGAGTGTAGTATAACAGAGTATACTAGAGTAGAGTAGAGTAGTGTATAGTAGTAAAGGATGGGGTACGATATGATAGGGTAGGGTAGGAAAGTGTAACGTAGGGGAGGGTATGGTAGGATAAGGTTGGGTAGAGTAGAGTAGTGTAGAGTAAGGTGGAGTAAAGTAGAGTAGAGTATAGCAGAGTAGAGATAGGTTAGGGTATGTTAGGCTTGGCTAAGCAAGGCTAAGCAAGGTTAGTCTCATCTAGGCTAGGCTAGGGTAGGCTAAAATAGAGTAGAGTAGAGTAGCATAAGATAGGGTAAGGTACGAAAGGATAAAGTATGTTTCGATAAGGTAGGGAAGAGTAGAGTTAGGTATGTAATGTAAGGTTCATTACAATTCGGTTTGATTCCATTTGGATGGGATCGTTTATGTTTAGTTCTCTTCGGTTCCATTCGATTTGGTTCAGTTCGGTTCGTTTCAATTTGGTTTAAATCGTGTTAGTTCTGTTCCATTCGTTTTGGTTTGGTACAATTCGATTTGGTTTGATAGAGGTACAGTGGCGTAGGGTAGGGTAGTGTAGGGTAAGGCTAGGTAGGGTAGGGTAGGGTAGGGCAACGTATGGGAGGGTAGGGTAGAGTAAAATAGGGTAAGGTGGAGTAGAGTAGAGTAGAGTAGAGTTAGGTTATGCTAGTCTAGGTTAGGCTAAGTAAGCCTAGGCTATGGTAGGCTAGGCTACATTAGGCTATGGTAGGCAAGAGTAGAGTAGAGTAGAGTAGTAGGGTAGGGTAAGATCAGAAGGGTAGGATAGGGTAAGGGAGGGTAGTGTTCGACTCGGTTCAGTTTAGTTGAGATTTGATCGGTTTGGTTTGGTTTGGTTCGGTTTGGTTTAGGTTTGGTTCGGTTCCATTCATTTCGGTTTGATTTGGTTTGGTTTGGTTTGGTTCGGTTCGATAGAGTTGAGTACAGTAGGGAATGGTAGGGTAGGGCAGGGTTGTGTAACGTAATGGAGGGTATGCTAGGAAGGGTAGGGTAGAGTAGAGCAGAGTAGAGTAGAGTATAGTAGAGTATAGTAAAGTAGAGTTGAGCATAACAAAATAAAGCTAGGTTAGGCTAGTAGGGTAGGATAGGATAGGGTAGAGTAGAACAGAGTAGAGTATATTAGAGTATAGTAAAGTAGAATGGAGCATTGTAGAGTAGAACTAGGTTAGGCTAGGCTAGGCTAGGATAGGTTACAGTAGAATAGAGTAGAGTAGCATAAGGTAAGCTAGGATACGGTATGTAGGGCAAGATACGGTAGCCTAAGGTTGGGTGGGGTTCGATTCAATTCGGTTCAGTTCGGTTCGGATATTTTCGGTTTAGTTCGGTTCGATTTGGTTCGGTTCGGTTTAGTTTTGTTCGTTTGGTTCGGTTTGGTTTGATTTGGTTAGGTTCAGTTTGGTTTGCTTTGGTTTGGTTTGTCATTGTTTGGTTTGGTCTTAAAAATAAATAATATTCTTATAATATATAATTTTAAAGATTATATTTAATAATGTTAATCTTTATGTTTAACATACTATACATTGATCTTTTACATATATATATAAAATATCAATGTATCGTATGTAAAACATAAAGATTAACATTATAAAATATAATCTTTAAAATTATATATTAAAGTAGAGTAGAGTAGAGTAGAGTATAGTAGAGTATAGCAAAGTAAAGTTGAGCATATCAGAGTAGAGCTAGGTTAGGCTATTAGGGTAGGGTAGGGTAGAGTAAAGCAGAGTAGAGTAAAGTATTGTAGAGTATAGTAAAGTAGAGTTGAGCATAGCAGAGTAGAGCTAGGTTAGGGTAAGCTAAGCTAAGCTAGGTTAGGATAGGTTAGAGTAGAATAGAGTAGCATAAGGCAGGGTAGGATAAGGTATGTAGGTCAAGATAGGGTAGGGTAAGGTTTGGTGGGGTTCGATTCTATTCGGTTCAGTTTGGTTCAGAATATTTCGGTTCGATTCGATTCGATTTGGCTCGGTTTGGTTCGGTTCGGTTAGGTCTGGTTTGGTTTGGTTTAGTTTGGTTCGGTTTTTCTTTTCTTTGGTTTGTTTCCTCTTGGTTTGGTTAGGTTTTAAAAATAAAAAATATTCTTATAATATATAATTTTAAAGATTATATTTTATAATGCTAATCTTTACGTTTAACATATGATACATTGGTCTTATATATATATATATATATATATATATATATACTCATAAATTGGTAACAAATTATATCTTGAATAACAGCCATGTAAAAAAAATTAATTTGAATTTTTTTAGCATAAGAAGTAATCAAATATATTATGTTGTTGATATACGAAATAATATTTTGTTTTTTTATTTTTATTATATAAATTAATATTTTGTCTTTTTAATTTATAATTAAAAATAAAACTAATAAATACCAAGGAAAGTTTTTTTGAAAATAAAAAAAATTTAAAGTATTTATATAATGATATCAAATCACATTTAGATTCTACAATTTTTTTCAAACCATTAGATTCCTTTATTATTTAAGAAGTAAATTAATCTTTATATTTAAAAAAATAAAGTTAATAACTATAATTTAACTAATATTAATGATATATCTTTTAGAAAAAATTAAATATTTCAATGTTTGATTTTATTTTATTTTTTATGATGGCGCATTGATAAAAAAAATTAAAAAATATTTTCTAAAGAAAATAAATTTCAAAATATTTAAAATAAGAAAGTAGAAAATTATTCCTAAAAATTTCATTGGTTTATTAATTATCATTTATTACTAAAATAGTTGCAAATTTCATGTTGTTGATTATGTGATGGTTTTTTGCATAATATGCTTTATGGAATAGGCACAAAATTAGTAGCCGTCCAAGTTATAGCCTTTTATGAAATTATGGTCAGCTCATGATTTTTGCTCTATTTTGAAATTTGTAAATTTTTTATGGTTTTGCACCCATGGTAAAAACTTTTTAATTATGTGGGACAAAGAGAAAAAATGTCTTATAGTTTGTTAATAATTATTTAAAATTTGCAAATTCTAAAGCATTAGTTATTTTATAGTTTTTTCATATGATACAATTTATGCAACTTTCACAAAAATATTCACCATCAAAATTATGAAATTTGAGAAAAATTCAATGATGGTTAATGCATGAGTTTTCTTAGTTTTTCACATCTACATAATTTGTTTTATATTGTTTTACCTAGAATATATATTGTCACATTTTCAAACCAATAGACAAATATGTAGATTATTTTTGAAGTATAAAATCTGGAATAATTGAATTTCAAATCTATTTTTTTTTACTTAACATTTTGTAGATATAATCATATTTAAATTAAATTTATAAATAAATATATAACATTATTGGTAAATTTTACTAGTTCATGGAAAATAAAAAAATTAATGTAGGTATATTTAAACATTAAAATGGTTTCTCCTTGTTGTTTTTCATGTTAAAATAAGAGTAATTCATGCTTACGAAAAAAAATTTAGTTGCTAGAAAGAAATTTATATTTATTACTCATAGTAAAAACTTTTAATTTTCATTTGATTTAAAACATAAGTATTAAATGAATATATTAAATTTATTGTATACAAAATAATATTTAATTTTTAAAATTTTTAATATATAAATTAATATTTTAATAATTGAATTTAGAAATAAAAAAATTATAAATAGTGATAATTTTTTTTGTATGATAGTTTTACATATTTTTTTAAAAAATATGAATTAACAAATAATAATGATATATATTTTGGAGAAATTTTAAAGTTGGTATATATAATGTTCTTTTGGATTACAATTTTATTTTAGTTTGAAATTTTTTTAATGACCGTTATGAAAAATTATTGATAAAACTCTAATATCTTGAAACTTTATACTCCTAAAACATAAAGAAGAAACTTCAAACATGTGATTAATATACAAACAAAAGAAAACAATAATAACATAATCTATAAATAAATAAGCAACTAGAAACCTAAATATCATCATTCTAACTATAAAATTAAAATATGCCTAATATTATTATAATTTAGTTACCTTAAACTAAAATGATAAAAATCTAAATAATTAATGTCATCACTTTATATTTCTATGATCTTATAGACCTCATTTTACTTTATATAAAGTATATTTATATTATAAGAAAAGAGGTATTAAAATAGAAAATTTAATTATTATTTTTTTAGTCTAAAAATAGTTTGATTTATTAAAATATTGCATTTGTTTAATCACAATTTAAGATGATATTTATCACATTAAAAATAATTTTAAAATTCTAATAAGAAACTTTTATAATCACATTGTTAATTTTTTTAATTAAAAAATTAAAACATAGTTTGAACAAAATAAACAATAATTTTATCCTTAAAAGATAATGAAAGAAAGAGATTTTTTTATAAAAAGTAAATACTATTTTATTCATTTTAAAGTATAACTATTTTATGAAGTCACTATACACAATAAATTTATTAAATATATAAACTTTTTATAGCAATTTTAAAAATACATTTTAAAACTATTATTTATTAATAAAGTTTTCATTCAAAATTATCTTTAAAAATAAACTTAAATGACAATATCTACATCACATAGTCATAGATTTTAAAATTATTAAAAAAAATTAAAAAATATTTTTGATATTTTTTATAGATTAAATAATTTTTTAGATTTTTTTGAATGTTTTCAATTTGTAATAAAAAATCTATAAAAGACTAAAAAATTTTCTTTTCCTTAAGAAAGTGATAGGTAAAAATTTTCAAAATAAAATATTTTTATACAAAAAAACTAAATATATATTTTAAATTAACTAAAATATATATTACATAAAAGTTATTATGTTTTATACAATCATCTAATAAAATAAACTCAGTGATAATCTTTTATAATAATTTGTTTGTTTCAATGAATGAAAACTCAAATCTTATTTTTAAAAATTTGCTTATTTTTAAAAAATGATACATAGTAGAATTTAATTATTATTTTAATAAAATAGTTTTTTTGGTGGATACAGAAATTATTAAAATAAAGATTTTATACTTAATTCTTTTATATAAAATAACTTTAAATAGATTTTCTAGAAATTTCTAATTTTGACAAAATTAAATATTTATTATAAATTGGAATAAAAGTACTTTTAATGACATATATTTTTCTTAAATTATTTTAAAAAATACTAATTTATTTATTAAACTCATGCATTATATACAAAGTAATATCTTAAGAGTCTTTTTTTATTTGTATAATAAATTAATTTTTTTTTCAAAATAATTAATAGAAATCATGATTAAAATTAAATGTCTTTAAGAAATAAACATTACATTTTTTTTATTTTTGGAATAAAACCAAGTTTTAAGAAATTAAAATTTTTTATCTTTAAAAGGTATTAATTTTAATTTAAATCCATTTCTAATATTCATGTTTGCAATACAAATGATGATAGGAAGTACGAGATGCTCCAAGATTAAGAAACATAACAGCAAAATAGAGTAGAGTAGTGTAGAGTAAAGCAGAGTAGAGTAGAGCAAAGTAGAGTAGAGCACAACAGAGTAGAGTAGAATATAATAGAGCAAAGTAGAGTAGAGTAGAGCAAAGTAAAGCAAACTAGAGTAGAATAGAGTAGAGTTGTGCTAATCTTGGCTAGAGTATAATAGAGTGAAGTAGAGTTGAGTAGAGTAACATAAGGCTAAGCTTGGCTAAGGTATGCTATGTTTGACTAAGTTAGGCTAGAGTAGAGTATAGTAGAGAAGGTTAGAATAGAGTAGAGTAGAGTAAGGCTAAGTTAGGCTAGGTTAGGCTAGGTTAGGCTAATCTAGGCTAAGGTAGCTTAGAGTAGAGTAGATTGGATTATAGTAGAGTAAAAAAGAGTATAATAGAGCATAGTAAAGTAGAGTAGAGCAAGGCTATGCTAGGCTGGTTTAGGCAAGGCTAGGCTAGGCTAAGCTTGGCAAGGGTAAGCTAGTGTAGAGAGAGTAATAATAGAGAGGGGTAAAGCAAAGTAGTGCTGAGTAAATTAGAATAAAATAATGCTAAGCTAGGGTAAGCTAACCTAGGCTAAAGTAGAGAAGAGCAAAGTAGAGTATCATAAGCTTATGTTAAGCTAAGCTAGGCTAGATAAGAATAAAGTACAGTGGAGTAGAGTAGAGTAGAGTAAGGCTAGGTTAAGCTTGGCTAGGTTAAGTTAGCCTAGGTTAAGTTAGGCTAGGCTAGGCTAAGCTAGGCTAGGTTAGAGTAGGCTATTATAGAGTAGAGTAGAATAGAGTAGAGTAGAATAAAGTAGAATAGAGTAGAACAAAGCAGAGTAGAGTAGTGTAGGGTAGAGAGGAGTGGAGTAGAGTAGAGTAGAGCAGAGTAGAGAAGAGCAGAGCAAAGTAAAGTAGAGTAGAGCATATCAAAGTAGAGTTGAGTAGAGAAATATAGAGTAAAGCAAAGCATAATAGAGCAAGGTAGAGCATAGTAGAGTAGAGTAGTACTAAGCTACACTAGGTTAGGTTAGAGCATAATAGAGAAAAGTAGAGTGGAGAACGATAGATTAAACCTAAGCTAGGTTAGAGTAGAGTATAGAAAAGTAGAGTAGAGTAAGGCTATGTTAGGTTGAGATGGGCTAAGCTAAGCTAAGTTAGGCTAAGCTATGTTAGGTTAGAGAAGAATAGAATAGATTAGATTAGAATAAAGTATAGAATAATAGAGAAGAGTAAAGTAGAGTAGAGTAGAGTAGTGCTAGGCTAGGTTAAGCTAAGAATAATATAATAGAGTGAATTAGAGTAGAGTAGCATAAGGTTAAGTTAAGCTAGGCTATCTTAGGCTACGTTTGGCTAGAGTAGTGTGCCGTAGAGTAGATTAGTGTAGAGTAGAGTAGCATAAGATAAGATAGGGTATGGTTGGATAGAGTACAGTAGGGTAAATTAGAATAGAGTAGTGTAGTGCAGAGCAAAATAGGGCAGAGCAGAGAAGAGAAGTGTAGAGTAGTACAGAGCAGATGAGAAGAGGGGTGCAAAGAGTAGAGTAGAATAGAGTAGAGTAGCATTGCATAAGGTAGCGTAGGCTAGGGTTGGGTAGGGTAGGATAGAGTAGGGTAGGGTTGGGTTGGGCAGAGTGGTGTAGTAGTAGAGTAGAGAAGAGTATAGGTGAGTAGAGTGAGGTTAAGCTAGGCTCAACTAGGCTAAGCTAGAGGAGAATGGAGTAGAGAAGAGTATAGTAGAAAAAAGTTGAGTAGAGTAGATGAAGGTAGAGTAAAGTGGAGTAGAGTAGAGTTGAATAGAATAGAGTAAAGAAGCATAGGATAGGGTATAATAGGATAGGGTTAGGTAGGGCAGGGTAAAGTAGAGTAAAGCAAAGTAGTTCATAGGAGACTAGAGCAGAGAAGAGCATGATATAATTGAGTAGAGTAGAGTGGAGCAAAGGAGAGTTGAGGAGAATAGAGTAGAGCAAAGCAGAATAAAGAAGAAGAGAGTGGAGAAGAAGAGAAGAGAGTAGAGTAAAGTATCATAAGATATGGTATGGTATAGTAAGATAAGGTAGAGTAGGGTAAAGTAGAGTAGATTAAAATTAGGTTAAGCTAGGCTAGGCTAAGCTGGGATAGAAGGTAGTATAGTATAATATTATATACTAGATTAGAGTAGAGTAGAGTAGAGTTGAGAAAAGTAGAGTAAAGTATAGTAAAGTAGAGTAAAGATGAGTAAAGTAGAATAGAGTAGAGTAGTGTAGAGTAGAGTAGAGTAGATTAGATTAGAGTAGAGTAGAGTAGAGTAAAGTAGAGTAGAGTAGAGTGGAGTAGAGTAGAATAAAGTGGAGTAGAGTAGAGTAGAATAGAGCTAGGTTAGTGTAGGTTAGTCTAGAATAAAGTAGAGTAGAGTAGAATAGAGTAGTATAGAGTATAGTACAATAGAGTAGAATAGAGTAAACTAGAGTATGTATAGCTATTTTAGGTTAGGCTAGACTACATAAGGCTAGAAAAGCTTAGGTTTGGCCTTGCTAAGATAGAGTAGAGTAGAGTAGAGTATATTGTAGTAAAGTAAAATTGATTAGAATAGAGCTAGGTTAGGCTAGACTAGGTTAGGCTAGGATAGGTTAGAATAGAATAGAGTATAATAGAGTAGAGTATAGTAAGGTAGAGTAAGGTAGGGTATGTTAAAGTTCTGTAGGGTGGGGTATGGTATAGTAGGGTATAGTAAGGTAGTGTAGTATAGAGTAGAGTAGAGTAGAGTTTTTATAGGCTAGGTTGGGGTAAGGTGATGCTCGACTAGATTAGAGTAGAATAGAGTAGACTAGAGTAGAGTAGAGTAGGGCTAGGCTAGGTTAGGTTAGGTTAGGTTAGGCTAAGCTAGGGTAGACTAGGCAAGGCTAAGTTAGAGTAGAAGAGAGAAGAGCAGAGTAGAGAAAGGTAGAGTAGAGTATTACCAAACAAGGCTAGGGTACAGCATAATAAAGTGAAGTATTGTTACGTAGAGTAGCATAGAATTTGCTAGGCTACACTATATAAGGCTAGGCTTTTAGAGTAGAGTAGAGTAGAGTAGATTAAGGTTATGCTATATTAGGTTAGAGTAGAGTAGAGTAGATTGGATTAGATTAGAGAAGAGAAGAGAAGGGTAGAGTAGAGTAGAGTAGAGTATAGTTGGGTAGAGTAGAATAGAGTAGAGTAAAGCAAAGTGGAGTAGAGAAGAGTAGAGTAGAGTAGAGTAGTGGAGTGTGGAGTACCATAGCATAGCATATTATAGGGTAGGGTAAGGTATAATGTATGATAGGGTAGGGTAGAGTATGCCAAGATAGGGTAGGGTATTGTAGGGTAGGATAAGTTATAGTAGAATAGAGTAGAGAAGAGTAGAGAAGAGTAGTGTAGAGTAGGGCTATGCTTGGCTAGGCTAATAATTGCTAGGCTGAGCAAAGAAGGGCTTTGCTAGGCTAGGCTAGAGTAGAGTAGAGTAAAGTAGAGTAGTATAGAGTAGAGTAGGGTATAGTAGAGTAAAATAGAGTAAAGTAGAGTAGAGTAGGATAAAATAGAGTAGAGATGTGTAGATTAGAGTAGAGTATAGTTGAGTAAAGTAAATATGAGTTGAGTAAAGTATAGTATAGTATAGTAAAGTATAGTAAAAGAGAGTACTGTAATGTAGAATAGAGTAGAGTAGAGTAAAAAGGAATTCTAGGCTTGGTTATGCTAAGCTAGGCTAGAGTATAATAGAGTAAGGTCGAGTAGAATAGAGTAGTAGTGGGCTAGGCTAGGCTACTCTATGTTAGTTAAGTTAGGTTATAGTAGAGTTGAGTAGAGTAGAGTAAAATATAATAAAATGGAGTAAAATAGATTAGTGGTGGGTAAGCTCGGGTAGAGTAGAATAGAGTAGAGTAGAGTAGAATAGGATTGAGTAAAGTAGAGTAGAGTGGAGTAGAGTAATGCTAGGCTAGGCTATGCTAGGCTAAAGTATAATAGAGTAATGTAGAGTAGAGTGGAGTAATAGAGGGCTAGGCTAGGCAAGGCTATGTTAGGTTAGGTTAGGTTAGAGTAGAATAGAGTAGAGTAGATTAGAGTTGAGTAGAGTATAGTAGAATAAACAATAGAGTAGAGTAGTGTAGCGTAAGGTATATTAATGTAGAGTAGAGTAGAGTAGATTGGAGTAGAGTAGAGTAGATTATAATGGAGTAGAGTGGAGTAAAGTAGAGTAGAGTAGAGTAGAGTAAGATAGGGTAGGGTAGGGTATGATAAAGTAGGGTATAGTAGAGTAGAGTGGAGTAGAGCAGAGCAGTGCAGAGTAGAGCAGAGCGAAGCAGAAAAGAGGAGAGGAGAGAAAAGGAGAGGAGAGTTTATGCAAGAATAGTTGTAAAAAGTAGGGTAGAGTAGAGTAGTGTATAGTAGTGTAAGGCAGTGTAGGGTAGGGCATGGTAGGGTAGGTAGGGAATGATAGAATTAGGTAGGGTAAGGTATGGTAGGGTAGGGTAGAGTCGATTAGGGTTGAACAGGGTAGGGTAAGGTAGGGTAAGGTAATATAGGGTAGGGTAGGTTAGGGTAAAATATGGTAGAGTATAGTAAAGAAGAGTAGAGTAGAGAATGTTTAGGCTAGGCTAGGAGAGGCTAAGCAAGCTATGCTAGATCAGGCAGGCTAGTGTAGGCTAGAGTAGAGTAGGATAGAGTAGATTAGAGTGGAGTGGCATAAGGTAGGGTAGGGTAGCATGTTAGAGTAGAGTAGGGTAGAAAAAAATAAAGTTAAGTTAGGTTAGGCTAGGCTAGGCTAAGCTAGCTAGAGTAGAGTAGAGTAGAGTAGTGTAAAGTAGAGTAAAGTAGACTGGAGCTTGGTTAGGCTTGGTTAGGATAGTTTAAGCAAGGCTAGGTTAGGTTGGGCTTGGCTAGGGTAGGCTAAGGCAAGCTAGAGTGGAGTAGAGCAGAGTAGAGTATTATTAAGTATAATATAATATAGTAGAGTAAAGTAGTGTAGAGTAGAATAGTGTAGAGTAGGGTAGGATAATGTTGAGTAGGTTAGGGTATGGTAGGGTATGATAGGTTAGTGTAGTGTAGGGTAGAGTAGGATATGGTAGGGTAGAGTAGAGTAGAGTAAAGTAGAGTAGAGTTAGGCTCGATTAGGAAAGGCTAGGCTAGGCTAAGCTAAGCTAGAGTAGAGTAGAGTAGAGAATAGTGGAGTAGAGTAGAGCAGGGTATGGCTAGGCATGGTTGGTTAGGTTTTGCTAGGTTCGGCTAGGCTAGGTTAAGCTAAGCCAGAGTAGAGCAAAAAAGAAATGTGCATAGTAGAGTAGAGCATAGTAGCGTAGAGTAGAGCAGAGTAAGATAGAAAAGAGTAGAGTAGAGTAGTACTAGGCTAGAATTGTTTTGAGTATATTAGTGTGAAGTATAGTAGAGTAGAGTAGCATGGCGTTAGCTAGGCGACACTTTGTTAGGAAAAGCTAGGCTAGATCAGTGTAAAGTAAGGCTAGGTTAGGTTAGGCTAGGCAAGGCTAAGCTAAGCAAGAGTAGATTTACAGTAGATTAGATTAGACTAGAGAAGAGTAGAATAGAGTAGAGTAGAGTGGAGTGAAATAGAGTAGAGCTTAGTATAGTAGAGTAGAGTAGAATACCATAGTATGTGATAGGGTAGGGTTGGATAGGGTAGAATAGGGAAGCATATGATTGAGTAGTGCAAGATAGGATTTGGTTGGACAGGGCAGGGCAAGGTAGAGTAAAGTATAGTAAATTAGAGTAGAGTAGAGTAAAGAATAGTGGAGCAAGGATAGGATAGGCTAGGCTAGGATAAACTAGAGTAGAGTAGAGTACAATAGAGTAAAGTAAAATAGAGTAAAGTAGAGTAGAGTAGAGTAGATTAGAGTAGAGTAGAGTAGAGCAGAGTAAGGTAGGGTAGAGTAGAGTAGAGGAGAG
The DNA here is from genome assembly GCA_023846275.1 of Vanilla planifolia. NCBI lineage: Eukaryota > Viridiplantae > Streptophyta > Magnoliopsida > Asparagales > Orchidaceae > Vanilla > Vanilla planifolia. Next base: position 539,118 of record JAIUJO010000295.1, read on the forward strand.
TAGAATAGAGTAGAGCTAAGTTATGTTAGGCTAGGCTAGGCTATGTAAGGCTAGGAAAGGCTAGGCTTTGCTAGGTTAGGGTATGCTATGGTATAGTAGAGTAGAGTATAATACAGTAGAGTAAGTAGAGTAGAGTAGCATAGGGAAGGGTAGGGTAGGGTAAGGTAAGGTATGAGTAGAGTTGATTAGAGCAGTGCAGAGTAGAGTGAAATAAAGCAAAGCAGAGCAGAGAAGAGCTTAGTAGAGATGAGCAAAGCAGAGTAGAGTAGAGCAAAGTAGAGTAGAGTAGAATAGAGTGGAGTTGAGTAGGGTAGAGTAGAGTAAAGTTGAGTAGAGTAGAACTAAGTTAGTCTAGCCTAGGCTATAGTAGAGTAGAGTAGAGTATAGTAGAGTAGTGTAGAGAAGATTATGATTAGGCTAGGCTAGGTTATGTTAACTAAGGAAATGCTAAGTTAGGTTAGGCTAGGACAGCTTAGAGTAAAGTAGAGCAAGGTTTGGCTAGCTAGGCTAAGCTAAGCAAGCTAGGCTAAGCTAGAGTAGGGTAGACTATAGTAGAGTAAACTAGAGCAGAGTAGAACAAGGTTGGGTAGGGGAGGGTAGGGTAGGGTAGGGTAAGGTAGGATAAGGTAAGTTTGGTAGGGTAAGTAAGGGTAGGGTAGGGTTGGGTAGGGTTGGTAGAGTAGAGTTTAGTTGACTAGAAATAGGTTAAGTTAGGCTAGGCTAGGTGATGCAATACTAGGCTAAGAATGCTTAAATAGAGTAGAGTAGAGTAGAGTAGAGTATGGTAGAGTTGATTAGAGTGAAGTAGAGTAGAATAGAGTAGACTAGCAAATGGTAGGGTAGGGCAGAGTAGGATAGGGTAAAATAGAGTAGAGTAGAGTAGGGAAGAGTAAAGCATAGAAGTTTAGAGCAAAGGAGAGTAGAGTAGAGCATTATAGGGCATAAGTGATAATTGTAGAGTAGAGTAGTGCTAGGTTAGACTGGAGTATAATAGAGTGAAGTAGAGTGGAGCAGAATAGCATAAAGCTAGGCTTTGTTAGGCTACGCTATGTTAGGCTAGGTTAGGTTTGAATAGAGTAGAGTAGTGTAGAGTTGAGTAGAGCAAGGCTAAGCTAGACTAGCATAGGCTAAAGTAGAGTAGAGTTGTGTAGAGTAGAGTATAGTAGAGTAGTATAGGGTAGGGTAGGGTAGGGTATGGAAGGGTAGGATAGGATAGGGTTGGGTAGGGTAGGGTAGGGTAGGGTAGAGTAAAGTAAAGTAGAGCTAGATTAGGTTAGGCTAAACTAGGCTAGGCTAGGTTAGGCTAGGCAAGGGTAGGCTAGAGTAGAGCTGAGTAGAGTAGAGTAGCATTAAGTAAGGTAGGATAGGATAGGGTATGGTAGAGTAGAGTAGAGTAGAGTAAAGCTAAGTTATGCTAGGCTAGGCTAAAGTAGAGTAGAGTAGAGAGGAGCAAGGTTAGGCTAAGGTAAACAAGGCTAGGCTAAGTTTAGCTAGGCTAGGGTAGGCTTGAGTAGATTAGAGTAGGGTATAGTAGAGTAGAGTAGAGTAAAGTACAGTAGCATAGGATAGGGTCTAATAGGGTAAGGTAGGGAAGGGTAATGTAGTGTAGGGGAGGGTAAGGTTGGATGTGATAAGGTAAGATAGGGTAAGGTATGGTTGGGTAGAGTACGATAGAGTAAAGTAGAGTATAATAGAGTAGAGATAGGTTAGGCTTGGCTAAGCAAGTCTAGGCAAGCCTAGGCTTGTCTAGGCTAGGCTAAGCTAGGCTAGATTAGAGTAGATTAGAGTGGTAGCATAGGGTTGGGTAGGATACGGTAAGGTAGAGCATAGTAGGGTAGGGTAGGATAGCGTTCATTTCTATTTGGTTCGATTTAGTTTGGTTAGATTTGGATTGGGTTTGGTTTAGTTCGGTTCGGTTCTGTTCGATTCAAGTTGTTTTGATTCGGTTTGTTTCGATTCAATTCAGTTTGGTTCAATAGAGTAGAGTACTGTAGCGTAGGGTAGGGTAAAGTAATGTAGTGTTGGATAAGGTAGGGTTGCATAGGGTAGGGAAGTGTAGGGTAAGGTAGGGTAGGGTAAGGTAGGGTATGGCAGCCAATGGGCGAGTAGGGTAGGGTAGGGTAGGGTAGAGTAGAGTAGAGTGGAGTATAGTAGAGTAAAGTAGAGTGGAGTAGAGCTATGTTAGGCTAGGCTAGGGTAAGCTAAGCAAGGCTAGACTAGGCTAGGGCAGGCAAGAGTACAGTGGAGGAGAGTAGCATAAGGTGGGGTAGGGTGGGTTTGGGTTGGGTAGGGTAGTGTTTGATTCAGTTTAGTTCAGTTCGGTTTGGTTCTGATCGATTCGGTACGGTTCGACTCGGTTTGTTTTGGTTTGATTCGGTTTGATTTTGTTCAGTTGGTCGGTTCGATTCGGTTTTGTTTTGTTTTGTTTGGTTTGGTTCGGTTCAATGGAGTAGAGTACAATAACATAGGGTAGGATAGGGTAGGGTAGCATAATGGAGGGTAGCGTAGGGTATGGTAGGGTTTGGTAGGATAGAGTCGAGTAGAGTAGAGTGGAGTAGAGTATAGTAGAGCAGAGTAAAGTAGGGTTGAGTAGAGTTGAGTAGAGCTAGGTTAGGCTAGTCCAGGCTAAGCAAGGCTAGGCTATGCTAGGCTAGGCTAGGCTCGGGTAGGCTAGGCTAAGCTAGGGTAGGCTAGAGTAGAGTAGAGTAAAGTAGCATAGGGTAGGGTAAAGTAGGGTTGGTAGGGCAGGGTGGGGTAGGGTAGGACAGGTTAAGGTTGGGTATGGTTCGATTGTGTTCAGTTCAGTTCGGTTCGGTTCTGTTCGAATCGATTTTGTTCGTTTGGTTCAGTTCGATTCGATTCAGTTCGGTTCGGTTCAATTCGTTTTGGTTCGATTTGGTTAGGTTCGGTTTGGTTTCGTTCGATTTAGTTCGATTTGGCTTGGTTCGGTTCTGTTTGGTTCGGTTTTGTTTGGTTTGGTTTGTTTTGGTTTGGTTTTAAAAAATAAACAATATTCTTATAATATATAATTTTAAAGATTATAATTTTATAATGTTAATCTTTACGTTTAACATATGATACATTGATGTTATATATATGTACACGTAATTTGCTAACAAATTATACCATGAATAACACTCAAGTAAAAAAAATTAATTTTAATTTTTTTAGCATAGGGAGTAATCAAATATATTATGTTGTTGATATACAAAATAATATTTTATTTTATTATTTTTAGTATATAAAAAATAAAAAAATTTAATATAAACTATTATTTATAAAAATAATTATAATACATCTTAGTTTTATATAATTATTTATTAAACCACACTTAGATTCTATTTTTTTTTTCAAACCATTGGATTCCTTTATTATGTAACAAGTAAATTAATCTTTATATTTTAAAATAAAAAAGTTAATAAATATAATTTAACTAACATTAATGATATATCTTTTCGAAAAATTAAATATTTCAATGTTTGATTTTATTTTTTTATTATAGCGCATTGGTAAAAAAATTAATATACCTTATTTCGCTTTATATTTAGTATATTTATATTATAAGAAAAGAGGTAATAAATTAAAATAGAAAGTTTAATTATTATTTTTTTAGTTTAAAAATACTTTGATTCATTAAAATATTGCATTTGTTTAATCACAATTTAAGATGATATTTATCACATTAGAAAATAATTTAAAAATATAATTATACACTTCTATAAGCACATTGTTAAGTCTTTTCTAATTAAAAATAAAACATATTTTGAGCAAAATAAATAATAATTTTATAATTTAAAAATAATGAAAGAAAGAGATTTTTTTATAAAAAGAAAATACTATTTTATTCATTTTAAAATATAACTATTTTATGAAGTCTCTTTGCATAATAAATTTACTAAATATATAAACTTTTTATAGAAATTTTAAAAATACTTTTTAAAACTGTTATTTATTAATAAATTTTTCATTCAAAATTATCTTTTAGAAAACTTAAATGATAATATCTACATCGCACAGTCATAGATTTTAAAATTATTAAAAACATTCACAAAATATTTTTGAAGTTTTCTATAGATTAAATAATTTTTTAGATTTTTTTGAATGTTTTCTCTCAGTAATAAAAAGCTAATAAAATTATTAAAAAAAGTTTTTATCTTTAAAAGGTATTATATTTTAAATTAAATCCTTTTCTAAAAAATATTCCTATTTGTGATACAAATTATGGTTGTAAGTAAGAGACGCTTGAAGATTAAGAAACATAACAGTAAAGTAGAGTAGAATAGAGTAGAGTAAAATAGAGCATAGCAGAGTAGAGTAGAGCAACATAGAGTAGAGTAGAGCAAAGTAGAGTATAGTAGAGTAGAGCAGAGCAAAGTAGACCAAAGCAATGTAGAGTAGTGTAGAGCAGAGTATAGCAGTGTAGAGTAGAACAGAGTAAAGAAAAATCGAGTAGAGGAGATTAGAGTAGTGTTAGGCTAAGCAAGAGTATAATAAAGCAGAGTAGAGTAGAGTACCATGGTGCTAAGCATAGCTAGTCTATGTTATATTCGAGTAAGCTAGGCTAGATTAGAGTAGAGTTGAGTTGAGTAGGGTAGAGTAGAGTAGAGTAGAGTAAGGCTTGGCTAGGTTAGGTTAGGCTAAGCTAGGCTAGGGTAGGGGAGAGTAGAGTAGAGTTGATTAGATTAGAGTAGAGTAAAGAGGAGCTGAATAGAATATAGTAGAGTAGAATAAGGCTAAGATAGGCTAGGTGAGGTTAGGGAAGGTTAAGCTAAGCTAAGCTTGATTAGGGTAGGCTAGATTTAGAGTAGAGCAAAGTAGAGTAGAGTAAAGTAGAATAAAATAATGGTAAGGTGGGCTGAGCTAGCCTACGCTAAAGAAGAGAACGGTAGAGTAGTGTAGCCTAAGGCTACATTATGCTAAGCTAGTCTATATTAGAATAAAGTAGAGTAGAATATTGTAGAGTAGAGTATAGTAGAGTAGAGTAGAGAAGAGTATGGCTAGGTTAGGTTTGGCTAGGTTAGGTTAGGCTAGGTAAAGTTATGCTAGGCTAGGCTAAGTTAGAGTAGAGTATTATAAAGTAGAGTAGAATAGAGTAGAGTAGAGCAGAGCAAAATAGATTAGAACAGAGTAGAGAAGAGAAGAGTGGAGTAGAGTAGAGCAGAGCAAAACATAGTAAAGAAGGAAAAAGAAGAGTAGAGCAAAGTAGAGTAGAGTAGATAAATATAGAGAAAAGAAGAGAATAGTAGAGAATAGGAGACTAGAGTAGTGCTTGGTTAGGATAGGCTAGGCTAGAACATAATAAAGTAAAGTAGAGTAGAATAGATTAAAGCTAAGCTTGGCTAGGCTTTGCTATGTTATGTTAGGCTAGGTTAGAGTAGAGTAGAGTGTAGTAGACTATAATAGTGTTGAGTAGAGTAAGGCAATGCTAGGTTGGGCTGAGCTAGGCTAGGCTAATTTATGTTAAGGTAGGATAAGGTAGAGAAGAGTATTGTAAATTAGATTAGAATAGAGTAGAGAATAGTATAGTAAAGTAGAGTAATGCTAAGCTTGGCTATGCTAAGCAATAGTATAATAGAATAAAGTAGAGTAGAGTAGCATAAAGTAAGGCTTAGCTAGGTAATCTTAGGCTAGGTTAGGCTAGAGTAGTGTAGAGTAGAGTTGAGCTAAGTAAGGTTAGACTATGTTAAGATATGTTAGGCGAGGCTAGGTAAGGCTAGGCTAAAGTAGGCTAGCATAGTAGAGTAGCATAAGGTAGGGTAGGTTAGGATAGGATAGAGTAGGGTATAGTAGAGTAGAGTAGTGTAGAGTAATACAGAATAAAGCAAAAAAGTGTAAAACATAGTAGAGTAGAGAAGATGAGAGGAGAGAAGAGGAGAGTATAGTAGAGTAGAATAGAGTAAAGTGGGATAGCATAAGGTAAGATAAGGTAGGGTAGGGTTGAGTCTGGTAGTGTAGAGTAGAGTAGAGCAGAGTAGAGTAGGCTAGGCTAAGCTAAGCTAGAGTAGAGTAGAGTAGAGTAGGGAAGAGTATAATAGAATAAAGTATAGTAGATTTGATTAGAGTTGAGTAAAATGGAGTAGAATAGAGTAGAATAGAGTAGAGTAGAGTTGATTAAAATAGAGTAAAGTAGCATAGGATAGGGTAAAGTAAGACATGATACGATAGGATAAGGTAGGGTAGAGTAATGTAGAGCATAGTAGAGCATAGGAGAGTAGAGTAGAGAAGAGCATGATAGGGTAGAGTAGAGTAAAGGAGAGTGGAGGAGAGTAGAGAGAGCATAGTAGAGAAAAGGAGAAAAGAGGAGTGTAGAGGAGAGGAGAAGAGAGTAAAGTAGAGTAGAGTAACACAGGATAGAGTAGAGTAAATTAGAGCTTGGTTAGGCTAGGCTAAGTTGGGTTAGGATAGAGTATAGTATAGTATAATAGAGTTGACTAGAGTAGAGTGGAGAAAAATAAAGTTGAGTAGAGTAGACTAAAGATGAGTAGAGTAGAGTAGAGTAGATTAGAGTATAATAGAGTAGAGTTGAGTAAAGTAGTGTCAAGTAGAATAGAGTAGAGTTAATAAAAGTAGAGTAGGATAGAGTGGAGTAGAGTAGAGTAGGGTAGAGTAAAGTAGAGTAGAGTAGAGCAGAGTAGAGTAAAGTAGAGTAGAGTAGAGCTATGTCAGGCTAGGATAAGCTAAGTAAGGCTAGAAAATATTAGGTTAATATAGGCTAGGATAGAATATAGTGGCATAGAGTAGAGTATAGTGGGTAGGGTATGGTAGTGTAGGGTAGAGTATAGTAGGGAATGGTAGGATAGGGTATGATAGGGTATGATCGAGTTGGGTAGAGTAGAGTAGAGTTAGGATAATTAAGGTTAGGCCACGCTACACGATTCTTGACTCGAGTAGGGTAGAGTAGAGTAGAGTAGAGTTTGGCTAGTCTAGGTTAGGTTATGTTAGGCAAAGCTAAGGTAGGCAATGCTAAGGTAAGCTAAAGTAGAGGAGAGAAGATCAGAGCAGAGTAGAGCATGAAAGAGTAGTGTATAGCAGAGTAGATAAGTGTAGAGTAGAGTGGAGTAGAGTTGTGCTAAGCTAGGCTAGGATAAAGCATAGTAGAGTGAAGTAGAGTTAAGCAGAGTAGCATAGGATTTTCAAGACTAAACTATGTAAGGCTAAGCTAGAGTAGAGTAGAGCAGAGTAGAGTAGAGTATAGTAGAGTAGAGTAAGCTAAGCTAGGCTATAAAGGCTACAGTTGAGTAGAGTAGATTGGATTAGAGTAAATAATATTAGAGTAGAGTAGAGTAGAGTATAATAGAGCAGATTAGAGTAAAGTAGAGAAGAGAAGAGTAAAGCAAAGTAGAGTTGAGTAGAGTAGGGTAGAGTAGAGTTGAGTAGAGTAGTGTAGAGTGATGTACCATAGCATAGCATAGGGTATGGTAAAGTATAAAGTATGATAGGATTAGGAAGAGGAGGCTAGGGTATTGTTGGGTAGGGTAGGGTAGAGGAGAGTAGAGTAGAGAAGAGTAGAGTATAATAGAGCTAAGCTCGACTTGGCTAAGTAAAGTATAGTAGAGCAAAGTAGAGCAGAGTAGAGTAGAGATGAGAAGAGTAGAGTAGAGTATGCAAGCGTAGTGTAGAGTAAAGTAGTGCTAGGCTAGGCTAGAGTATAATAGAGTGAAGTTGAGTTGAGTAGAATAGCATAAAGCTAAGCTTGGTTAGGTAATGATATGCTTGGCTAGGCTTGGTTAGAGTAGAGTAGAGTAGAGTTGAGCATAGTTTTGCTAGGCTAGGCTAGGGTAAGCTAAAGTGGAGTAGAGTAGAATAGAGTAGACTATAGTAGCATTTAGTAAGGTAAGGTTTAGCGAGGTAGGGTAGGGTAGTGTAGAGTGGGATATGATAGGATAGGATAGGGAAGGGTAGGGTATGGTTGAGTAGAGTAGAGTAAAGTAGAGTTGAGTAGAGCTTGATTGGTCTAAGCTAGACTAAGAAAGGCTAGGCTAGGTTAGGCCAGATTAAATAAGGCTAAAGTAGGCTACAGTAGAGTCGAATCGAGTATAGTATTGTAGATTAGGGTAGGGTAGGGTAGAGTAGCATAAGGTAGGGTAAGATATGATAGGGTAGGGTAAGCTAGAGTAGAATAGAGTAGAGTTGAGCTAGTTTAAGCTAGGCTAAGCTAGAGTAAGGTAGAGTTGAGTAGAGTAGAGTAGAGCAGAGAAGAGAAGAGTAGGGTAGAGTAGAGTAGAGGTAGGTTAGCGTAGGCTAGGCTAGGCTAAATAAGGCTAGGCTAGGTTAGGTTAGGCTAGAGTAGAGTATAGTAAAGTAGAGTAGAGTAGAGTAGAGGAGAGTAGAGTAGACTCGAGTAGAGTAGAGTAGGGTAAGATAGGGTTAGGAAGGGTAGGGTAGGGTTGTGTAGGGTAGGGCATAATAAGGTTGGGTACGATAGTGTAAAGGAGGGTTGGGTAAGGTAGAGTAGGGTAGAGTAGAGTTAGGTTAGGCAACGCTAGGCTAGGCTAAGTTAAGGTAGAGTAGACAAGAGTCGAGTAAGTCTAGGCTAGGTTAGGTTGGAATATGCTAGGCTAAGCTAAGTGAGAGCAGAGTAGAGGAGAGTAGAGTTGATTATTATAGAGATGAGCAAAGTAGGGCAAAGTAAAGCAGAGCATTGTAAAGCAGAGTGGAGTAGAGTAGATTAGTGCTAGGATAGGCTATGTAAGAGTATAATACAGTGAAGTAAAGTAGAGTAGCATAGGGTTAACTAGGCTACACTATGACAAGTAAGGCTCAGTTATAGTATAGTAAAGTAAACTAGAGTAAAGTAGAGTAAATTTAGACTAAGTTAGGCTAGGCAAGTCTAGAGTAGAGTAGAGTAAAGTAAAGTAAAGTAGAGTAGAGTAGAGTAGAGTAGAGTAACATAGCATAGGGTAGGGTAAGGTAGGGTAGGGTAGGGCATGATAGGGTAGGATAGGGAAGGGTAGAGGAGAGGAGAGGAGAGTAGAGTAGAGTTGACTTGAGTTGAGTTGAGTTTAGTTGAGTTGAGTTGGGTTGAGTTGGATTGAGTTGAGTAACATTGCATAGCACAGGGTAGGAAAGGGTAGGGTAGGGTATAGGATATGGTAAAGCAAAGTAAGGAAGAGTAGAGTAGAGCTAAGTTAGGCTAAGCAATGTTTGGCAAGGCTAAGCTAGGCAAGGTATGGCTAGGCTAGGCTAGGATATGATAGGGTAGAGAAGAGAAGAGTAGAGTAGGATAGAGTAGAGTATAGTAGCATATGGTAGGGTAGGATAGAGTAGTGAAGATTAGAGTTGTAACAGCCTTAGTTTCCTTTATTTTATTTATTATATTTTTTTAGAAAGAGCTCTTTGAGACGAGTCTAATGATGTTTAATTTGTAATTTTTGGAGCTCTAATGAATAAAGTATGAATTTTTAAAGATTTAGGATAAATTTGTAATGTGCAGGATAGATTTGTAATTTTTAAATGTCGGCTTAGTTCAAATTAGATTTGGCAGAGGATATATTTGCAAATACCAAATTTAGAAGGGGTTTTCTACAAAATGCGGTTCACGAACCATGGCTTAAGTCGAGTCCGACCGCGGCTATAAAAGTCGACCCATGTGCATTTGAAAAGCACTTCTGCTAACACGGCGGCGAGGAATTTTCGTTATTTTTGGCATGCGACGGCGACGATGGACAAAGGTGAGAGTTTTTGTTTGCTTTATCGTCTAGTTGTATAAGTTTTTCCTCTGATTGGCGATCAATTGGCCAGCGAGTGATGGAAGATATTTCTAGTTCACCAACGAAATATTTCGGTTTTGTCGGACGTACAGGAGAGAGAGAGAGAGAGAGAGTGAGTGAAAAACTGGTCGACGCCTTTGGACTGGGTTATGCGGCTGAACCTGGCTACTGAGAGTTGGTGGTCCAGCGTCCCGAGGGCTCGCGGTCTAGCACGCCGAGAGCTCGCGGTCCAGCGTCGAGCGCGGGTGGTCCAACGCCCGCATAAACCGATTTTGGGATTTAGTTTGTGAGTTTGTTTGGGAAATTTTTTAGAAAGCACTTTAGGTTAATTAACATATTTTAATTTGTGACCATGACTTGTAGGACATCAAGAAAACAAATTAGAAGTGGGCAAGAAAATTTGATACAGTAAATCCAGGTAGATAAATTCCTAACCCTTTGATGTAGCACAATATTATATGTTTTTACATGTTTTTCTTACTTTTATAGTATTTTGATTGTTGTATATGTTGTTTATGGCTTAAAAAGGAAGAAACACTGTAGTATGGATTATGTATGCATTTGCATGAAAATTGAAAAGGAAGAAATAATATGGTATGATAATGAAATAAAAGAAAGAAATAATATCAAAAGAAAGGTCTTTTGATATGGCATAATTGTTTGGAATTATGATTGGAAATGGTAGTAAAAATAGATTCCCAAAGAACAATATCCTTACCACTAGGCCCAGCTTGTTGGATTGTAGGGCATCGATCTTTGGATCAGATATATGCCTAGTGTTATGTGCTATGACTCCATGATGATTATACCAAGCCCAGCGTGTTGGATCGCAGGGTATGGTACCATACCTGCCTGGTGGCACTAGGCCCAGCGTGTTGGATAGTAGGGTATCAATCTTCAGGTCAGATATCTGCCTAGTGTTATATGCTTGGTTAGATGCTGGTTGGAGGTCATTTGCTTGATTGGATCCAAAGGATAATGCGTCAATGCGAATTGGGCCCGGTTATAACACATCTATATGGAACTGTCATTTCTTTTGGATTTTCTTTGGTTTTTCATCTGATATTATATATGACATTGGTATGGTTTGAGCTTTATGCATATGATTCATCTGCACTATTAATTGTATGTATTTTCATTGGGTTAACTATGTGGATTTATCTAGTAAAATTTGTAAATCTCATTTAGTGCTTACATCACAGGTCATGAAACCACTGCATTGAGAGATGGGAATGGTGCTGCTATAAAAGAGCTATTTTCAAGAGATGTGTGAGAGAGGAAAAGTTTTGGTGTGATTAAATGTTTAAAAACATGCCTCTATATATATACTTGGGATTTTGGAGTTTGAGTTTGTCTTACCGTCAGGTTCCCACCTTTGGTTTTGTTTATTGTCCTAATCTGATAATAATTTGTTATTTAGAGGTACTAGTTTAGGTGGGGGGCTTGATAAGAGTGGAGTAGAACAGAACAAGTAGGGTAGAGAAGAGCAGAGTAGAGCAGAGTAGAGCTGAGCAGAGATGAGGAGAGGAGAGGAGAAGAAAAGATAGTAGAGTATTACAAAGTAGAGAAGGATATAATAGGATAGGGTAGGGTAGGGTAGAATGAGGTAGGGTAGGGTAGAGTAGAGCTAGGTTAGGCTAGGCTTGGATGGTCTCTAGTCGTGCCTAGGCTAGCCTAACCTAGCTCTACTCTAGTATACTCTTCTTTGCTCCACTCTACTTTACTCTAACCTGGACTAGCTTAACCTAGCCTAACCTAACTCTACTCTACTCTAGCCTAGCCTACTCTAGCATAGCCTAGCTTAGCCTAGCCTAAGCTGGCTCTACTATGCTCCACTTTGCTCTGCCCTACTCTACTCTACTCTACTCTGCTCTACAGTGCTCTGCTCAAGTTTGCTCCACTTTGCTCTGCTCTATTCTACTATACACTACTCTACTGTACTTTGCTCTGCTCTACTTTACCCTGCTCTATTCTACTCTACTCTACACAACTCTACTTTAGCCTAACCAAGCTTGGCTTAACCTAACCTAACCTAGCCCTACTCTACTCTACTCTATTCCACTATAGCCTGGCCTAACCTAGCCTAGCTTAGCCTAGCCTCACCTAGCATAGCCTAACCTAGCTCTACTCTACTCAACTCCACTATACTATACTCTACTCTACTCTAGTCTACTCTGCTCTAATATACTCTACTCTACTCTAACCTATCTTAGCCTAGCCTATCTTATCCTAGCTTAGCCTAACCTAGCTCTACTCTACTTTTCTATGCTCTGCTCATCTCAACTATGTTCTACTCTGCTCTGCTCTACTCTGATCTGGTCTACTCTACTCTGTGATTCTTTACTCTACTCTGCTCTGCTTTGCTCCATATTACTTTGCTTTTCTCTACTCTACTCAACTCTACTCTACTAGGCTCTAACCTAGCCTAGCCTAATTGAGCTCTACTCTACTCTACTCTACTCTACACTACTCTGCACTACTCTACTCTACTCTAGCTTAGCCTAACATAACCTAGCTTCACTCAACTTCACTCTACTCTACTCTTGCTTAACCTAACCTAACCTAGCCTAGCCTATCATAGCTTTACTATACTCTACTTTACTCTACTCTATTCTACTCTACTTTGCTCTCTACTCTACTATACTCTACTCTACTCTAGTTTAGTATACTCTAATCTAGCTTAGCCTAACCAAACTAGCTCTACTCTACTCTTCTTTACTCTACTCTATTCTACTCTACTCCACTCTACTCTACTCAAGCTTAGCCTAGCCTAACCTAGGCTAGCCTAACATAACATAACTCTACTCTGCTCTGCTCTTGTCTTTTCCACTCTACTCTATTTTTCTCTATTTTGCTATACTCTGCTCTACTCTACTCAACTCTGCTCTGCTCTCCTCTTCTCTCCTCTCCTCTACTCTACTCTACTTTACTCTACTCTACACTACATTACTCTACTCTACACTAACCTTGCCTAACCTAACCTAGCTCTACTCTTCTATACTCTACTCTACACTACTTTACTCTACTCTACCCTACTTTCTTCTACTCTACTCTAGTCTTCTCTCACCTTGCCTAGCCTATCCTAACCTAACCTAGCTTTGCTCTACTTTACTTTGCTCTGCTCTACTTTTCTCTACTCTGTTCTACATTACTTTGCTCTATTGTGCTCTACTCTTCTCCACTCTACTCTAGTCTACTCTACTCTACTTTACTCTACTCTACTCTACTTTAACCTAGCCTAGCCTTCTCTGGCCTAACCTAGCTCTATTCTACTATACTCTACTCTACTCAAGTCTACTCTAGCTTAGCCTAGGCTAGCCTAGCAGAATCTAGCTCTTCTCTACTCTTCTATGCTCTACTCTACTCTGCTTTACTCTTCTCTGCTCAACTCTACTCTACTCTACTCTAGCCTAGCCTAGTCTAGCTTAACCAAACCTAGCTCTACTATACATTACTCTACTCTTCTCTAGCTTAGCCTAATCAAACCTAGCCTAGCCTAACTTAGCTCAACCCTACTCAACTATACTATATTATGCTCTACTTTACTCTACTCTACTCCACTCAACTCTACTCTACCCTACTAACTCTACTCTACTATAACCAAGCCTAACTTAGCCTAGTCGAGACTAGCTTAGCCTAACCTTACTCTACTCTTCTTTGCTCTACTCTACTCTGCTCTACTCTTTTTTGCTCTACTCTACTCTACTATGCTCTACTTTACTCTTCTTTGCTCTACTCTACCATGCTCTACTCGATTTTTCTTTGCTTTTCTCTACTCTGTAGTACTCTACTCTACTCTATTCTAACTAGCCTTGCTTAGCCTAGCCTAACAAAGCTCTACTCTACTCCACTTTACTCTATTGTACTCTACTCTAACCTAACCTAGCCTAGCCTACCTTAGCTTAGCTTCGCTTTGCCTAGCTTAGCCTAACTCAGCTTTACTCTACTCTACTCAACTCTACTCAACTCTACTCTGCTCTACTCTGATGTAACCTAGCCTAACCTGACCTAGCTCTACTTCACTCTACTCTACTCCAGCCTAGCCTAACATAGCTCTACTCTACCCTACTCTACTCTGCTCTACTCTATTATGCTCTTTTCTACTATGCTCTGCTTTGTTCTACTCTACTCTACTTTGTTCTACTCTGCTCTGCTCTACTCTACTCTGCCCTACTCTACACTACTATACTCTACTCTATTATATTCTATCCTAACCCAGCCTAACCTAGCGCAAGTCTACTCTACTCTTCTTTAGTCTACTCTACTCTAGCCTGGCCTAACCTAACCAAGCCCCTTTTAACATAGCCTAGCCTAACTTAGCTTAACTTTGCCAAGCTGGCCTAGCCTAACCTAGATCTATTCTTCTCTACTCTACTCTACTCTACTCTACTCTACTCTTATCTTGGCTAGCCTAGCCTAGCTTAACCTAGACTAACCAAAGCTCTGCTCTACTATGCTCTACTCAACTCTTCTCTATGTTGCTTTGTTCTACTGTGCTATACTCTACTCTGCTCTACTTTGCTCTACTCTACTCTACTCTACTCTAGCCTAGCCTAGCCTTGCTTAGCCCAGTATAGCTCTACTTTACTCTACTTTACTTTACTCTTTTGAGCTTCACTATATGCTAGCTTAACCCAGCCTGGCCTAGCCTAACTTAGCTCTTCTTTGCTTTATTCTACTATACTTTGCTCTGCTTTTCTCTACTTTGCTCTGCTCATCTCCACTATACTCTACTATACTCTTCTTTGCTTTACTGTATTGTATCCAATTCTAGCCAAACCTAGCTCTATAATACTCTATTGTACTTTATTCTACACTAGCCTAACCCTGCCTACTTAGCCTAACCTAGCCTAACCTAGCTCTACTCAACTATACTCTGTTCTGCTCTATTGTAATTTACCCCACTCAAGCTTAACTTAGCCTGGCCTATCCTAACTATGCTCTCTACTCTACTCTACTTTACTCAAGCCTAGCCTTGCCTAACCTAGCCTAGCCTAGCCAAGGCTAGCTTATCTTAACCTAGCTCTACTCTACTATTCTCTACTCTACAATGCTCAGCTATACTCTGCTCTTCTCTTCTCTACTCCACACTGCTCTGTTCTACCCTACTATACTCTGCTCCACTTTTCTTTATACTCTAACCTAACCTAACCTAGCTCTACTTTAATCTACTTGACTCTAGCCTAGCATATCCTAGCTTACCATAAGCTAGCCTAACCTAGCCTAGCCTAACATAGTTCTACTCTTCTCTGCTTTGCTGTACTCTACTCTTCTCTTCTCTGTAGTGATCTGCTCTTCTCTATTACACTCTGCTCTACTATGGCCTTCTCTGCTCTACTTTAGTCTACTCTACTGGAGCCTAGCCTAGCTTAGCTTAACTTAGCCTAGCTTAAGCTAGCTCTCTACTCACTCTAGTCTACTCCACTCTACTGAATTCTAACCAAACATAGCCTATCCTAGCCTAGCCTAGGCTAGCTTAGCCCAACCAAATCTAGTTCTACTCTACTCTACTCTACCTTACTCTACTCTACTCTACTCTACTATGTTATGCTCTACTCTACTCTACTCTAGCCTAGCCTAACCTACCCTACCCTATCCTAACATAGCCTACCCTAACCTAGCTCTATTCTACTTTGGTCTATTATACTCTAATCTATCTTAGCATAACCTAGCTTATGCTAACCTTGCTCAACTCTACTGAACTCTACTCTACACTATTCTATTATACTCTACTATAGCCTAGCCTAGCCTAACCTAGCTCTGCTCTACTCTACTCTATCCTACTATGTACTGCTCTACTCTGGCCTTCTATATTCTGCTTTGCTCTACTCTATTTTACTCTACTCCACTCTACTCTACTCTACTCTAGACTAGCCTTACCTAACCGAGCTCTGCTCTACTCTGCTCTACTCTACGCTACTCTATCCTAACTTAGCCTAGTCGAGCTTAACCTTAATCTGCTCTACTCTACTATGCACTGCTCTATTTTTCTCTACTCTGCTTTGCTCTCCTCTACACTATTATGCTCTGCTCTACTCTACTCTAATCTTCTCTTCTTTACTCTGCTATGTTCTACTCTTCTCTACTCAACTCTGCTCTGCTCTACTCTGCTCTGCTCTACTATGCTATGCTCAATTGTGCTCTCCTCTCCTCTCCTCTCCTCTCCTCACCTCTCCTCTCGTCTTCTCTACAATACAATATTCAACTCTACTCTACTATACTCTACCCATCTCTACTCTACTCTTCTCTATTCTACTCCACTATATTCTACTCTATTCTAAACCAAGCAACTCTACTCTACTATACACTAGCATAGCCTTACTTAGCTTAATCTGGCTCTGCTATGCTCTATTCCACTCTACTTTACTCTAACCTAGCTTAGCCTATCATAGCCTAGCAAAACATAGCTCTACTCTACTCTACTCTACTCTATTGTAGCCTACCTTAGCCTAACCTACACTAGCCTAACCTAGCTCTACCCTACTCTACTCTTCTCTACTCTACTATGCTCTGCTCTACTCTATACTGCTATGCTCTACTCTATACTGCTCTACTCTGATCTGCTTTGTTCTACATTGCTCTACTCTGCTCGTTTATCCTGGTCCTTTATGCTCTGCTTCACTCTACTCTACTCTACTCTACTTTGCTCTACTATGCTCTTCTCTACTCTACTATAGTCTATTCTACTCTACTCTGCTCTACTCAACTCTACTCTACTCTACTCTAGCCTAAGCAAGCTTAGCCTAGCTTAGCTTACCATAGCTCTACTCCACTCTACTCTACTCTACTCTACTCTATTATAACCTAACCTAGACAACCTTGGCCTAGCCTAGCCATGCCTAACCTAAGCTAGCTCTACCATACTCTACTCAACTCTACTCTAGTCTACTCTACCCTACTCTACTCTACTCTACTCTATGCAAAAATAACCTAGCCTAGCCTAACCAAGCTCTACTCTACTTTACTTTACTCTACTCTAGCATAGCCTAAAAAATCCTAGCCTAACCTAGCTCTACTCTACTCTACTTTGCTTTACTATGCTATGCTCTACTATGCTCTTCTCTGCTTTGCTCTACTATGCTCTGCTCTATTCTACTCTGCTCTACTCATCTCTACTTTATACTCTAACTTGGCCTTGTATTGCCTAGCCCAAGCTAGCTCTACTCTACTCTACTATACTCTTATCTACAATAGCCTCACCTAGCCAAGCCAACCATATCCTAGCAAAGCCTAGCTTAGCCTAGTTTAACTTAGCTCTACTCAAATCTACTCTACTCTGCTCTACTTTATTATACTCTACTCTACCCAACTATACTCTACTTTACTTTTCTCTAATCTCGCCTAGCTTAACCTTGCTCTTCTTTACTCTATTATAGCCTAGCCTTGCTTATCATAGCTCAGCCTAACCTAGCTCTACTTTGCTCTGCTATTTTTTGCTCTACTTTGCTGTGCTCTACTTTTCTCTACTATTCTTGCTCTACTCTACTCTGCTCTACTTTACTCTACTCTACTCGAGCCTAGCTTAGCCATACCTAACCTAGCTTAACTCTATTTACTCTACGCTTTTCTACTCTACTCTACTCTACTCTACTCTACTCTAGCCTAGCCTAGCCTAACCTAGCATAACCTAACTTTGCTCTACTCTACTCTACTACACTCTACTCTACTATACTCTAACATAACATAGCCTAGCCTAGCTTAGCCTAACCTAGCTCTACTCCACTCTACTCTACTATAACCTAGCCTAGCATACCTAGCCTATCCTTACTTAGCCTATCCTAACTTTGCTCTACTCTTCTCATCTCTACTCTACCATTCTCTGCTTTATTTAGCTCTACTTTACTCTACTCTGCTCTGCTCTACTCTACTCAACTCTACTCTACTAAACTCTACTCTATTGTTCTCTAGCCTAACCTCACTCAAGTCTACTCTACTCTACTGTACTCTACTCTACTCTAGTCTCGCCTAGTCTAGCTTAGCTTAGCCTAGTAGAGCCTAGCCTAACAAAGCCCTACTCTGCTCTGTTTATTCTACTCTATTATACACTACTCTACTCTTCTTAGCTCTACTCTATTGTGCTCTACTCTACTCTACTCTACTTTATCCTACCTAACCTACCCTAGCTTAACCTAACATAGCTCTACTATGCTCTACTTTAGCTTTGTCTAACCTGAAGTAATCTAGAGTAGAGTAGAGTAGAGTGAAGTAGAGCAGAGTAGAGCTAGGTTTTACTAGGCTAAGCTAAGCTAGGCTAGGCTAGGATAGGCTTGGCTAGGCTAGAGTGGAGTAGAGTATAATAGAGTAGACAAGAGTAGAGTATAGTAGAGTAGAGTTGGTTAGGCTAGGCTAGTCTAAGTTAGAGTAGAGTAGAGTAGAGTAGAGAGAAGTAGAGTAGAATAGAGTATAACATAGTAGAGTAGAGAAGAATAGAGTAGAGTAGTACAAAGTAGAGTAGAGCAAACTGGAGAAGAGTAGAGTAGAGTAGAGTAGAATAGAGTAGAGCTAAGTTAGGCAAGGCTAAACTAGGCTGGGCTAAGCTGGTCTAGGTTAGGCTAGGCTAGGTTAGAGTAGAGCAGAGTAAAGTAGAGTAGAGTAAAAATGAGTATAATATAGTAGAGTAAGGCTATGTTAGGCTAGGCTGAGCTAAGCTAGGTTAGGCTATGGTTGGTAGGCTAAGCTAGGTTGAAGTAGAGTAGAGTAGAGTAGAGTAGATAGAATAGATTAGAGAAAAGTATAGTAGAGTTGGGTTAAGCTAGGCTAAGCTAGAGTACAGTATAAAAGAGTAGGTAGAGGAAAGTAAAGTAGACTAGAGTAAAGTAGAGTAGTTCAAGACAGAGTAGATCAGAGCAGAGCAGAGCTAGGTTAAGTTAGGCTATTCTAGGCTAAGCTAACTTAAGCTAGGCTATGCTAGAGTAGAGTTTAGTAGTGCAGTAGAGTAGAGCTAAGTTAGGCTAGGCTAGGTTAGAGTAGATAAGAGTATAGTAGAGTGACTAGAGTAGAGTAAAGTGGAGCAGAGCAGATTAAACTAAAGTAGATCTATGTTATATTAAGCTAAGCTTGGCTAAGATGGGTTAGGTTAGGCTTGGCTAGGCTAGAGTATAGTAGAGTAGAGTAAAGTAAAGCTAGGTTAGACTTGTCAAGGCTAGGCTAGTCTAGAGTAGGGTAGAGTAGAGCAAAATAGTGTAGAGCAGAGCATAGTAGAGTAGAGTAGAAGAGGACAGAGCAGAGCAAAATAGAGCAGAGTAGAGAAGAGTAGAAAAGAGTAGAGCAAAGTAGAGTAGAGTGGAGTTAGGTGGAGTTAGGCTAAGCTTGGCTAGGTTAATTAGAGTAGGGTAGAACAAAGTAGAGTAGAGTAGAGAAGAGAAGAGTAGACCAGAGTAAATTAGGGTAGAGCTATGTTAGGGTAGGCTAATCTAGGTTAGAATAGAGTAGTATAGTTTAGAGTGGAGATAGGTTAGGCTAGGCTAGGATAGGGTGCAAATAGAGCAGAGTAGAATATAGTAGATTAGAGTAAAGATAAGTTAGGCTATGCTAGGATAGAGTACAATAGAGCATAGTAGAGTAGAGTACAATTGAGTTGAGGAGGGTAGACTAGTGCAGAGTAGAGAATTGTAGGGAAGAGTAAAGTAGAGCAGAGCAAAGAAGTGTAGAGTATAGTAGAGCTAGGTTAGGCTAGGCTAGGCTATGGTAGTGTAGAGGAGGGCAAGGTTGGGCTTGGTGAGGCTAAGAAAGGTTACAGTATAGTAGATTATATTAATGTACAGTAGAGTAGTATAAAGTGTTGTATAGTAGAGTAGAGTTGAGTAGAGCTAGGATAGGCTTGGTTAGGTAAGTCTTGGCTAGGCTAGGTTAGGCTAAGCTAGGCTAAGCTATGCTAAAGTAGAGTTGAGTAGAGTATAGTAGAGTAAAGAAAGGTTAGGTTAGGTGAGGCTAGGCTAAGCTAGAGTACAATAATGTATAATAGAGTAGAATTGAGTAGAGCAGAGTAGAGCAAAGCAGAGCTGAAATGAGCAAAGTAGAGCAAAATAGAGTAAAGTAGAGCAAAGCAGAGTAGAGCAAGGTTATGCTAGGAAAGATAAGCCTAGCTTAGGCCATTCAAGGCTAGTTTAGAGTGTAGTAGAGCTAGGTTAGTTTAAGTATGGCTAGGCTTCGCTAGGCTAGGCTAGCCTAAAGTATAATAGAGCAGAGAAGAGTCGAGTAGAGTAGGACAAAGTAGAGAAGAGTAGAGCCGAGCAGAGCAGAGTAGAATAGAGTAAGGTATAGCAAAGCAAAGTAGTGTAAAGTAGAGTAGGGCTTGGATAGGCTGAGTTATGCTAGGGTAGCCAAGTTTAGAGTAGAGTAGAGTGGAGTAAAGTAGAGTAGAGTAGACTAGAGTGTAGTAAAGTAGAGTAGAGTAGTAGAGCTTGGTTAGGTTAGGCAAGGCAAGGCTAGGCTAGGCCATGCTAGAGTACAGTAGAGTAGAGTAAAATAGAGTAGAGCTTGGTTAGGTTAGGCTAGGCTAAAGTAGAGTAGTGTAGAGCAGAGCAAAGTAGAAAAGAGTAAAGTACAGTAGAGCAGAGCAAAGCAAAGCAAATCAGAGTAGGGTAGAGTAGAATAGAACAGAGTAGAGCACAATTGAGTAGAGCAAGGGTAGGTTAGGGTACGTTAGGCTAAGCAAAGTTATGCTTTGCTAGGCTTATATAGAGTACAGTAGAGCATAGCAGAGTAGAGTAAAGCTAGGTTAGGCTTTGCTAGTTTAGAGTAGAGTAGAGTAGAGTAGAGCAGAGTTGAGTAGAGTAGAGTAGAGCTAGGTTAGTCTAGGCTAGGCTAAGCTAGGCAAGAGTAGAGTAGAGTAGAATAGAGTAGCATAGAGATAGGTTAGGTTAGGCTAAGCTAGAGTATAATAGAATAAGAGTAGAGTATAACAGAGTTGGGTATAGTAGAGTAGAGTAGAGTAGAGCAATGTAGAGTAAAGTAGAGTAGAGCACACATGAGTAGATCTAAGTTAGGTTAGATTTGATTTGGTTAAGCTAAGCTAAAGCAGATTAGAGTAGAGTTGAGTAAAGCTATGTTAGGCTAGGCTAGGCTAGGGTAGGCTGGGTTAGGTTAAGCTAAGCTAGAGTAGAGTAGAGTAGAATAGAATAGAGTAGGATAGAGAAGAGTAGTGTAGAATAGAGCAAGATTAGGCTAGGCTACGTTAACCTAGGCCAAAATAGGCTAAAGTAGAGTGTAGTATAATAGAGAAGAGTAGAGTAGAGTAAAGTAGTGCAAAGTATGAAAGAGTAGAGCAAAGCAGAGCAGAGCAGAGAAAAGCAGAGTAAAAAGACTAGAGCATAGTAGCATAGAGAAAATCATAGTTGAGTAGAGCCAAGAAGAATAGAGCAACAAAGAGTAGAGTAGAGTAGAGTAGTGTAGAGCTAGGTTAGGCTAAGCTAGGCAAGGCTATGCAAGGTTTGGCTAGGCTAGAGTAGAGTAGAGATGAGTAGAGTAGAGAAGAGTAGAGTAAAATAGAGTGTAGTAGAGTATAGTAAAGTAGAGAAGAGTGGAGCTAGTTTAGGCTAGACTAGGTTAGAGTATAATAAAGTAGACTAGAGTAGAGTAGAGTAAAGCAGAGCATAGTAGAGTAGAGTAGAGCAACACATAGTAGAGTAGAGCTAGGTTAGGCTAGGCTAGGCTAGAGTACAGTAGAGAAGAGAAGAGTAGAGCTAGGTTTGACTATGTTCGGCTATTCAAAGTTATAGTAGAGTAATTTAAGGTAGAGTAGAGTAGAGTAGATTAGAGTAGAGCTTAGTAGAGTAGAGTACAATAGAGTAGAGCTAGGTTAGGCTAGGGTAGGGTAGGGTAGGGTAGGGTAGGCTAGAGTAGAGTAGAGTAGAGAAGAGTAGAGTAGAGTAGAGTAGAGCTGAGCAAAGTATAGCAGAATAGAGCTGAGCAAAAGTAGAGAAGAGCAAAGTAGAGTAGAGCAGAGCAAAGAAAAGTATAGCAGAGGAAAAATAAGCAAAGCATAGTAAAGCAAGGTTAGTCTAGGTTACACTAGGCTTAGCAAGAGTAGAGTAATGTAGAGTAGAGTATAGTAGAGTAGAGCTACATTGGGCTAGGCTTGGCAAGCCTAAGTTTGAGTAGAGTAGAGTGGAGTAGAGTAGAGTAGAATAGAGTAGAGTAGAGTAGAGTATAGTGGAGTAGAGTAAGGTTAGACTAGGTGAGGCTAATGTATAGTAGAGTAAAGTAGAGTACAGTAATACAGAGTAGAGAAGAATAGAGCAGAGTAGAGTAGAGTAGAGAAGAGTAGAGTAGAGTAGAGTAGAGCAAAGCAAAACAAAGAATAAAAAAGTAGAGAAGTGTAGAGCAGAGCAGAGGAGAGTAGAGGAGAGCTAAGTTAGGCTAGGCTAGGCTACGTTAAAGTAAAGTAGAATAGAGCTATATCAAGCCAAGCTAGGCTTGACTAGGTTAGAGTAAAGTAGACTATAATAAAGTACAATAGAGTAGAATAGACTTGAGTAGAGAAGAGTCTAGTAGAGTAGAGTAAAGTAGAGCATAGAAAAATAGAGTAGAGTAGTGTAGAGCTAGGTTAGCTAAGGCAATGTTAGAGTAAAATAGAGTAGGATAGAGTGGAGTAGTGTAGAGAAGAGTAGGGTAGAGCAGAGCTAGGTTATGCTAGGCTAAGTTAGGCTATGTTAGGCTAGGCTAGGTTAGGCTAGAGTAGAGTAGAGTAGAGCAGAGTAGAGTAGAGTAGAGTAGAGCTCTATTAGGCTAGGCTAGGAAAGAACATAATAAAGTAGAGTTGAGTAGAGTAGAGCAGAGTAGAGTAGAGCAAAGTTGAGAAAAGTAGAGAACAGTAGGGTGGAGTAGAGAAGAGAAGAGAAGAGCATAATAGAGTAAACCAGAGCAAAGTAGAGAAGAGAAAACTAGAGCAAAGCAAATCTGTGTTAGAAAAGGCCAAGCTAGGTAAGGCTAAGCGAGGCTAGGCTAGGCTCGATTAGAGTAGAGTAGAGTAGAGCAAGGTTAGGCTAAGTTAGCAAGGCAAGGTTAGAGTAGAGTAGAGTAGTGTAGAGCTAGGTTAGGCTAGGCTAGGATAGACTAGGCTGTGGTAGCCTAGGCTAGGCTAGGTTTGAGTAGAGTAAAGTAGAGTATAGCTCAATTAGGCTAGCTAGACAAGGCTAGGCTATAGTAGAGTATATTAGAGTAGAGCAGAGTAGAGCATAGCGAAGCAAATAAGAGAAAAGTTGTGTAGAGCAGAGCAGAGCAAAACTGAGTAGAGAAGAGATGAGCAAATTAGAGTAGAGAAGAGTAGAGTAGAGTAGAGCAAAACAGAGTAGAGCAGAGTAGAGTAGAGCTAGGTTATGCTAAGCTATGCTAGGCTAGTCTAGGCTAATCGAGTAGGGTAGAGTAGAGTAGAATAGAGTAGAGTATATTATAGTAGGGTAAAGTAGAGTAGAGAAGAACTAGGTTAGGCTAGGTAGATGTGGGTAGGCTAGGGTAGGGTGGAGAAGTGTAGAGCAGAGCCGAGGAGAACAAGGTGGGGTGGAGTAGAGCATAGCAAAGTAGAGCAAAGCTGAGTTGAATAGCCCAGAGCTGAGTAGGGAAGAGCAGAGCAAAGTAGAGCTAAGCAGAGTAGAGCAGCGAAGAGAAGAGTAGAGTAGTACAGAGCAAATCAAGGTTCGGTTAGGCTAGGCAAGGCTATGCTAGGCAAGTGTGAAGTGGATTAGAGAAGAGTAGAGTAGAGATAGGTTAGCTTAAGCTAGGCTAAGCTTAGTTAGAGTAGAGTAGAGTGGAGCAATGTATAGTAGATTAAAATATAATATAGTAGAGTAGAGTAAAGTAGAGTAGTAGAGTAGAGTAGAGTTGAGTTGAGTTGAGCTAGGTTAAGCTAGGCATGGCTAGGTAAGGATAGGCTAGGCTAGGCTAGAGTAGAGTGGAGTAGAGTACAGTAGAGTAGAGTAGAGTAAAGTATAGTAGAGTAGAGCTAGGTTAGGCTAAGCTTAGCTATAATATATTTGAGTAGAGTAGAGTAGAGTAGATTAGAACAGATTAAAGGAGGGCATAGTAGAGCACAGTAGACTAGAGCAGAGCTACATTAGGCCAGGCTAGGTGTAGCTTGGTGAAAGAAGAGTAGAACAGAGTAGAGTAGAGCTAGGTTAGGCTAGGCTAGGATCAGTTAAGGTAGAGTAGAGGAGAGTAGAGTAGAGTAGAGTAGAGAAGTATATTAGAGAAAAATAGAGTAAAGTAGAGTAGAGCAAGGTTAGGCTAGGCTTGGCTAGGATAGCCAAGGCTAGGCTAGGCTAGCTAGAGTAGAGTAGAATAAGGTATAACAGAGTAGAGTAGACATAGGTTAGGCTAAGTTACCCTAAATATGGTTAGAGTATAGTAGAGTGCAATAGAGTAGAATAGGAAAAAGTTGGGAAAAATATAGTAGAGCAGAGTAGAGTAGAGTAGAATAGAGTAATGTAGAGTAGAGAAGAAAGGTGTAGTGTATAATAGAGTAGAGAAGAGTAGAGAAGAGCAGAGTAGAGCATAATAGAACAAAGAAGAGTCAAGAAGATCAGAGAAGAGCATAGCAAAGTTTAGCAGAGTAAAGCACAATAGAGCTAGTTTTGCTAGGCTATGCTAGGTTAGAGTAGAGTAATGTAGAGAAAAACTCAATAGAGTAGTGCAAGTAGAGAAAAGTAGAGGTAGGTTAGACTAGGCTAGGGTCAACTAGGTTGCTAAGCTAGACTAGAGTAGAGTAGAGTAGAGCAAGGTTATGTTAGGCTAGGCTAGGATAGGTTAAAGTCGAGTAGAGTAGAGTAAAGTATAATACAGTAGAGAAAAGTAGAGTAGAGTATAGCTATGTTAGGCTAGGCCAGGCTAGGGTGGCCTAAGCTAGGTAGGTTACTGTAGAGTAAAGTAGAGTAGAGTAGAGCTTAGTTAGGAAAGGCTAGGCTAGGTTAGACTAGAGTAGAGTAGAGTAGAGTAGAGCATAGTTGAGCAGAGCAGAGTAGAGAGGTGTAGAGTAGAGTAGAGTAAAGTAGAGCAGAGCAGAGCAGAGCAGAGTGGAGTAGAGAGTGCTTAGTAAAGCAAAGATAGGACAAGCTAGGATAGGCTAAGCTATCTTAGGCTAGGTTAAAATAGAGTGGAACAGAGTAGAGTAAAGTAGAGTAGAGTAGAATAGAGTAGAGTAGAGTAGAGTAGAGTGTAATATACTTGTGTAAAGTAGAGCAGAACAGAGTAGAGTAGAGCTAAGTTAGGCTAGGCTAGGCTATGCTAGGTTAGGCTAGGCTGGTTATGCTAGGCAAGTTTAAGCTAGGCTAGAGTAGAGTAGAGAAGAGTTGAGTAGAGTATAATAAAGTAGAATGTAGTATAATAGAATAGAGCAGAGAAGAGTGGAGCTAGATTAGACTAGGATATGCTAGAATAAATTAGAGTAGAGTAAAGTGGAGTGGAGTAGAGCAGAGCTGAGTAGAGCTTAAGAGAGCATAGTAGAGTGAGTAGAGAAGAGCAAGGTTAGGCTAACATAGGGTAAGATAGGCAGCACTAGGCTAGGCTAGGTTAAGCTAGGCTAGAGGAAAGAAGAATAGAGTAGAGCTTGGTTAAGCAAGGCTTGGCTAGCCTCGATAAGCATAGAGTAGAGTAGAGTTGACTAGAGTATAGTATAGTATATTATAGTATAGTAGAGTTAGGTTAGGCTAGCTAGGCTTAGGTAGGCAAGGCTAAGCTAGGCTAGAGTAAAGTAGAGTAGAGTAGAGATAACTTGGGCTTAGCTTTGTCAGGCTAAGTTTGAGTAGAGTAGAGTGGAGAAGTGTGGAGTAGAGTAGAGTAGAGTAGAATAGAGTGGAGTAGAGAAGATTAGAGTAGAGCTAGGTTAGGGTAGGCTAGGTTAGGCTAAGCTAGGGTAGGCTAAAGTAGAGTATAATAGGGTAAAGTAGAGTAGAGTAGTGTATAGTAGAGTAAAGTAGAGTAGAGTAGGGTCGAGTATAATAGAGTAGAGTAGAGCTAGGTTAGGCAAGGCTAGGCTAGGCTAAGTTAGGCTAAGCTAGAGTAGGGTAAAACTATGTTAGGATAAGCTAGGCTTAGTTAGGTTAGGCTACAGTACAGTAGAGTAGAGTAGAGTAGAGTAGAGCAAAATAGATTAGAGCAGAGTAGTGCAAAGTGGACCAAGTAGAGTAGAACAGAGTAGAGCAAGGTTAAGCTAGACTAGGTTGGAGCAGAGTAGAGTAGAGTAGGGTAGAGTAGAGTAAAGTAGAGTTAAGCATAGCTTAGTGAGGCTAGGTCAGGCTAGAGTAGAGTAGAGCAGAGTAAAGTAAAGTAGAGTCGAGTAGAGTAGAGTAGAGTAGAGTAGTGTAGAGCAGAGTAGAGTAGAATTAAGCTTAGTAGAATAAAGCAGACTGGAGTAGAGTAGAGTAGAGCTGAACTGAGCAAAGCAGAGTAGAACATAGCAGAGTAGAGTAGAGTAGGGTAGAAAAGAGATGAAAATAATAGAGTAGAGTAGAGTACAAAAGAGTAAAGCAAAATAAAGTAGAGTAGAGTAGAGTAGTGTTAAGTTAAGCTAGGCTAAGCTTGGCTAGAATGGAGTAGAGTAGAGCTAGATTAGGCTAGGCTATGCAAGGATAGGTTAGAGTGGATAGAGTAGAGTAGTGTAGAGTAGAGAAAAGGAGAGAAGAGTACAGTAGAGTAGAGTAGAGTAGAGTAGAGCTAGGTTAGGTTAGGCTAAGGTAGGCTAAGCTAGGATAGGTTAGTTTAGGCTAGGCTAGGTTGGGCTAGGCTTATAGTAGAGTAGAGTAGAATAGATTTTGGTTAGGCTAGGCAAGGCTTGGGTAAGCTATTATATGATAGGCTAGGCTAGAGTTGGGTAGAATGTAGTAGAGTAGAGCATAGCTAGGTTAGGCTAGGCTAAGTTAGAGTAGAGTAGAGTAGAATAGAGTATATTAAAGTAGAGGGGAGTAGAGTAAAGTAGAGTAGAGTTAGGTTAGGCTAAGCTAGAGTGGGCTTGATTGTACAAGGCAAGGTTATAATAGAGTAGATTATAGTTATGTTAAGCTAGGCTAAACTAGATTTGAGTAGAATGGAGTACAATTGAATAGAGTAGAGTAGATTAGAGTAGAATAGAGCACAACTAAGTAGAGTTGAATAGAGTAGAGCAGAGTAAAATAGAGCAAAGCAGAGTGGAGTAAAACAAAGAAGGGCATAGTAGAGTAGATTAGAGAAGAGCATAGTAGAGCCAAACAGAGTAGACTAGAGCAGTACACAGTAGAGTAGAGTAGAGCAAAAAAGAGTAGAGCTAGTTAGGGTAGCCAAGGCTAGGTTAGAGTATAATACAGTAGAGTAGAGTAGTGCTAGGTTAGGCTAGGCTAGGCAAAGCTAGGCTAGGCCAGGCTAGGCAAGGATAGGCAAGGCTCGGCTAGGCTAGGCTAGTGTAGAGTTAAGTAAAGTAGAGTAGATGGAATAGAGCAAGGTTAGGCTAGGTAAGGTTTGAGTACAATAGAGCAGAGTAGAGTAGAGTGGACTATTGTAGAGAAGACTAGAGTAGAGCAGAGTAGAATAGAGTAGAGTAGAGTAGAGTAGAGCTTTGTTAGGCTAGGCTAGTTTCAGATTGGTTTGTATAGAGTAGAGTAGAGTATACTAGACAATAATAGAGTAGATTAGAGTAGAGCTAGGTTAGGCTATGCTAGGATAGGAAAAGTTAGAGTAGAGTAGAGTAAAGTAGAGTAAAGCTTTGTTAGGCTAGGCTTGGGTAGGCTAGGCAAGGCTAGAGTAGAGTAGAGTAGAGCTAGGTTAGGCTAAGATAGGCTAGGCTAGGCTAAACTTGTATAGAGTAAAGTAGAGTAGAGTAGAGTAAAATAGAGTAGAGCAGAGTAGAGTAGAGTAGAGAAGAGTAGAGCTAAGTTAGACTTTGCTTAACAAGGCAAGGCTAGGGCAGGGTAGTGTAAAGTAGAGTAGAGCTAGGTTAGGCTAGGCTAAGATTGGCTAAATTAGAGTATAGTAGAGTATAATAGAGTAGAATAGAGTAGATTAGAGTAGAGTAGATTAAAGTAGCATAAAGTAGAGAAGAGCTAGGTTAGATAAGGCTAGATTAAGCTAACATAGGCTATCTTATGCTAGAGAATAGTAGAGTAGAGTAGAGCAAAACAAAATAGAGTAAAGTAGAGTATAAACGAGCAGAGAAGAGTAGAGAAAATTAGAGCAGAGCAATGCAGATTGGAGTAGAGCTAGGTAAAGGAAAGTTAGTCTAGGCTAGAGTAGAGTAAAGCTAAAGTTAGGCGACGCTCAGAAAGAGTAGAGTGGAGTTGAGTAGAGTACAGTAGAGTTGAGTGAGTAGAGGAGAGTAGAGTAGAGTAGAGCTTGGTTAGGTTAGGTTAGGCTTGGTTAGGCTAGGCATTCAAAGCATTGAGTAGAATAAAGTAGATCAGAGTAAAGGAGAGTAGAGTAGAGTAACACTAGGTTAGGTAAGGCTAGACTAAGCTAAACTAGAGCGTAATAGATTAGAGTAGTGTAGACTATTATTAAGTAGAGTAGATTAGAGAAAAGTAGAGCAGAGTTGATCAAAGTAGAGTAGAGTAGAGCATAGCTAAGTTAAGATAGGCCAGGTTGGGCTAGGCTAGGCTAAGATAGGCTAGGTTAAGCCAGGATGGGGTAGAATAGAGTACAGTAGAGCAGAGTAAAGTATAGTACAGTAGAATAGAGTAGAGCTAGGATAAGCTAGGCTAGGCTAGGTTAAACTAGGCTTGGGTAGGGTAGAGTAGAGTAGAGTAGAGTAAAATAGAGTAGAGCAGAACATAGTAAAGTAGAGTAGAGAATAGCATAGCATAGTTAGATTAGGTTAGGCTGAGAGGCTAGGCTAAGCTAGGCTATAGTAGACTAGAGTAGAGTGAAGTACAATAAGGCTAGGCTAGGCTAGGCTAAGTTAGTGTAGACTAAAGTAGAATAGAGTAAATTACAGTAGAGCAGAGTAGAGTAGGGTAGAGTAAAGTAGAGTAGAGCTAGGTTAGGCTAAGAAAGGCTAGGCTAGAGTAGGCTAAAAGAGGCTAGGCTAGGCTAGAGTAAAGAAGAGTAGAGAAGAGTAGAGAAGAGTAGAGCTAGGTTAAGCTAGGTTAGGTTAGGCTTGGATAAACAAGGCAAGAGTAGAGTAGAGTAGAGTAGAGCAGAGCAAAACAGAGCAGATAAGAGCAGAGTAGAGTAGAGCAGAGAAGAGCAGAGTAGTGCAGAGAATAACAAAGCAGAATAGAGAAGCAAGCAGACTAGAGTAGAGTATAGGAGAGCAAAGCATAAATGAATAGAGTTGGAGTAGAGCTAGGTTATGCATGGCTATGCTAGGCTAATCTTGAGTAATTTGGAGTAGAGTAGAGTAGAGTAAAGCTAGGGTAGGCTAGGCCAGAGTAGGTAAGGCTAGGCTATGCTAGAGTAGAGTAGAGTAGACTATAATAGAGTATAGTAAAGTTGGGTAGAGTAAAGGAGTGAAGAGCTGGCTTGGTCTAGGCTAAACTAGAGTTGAGTAGAAAAGAGTGGAGTAGAGCTAGGTTAGGCAAGGCTATGCAAGGCCAGAGTAGGCTAAGCTTGGCTAGGCGAGGCTAGAGTAGGGTAGAGTAAAGGAGTGCTAGGTTAGGCTAGGCGAGACTAGGCTTGGTTAGGCTTGGCTAGGCTAGAGTAGAGTAGATTAGATTAGAACAGAATAGAGTATAGTAGAGTATAGTAGAGCAAAGTAAAGCAGAGCTAGGTTAGGCTAGGAAAGGCTAGGCTTGAGTAGGATATGCTAGGCTAGAGTAGAGTAGAGTAGAGTATAGCAAGGTTTGGCTTGGCTAGAGTAGAGTAGAGAAAAGAAGAGTAGAGCTAGGTCAAGAAAGGCTAGGCTAGAGTAGGCGAAGCTAGGCTTGGCTATGCTAGAGTACAGTAGAGTAGAGTTTGGTTAGACTAGGTTAGGCTAGGTTGGGCTAGGCTAGGCTAGAGTACAGTAGTGTAGAATAGAATAGAGTAGAGTAGAGTAAAGTATAGTAAAGATAGGTTAGGTTAGGTTAGGTTAGGCTCAGCTACGCTAGGGAAACCTAGCTCTACTCTACTCTACCCTACCCTACTCTATTATACTCTACTCTACTCTACTCTAGTCTACTCTACTCTACTTTACTATACTCTATTCTAGCCTAGCATAGCCTATCCTAGCGTACCTTAGCATATCCTAACCTAACCTAACCTAGCTCTACTCTACCTTACTCTAGTCAACTTAAACTTAGCCTAACCTAGTATATCTTAACTTAGCTCTACTCTACTCTACTCTATTCTACTCTATTAGAGCTTAAACAAGCCTTGCTTCGTGAAAATAAGCCTAGACTATCCTAGCTCTACTATGGTCTGCTCTACTCTGCTTTGATTTTCTCTACTCTATTCTATTACGGTCTACCCTGCTCTACTTTGCTCTACTCTGCTCTACTCTACTGTACTCTGCTCTGCTATACTCTAGCTTAGCATAACCTAACCTAACTCTACTTTAAACTACTCTGCTCTACTCTACTCTAACCTTCTCTACTCTACTCCACTCTAGCCTAGCCTTGTTTAGTCTAGCCTAGCCTATCCTAGCTCTAATCCACTCCACTCTACTCTACTTTACTCTGCTCTACTCTTCTGTGTTTTACATTTCTTTACTCTGCTCTCCTCTACTCTGCTATGCTCTTCTCAACTCTACTTTTGTCTACTCTACTCTTCTCTACTTTGATCTAATATACTCTACTCTACTATACTCTACTTTACTCTACTTTTCTTTGCTATGCTCTACATAGCTCTACTTTACTTTACACTTCTCTCCTCTACTCTACTCTACTCATCTCTACTCTACTCTAATACACTATACTCTACTCTATTCTACTCTACTCTACTCTACTATACTCTAGCCAACTTAAGCCTTGCCTAATCTAGCTCTACTCTACTCTACTATACTCTTCTCTACTCTAGCCTTGCCTCACCTATTCTAGCATAACCTAGCTATACTCTGCTCTGTTCTGCTCTGCTATGCTCTACTCTATTTTGCTCTACTCTGCTCTAGGTTGCTTTACTCTACACTCCTCTACTATATTCTACTCTACTCTATTCTATTATATTATACTCTATCATAGCCTAGCCTAACCTTACTATACTCTACTCTACTCTAGCTTAGCCTAGCCTAACTTAGTTTAACTTAACCTAGCCTAGCCATTCCTAGCTTAGAGTAGCCAAACTTTGCTCTACTCTACCCTACTTTACTCTTGTCTACTCTACTCTACTATACTCTTCTCTACTCTATTTGACTCTACTCTACTCTAATCTACTCTAACCATGCTTAGCCTAACCAAGCCCAAACTATCTCTAATCTACACTACTCTCGCCTAGCCAAACCTAGCCTAGCCTAACCTAGCTCTGCTTTACTCTACTCAACTCTATTCTGCTCTGCTCTACACTGCTCTACATTGCTCTACTCTACTTTGTTGTGCACTGCTCTTCTCTACTCTACTCTACTCTACTCTACTCTACTGTACTATATCTTAGTCTAGCCTAACCTTGCTCTTCTCTACTCTACTCTACCCTTCTTTACCCTGGCCTAGCCTAGCATAGCATAGCCTATCCTAGCCTAGCCTATCTTAACCTAACTCTACTCTATTCTACTCTACTCTACTTTACTCTACTCTAGCCTTACCTAGCTTACTATAGACTAGTCAAGCCTAACCTAGCTTTACTCTACTCTACTTTACTCTACTCTACTCTACTCTACTCTAGCCTCACCTAGATTTTCCTAACATAGGCTAACCTAGCTCTACTATTCTTTACTCTACTCTATTCTGCTCTACTCAACTTTGCACTACTCTACTCTACTTTATTTTACTCTGCATTGCTCTACTATGCTCTTCTACTTTGCTCTACTCTACTCCACTTTTTTCTACTCTACTTTGCTCTACTCTCCTCCCCTCTACGCCACTCTACTCTACTCTAGTATACTCTACTCCACTCTACTTTACTCAACTCTACTCTACTCTTGCCTTACCTAGGCATTGCCTTGCCTAACCTTGCTCTACTCTACTATGCTCTTCTCTACCCTACTTTAGCCTATCTTAACTTTGCCTAGCCTAGTCTAACTTAACTCCACTCTACTATATTATAGTCTACTGTACTCTACTCTACATTAACCTAGCATAACCAAGCTTAACCAACCTCTACTCTACTCTAACCTAGCATAGCAAAGCTAAACCAAGCTCCACTCTACTATACTCTACTCTAGCCTAGCCTTGCTTAATTTACCCTAACCTAACCTAGCTTAGCCTAACCTAGCTCCACTTTGTTCTTCTGCACTCTATTATGCTCTACATTACTTTTCTCTTCTCTACTTCATTCTGCTATGTTCTACTCTACTATGCTCTACTCTATTGTATACTCTAGCCTAGCCTAACCTAGCCTTACTTTACTCAACTATACTCTAGCCTAGCCCAACCTAGCCTACCATAGACTAGCCAAGCCTAGCATAGTCGAACCTAAACAAGCTCAACTCTACCCTAATCTACTTTACTCTACTCTACTTTACTCAGCTCTATTCTAACCTAGCTTAGCCTAACTTAACTCTACTATACTCTTCTCTACTCTAGCCTAAGCTTGGCCTACCCTTGCTTAGCTTAGCCTAGCCAAACTTATATCTACTCTACTCTACTCTACCCCACTCTACTCTACTCTATTATACTCTATTCTACTCTTCTCTAGCCCTAACCTAGCCTAGCCTAGCCTATTCGAACCTACCTTTGCCTAGTTTAGCCTTGTCTAACCTAGCTCTACTCTACTTTACTCTACTCTACTCTAACTTAGCCTAGCCAAGCTTATCTCAACCTAGCTCTACTCTACTCTACTCTATTCTATTCTATTCTGCTATGCTCTAATTTATTATGCTCTACTCTACTCTTCTTTACTCTACTATATTCAACTCTACTCTACTCTGGTTTCCTATATTGTACTCTAGCCTAGCCTAGCATAACCTAGCTCTATTCTACTTTACTCTCTTCTACTCTAACCTACTCTACTCTACTCTACTCTACTCTAGCTAACTTAACCTGGCTCTACTCTTCTCTACTCTAATTTGCTCTATTGTACCCTTCTCTATTCTACGTTTCTCTTCTTTGCTCTACACACCTAAACTTTGTTATGCTCTTCACTACTCTACTCTATTTTGCTTTGCTCTACTCTACTCTGCTTTACTCTACTCTAGTCTTTTCTGCTCTATTATGCTCTGCTCGCCTCTACTCTTCTCTCCTCTCTTCTACTCTCCTCTCCTCTCCTCTCCTCTCTGTACTCTGCTCTACTCTACTTTATTCTACTTTACTCTTCTCTACTCTACTCTACTCTACTCTACTCTACTCTACTCTACTCTACTCTACTATATTATACTCTACTCTACTCTATTAAACTCATCTCTACTCTAGCCTAGCCCAACATAATCTAGCTCTACTCTACTCACTCTACTCTAACCTAACCTTACCTAGCCATGCTTAGCTTACCCTAGCCTAACCTAACTCTACTCTACTCTAACTCAGCCTAAGCAAGCCTATCCTAGCCTAATCTTTCTCTACTCTACTCTACTTTTCTCTACTTTACTTTGCACTGTTCTATTCTTCTTTGCTCTATTCTGCTCTTCTCTACTCTTCTACACTGATCTACTCAGCTCTCCTCTCCTCTCCTCTACTCTACCCTACTCTACTCTGTTCTGCTCTACTCCACTCTACTCTACTTTACTCTATTCTATTTTACTCTACTCTACTGTACTCTACTCTACTCTAGCATAGCCTAACCTAGCCTAAACTAGCTCTAATTTACTCTACTCTACAATACTCTCATCTACCCTACTTAACTCTATTCTAACAATGCCTAGCCTAGCTTAAACAAGCTCTACTTTACTCTATTCTACTCTACTCTAGCCTAGTCTTCTCTAGCCTGCCTTAACTTTACCTAGCCTAGCCTAGCCTCACCTAACAAAGCTATGCTCTACTTTATTATGCTATCCTATGCTCTCCTATGTTCTTCTCAGCTCCACTCTACTCTACTCTAATCTACTTTGCTTTGCTCTACTCTTATCTACTATGCAATCTAGCTTAGCCTCACTTAGGCTAACCTAACCTAGTTCTACTTTACTCTACTATACTCTTTTCAAACATGGCCTAGTCAAGCCTTGCTTCGCATAACCAAGCTCTACTGTACTCTGCTCTACTATACTCTACTTTACTCTGCTCTATTCTACTCTACTCTGTTATATTCCACTCTACTTTGCTCTGCTCTACTCTGCTCTTCTCTGCTCTATTCTGCTCAACTATAGTCTTCTCTACTCTACTCCACTCTACTCTAGCTTAGCCTAACTTAGCCTAGCCTAACCTACCCTAGCTAGCTTAACCTAGCCTAACATAGCTCTACTCTACTCTATTGTACTCTACTCTAAGGTACTAGACTCTACTCCATTCTACTCCACTACACTCTACTCTACTATAACCTAGAGAAGCTTAGCCCAACCTAACCTCACTCTACTCTACTGTACTTTACTCTAACCTAGCCTTGCCTAGCCTCACTTAATCTAGCTTAACATAGCTTTGCTCTGTTTTGTTCTACTCTACTATGCTTTACTTTGTTTTGCTCTACTTTGTTCTACTTTGTTTTGCTCTCGTCTGCCAGGTCTATTGTGCTCAACTCTACTCCATTATATTGTACTCTAGCTTAGTCTATCTAAACTAAGCTCTAGTCTACTCTGCTCTACTCTATTTTAGCCAAGCCAAGCCATGCCTAACCTAACCTAACTCTACTCTACTTCTACTCTATTTTACTCTACTCTACTCTAGCCTAGCCTAGATAAGCTTAACATAGCCTAAACTAGCTATGCTCTCCTCTACTCTACTCTACTCTACTATACTCTACACTACTCTAGTCTACTCTACTATGCATTACTCTGCTCTGCTCTTCTACTCTACTCTGCTCTGCTTTGCTCAGCTCTACTCTCCTCTACTCTACTCTACTTAGCTCTACTCTATTTTACTATACTCTACTTTACTCTACCCTACTCTACTCTACTCCACTCTACTCTTGCCAAGCCTTGTATAACTTAGCTCTACTCTACTCTAATCTAGCCAATCTAAGACAAAACTAGCCTATCCTTGCCTGACTACCTCTACTCTACAATACACTACTCTACTCTACTCTACTCTACTAAGCTCTACTCTAACTTAGCCTAGCCTGGCCTAATAAAGCTCTACTCTACTCTACTCTACACTATTATACTCTACTCTAGCTTAGCCTTACCTCACCTAGCCTAGCCTAGCTTAGCCAAACATAGCTCTGCTTTACTCTGCTATACTCTGTAATGTTTTACTTTTCTCTACTCTTCTCTATTCTACTCCACTCTGCTCTGCTTTACTCTACTCTACTATGCATTATACTCTGCCCTAGCCTAGCATAGCCTAGCCTAGACTAGCTCTACTCTATTAGACTCTGCTCTACTCTGGCCTTGCCCAGCCTAACCGACCATAGCCTAGCCTAGCCTAGGTCTAGTATAATCTAATCTACTCAACTCTGTTCTACTCTACTGAGCTCAATACAACTCAACTCTAACCTAGCCTAGCCTAATTTTTCTTAACCCTGCCTAGCCTAACATAGCCTAGCCTAACTTATCTTTACTCTGCTCTGCTCTACTATGGTGAGCTCTACTTTACTCTATTCTACTCTATTCTACCCTACTCTACTTTGCTCTGCTCTGCTCTGCTTTGCTCTTCTTTACTCAGCTTTACTCTAGTCTACTTTATAGTAGCCTAACCTAGCTTAGCCTAACCCAACCTAACCTAACCTGGCTCTACTCTACCCTACCCTACTCTATTCCACTATACTATACTCTATTCTAGCTTATCCTAGCTATCCTTGCCTTGCCTAGCCTAGCTTAGCCAAGCCAAACCTAGCTGTACTCTACTCTACTCTACCTACTCTACTCTACTCTACTCTGCTATACTCTACTCCAGCCTAGCCAAGCCTAGCATACCTTAGCTTTGCTTATCCTAACCTAGCTTTACTCTACTCTACTCTACTCTACTCTATTCAACTCTACTCTGCTCTAGCCTCGCCTAGCCTAGCCTAAAATAACCTAGCTCTACTGCTGCTCTGCTCTGTTCTATTATGCTCTGCTCTGCTTTATTCTTACTCTGCTCTACTCTGTTAAACTCTACTGTATTGTATTCTAACCTAGCCTAATGTAGCTCTACACTACCATATTCTACTCTTTTTTGCTCTACTCTACTCTAGCCTAGCCTAACTTAACTTTACTTTACTCTTTTATCATCTACTCTACTCTACTCTATTTTGCTCTACTTTTCTCTACTCTGCTCTGCTCTCCACTACCTTGCTATGCTCTTCTCTACTCTACTGCTGGTCTGTTTTGTCCTGCTCTGCTCTACTCAACTCTACTCATCTCTACACAACTCTGCTCTACTCTATTATGCTCTACTTGGTTTTCCTCTCCTCTACTCTACTCACCTCTTCTCTCCACTTCTCTTCACTCTCTCCTCTCCTCAACTTCTACTCTACTCTGCTCTACTCTTCTTTACTCAACTCTATCTCTACTCTACTCTATTATACTCATATCTAATCTACTATAGCATACTCAAGCTAGACTAGCCTAGCCTAATCTAGCTCTACTTTACTCTACTCTACTCTACTATAGCTAAGCCTAGCCTAGCCTAACCTAGCCTCGCCTACCCAAGCCTAGCTTAGCCTAACATATCTCTACTCTACTCTACTCTACTCTACTTTAGCCTAGCCTACCCTTGCCTAACCTAGCTCTAATTTGCTCTATGCTACTCTACTCTGCTCTACTCTACACTGGTATGCCCTACTCTGCTTTTGTGTTCTACTCTATTTTACTCTTCTCTGCTCTCCTCCCCTCTACTCTACTCTATTATGCTCTGCTCTACTCTACTCTACTCTACTCTACTCTAATCTACTATACTCTACTCTGCTCTACTCTAGTCTACTTATGCTCTACTCTAATCAAGCCTAGCCTAGCTTAACCTAGCTTTACTTTACTCCACTATACTTTAACCAGCCTACCTTTGCTTGGCCTAGCCTCGCTAACCTAACTCTACTCTACTATACTCTACTCTACTCGACTTTACTCTACTGTAACATTGCCTAGCCTAGCTTAACCACCTTTACCCTAGTTTACTCAACTGTAGCCTTGTCTTACTTAGCCTTGCCTAGCCTTACCTAGTGTAGCCCAGCACAGCCTAAGCTAACTCTGCTCCTCTCTCCTCTATTATGCTATGCTCTACTCTGCTCTTCTCTACTACACTCTACTCTGCTCTACTCTACTATGCGTTACACTACTCTTCTCTGGTCTGTACTTTAGCTTAGCCTAGCATAGTCTAGCCTAACCTAGCTCTTCTACTCTACTCTACTCTATGGTAGCCAAGTGTTGCCTAACCTTACCATAGCCTAGCATAGCATAGCCTAGCCTAGCTCTACTCTAATCTACTCTTCTCAACTCAACTCTACTCTACTCTAACCTAACCTAGCCTTGTTTAGCCTAACTTATCCTAACCTAACCAAGATGAGCCAGTCTAGCTTAGCATAACTTAACTTTGCTTTACTCTATCCTACTCTGCTCTACTCTACTCTACTCAACTCTACTCCACTCCTCTCTACTTTGTTCTACTATTCTCTACTCTACTCTACTCTACTCTAGCCTAGCCTAACCTTGCTCTACTCTACTCTACTATGCTTTACTCCATGCTAGCCTAACCTAGTATAACCCTAGCCTTGCCTAGCTTAGCCCAATCGAACCTAGCTCTCTCCACTCTACTCTACCATAGTCTACTTTACTCTACTACACTCTACTCTACTTACTCTACTCTACTATACTCTACACTATCCTACTCTACTCTACTCTAATCAAGCCTAGCCTAGCTTAACTTGCTTTTCTTTACTCTACTCTACTCTGCTCTACCTCTACTCTAGCCTAGCCTAGCCTAACCTAGTTCTACTCTTTACAACTCTACTCTATTCTACTCTACTATGCTCTAATCCACTCTACTCTACTCTACTCTACCCTACATTAACCTAGCTCTGCTTTAATCTACTATACTCTAGCTTAGCCTAGCCCAACCTAGCTTAGAATTGCCTTGTCTAACCTAGCTCTACTCTACTCTACTTTGCTCAACTCTACTTTACCCCTGCTCTCTCAACTATTTTCTACTCTACTTATCACTATTCTACTCTGTTCTACTTTTCTTTGCTCTGCTCTATTCTACTTTACTCTATTTTACTCCAGCCTAGCCTAGCCTAAAATAGCTCCAATCTACTCTACTATACTCCAGCCTAGCTTTGCTTATCCTAGCCTCGCTTAGCTTAACTTAGCCTTGTTAGCCTAACCTAACCTCATCTAACCTTGCTCTACTCTACTTTAGTCTCCTCTACTCTACTCTACTCTACTCCAACTTGGCCTAGCATGCCTAGCCTAACTCACTCTATGCCACTCTGCTTCGCTTAACCTCGCCAAGCCTAGCCTAACCTAACCTGGCTCCACTCCACTCTATAATTCTCTGCTCCACTATTCTCTGTTCTACTCTACTTTGCTATGCTCTACTCTGCTTAGCTCAGCTCAACCCTGCTCTACACTACTTTGCTCTGCTTTGCTCGACTCTGCTCTACTCTACTCTTCATTACTCTATTCTAGCCTAGCTACCTAGCCTAGCATAACCAAGCTCTACTCTACTCTACTCTTCTCTACTTTACTCTACTCTACCATACTCTAATCTAAGCTATCTTAGCCTAGACAAACCTAGCCTATCCTAACCTAACCAAGTCTAGCTAGCCTAACCTAACCTAGCTTAACTTTACTATATTCTTTTCTACTCTAGCATAGCCTAACCTAGGTGAACATAACCTAACATAAACTAGCCTAGCTCTACTCTACTCCACTCTACTCTACTATATTATGCTCTATCTTACTTTACACTAGTCTACTCTATTCTACTATACTTTACTATATTCAACTCTACTCTACTTTACTCAATAATACTCTACTTTACTATAACCTAGCTTAGCTTAGCCTAACTTTGCTCTACTATTTTCTGCTTTCTCTGTGCTACTCTACTCTGCTCTATCAATTCTTTCCTGCCATACTCTATACTACTCTACTCTACTCTATTATGCTATACTGTTCTCTACTATGCTCTTCTCTACTCTACTCAACTCTACTCTACTATACTCTTCTCTTGCCTAGCTAGCCTAAAATTGAGCTCTATTCTACTCTACTCTACTCCACTATTTCCTAGTCGATCCTAATATAGCCTACCAAAGCATAGCCTAGCCTAGCCTAACCTAGCTCTACTCTATTCTACTCTACTATACTCTACTCTAACAAAACTTATCCTAGCCAAGCCTAGCCTAACATAGCTCTACTCTACACAATCTTACTCGACTCTACTATACTACACTCTACTCTACTCTACTCTATTATACTTAACTCTACTCTGCTCTGCACTACTCCATTCTATTCTACTCTACTCTACTCTAACCCATCCTTCCTAATAAGCCAAGCCTAACCTAGCTCTACTCTACTCAATTCTACACTACTCTATACTACACAGCTTTCTTCTTCTTTGCTCTATTCTACTTTGCTTTACTCTACAATGCTTTGCTTTACTCCTCTCTATTCTGTTTTGCCCTTCTCTGATATGCTCTAATCTACTCTACTCTACTTTTGACTAGCCTGGCCTTATCGAGCTCTAGTCTACTATACTCTACTCCTCAACTTACCTAGCTTAACCTATCCTAGCCTAGCCTAACATAGCCTAGCATAACCTAACTCTACTCTACTCTACTCTTCTCTACTATACTATACTATATTCTACTCTACTTTACTTTATTCTACTCTACTCTTTTCTAACCTTGCTATACTCTTCCCAACTCTTACTTAACCTAGCTTATCTTAGCATAACAAATCTCTACTCCACTCTGCTCTGCTCTACACTACCCAATTTAGCTCCATTTTTCTTTACACTTCTCTGCTCTACTCTACTCTGCTCTGCTCTACTCTGCTCTACTCTGCTCTACTCTACTCTACCTTATTATACTCTAGCTAACCTAGCTTAACTTTGCTCTACAATAA
The DNA here is from genome assembly GCA_023846275.1 of Vanilla planifolia. Classification (NCBI taxonomy): domain Eukaryota; kingdom Viridiplantae; phylum Streptophyta; class Magnoliopsida; order Asparagales; family Orchidaceae; genus Vanilla; species Vanilla planifolia. Next base: position 578,916 of record JAIUJO010000295.1, read on the forward strand.
TCTACTTTACTCTACTCTACTCTACTCTTCCCTACTCAACTATACTCTACTCTACTCTAGCCTAGCCTGGCCTAGCTTTACCTAGTATAGCCTAGTCTAGCCTAACCTAGCTCTATTCTACTCTACTCTACTCTACTCTACTCTACTCTACTGTACTCTACTCTATCCTACTCTACTCTACTATATTCTACTTTACTCTACTCTAACCTAGGCTAACCTAGTTTAGCCAGACCTAGCTCTACTCTCCTCTAGCTAGGCCTAGCCTAACCAAGCTTTATAGTGCTCCAATATGCTCTACTCTACTTTGCTCTTCTTTCCTCAGCTCTCCTCTATTATACTCTACTCTACTCTGCTCTACCCTACTCTACTCTACTATTTTCTTCTCTACTCTACTCTACTATATTCTACACGAGCCTAGCTTAGCCTAACCTGGCCTAACAAAACCTAGCTCTACTCTACTCTATATTATGCTACTCTATTCTAACCTAGCATAGCCTAGCATAGCTTACCCTAGCCTAAGCAAGCCTAGCCTAACCTAGCTATACTCTACTTTACTCTACTCTACTCCATTCTACTCTAATCTACTCTACTCTACTATACTATAATTTAACTTAGCCTTGCTTAGCCAAGCCTAACCTAGCTCCACTGTACTCTACTTTTGCCTAGCTTAGCCAAGGCTAGCCTCATCTAGCCTAGCCTAGGTCTACTATGCTCTGCTATGCTATGCTCTACTATATCTTGCATTACTCTACTCTTGTCTGCATTGATCCACTCTAGTCTACTTTATTATACTCTAGCCTAGTCTCTCCTAACTTAGCTCCACTTTACTTTATTTTATTCTAATCTATTCTACTCAACTCTACTCTACTCTAGCCTAGCCTTGCCAATCCTTACCTAGTTTAGCCCTACAAGCTAAGCCTAATCTAGCTCTACTCTACTTTATGGTACTCTAATCTACTCTACTCAACTCTACTTTACTCTATGCTAACATAGCCTAACCTAGCTCTACTCATGTCTACTCGACTCTACTCTGCTCTACACTACTCTGCTCTATTCGACTGTACTCTACTATGCTTTGCTCAGCTCTACTCTACACTTTTCTTTTCTATTCTAATTTACTCTACTCTATTATGCTTTATTTTTCTTTGCTCTGCTCTGCTCTACTCTGCTCTATTCTACTCAACTCTACTCTACTCTACTCTACTCTAATATAACCAATCCAAGCTTTACTCTACTCCATTCTACTCAACTCAACTCTACTCTATCTCAGCTTAGCCTAGCCCACCCAAGCCTTGCTTAGTCTAACCAAACACTACTCTACTCCACTCGACTCTACTATACTATACTATGCCATACTACACTATACTATACTATAATATACTATACACTACTCTACTCTATTCTAACTTAACCTAGCCTAGCCTAGTCTAACCTAGCTCAATTATACTCTACTCTACTCTAGCCTAGCCTAGTTTAGGTTAACTTAGCCAAGCTTAGCTCTGCTCCACTTTCCTCTGTTCTACACTGCTCAATTTTGCTCTACTCTACTCTACTCTACCCTACTGTCCTCCACCTTACTTTGCTCAACTCTACTCTATTGTACTCCAGCCTAATCTAACCTACCCTCGCCTAAGTTCACTCTAGTTTACTCAACACTACTCTACTCTAGTTTACTCTAGCCTATCCTAGCATAGCCTGGCATAACCTAAACTAACCTAGCCAAAACTAACCTAGTTCTATTCTACTTTACTATACTCTACTCTATTCTACTCTTCTCCGCTATACTCTATTCTACTATACTCTACTCTAGCCTATCCTTGCATTACCAAAAGCTCTACTCTACTCTACTTTATTCTAGCCTAGCATAACCTAACTTTACTTTGATCTACTTGCTCTGCTTTTCTCTAGTTTCCTCTATTCTACTCTATTCTAATCTGCTTTGCTTTGCTCTATTATACTCTGTTAAGCTCTATTCTATTCTACTTTGCTCTACTCTACTCTACTTTGCTCTGATTTACTCTAACCTTGACAAGCCAAGCTTAGCCTAATTTAGCTTTACTCTACTCTGCTCTACTTTGCTCAGCTCAATTTTGCTTTGCATAGCTATGCTCTGCTCAACTCAGCTAGGCTCTGCCCTATTTTACTCAGCTCTACTCTACTCTGCTCTACTCTACTCTATTATGCTCTATTATACTCTACTCTGCCTACTCTACTGTGCTATACTCTACTGTACTCTAGCCTTGTTTTGCCTAGTCTAGCTTAACTTAGTTCTACTCAACTCTACTCTACTCTAGCCTAGCCTAACTTAACCTAGCCCTACTCTACTATACTCTACTTTACTTTACTCTTCTCTACCTTACTCTACTGTGCTCTAACCTAGCCTAACCTAACCTTGCTCTACTCTACTCTGCTCTACTTTGCTCTATTATGCTCTGCTCTACTCTATTATACTTTACTTTGCTCTGCTCTAGTATGCTCTATTATTCTTTGCTCTATTCTTCTCTACTCTACACTACTCTGCTCTACTTTTTTTTGCTCTACTCAACTATACTCTCCACTTAGCCTAGCCTAGCCTAAACAAGCTCTACACTACTTTTCTGAGCTCCTCTTCTCTGCTCTTCATTGCTTTTCTCTTCTCTGCTCTACTCTACTCTACTCTACTCTACTCTGCTCTACTCTACTTTACTCTAGCTTGGCATAGCCTAGCCTACCCTAATTAAGCTCTACTCTACTGTGCATTACTTTACTCTAGCCAAGGCTAGCCTAGCTCTATTATACTCTACTATAAACTACTCTACTCAAAAATACTCTACTCTACTCTACTCTAACATAGCCTAGCCTAGTCTAACTCTATTCTACTCTTCTTTACTCTAGCTTAGCCTATCCTAAATTATCCTAGCTCTACTTTACTTTGCTCTACTCTGCTTTACTTTACTACTTATTTCTCTACTCTACTTTATTTTTCTCTACTCTACTCTATTATACTTTAGCCTAGCCTAGTTTAACTTAACCTTGGTCTACTCTACTCTGTTCTACTCTACTTTACTATACTCGACTCTACTCTACTCTACTCAACTTTTCTCCACTCTACTCTACTATGCTCTTCTCTAACCTGGCCTACCCTTGCATAGCAATACCTTGCTCAACTCTACTCTGCACTCATCTACTCTGCTCTACTTTGCCTAACTCTGCCCTACTCTACTCAACTCTTCTCTGCTCTACTCTACTCAAATCTACTATACTATGCTCTTGTCTGCTCTACTCTACTCTAACCTACTCTAATCTGGCCTAGCTAAATCGATCTCTACTCTACTCTACTCTACTATACTATACTTTACTCTAGTTTAGCCTAGCCTAGCCTAGCCTACCTTAGCCTAACCTAGCCTTGCCTAACCTAGCTCAACCCTTCTCTGCTCCATTATACTCTACTCTACTCTTCACCATCCAAGATTAGCCTAACCTAGGTCTACTCTACTCTAACCTAACCTAGCCTAGCCTAGCCTAACCTAACCGTACTCTACTTTGCTCAATGTTACTCTACTCTAGCTTAGCATAGCCTAACCTTGCCTATCCTTATTAAACCTAGCATAGCCTTGCTCTGCTCTACTCAACTCTACTCTACTCTGCTCTGCTCTACTTTTCTTTGCTCTTCTCTACTCTGCTCCACTCTACTCTGTTCTACTCTGTTGCATTCTACTCTTCTTTGCTCTGCTCCTTCATACTCAACTCTACTCTACTCTACTCTACTTTACTCTACTTTATACTAGCCAAGCCTAGCTTAATCTAACTTAACTCTACTATACTCTATTCTACTTTACTCTAGTCTACTCTAGTCTACTCTACACTAGCTTAGACTAGCCTAGCCTAGCTTAGCCTAGGCAAGCCTACCGTATGCTAGGCTAGCCTACCCTAACCTAACCTAGCTCTACTACACTATACTCTACTCTACTCTACTTAACTATACTCTATTCAACTCTATTCTAACATAGCTTAGCCTAGCATAGCCTAACCTAGCTCTACTGTACTATACTCTACTATACTCTACTTTATGCTAGCCTAGCCTAACCTTGCTCTATTATTCTCTACTCTATTCTGCTCTTCTCTTCTTTGCTCTCCTTTGCTCTACTTTATTTTTCTTTGCTCTACTCTCCTCTCCTCTCCCCTACTTTCCTCTACTTTACTCTACTAGTCTCTAATCTACACTAGCCTAGCATAGCATAGCCTAACTTAGCTCTACCCTACTTTATTATACTCCACTTTACTTTAATCTACTCTACTCTACTCTTCTTCATTCAAACCTTGCTTAGCCCAGTGTAGCTAAACCTAGCTTTACTCTACTCTACTCTACTCTACTCTAGCCTAGCCTAGAATAGCCTATCTTAGCCTAACCTAGCTCTACTCTACTCTACTCAGCTCTGCTCTATTTTTCTCTACTCTACTCTACTTTGCACAATAATGACTGTTAGTGTACAAAAGAGAAAGAGCCATATTATTCTAGTTCTTATGATGTACTTGGAGCTTATTGGTAGAAACGAATCCATTTATATAGTCCTGTATTTGTTGCTCTGGTTGAGGCTACATCAATGTGTTGTTGGCTCAAGAGAAGTTCCCATAGAACTTCAATATGAATCTTTTGGTAATTCTCATGCGCCATATTTTGCATGCAAGCCCACAAGCCCTAGCTGCAAACCTCATAGAGAGCTTAGCCACCAAGGTGCTTTTCCAAAGCTTAAGATTATGGATGCTCAGGCCTCCCAGCTTCTTTGGCCTACACGCACTGTCCCAATCCACATAGTGGATCGAATGCGTAGTGGAGTCACCACTCCATAAAAATGCACGAGTTCTTGTTGTCGAACTAGAAGCAGCGAATGAATCTACATCTATTGGAGGGAGGACTACTATTGCATCTTTTATTGGACAGGGGGCACTCGGAGAGGTATGGAATGGAAAGATGGTAATGCCTAGTCTAGATGTGCAAGTTTTTAAAGAAAGACATTTTCGAATGAGCTATCCCCGGTCAAATGTATGCCGAATGAGTAGATCATTCTTATCCTCCATTACAGAGGTTGGTCCATCTTCAGTTCGATCACTCAGGCAATTTTGACCTTGGTTGTATTGAAATGGAAATCGACCGAACCCTACTAGAGTAATAATTTTTGACTTTCTAGCAACTTTATTGACTTGACTTGAGATAACATCTTTCCTCGTCTAACTCACTAACATCATATCATTATTGACTTGCTGACTCTTCATTTCATTGCACATTGACTTAGATCACTCTCAGGCCCATTTTTTGGGAATTTGAGACCAAGCTTATAATAGGCTCATATTTTCAGCTAGTCCGACCCCAACTCTTCGATGTATTTCTTGCTGGAAATACCCCTGATCCCACTGATCACGAGTGGGGCCAAAGAATTCGATTAGCTTACCCTAGCCTAGCCTAGCTCTACTTTACTCTACACTACTATACTCTACTCTACTTTGATCTTGCCTCGTCTACCCTAGCCTAGCCTACCAGAGCTTAGCCTAGCCTAAACTAGCTCTACTCTACTTTACTCTATGCTACTCTACTCGACTCAACTCCATTCTAACCTAGCCTAGCCCTGCCTAGTATGACCTAGCTCTACTCTACTCTACTCTACTCTACTCTTATCTCGCCTAGCTGAGCCTAGCCTAACCTAGCCTAGCCAAGCTCTACTTTGCTCTGCTTTGCTCTACTCCACTCTACTTTGCTCCACTCTACTTGACTCTACTATGCTCTACTCTACTATACTCTTTTGTACTCTATTCTACCCTACACTAGCATAGCTTAGCCTATCCTATCCTAGCTCTACTTTATTATACTCTCCTCTAATCTACTCTTGTCTTGCATAGCCTAACATAACCTTGCTCTACTCCACTCTACTCTACACTACTTTATACTACACTGCTCTACTCTTCTCTACCCTATCTTACCATATCCTATGCTACCATACCCTATTCTACTCTACTCTACTCTTCTTTACTCTACTGTACGCTACTCTACTCTACTCTACTCTACTTCACTCTACTCTACTCTACTCAACTCTACTCTACTATAACCTAGCCCAACCTAGCCTAGCCCTACATAGTTCTGCTTTATTGTACTCTACTCCACTATACTCTAGCCTAGCCAAACCTAACCTTGCCAAGCCTAGCCTCACTTAACCTAGCTCGACCTAGCTCTGTTATACTCTAGTCTACTCTGCTCTGCTCTACTTGACTTTGCTTTGGTCTGGTCTACTCTATTCTACTTTACTCTATGCTAGCCTAGCCTAGTCTAGCCTAGCTTAACCTAGCTCTACTGTTGTCTGCTCTACTCTACTCTACTCTACTCTATTATACTTAACTCTAGCCTAGCCTCACCTAACATAGCCTACCCAAGCCTATCCTAGATTACATAGCCTAACCCTACTCTACTCTACTCTACTTTACTTTGCTTAAACCTAGCCTAGACTAGCCTCTAGCTCTATTCTACTCTACTCTATTGTACTATACTCTACTTTACTCTAGCCTAGCTTAGTTAAACTAAGCTAACTATACTATACTCTGCACTTTTCTACTCTCTTCTACCTTATTTTGCTCTTCTCTACTCTACTTTGCTTTCAATTATACTTTGCTCTCCTCTACTCTATTATACTATGCTCCTCTCCATTATGGTCTCCTCTACTCTACTCTGCTCTACTCTACTTTACTCTACTCTAGCCTAGGCTTGCCTGGCCTAGGCTAGCCTAGTTGAGCTTTACTCCACTCTACTTTGCAGTACTCTACTACACTCTACTCTACTCTAACATAGCCTATCTTAGCTTGGCCTAGCCTAGCATAACCTAACTGTACTCTACTCTACTCCAGCCTACTCAACTTTACTCTACTCTACTTTACTGTACTCTACTATACTCTAGCCTAGCAAAACATAGCCTAACTTAACCTAACTCTACTCTACTTTGCTCAAATCTACTCTACTCTACTCTTCTGCTCTACTCTACTCTACTATACTCTACTCCATTCTGCTCAACTCTACTTTGCTCCACTTTACTCTACCCTACTCAACTTTAATTTAGCCAAGCCTAGGCTAACCTAGCTCTAAACTACTTTACTCTACTATACTCTACTCCACCCTACTCTACCCTAGTCTAGCCTAGCCTAGCCTAGCTTATCCTAGCCTAACCTAACCTAGCTTATACTAGTTTTATTCCAATCTACTCTTCTCTACCCTACTCTATTCTACACTGACCTAACCTAGTCTATCCTAGCTTTACTATGCTTTTCTTAGCTCTACTCTACTATAGCCTAGCCTAGCCTAGCACAACTTTGCTTTACTCTAAGCTTCTCTACTATGCTCTACTCAACTTTGCTCTACTCTACTCTACTTTACTCTGCTCTTCTCTCCTCTGTTCTCCTGTACTTTGCTCTTTTCTACATTACTCCACTCTACTCTCCTTTACTCTACTCTACTCTACTCTCTTATACTCTACTCTACCCAACTCTACTCTAAATTAATATACTTTACTCTACTTTACTCTACTTTAGCCTTGCCTAACCTAGCCTAACTTAGCTCTACTCTACTTTACTCTACTCTATTCTACATTACACTAACCTAACCTGGCTTAGCCAGCCTAGCCTAACCTAGCTCTGCTCTACTCTATTCTACTTTATAATACTCTACTCAACTTTTCTTCACTCTGCTGTACTCTACTCTACTCTTCTTTGCTCAATTATGCTCTACTCTACACCACTCTACTATACTATACTCTACTCTATCATAGCCATACCTAGCCTAGCCTTACTTAGCTCTACTTTACTCTACTCTAGCCTAGCTTAGCTTAGCCTAACCTAGGTCTACCCTGCTCTGCTCTACTCTATAATGTTCTTCTTTGCTATGTTCTGCTCTGCTCTACTCTGCTCTGCTATGCTCTACTCTACTCTACTTTACTTTACTCTTCTCTACTTTACTATGCTTTGCTCTAGTCTACTCTGCTCTGCTCTACTGTACTATGCTCCACTCTACTCTACTCTAACATAGCCTAATCGAGCTTTAATCTACTATACTCTTCTCTTCTCTACTATAATCTACTCTACTCTAGCCAAGTTTAGCCTAACCTTCCTTAGCCTTGCCTACCCTAGCTTAGCTAAACTTAACTGTCCTATACTCCACTCAACTCTGTTATAAACTACTCTACTCTACTCTACTCTAACATAGCTTAACCTAGCTTAGCTTAGCCCTACTCAAATCTACTCAACTCAAGCCTAACTTAGCCTAGCCTACACAAACTTAGCTCTACTTTTCTCTGCTCTATTTTGAACCACTTTGCTCTACTCTGCTTTGCTTTGCTCTATGTTACTCTGCTCTTCTCTACTCTATACTATATTATACTCTAGCCTAGCCTAACTTAACCTAGCTCTACTCTACATTACTATACTCTAGCCTAACAAAGCCTATCCTAGCATAACCTATATAGCCTAACCTAGCCTAACTTAACCTAGCCTAGCTCTATTAAACTCTACTCTACTCCACTTTAGTCAACTCTTCCCTAGCCTAGCCTAGGCTAGCTTCACCTAGCCTATACTAGCCTAACCTAGCTCTACTATTCTCTACTCTATTCTACTCTACTCTACTCAACTATACTCTAGTCTACTCTAGTTTACTCTGCACTCACCTAGCCTATGCTAACCTGGCTCTACTATACTCTTCTCTACTATACTATACTTTACTCTGCTCCACTTTAGTTTAGCCTAGTCAATCCTAGCCTAACATAAGCTTGCTCTACACTACTCTACTTTGCTCTCCTTTGCTCTCATTTGCTTTACTCTGCTTTACTCTACTTTGCTCTGCTCTACTCTGCTCAACTCTACTCTACTCTTGCCTAGCCTAGCATAGACTAGCCTCACCTAGCTCTACTATGCTCTACTTTAGTATGCTTTACCATTCTCTGCTCTACTCTACCCTACTCTACTTTACTATGCTTTGCTCTTCTCTTCCCCTCTTTGCTCTACTCTACTCTACTATACTCTACTATACTCTACCCTACTCTACTCTACTCTGCTCTACTCTACTCGTTTATGCTCTGCTTTGCTCTAATTCTGCTCTGCTCTACTCTTCTCTGCTCTACTCACATCTACTCTACTCTGCTCTACTCTACTCTATTAAACTCTACACAACTCTAGCCTATCCTGGACTAGCCTTGCATTACTAAGTTCTCTCTGCTCTACTCTACTCTACTCTCGCCTAGCCTAGCCTAGCCTACCTGACCTTAACCTAGACTGACCTAGCCTAGCCTAACCTCCCTCTACTCTACTCTATTATACTCTATTCTACTCTATTATACTCTACCCTACTCAAACTTAGCCTAGCCTAGCCTAGCCTAACCTAGCTCAACTCTACTCTCCTCTAGCCTAGCCTAACCTAGCCAAATTTAGTGGTACTCTGCTCTACTCTACTCTGCTCTACCCTTCTCTACTTTACTCTTCTCTACTCTGCTCCACTTTTCTCTACCCTACTCCACTCTACTTTGCTCTATCATACTCTATTCTATTCTACTTTACTCTACTGTGCTCTATTATGCTCTACTCTACTCTACTCTATTATACCCTAGCTTAGCCTAAGTTAACCTAGCTATACTCAACTCTACTCTACTCTATACTACACCCTAGCCTAGCCTGTCTTAGCTTAACCTAACCCTACTCAACTCTACTTTACCATACTATACTATACTCTACTCTATCAAACTCTAACCTCACCTAGCTTAGCTTAGCCTATCCTAGCTCTACTCTACACCACTCTAGCCTAACATAACTTATCCTAGCTTAACTTAACCTAGCTATACTTTGCTCTACTTTATTCTACTCTACATTATTCCACTCTGCTCTATTCATCCCTACTTTACTCTGCTCTACTCTGCTTTACTTTTCTCTACTCTGCTCATCTCTGCTCTACTCTACTCTTCTGCGCTCTAGCCGAGCCTAGCCTAACCTAGATCAACTCTACTCTACTCAACTCTGCATACTCTAGCCTAGCCTAGCCTAGCCTTGCCAACTCTAGCCTAGCTTAGCCTAGTCTAACCTAGCTTTACTCTAATCTACCCTACTCTATTATACTATTCTCTAATTTGCTCTATTCCACTCAACTCTAACCTATCCTAGCATAACCTAAACTTGCTCTACTCTACTCTACTCTAGCTAAGCATAACTTAACTGCTATCCTAGCTCTACTCTACTATGCTTTTCTCTACTCTTCATTGCCCTCCTCTGCTCTACTCTACTCTGCTCTGCTTTGCTCAGCTGTACTTTGCTCTAATCTACTCTGCTTTACCCTACACTACTCTACTCCACACTGCTATATTCTTTTCTACCCTTCTCAACTATACTCTACTCAAACCTAGCTTAGCCTAACCCTTGCCAAGCCTAGCCTAACCAATCCTAACCTAGCCTAGCCAAGCCTAACCTAACTTTGCTCTGCTCTACTCTATTCTACTCAATTATACTTTGCTCTATTATGCTCTACTCTACTCTACTAAACACTAGCCTAGCCTCGCTCTAGTCCACTCTACTCTACTCTACTATACTATACTCTAATCTTGCCAATCTTTGCCTTACCTAGACTACCCTAGCCTAACTAGCCTATCCAGGCTATATTATACTCTACTTTACTATACTCTACTATATACTATTCTACTCTACTCCAACCAAGCTTAGCTTAACCTTGCTCTACTCTACTCTATTCCACCGTGCTCTTCACCAGCCTAGCCTAGCTTAACCTTGCTCTGCTTTGCTTTGCTCTTCACTACTCGACTTCTAAGCTCTGCACTGTTCTATTTTGCTTTGCCCTACTCTGCTCCACTCTACTCAACTCCGCTCTACTCTACTCTACACTGCTCTACTCTACGCTACTCTACTCTAACCTAGCCTAGCTTAGCCTAGCAGATCCTAACCTTGCTCTACTCTATTCTAATCTACTCTACAAAACTCTAGCATAGCCTGACCTAGCCTAGCCCAGCTAAACCTAACTTTACTCTACTATATTTTACTCTACTTTACTCCACTTTAATCTACTCTTCTCTACTCTACTCTACTCTAATGTAGCCTCGCCTAGCATTGCTTAACCTTGCTTAGCTTAACCTAGCTCTACCTTACTCTAATCTACACTGCTCTGCTCTACTCTATTCTACTCTAATATGCTCTTCTTAGCTCTACTCTACTCAACTTTGCTTTATTATTCACTACTCTTCTCTAGCTTAACCTAGCTTATCCTAGCCTAATTAAGCTCTACTCTACTCTACTCAATTCTACTCTAGCCTAGCCTACCCCAACAAAGCTTAGCTTCACTTAACCAATCTTAACCTAGCTCTACTCTACTATACTCTACTCCACTCTACTCTACTCTACTCTACTCTACTCTACTCTAATCTACTCTACATTAACTTAGCATAGGCTAGCCTAGCCTAACCAAGCTCAACTCGACTCTACTCTCCTTTAGCCTAGCCTATCCTAGCCTAGCGTACCCTAACTTAGCTCTGCTATGCTCTGCTCTACTTTGCTCTACTTTACTTTGCTCTGCTCAACTCTACTCTACTTTATTTTACTCTACTATCCTTTATCTTATTTTACTCTATCTTAGCTTAACCTAGCTCAACTCTACTCTACTAAACTCTATTATAGCCTAGCCTAACCTAGCTTAACTTAACTTAGATTATCCTAACCTAACATTACTCCACTCTACTATACTCTACTCTACTCTACTCTACTCTACCCTTCTCTATTCTACACTAACCTAGCTAGCTCTGCTCTACACTTCTCTACTCACCATGCTCTTCCCTTTTTGTTTTACTCTGCTCTTCTCTACTTTACTCTACTCTAGCTTAGCCTGTTTAGGCCTAGACAACCCGAGCCTACCCTAGCTCTACTCTACTCTACTATACTCTACTATACTCTTCTCTTCTTTACTTTACTCCACTCTAACATAGCCTAGCTTAGCATAACCAAGCTTGACTCTCCTCTACTTTACTCTAATCTATTTTATTCTACTCTACTCTACTCTAGCCTAGCCTAGCCTTTCTCTGCCTAGTCTAACTTTGCTCTACTCTACTCTACTTTACCCTGCTCTACTCTTCTTTGCTCCACTCTACTGTACTATCCTCTACTCTACTCTACTCTCCTCTCCTCTCCTCTACTCTGCTCTAATCTACCTTACTCTGCTCTAATCTAACCTAGTCGAGCTTAGCCTAGCCTAACCAAGCTTTATTATACTCTACTCTACTATATTGTACTCTAGCCTAGCCTTGCAAAGCCTAGCCTAACCAACTCTACTTTGTTCCACTGAACTCTACTTTACTCCACCTTACATTTCTCTGCACTACTCTATTCTACTCTACTCTTTTCAACTCTATTTTGCTATGCACTGCTCTATTATAGTCTATTATACTTGACTCTACTCAGCTCAGCTCTACACTACTCTTTTCTATTATGTTCTACTATGATCTACTCCACCCAACTCTATTATAATTGACTCTACTCTACTTTGTTATTCTCTACTCTACTTTGTTCTGCTCTACTATGCTCTGTTATGCTCTACTTTACTTCACTCTACTCTAATTTAGCCTAGCTTAAACTTAGCCTAGCCTAGCTTAACCTAGCCTAACCCAACTTAACCTAACTTAGATATACTCTACTCTGCTCTACTAAACTCTACTCCACTTTGCTTTGTACTACTCTTAATTGCTCTACTATGCTGCATTATGCTCTACTATAATCTACTATACTCTAGCCTAGCCTAGCCTAACCTACCTTAACTCTACTCTACTCTAATCTACTCTGCTCTACTCTATTCTACAATGCACTACTCTAGCCTAGCCTTGCATAATCTAACCTACCCTAGTCGAGCCTAAGCTAACACTACTCTACTCTACTTTGCTCTACTCTACTCAACCCTACTATACTCTAACATAGCCTTGCCTAACCTAGCTCTACTCTATTCTGCCCTACTTTACTCTACCAAACTCTAACCTAGCCTAATCTAACTTTGCTCTACCCTACACTAAATTGTTGTGCTCTATTCTGCTTTACTCTACTCTACTCTGCTTTGTTCTGCTCTGCTCTACTTTTCTTAACTCTATTTTGCTATGCTACTCCACTCTGCTCTGCTCTACTCTTCTCTACTCTATTCTACTCAACTAACAATACTTTTTCCTTATCTACTCCACTCTACTCTACTCTTTTATACTGTACATTATTCTAAACATGGTTACTATAGCCATGCTTAGCCTAACCTAGCTCTACTCTACTCTGCTCTACTCTAATCTATTCCAATATACGCTTCCCTGGTCTGCTCTACTTTATTGTGCATTACTCTACTCTGCTCTACTTTACTATGCATTACTCTGCTCTACTATGCTTAGCTCTGCTCTACTTTCCTCTGCTCAACTCTACTATACTACCATTCTAACCTAGCCTAACCAAGCTCTACTCTACTCTACTCAACTCTTCTCTACTCTAATCTAGCCGAGCACACCCTAGCTTATTCTAGCTAGTATAGCCTAGCCTATCCAAGCCTAGTCAAACTAAATCAACTAAACTCTACTCTACTTTACTATACTTTACTCTACTGTACTCCACTCTAACCTAACATAGCCTAGCCTAGCCTAGCCTAACCTAGCTCTACTTGACTTTACTCTACTCTAGTCTAGCCTAACCTAGCTCTCCTATACTTTGCTCTTCTCTGCTCTGTTCTACTCTACACTACTCTACTTTGCTTTGCTCCACTCTACTCTACTATACTCTACTCTATTGTATTATAGCTAGCCTAGCCTAACTTAGCTCTACTCTACTCAACTCTACTCTACTCTACCCTACTTTACTCTATTCTTACCAATCCTAACCTAACTCTACTCTACTCAAATCTTCTCTACTATATTATACTTTGCTCTACTCTACTCTACTCTACTCTACACTACTCTATTACACTCTACTCTACTCTATTCTACTCTACTAACCCCAAACTAGCCTAGTCATGCCTAGTATAGCTTAGCCTAACCAAGCTCTATTATGATTTGCTCTACTCTAGTCTACTCTGCTCTACTCTACTATACTTTTTTCTACTATGCTATGCTCTACTCTGTTCTACTCTTCTATGCTCTTCTCTGCTCTGCCTTGCTCTGCTCTTCTCTAGTCCACTTTACTCTACTCTACTCTAGCATAACCTAGGCTTGATAAGCCTAGCTTAATCGAGCTCTACTCTACTCTTTTCTACACTACTCTACTCTAGCCTCGTTAAGCCTAACCTACCTTAGCTTAACCTAGCCTTGCTTAGGCTAACATAACTCTACTCTACCCTACTATATTATATTCTACTATACTCTACTCTGCTCAACTCTATTTAACTCAACACTACTCTACTCTACTCTTCTCTACTCTATTATACTACACTCCACTGTACTCTACTCTACCCTACCATACCATATCTTATTATTCCCTACAATACCCTACTCTACCTAAATTTACTCCACTCTACTCTACTTTATCTCTACTCTCCTCTACACTGCTCTACTCTACTCTACTTTATTGTACTCTACTCTACTCTATTATAATCTAGCTACATAACTCTACCCTACTCAATTCAGCATAGCCCAACCTAACCTAACCTTGCTATACTCTTCCTTACACTACTTTACTTGGCTCCACCAAACCCTATCATACCCTACGCCACCCTACTTTACGTTACTCTACTCTACTCTGCTCTACACTACTCGACTCTACTCCACTCAACTCTACTTTACACTAGCCTACCCTAGCCTAGCCTAATCAATCCTAGCCTAACCTAGCCTTGTTTAGCCTAAACTAGCCTAACCTAATCTAGCTTTACTTAACTCTACTCTGCTCTACTCTATTTTAATCTACTCTACTCTACTCTCGTCTATGCTACTATACTTTATCTTAGTTTACTCTATGCTACTCTACTCTACTCTACTAACACTACTCTACTCTTCTCTACTCTAATCTAATCTAATCTACTCTACTTCTACTTAGCTTTGCCTTACCTAGCCTAACCTAGCTCTACTCTACTCTTCTCTGCTCTTCTCAATTCTACTCTACCCTTCCCTATGCTATCCTACATTAACCTACCTTATGCTACTCTATTATACTCTATTATGCTCTACTCTACTCTAGACTACTTTACTATGCTCTGCTCTACTTTACTCTGCTCACTCACCTCTCCTCTCCTCTCAACTCCTTTTCTTTACTCTAATCTACTCTGCTCTCTTCTACTCTCGTGCTCTTCTCTATACCACTTTACTTTGCTCTACTTAGCTCTACTATACTTTGCTTTGATCTTCTATATTATGCTCGTCTCGAACATTCTGTACTCTGCTCTACTCAATTCTACTCTCCTCTATCCTACACTACCATAACCTACCCTACCTTATCCTAACATATGCTAGGAAACTCTACTATACTCTACTAAGCTCTACTCTACTCTATTCTACTCTACTCTACTCTACTCTATTCTAGCCTACCCTAGCCTCACCTAGCATAGCCTTGCCTAACCTTGCTTAGCCTAGGTTAATCTTTGTTAACACTACTCTTCTCTACTCTACTCTAACCTTCTCTAGCCTAGCCTAGCTTGGCCTAGCCCTTCTTAGCCTAGCCTCTCCTAGCTCTCATCTACTCTACTCTACTCTACTTTTCCATATCGTTCCTTACCCTGTCTCAACTTAACTTACACTACCCTACCCTACGATACCTTATATGCTACTATATGCTACGTTATGCTAGTCTACGCTACACTACTCTATACTACTCTACTCAACACAACTCTACTAGACTATACTCCAGTCTACTCTACTCTACTCAACTCTACTCCACTCTACTCCACTCTACACCACTCTACTCTACTCTATTATACTCTATCTTATTTTACTCTACTCTTCTCTAGTCTAATCTACTCTACTCTATGCTAACCTAGCTTAGCCTTGTGTTATTTTACCTTAATTTACTCTACTCTACTATACTCTGCTCTATTCTAGCCTAGCTTAACATAATGTAGCCTAATGAAGCCTATACTACTCTACTTCACTCTATTATACTCTGGCCAAGCCTAGCCCAGCACTACTTTACTCTGCTCTGCTCTACTCTTCTCTATTTTACCAAACTCTACCATATTCTGCTCATCTCTACTCTTTACTTTTTTACTTTACTCTCGCATAGCTTAGCCTAACATAGCCTCACTTAGCCTAACCTAACTTAACATAGCCAAGCCATACTCTACTCTACTCTACTCTACTTTATTTTACTCTACTCTTCCCTACCCTACTCTACCTTACCACACCCTACCCTATCTTACTTTACCCTACCCTACCTTACCCTACCCTACCTTACCCACCCTATAAATTCTACTCAATTCCACTCTACTCTAGTCTACTCTACTCTTTTCTAGCCTAATTTAGCCTAGCCTAATAAAGCTTAGCCTAATCTTGCTTAGCCTTGCTTGGCCTAGCCTAACCTAGAACTATTCAACTCTACTCTACTCTACTCTACTCCACATTACTCTATGCTACTCTACTCCAATCTACTCTACTCTACTCTACTCTACTATACCTCACACTACCCTTTCCTACCCTACCCTACCTTACCCTTCACTACAGTACCCTACCATACCCGACTCTACCCTGTGCTATGCTGCTGTACTATACTCTATCAAACCAAACAGAATATAACCGAACCAAATCAATCCCAACAGAACCTAACAAAACCAAACTAAACTGAATCAAACCGAATTGAGTCGAATCGAACTGAACCAAACCAAACTGAGTTGAACAAAATCGAACCAATCAGAATCGAGCTGAACACGACCACACTCTACCCTGCCTACCCTACCCTACCCTATGCTACTCTACTCCAATCTACTATTGCCTACCCTAGCCTAGCTTAGCTTAACCTATCCTAGCCTTGCTTACCCTAGCCTAGCATGGCCAAACCTAACTCTAGTCTACACTATTTTACCTTACGCTACTCTACTCTACTCTATTCTACTCTACTCTACCCTATCCTACCATACCCTACCTCCCCTGTACTACCCTACCCATCACCGCCCTACACTACTTTACCCTACCATACCCTACCATTCTCTATTATACTCTATCCTATTGAACCGAATCAAACCAAACAAAAAAAACTGAACAAAGCTTAACAAAATAGAAATAAACCAAACTAAACCAAACCGAATCGAACCAAGACGAATTGAACCCAACGTAACAGATTTGAACTGAACCAAACTGAATCGAATAGAATCGAACGCTACCTTACCCCACCATATCCTACCCTACCTTACCCCACCATATCCTACCCTACCTTATGCTACCCTACACTCTACTCTACCATATGCTACTTTACTCTACTCTACTCTAGCTGACTCTAGCCTAGCTTAGCGTACCCTAGCCTCGCCTTATTTCTCCTAGCCTAGCTCTACTCTACTCTACTCTATTTTATTTTACACTGCTCTATTTTACTCTACTCTACTCTACTCTACTCTACTCTATTCTACTCTATCTTACACTCCCCTACCTTACCCTAACCTATCTTATCCTATCCTCTCCTATGTTACATTACCATGCCATACTCTACCCTACCTTACCTTTCCCTACCCTATGCTACAATACTCTACTCTTACTGTTCTATACTCTACTCTACTCTACTTTATTCTACTCTACTCTACTCTACTCTATCCTACTACTTTACCCTACCTTATCTTACCCTCCCCTAAGCTACACTACCCAACCTACCCTACTTTACCTTATGCTACTACACTCTATTAAAATGTACTCTACTTTACTATATTAAACTCTAATCCATTTTACTCTACCCTACTTTAGTTTACTCTGTTCTACTCTACTCTACTTATTCTACACTACTCTACTCTACTCCACTCTATTCTACTCTACTCTACATTACTCTATTCTATTCTACTCTACTCTAATCTACTCTACTCTACTCTAACCTATCCTAGCCTAGCCTAACCAAGCTTAAATCTACTTTACTCTACTTTACTCTTCCCTATCCTTTACTTTATCATATCCAACATTATGCTACTCTACCCTACTCCACTCTATTCTACTCTAACCTATCTTAGGCTAGCCTAACCTAGCTTAACCTAATCTAATCAAGCTCTAACCTACTCTACTCTACTCTACCCTACCATACCCTACTATATCCTATCTTATTTTTCCCTACCCTACCTTATCCTATGCTACTCTACTCTACTCTACTCTACTTTAGCCAACACTAGCCTTGCATAGCCTTACTCTACTCAACTCTACTCTACTCTAACCTATCCTAAAATAACGTAGCGTAGCCTGACTAATCCTAGCTTTATGCTATTCTGCTATACTCTATTTCACTCTATTTTACTCTAGCTAAGCTTAGCCATGCTACATACTACTCTACTCTACTCTACTCTAATTCCTATGCTCTACTCTACTCTACTCCACTGTACTTTGCTTTACACTTCCCTGCTCTGCTCTGCACTACTACACTCTCCTCTGCTCTTTTCTACTTTGCTCTACTCTACTCTACTCTTCTTTGATCTTTTCTACTCTACTCTACTCTACTTTATTCTACTTTACTTTACCTAACCCTACCCTATGCTACTCCACTCTACTCTATTTCACTATACTCTACTCTACTTTACTCTACTATACTCAAGACTACCCTAGCCTAGCCTAGTCTATCCTTACTTAAGCAAACTTTGCCTAACCTAAACTAGCTCTACTCAACTCTACTCAAATCTATTCTACTCTACTCTAACCTACCTTATCCTACCATACCTTACTCTACACCCTACCCTACCATACCATACCCTATATTACCCTCACCTATCTTGTAACCTATCCTACTCTACACCACTCTACCCTAGTCTAACAAGTCCTAGCCTAGCCTAATGTAGCCTTGCTTAGCTTAACCTAGCCTTGCCTAACTTAGCTCTACTCTACTCTACTCTATTCTACTCTATTCTACTCTACCTTATTCTACTATACTCTACTCTATTATATTCTACTATACTCTAGCCTAACCAAGCCTTACTCTTCTCTATCTTACTCTACTCTACTCTACCCTCCTCTATGCTACACTTACCCTTATGCTACTCTAATCTACTTTACTCTAGCTTAGCTTAGCCAAGCTTAACCAAGCTTAGCCTAGCTTAGACTTACTCTACTCTACTCTACTCTACTTAAGCCTAACGTAGCAAAATATTGGCTAGCCTAGCCATATGTTACTTTATTCTATCCTACTTTACTTTATTATACTCTAGCTAAGTTTAGCCTAGTCTAGTACTACTCTACTTTACTCTTCTCTACTCTACTTTAATCTAATCTACTCTACTATACTCTATCTCATCCTAGCCCTACTTAGCCTATCTTTACTCTACTCTACTCTACTCTACTCCATCTTAGCCTAGCCAAAGATAGCATAGCATTACTAAATTTAGCCATATGCTACTTTATTTTATTCTACTTCACTTTATTATATTCTACCTTAGCTTTGTTGGGTCTAACCTAGCAATACTCTACCTTAGTCTTCTTTACTATATTGTGATCTACACTATGCTGCTCTACTCCTATTTGCTCTAGTCTGCTCTAGTCTGATCTACTATACTCTTCTCTACTCTACTCTAACCTACCCTAGCCTAGTCAAACTTAACTGAACCTAACCTAGCCTAACTTAACCAAACCTAACCTTCTCTATTCTACTCTACTTCATTTTATTTTGCTCTGGCATTGTCTAACCTAACTTTGCCACATGCAACTTTACTCTACTCTAATCAACTCTAGCCTAACCTAACATTATTTTCTTTTACTCTACTCTACTCTAGTCTATTCTACTCTGCTATAGTCTACTTTATTATACTATACTCTTTTTTGCTCTACTCTATTCTAATCTACTCTATTCTATTATGCTTTAGCATAACCTAGACTATCCTGAGTTAATTTAGTATTATTTTATTCTACTTTACTCTTCTCTACTCCACTCAACTTTAATCTGCTCTACTGTACTTTACTCAACTCTACTCTATTTTACTCTACGCTACTCTACACTACTCTAACTTAGCTTAGCCTAGCCTTAATCTACTCTACTATACTTTACTCAACTCTACTCTATTCAAGCCTAGCCTAGCTTATCATAGCCTAGCCTAACCTAGCATTACTCTACTCTACTCTACTCTACCCTAATCTAGCATAACATTTCTTAGCATAGCTTTTAACTGAGCCCTCTATTACTCTATTCTACTTTATTATATTATACACTAGCCCAGCTTAGTCTTTCTTAGTCTAGCACTACTACACTCTACACCACTCTACTATACTCTTCTCCACTCTAATCTAATCTACTTTATTCTACTCTACTCTATACTACATTAGCATAGCTTAGCCCTATCTTATACTACTCTCTACTATGCTCTACTTTACTTTACTCTACTACACTCCAACCAAACCTAACATAACATTTCCTTGCCAGGCTTAGCCCTATGCTACTCTACTTCACTCAATTGTACTTTAGCCTTTCCTAGCCTACCCAAACCCAACACTGGTTTACTCTATTCTACTTTTCTGTACTCTACTCTACTTTGTTTTTCTCATTTCTCCTCTATTATGCTTTTATTTGCTCTACTCTTCAATGTATTTCTTTACTTTACTCTGCTCTACTCTACTCTGTTCTGCCCTACTCTTCTTTACTTTAATCTTCTCTAATCTATTCTACTCTAGCGTCGCTTTGCCTAGCCTAACTAAACTTAACCTAACCTCGCCTAGCCTTACTCTGCACTACTCCACTATACTATACTATACTCTAGTCTATTACACTCTACTCTATTCTATTCTACTCTACTTTTCTCTTTTCTATTCTACTCTAGCCTAGCATAACCTAATTTAGCCCTATGCTACACTACTCAACTCTATGTTACTCCTGCTTAAATTAGCCTAGCCTACATTATTTTATTCTAGTCCATGTTACTGTTCTCTATTCTACTCTATTATGCTCTACTCTACTCTATAGTACTTTACTCTTTTCTACTCTACTCTGCTCTACTCTACTATTCTCTACTCTATTAAGCTTAGCTCTACTTTGCTCTACTCTACTATACTCTACTCTTCTCTACTCTACTTTATACTATGCTCTACTCTACTCTAATTTTCTCTACTCTACTTTATCTTGTTTCGCTCTATTCTACTCTATTATACTCTAATGTACTCTATACTACTATAACCTAAGCTAGCCAAGCCTAACCTAACCTTACTTTTCTCTACTATACTTTACCGTACTCGACTATATTCTACTCAATACTACTTTATTGTACTCTAACCTTGCCTAACCTAACTTAGCCATATCTTACTCTACTCTACTCTACACTTACCTTGGCTAGCCTAACCTTGCTTAACATTATTTTATTCTACTCTACTCCACTCTACTCTTCTCTACTCCAACCTAATATACTCTACTTTACTCTACTACATCATACTTTAGTCTAGACTTGCCTAGCATAGCTAACCCAACCAAACACAACCTCGCCTTACCTTACATAGTCTAGCCAAGCCAAGCTTAGCCCTATGTTACTCTACTCTACTCTACTTCCACTTTAATGTATATTATCTTAGCCTAGCTTACTATAGCTTAGCATTACTAAACTCTAATCTACTCTCCTCTACTCTACACTATTCTGTTCTACTCTATTCTACTTTGCTCTCATTTGCTCTGCTTTGCTCTACTCTACTCTACTATATTATACTCTTCTCTACTCTACTCTACTAAGCTCTACTCAGCTCTACTCTACTTTATTCTACTCTAACTTAGCCTAACCTAACCTAACCTAACCAAGCCTACATTAGCCTAGCCTTACTCTACTCTACTCTACTCTTAAACACTCTATTTTATTCTACTTTATTATACTCTACTTTATTTTATTCTATTTTAGCCTCCCTTAGCCTAATTTAGCCATATACTACTCTACTTTATCTTAGCCTAGGCAATTCTTGAATTATTTTATTCTACTCTAGTCTACTAGACTCTACTTTGCTCAACTTTGCTCTATTTTACTCTTCTTCACTCTACTCTGCTTTGTTCTACTCTATTATTCTCTACTCTACTCTACTCTACTCTCCTTTTATTTACTATAATCAACTCTACTCTGCTCTACTATACTCTCTACTCTACTTTGCTCTACTCTATTCTACTATACTCTACTCTGCTGAATGTTTCTCTGATTTATCTACTCTACTTTACTTTACTCTACTTTAGTCTACTCTAGCCTTGCTTAGCTTAACATAACAAAACCTAACCTAGACTAACCTAGCTTTACTCTTCTCTTTACTCTACTCTACTTTAGTCTACTCTAACCTCCCCAAGCCTAACTTCGTGCTATTCATAGTCCTAACTTAGCCCAGCCTAGCATTGGTTTTTTCCATTATACTCTACACTATTTCACTCAACTCTACCCTACCCTAGCTTAACCTAACCTAACATATCTTCGCCTAGCCTAGCCAAACCTAGCTCAGACTAGCCTAGCTTTACTTTACTCCACTCTACTCTACTATACTACATTCTGCTCTACTCTACTTTACTCTACTCTACTTTACTCTTCTCTACTCTAGCCCAACCTAACCTACCATAACCTAGCCTAACCTAGCCTAACCCTATACTACTCTGCTGTACTCTACTTTAATCTATTATACTTTAGCCAAGCTTAGCCTAGCTTGGCCAAGCACTACTCTACATTAATCTACTCTACTCTATTCTACCATACTATACTCTACTTTACTTTAATCTATTATACTCTATTCTACTCTTCTCTACACTACTCTAAGCTAAACTACTATACTCTATTCTATCCTACCCTAATCTAGCCTAGCTTAGCTTAGCCTAACTTAGCCTAGCCTTACTCTACTCTACTATACTCAACTCTAGCTAGCATCGACCTAGCCCTATTTTGCACTACTCTACTCTACTTCACTATATTATACTCTAGCCTAGCCTAACCTGGTCTACCCTAGCACTATTCTACTCTACTCTATTCTTTTTTGCTCTACTCGACTCTATTCTACAATACTTAACTCTTATTTATGCTACTTTGCTTTACTCTGCTATACTCTACTTTGCCCTACTATACTCTACTGTACTATACTCTACTCTACTTTAGCCTAGCTAAGCCTAACCTCACCAAACCTAACAAAACTTAGCCTACCCTAACCTAACCTTACTCTGCTCTACTCTACCCTACTCAACTCTACTCTATTCTACTTTAATAAACTCTATTATGTTCTACTCTACCTAAGCCTAACCTTACTTTGCCCTATTCTACTCTACTATTCTCTATTCTACTTGAACTTAATGTAGCCTAACCTATCCTAATATTATTTTATTCCACTCTACTCTACTTTAATCTACTCTGATTTACTCTACTTTACTCTACTATACTATGCTAAACTGTACTATACTCTACTCTACTCTATTCTACTCTACTGTACTCTACTCTAGCCTAACATAGCCTGGCCAACGATAGCCTAATATTATTTTATTATAATCTACTCTATCCTATTCTATTGTACTCTAACTTACCTTAACCTAACCTAGCCTAACCTTGCCTTACTCTACTCTACTCTACCCTAATATTCCATTACTCTGTTGTACTCTAGCCTTTCTTAGCTCAGCTTAGTATTACTCTACATTACTCAACCCAACTTTACTCAAAATCTACTCTAGCTTATCTTAGCCAAGCCTGGCCTAGCTTAACCAAACCTAGGCTAATCTAATATAGCCTACCCTAGCATTACTCTACTCTACTATATTCTACTCTACTCTACTCTGGCCTAACATAGCCTGGCTTAGCCTATCTTAGCCCTATACTACTCTACTCTTCTCTCATTTACTTTATTATACACTAGTCTTGCTTAGCCCTAGTCTAACCTAGTATTACTCTACTCAACATTACTCTACTCTTCTCTACTCTACTCTAATCTAATATACTCCACTTTACTTTACCTAACCTTAGCCTAGCCTAACCTAATCTTGTTGAGCCAAGCAATACTCTTTTCTACTCTACTCTACTCTACTTTACTCTAGCCTAACCTAGCCAAATATGGCATAGCTTAGCACAACCTAGCGTCATGTTACTATACTCTACTTCACTCCATTATACTCAAACCAATCCAAACCTAGCCAAACAATGCCCTACTCTAATTTGCTCTATTGTGCTTTGCTCTACTCTACTCTACTTTACTCTCCTTTACCCTACTCTACTTTTCTCTAATCTCCTTTGCCATACTATACTCAAGTTAGCTCTACTCTACTCTACTCCACTCTTCTCTATGCTGCTCCTCTTTTCTCTACTCTACTCTACTCTTGTTTACTCTACTATACTATAGCCTAGCTAACATAGCCTAGTATTATTTAATTCTACTCTAATAAACTCTACTCTACTCTACTCAACTATACTCTACTCTAGCCTATCTTAACTTAACCTAGTTTAGTCTAGTTTAGCCTTGCTTAACTTAACTTTGCTTAGCCAATTCTAGTCTTATTTTGCTCTACTATACTCTACTCTACTCTACTCCAGCCTAATCTAGCCTAACATAGTCGTGCTTAACTAATCCAATCCCTCTACTAATATACTCTAATCTACTTCAACTTTACTCTATTATGCTCTAGCCTAGCTCTACCTAGCCTAGCATAACATAGCATAAATCTACTCTACTCTACTCTACTTTACTATACTCTACTCTACTCTTATCTACTCTAATCTAATCTACTCTAATATACTCCTCTCTATCCTATCATTGCCCACCATAACCTAGCCTAACCTTGTCTAACTTAGCTTAGCTTAGCTAAAACTTCTACTCTAATCTATTCTACTTTACTCTACTCTAGCCTAACATAACCAAACATAAAGTAGCCTTACAAGGCCTAGCCCTATGCTACTCTCCTCTTCTTTAAAAGACTCTATATACTCTTGCCTAACCCAGCCTGTTCTAGTCTAGCACTAATTTGCTCTACAATACAATCTTCTACTCTACTCTGCTCTACTCTACTCTACACTACTCTACTCTGCTCTACTCTACTCTTCTCTCCTCTGCTCCACTTTACTCTACTATACTCTACACTACTTTACTCTACCTACTCTATATATTTTACTCTACTCTACTCTACTCTTGTCTAACCTACACTTGGTTAGCCTAACCTAACCAAGGTTGAGCCTTGCTTAGCCTAACCCTACTCTACTCTACTCTACTTTACTCTAATCTACTCTATTCTACTCTACTCTATCCTATTATATTCTACTTTTGCCTACCTTATCCTAACTTATCCCTATACTACTCTACTCTACTCTAACTAACTTTTCCTAGCTTAGTATTATTTTATTCTACTATACTCCTTGCAATCTTACACTACTCTACTCCACTCTACTCTATTTCTCCATTATTCTCTCTACTTTACTCCATTCTACTCAACTATAATCTACTCAACTTCATTTACTCTACTCTAATCTACTCTGTTATATTCTACTCTAGCTTTGCCTAGCCAAACATAGCCCAATGCTACTCTATTATGCACTACCTTAAAAAAAGATAGCCTAGCCTACTATTATTTTATTCTACTCTACTCTACTCTAAGCTACCCTACCCTAGCCTAATTTAACCTAGCATTGCTTAGCCTAGCTTAACCTAGTCTTGCATTACTTTACTTTACTCGGCCTTACTCTACACTACTCTACTCTACTTTACTCTATCACACTTTAGCCTCGCTTAACCTAGCTTCTCCTGGCATTACTCAACTATACCATAGCCTACTCTAGCAAGGCTTAACATAGCCTAGCCTAAACTAACCTGGCCTAGCATAGTCTTACTCTACTCTACTATAGTCTACTCTATTGTACGCCACTCTTGCCTAACCTATCTTAAAATAACCTGGCCAAGCTTAGCTTAGCTTCGCCCTGTGGTACTCTACTCTACTCTCTTTTATTCTAATATACTCTAGCCTCACTTGCTCTTATCAAGCTTAACATTACTTTATATTACTCTACTTTATTACTCTACTCTACTATATTCTACTCAACTCTACCTACTTAACTCAACTCTACTATACTTTACTCTACTCTATTCTATTCTACTCTACTTTACTCTACTTTACTCTTCTTAACTCTACTCTACTCTAGCTAACCTTGCCAAACATAGCATAGCCTAGCCTAGCCCACTCTTACTATAATCTACTATACTTTATTCTACTTTAGCTTAACATAGCCTAGCCTAACCTATCACTATTATACTCTACTCTTCTCTACTTTACTCCACTCTTCTATGCTCTAATCTAATCTATTTTATTCTACTCCACCCTACTCTTTCTTATCCTAGCATAGATTAGCCTAGCCTAGCATAGCATTTCCTGACCTAGCCTAGCCTAGCCTTACTCTACTTCTTCACAATACTATACTCTACTCCACTCTACTCTACTCTACTATAGCCAAGCTTAAACTAACATAATGTAGCCAAGCCATGCCTAGCATATTACTCTACTCTACTCTACTCTAATTAACTTTATTATTTCTAGCCTAGCCTACCCTTCCTTAGCCTAACACTACTCTACTAAACTCTACTCTCCTCTGCTAAACTCTACTCCACTACTCTTTTCTACTCTACTCTGATCCAGTCTACTCTATTGTGTTCTATTCTTCTCTGTTCCACACTATTTTGTTCTACTCTACTTTGTTCTGTTCTACTTTGCTCTGTGTTAATCTACTCTTTCTACTCTTTTCTACTCTACTCAACTTGATTCTAATATATTTTAACCTTGCCTAGCTTAGCCTAGCCTAACCTAACTTAACCTAACCTAGCCTAGCCTAGCCTTACACTACTTTACTTTGTTATATTGTGTTCTACTATAGCCTAGCCTATCCTAATTTAGCCCTATGCCACTCTACTCAAACTTAGTCGTATCTAGCATTATTTTATTCTACTTTACTCTACACTACTCTACTCTATTATATTCTACTCTACTTTGCTCTGCTCTGCTCTGCTCTTCACTCTACTCTTCTCTACTTAGTACTACACTGTTATTCTCTACTCGACTATGCTTTGCTCAGCTCTACTCTAGTTTGTTATACTCTTCTTTACTCTATTCGACTCTCCTCTACTCTACTCTATTCTACTTACCTCTACTCTACTTTCCTCTACTGTACTCTACTCTACCCTACCCTACCCTACCCTACTCTACTCTACTCAAGCGTAGCCTAGCTTTACCTAACCTTTCCTAGCTTAACCTAGCCTTACTCTTCTTTACTCCACTCTACTCTACACTACTCTACCCTACTCAACTCTAATTTATTCTAATTTAACCTCATAAAACCTAACTTAGCCCTATCCTGCTCTACTTTACTCTACTCTACACTACTCTCGCTTTAGCTTCGCCTAACAAATCCAAGCCTATATTAGCCTAACCTAGCTTAGCCACATCTAACTTTACTCTACTCTACAATACCTGATTCTACTATATCCTACTCTACTCTACTCTTGCCTAGCTTAGCCAAACAAAGTGTTGCCTAGTCAACCCTTCCCTTATGCTTCTCTATTCTGCTCTACTTCACTTTATTTTACTCTAGCCTATCATAGCCTAGAAAAGCATAGCACTACTCTAATCCACTTTACTATCCTCTGCTCTGCTTTGCTTTGTTCTACTCTACTCTGGTTTACTCTACTTTACTCTATCATACTCTACTCTACTCTGCTTTACTTTGCTCTACTCTACTCTATTCTACTTCACTCTAGCTTAGCCTAACTTAGCCTAATCTAATCTAACTTAATCTAGCTTATCATAGCCTTACTCTACTCTACTCTACTATACTCTATTCAATAGTAATCTATACTATTCTACTCTACTCAATTTTATTCTACTCTTGTCTTGCTTAGTTGAACTTAATCTTATGCTACTCTACTCTACTCCATTCTGCTCTACTCTACTCTACTCTACTCAAGCCTAATTTAGCCTAACCTAACTATACTTTACTCTACTTTAATCTACTCAACTCTATCCTACCCTACCTTATCTTATACTACTATACTCTACTCTACTTTAGCCTATCTTAGCTTAGCATAACCTTGCTTAGCTTAACCTACACTAGCCTAGCCTTGTCTTACTCTACTCTACTCTATTTTACTCTTCTCTACCCTACTCTAGCCTAAACAAGCCTAATATAGCCTAACCCAGCTTAGCTTAGCCTTTTACTACTCTATTCTACTCTTCTTTACTCTATAATACTCTAGCTTAGCTTAGCCTAGCCTAGCACTACTCTACTGTATTCATTCAACTCTACTCTACTCTACTCTACTTTTCTCTACTTTAATCTAATCTTCTCTACTCTACTCTATTTTATCTATCCCTAGCCTTGCCTAGCCTTACTCTACTCTACTCTTGCTTAGCCTAGCCTAACATAGTGCAACCTAGCCAAGACTAGCCCTATGCTACTCTACTTTACTTTACTTCACTCTATTATACTTTAGCCTAGCCTACCTTAGCCTAACATTACTCTACTCTATGTTGCTCTCCTCCACTCAAGTTTACTTAGCTCAGCTCAACTCAACTCTTCTCTGCTCTACACTCTTTTACTCTGCTCTATTCTACTCAACTTTGCTCTTATCAGCTCTTCCCTACTTTGCTTTGTTATACTCTGCTTTGTTTTGTTTTGCTCTATTGTTCTCTACTCTACCACATTATATTTTACAATACTCTACTCTACCCAACTCTACTTAGCTTTACTCTACTCTACTCTACTCTATTCTACACTACTCTAATTTAGCCTAACGTAGCCTAACCTAAACTAACCTTACTAAACTTAGTATTGCCTAGCCTTACTCCACTTTACTTTACTCTACTCTACTCTACTATACTCTATTCTACTCAAAACTACTCTACTCTATTTTACTCTATTTTAGCTTACTCCACTCTACTCTATTATACTCTCCTCTACTCTACATTAACCAAACTTAACCTAGCCTACCCTTACTCTACTCTATTCTACTCCAATCTAATCTACTTTACTCAACTCCTATCTTGCCTAGCCAAGTCTAACCTAACCGAACCTAGCCTAGCCATACTCTACTCTACTCTCGTTTAGCCTTGCCTAACATAGTGTAGACTAGCTAACATTATGTTACTCTACCATACATCACTCTATTATACTCTAGCCTAGCTTAGCCTAACACTACTTTACAATTTTTTCTCTACTTTGCTCTACTCTACTTTACTCAGTTCTACTTTGCTTTGTTCTACTCTACTTTACTCTTTTCTGCTCTACTCCACTCTACTCTATAATGGCCTACTCTATTATGCTCAGCTCTACTCTACTCTACCATGTTCTACTTTGTTCAACTATGCTCTATTCTACTCTACTCTACTCTACCCTCCTTCGATCTATTTTACTCTACTTTACTCTACCCTACTATATTCTACTCTACTCTACTTTATTATAGCCTAGCCTGACCTAGCTTACCCTAGCCTAGTCTTACATTACTCTTCTAAACTCTACCATATTCTACTCTAACATAGGCTAGCCTAATATTATTTTATTGAACTCTACCTTACTCTATTCTACTCTACTCTAGCCTAGCCTAACTTTGTCTGGTCTAGCCTAGCATTACTCTACTCTACTCAACTCTACTCTACTCAATTTTACTCTACTCTACTCTACTCTACTCGACTCCAGCTTAATCTAACCAAATATAGCCAAGTCTAGCCTAACCTAGCCCTCTGCTACTCTACTCTATTTTACACTATTATACTCGAGTCTAGCTTAGCCTAGCCTAGCCTAACACTGCTGTACACTACTCTATTCTACTCTACACTACCTTACACAACTCTTCTTTACTTTAATCTAATTTACTCTTCTCTAAATTACTCTACTCTATCCTAGCCTAGCCTAGTATAACCTAGCCTGAATCTACTCTGCTCTATTATACTTTACATAAATCTACTCTAACCCAACTTAGGCTAATATAATATAGCTTAGCCAAGCCTAGCCATATACTACTCTATTGTACTCTACTCTAATCTATTCTACTCCACTTTACTTCACTCTAGCTAGCCTAACTTAACATAGTGTAGGCTAACCAAGCCTAGTCTTATGCTATTCTACTCTACACTACTTCACTCTATTACACTATAGCCTAGCCTAACCTATCCTAACTTAGCACTACTCTACTTTACCATACTCTTATCTACTCTACTCTACTCTAGTCTGCTCTCCTTTCTGCTACTCTACTCTACTCTATTTTACTATGCTCTTATCTGCTCTACTTTACTTTGCTTTGCTTTACTCTACTCTACACTGCTCTACACTGCTCTACTCTATTTTCCTCTACTCTACTCTATGCTCCTCTACTCTACTCTACTCTACTCTACTCCACTCTACTCAACTCTAATCTACTCTACTCTGGTCTACTCTACTCAACTCTAACATAACCTAGCTTAGCCTAAACTTACTCTACTCTACTCTACTCTACTCAAGCCTATGCTACCTTTGCCTAGCCTGGTATTATTTTACTCTACTTCACTCTACTCTATCCTAGCTTAGCTTAACCAAGCTTAGCCTTAGTCTATTCTGCTCAACTCTATTTTACTTTACTCTACTCAACTTTACTCTATTATATCCTAACCTAGCCTAGCCTAGCTTAACCAAGCCCTTCACTACTCTATCTTACTCTTTTTACACTATTATGCTTTAGCCTACTTTACCTTATCCTAGCTTAGCACTATTCTACTATACTTGTTCTCTGATCTAATCTACTCTATTTTACTCTATTATACTCTACTCTACTCTTCTTTAGTCTGATATAATCTACTCCACTCTTCTCTAGTCTAGCCTAGCCTAGTCTAACTAGCCTAGCCTTACTTTACTCTACTCTAGCCTAGCCTAGCCTTACCTAACACAGTATATCCTAGCCAACGCTATGCTATTCTACTCTACTCCACTTCACTCTATTAAACTCAAGCCTAGGCTAACTAAGCATAATACTCTTTTTTACTCTACTCTACTCTGTTCTACTCTACTCTACTCTACTCTACTCTGCTCTGCTCTACTCTTTTCTACTCTGCTCTACTCTACTCTGCTCTGCTATACTCTTTTCTACTCTGCTCTACTCTACTCTATAATGGCTTACTCTACTCTATTCTGCTCTGCACTAATCTATTATGCTCTACTCTACTCTACACTACTCTGCTCTACTCTATTCTATTTTGCTCTATTCTACTCTATTATACTCTCCTCTACTTTATTCTACTCTATACTACTCTACTATAATTTTCTTAACCTAGCCTAGCCTAGCCTAATCATACTCTACTCTACTCTATTCTATTCTAGCTTAAGTTAGCCTAACCAAGCCTTGTATTATTTTATTTTATTCTATCATGCTCTACTCTACTCTACTGAACTCTAGCCTAGCCTAACCTCACTCTACTCTATTCTACTTTACTCTATTTTACTCTACTCTACTCTACTCTACTCCAGCCTAACCTAACCTAACATAACCAAGCCTAACCTTACCTAGCCCTTTACTACTCTACTCTACTCTATTTTACTCTATTATACTCAAGCCTAGCTTAGTACTACTTTATTCTATTCTACTCTAGTCTGCTCTACTCTACTGTACTCTACTCTACTCTTCTATACTTTAATCGTATTTGCTCCCCTCTACTTTATAATACTCTATCCTACCCTAGGCTAACCTAACCTAACATATCTACCATTAATCTACTATACTCTTCTCTACTCTATTTTAGCTTAAGTTAACATAATGTAGCCTAGCCAAGTCTAACCATATGCTACTCTATTTATTTTATTTTACTCTATTATACTTTGACTTAGCTCACCCTAACCTATTTTATATTACTCTCCTCTTCTCTACTCTACTCTACTATGCTCTTCTCTACTCCCTTTTAGTTCTCTACTCTGCTCTACTCTTATCTTCTCTTCCCTACGTTGCTCTGCTCCTCTCTACTTTACTTTAATCTTCTCTTCTTTACTCTCCTCTACTCTACACTGGTCTACTTTACTCTACTCTACTCTACTCTAACCTAGCTTTACCAAGCCTAGCCTGACCTAACCTAGCTTAGTCGAGCCTAGCTTTAGTCTACTCTATTCTACTCTACTCTACTTTATTATACTCTACTCTACTCTACTGAACTCTACTTTAGCATAACCTTGTCTAACATAGCCTAGCCTAATCAAAACTAGCCCTCTACTACTCTACTCTTCTTTGCTTTACTCTGTTATACTCTAGCATAGCTTGGCCAATCCTAACTGAGCACTATTTTATTCTACTAAATTCTAGTCTACTCTACATTACTCTACTCTATTTTACTCTAGCCTAGCTTAACTTAGCCTAGCCTAGTCTACCTTAGCCTTGCCTAACCTAACCTAGCCATACTCTACCCTACTCCACTCTACTCTAGCCTTGCTTAGCCATACTCTACCCTACTCCACTCTACTCTAGCCTAGCCTAGCCTAATATAGTGTAGCTTATAAAACCTTTTGCTACTCAACTTTACACCACTTCACTCTATTCTACTATAACAAGCCTAGCCCAATAGTACTTTACTAAATTATGCTTTAATATACTCTGTCCTATTCTGCTCTTATCAACTCTACTTTGTTCTACTTTCCTCTACTCTACTCTACTTTGCTCATCTCAACTATACTCTATTATGGACTAGCCTAGCCTAAACTAGTCTTACACTACTTTGCTCAACTCTATTCTACTCTACTCTATTCTATTCTACTCAACTCTACTCTACTCATCTTTATTCTACTCTACACTACTTTACTCAACTCTACTCCACTCTACTCTACTCTTCTCTACTCTACTCTACTCTACTCTATTATACTCTTCTCTACTATACTCTAATTTATCCTTACCTAGCTTAACCTTGTCGAATCTTACTCTACTCTACTCTACTATACTCTAGCCTAGGCTAGGCTAGCTTAGCATTGCATTATTTTATTCTACTCTGCTCTACTCTATTTTTCTCTACTCTATTTTCCTCTACTCAACTCTACTCTAGTTGAGCCTAGCTTAGCTTACCTAACCTTGTCTTGCCTGGCCTAGCCATACTCTATTCTACCCTACTCTACTCTACTCTCCTCTGCTCTATTATATTCTATTCTACTCTATTTTAGCCAAACCTAGCCAAACATAGCCTAGCCTCACCTATTCTAACCCTCTACTACTCTACTCTACTTTACATTCTTATACTCTAGCATAGCTTACTATAGCCTAACCTAGTATTAATCTATTCTACTCAATTGTACTCTACTCTATTATACTCAAATCTAATATACTCTACTCTATCTTAACCTAACATAGCCTAGCCTATCCTAGCTTAACATAGCTTAGCCTTTCTCTACTCTATTCTACTCTACTCAACTCAACTCTACTCAACTCTGCTCTACTCCACTTTAGGCTAAGCTAACCTAACATAGTTTAGCTTAGCCAACCCCATACAACTCTTCTCTACTTCACTTCACTCGATTATACTCTAGCCTAGACTAGCCTAGTACTACTCCACTCTACTCTACCCTACTTTACTCAACTATACTTTACTCTAATCTACTGTAACCTAGCCTAGCCTAACTTATTATAACCTAGCCAATCTTAGGGTACTCTATTCTACTCAACTTCACTCTATTATATTCTTAGCTAGCTTAGCCTAGCATTACTCTACTCTACTATAAACTGTACTACTCTACTATACTTTTCTCTACATTTCTCTGCTATACTTTTCTCTACATTTCTTTGCTCTACTCTGCCTTAGCATAGCTTAGCATAACCTAGTAAAGCCTATTCCTGCCTACCCTAACCTAGCCTTACTCTACTCTACATTGCTCTACTCTACTCTACTTTACTTTAGCCTAACCAAGCCTAACACAACCTACCCTTGCCTAGCATAACTCTCTATTATTCTACTCTACTTTACTCTATTAATTTCTAGCTTAACTTAACCTAGCCTAGCCTACCACTACTCTACTCTACTTTATTCTACTATACTCTTCTTCACTAAAATCTAATCTATTATACTCAACTCTATTCTATCTTACCTTAGCATAGCTTAGCCAAACCTAGCTTTGCCTCACCTAGTATAGCCTTACTCTATTCTACTCTACTCTAGCCTTACCTAACCTAAGATAATATAGCCCTGCAAACCTTATGTGACTCTACTCTACTCTACTTTACTCTATTACACTCTAGCTTAGCATAGCTTAGCACTGCTTTACTCTGCTTTACACTATTTTGCTCTACTCTACTCTACTTTGCTCTACTCTGCTCTGCTATACTCTGCTCTACTATACTCTACTCTAACATAACTTAGCCTAGCTTTACTCTAATATACTCTACTCTACTATATTCTACTCTACCCTACTCTTCTCTACACTACTCTATTCTACTCTACTCTACCCTAACTTAGCCTAGCCTAACATAGTGTAGCCTAGCCAACCCAATGCTACACTAGTATACTCTAATTCACTCTATTGTACTCTAGCCTTTCCAAGCCTAAAACAAATCTACTTTACTCTACTCTACTCTACTTTGTTCTACTTTAGTATGCTTTGCTCTGCTCTACTAAGCTCTTCATTACTTTGTGCTCTACTTAACTCTACTCTGCTCTACTTTGCTCTAGCTTATCATAGCTAGCCTAGCCTAGCCTTGTCTTACTCTACTCTACTCAACTATATTCTACCCTACTAAACTCTACTCTATTATACTCTACTCTATTACTCTACTCTACTCTATTTCATTCTACTCTACATTATTTACTCTTCTATTCTACTATATTCTACTCTACTCTAGCTTAGCCTAACTTAGCTTATCTTAGCTTAACCTTACTCTACTATATTCTACACCTCTCTAGCCTAGGCTAGCCTTGCCTAGCCTAATATTATTTTTTTTAATCTTCTCTACTCTACTTTATTTTAGCTTAGCCAAGCCTAACGTAAAAAAACCTAGCCTAGCCCAGTCTTACTATACTCTACTCTCCTCTAATCTAATGTACTCTACTTTACTCTATTATACTCTTGCCTAGCTTAGTCTAGCCTAGCCTAGCATTACTCTACTCTACCTTATTCTACTCAACTCCACTCTACTTATCTAAACTTTAATCTAATCAACTCTAATATACTCTACTCTACCTTCCCTAACCAAGCCTAACATATCCTAGTCGAGCCTAGCCTAGTCATACTCTACTCTACTATTCTCTACTTTACCCTACATTAGACTAGCCTAACTTAACCTATTATGGTCGAGCCTACGCTATGCTGCTCTAGTTTACTCCCCTTCACTATATTACACTCTAGCATAGCCTAACCTATCATTACTCCACTCCACTCTACTCTGCTTTACTCTACTCTGCTCTTTCTACTTTACTCTACTCTATTCTGCTCTTCTCTACCTTACTATAGTCTAATCTACTCTACTCTATTATACTCTATTCTACCCTACACTACCCTACCCTTTCATACCCAACCCTATGCTACTCTACTCTACTCTACTATAGCCTACCATAACCTTGCCTAGTCTAGCCTAGCCTAGCCTAACCTAGCTCTACACTACTTTACTTTACTCTACTTTACTCTATTCTATCTTATGCTACACTATCCTACCATGCCCTACCCTACCCTAACCTATGTACCCCTACCCTATCCTACTTTACCTTACCATATCGTACCCTACCTTACCTTACCCTACCCTATCCTATCCAATCCTACTATACTCTAATCTATTCTAATCTACTCTAGCCAACCCTAGCCTAGCCTATCCAAGCTCTATTCTACTTTACTCTATTTTACTCTACTCTACTTTACTCCACTCTACTCTACTCTACTCTAATCTACTCTACTCTACTCTACTATAGCATAGCTTAGCCTAGCCTACCCAAACTCTACTCAACTATACTAAACTATATGCTACTCTACTCTACTATGCTAGACCTTATGCTACTATACTCTACTCTACTCTACCCTCTTCTTCTCTCCTCTCTACTCCTCTCCTCTACTCTCCTCAACTCTTCTTTGCTATTCTCTACTCTGCTCTGTTACGATTTACTCTACTCTACTTTGCTTTTCTCTGCCCTACTTTTCTCTACTCTACTCTACTCTACTCCACTCTACTCAACTCTACTCTAACTTTTCCTACTATAACTTACCCTACCCAACCATACCCTACCCTATCCTATGCTACTATACTCTACCCTACCCTACTTTACTCTATTTTACTCTACTTTACTCCACTCTACTCTACTCTAGCCTATGCTCACCTAGCAAAGCA
This sequence comes from Vanilla planifolia, assembly GCA_023846275.1. Classification (NCBI taxonomy): domain Eukaryota; kingdom Viridiplantae; phylum Streptophyta; class Magnoliopsida; order Asparagales; family Orchidaceae; genus Vanilla; species Vanilla planifolia. The sequence goes on from JAIUJO010000295.1 coordinate 615,272, forward strand.
TAGCCTGTCTTAGCCAAGCCTGGCCAAACTTAGCTATACGCTACACTACTCTACTCTATTATACTCAACTCTACTCTACACTACTCGACTCTACTCTACCCACCCTACTCTATTCTATTCTACTCTAACCTACTATATGCTACTTTACCCTACACTATCCTACCTTATATGATGCTATCCTACCCTACCCTACCCTACCTTACCCTACCTTACTCTATCCTACCCTATCCTATTCTACCCTACTCTAGTCTATTTTACTCTACTCAATTCTACTCTACTCTACTCTGGCCTAGGCTTGCCTAGCATAGCCAAGCTTAGCCTAGCTTTACTTGGCTTAGCCTAGTCTAGCTTAACCAAGCTCTACTCTACTCTTCTCTATTATACTCTACTCCACCATACTCTACCATAGCCTATCCTACCCTAGCCAAGGCTAGCCTAACACAGCTTAACTTAGCCTAGCCTAGCCAACCTATTCTCTACTCTACTTTACTCTACTCTATAGTATTATACTCAGCTATACTCTTCCCTTACTGACCCTACCCTATCTTGCCCTACCTCACGATATCCTTTTCGTCCCTAACTTACCATACCTTACTCTACTCTACTCTAGCCTAGCCTACCTTAAACTAGCCTACCTTAAACTAGCCTACACTAACTTACCCCTACTTAGCTTAGCCTAGCATAGCCAAACCTAGCTCTACTCCACTCTACTATACTTTGCTCAACTGTACTGTACTCTACTCTACTCTACTTTACTCAACTTAACTCTACTCTACTATACTCTACTCTACTCTACTATACTACTCTACTCTAACTTACCATACCTAACCCTACCCTATGTTACCTGTCATTACTCTACTCTATTTTGCTTATCTCTAATCTATTCTACTCTACTATGTTGTGCTATACTTTACTACTCTACTCTATCCTACTATACCCTACCCTAACCTATCCTACCTTATGCTACTATACTATATTCTACTCTACTCTACTCAACTCTACACTACTATACTTCACTCTACTCTACAATACTCTAGTCTACTCTATCCTACACAACTTTACTCTACTCTACTCTACTTTACTATGCACTAATGTACTCTACTCCATTTTACTCCAATCTACTCTGCTATACTATACTATACTATACTCTACTTTACTCTACTTTAGCTTACCTTAGCCATGTCCAAGCCTAGCCTAGCATATTTTAGCACTACTTTATTATACTCTACTCTACTCCACCCAACTCTACTCTATCGTTATCTTACTATGCCTTATCTTACCCGACCCTAACCTAACCTACACTACCTTATGCTACTCTCTTCTACTCTAATCTACTCTACTATACTCTATGTTACTCTATTCTACTCTACTCTACTCTACTACACTCTACTCTAATCTATCCTGTCTTAGCTTATCTTAGGCTTGCTCTACCCAACTCTACTCTACTCTATCATACTCTAACCTAACCTAGCCTCACAAAACATAGCCTAGCAAAGCTTAGGTTTATGTTATTCTACTTTATTATACTTTGCTCTACTTTGCTCTTTTTTAACCTACCCTTCTCTACTTTGCTCTCCTCTGCTCAACTATTCTAGACTAAACTCTTCTCTACTCCCCTCCACTCTACTCTACTCTACTCTACTAAGATTTGCTCTTCTCTACTATATTCTACTCTACTCTGCTTTACTCAACTCTACTCTACCTTACCCTACCCTAACCTACCCTATGATACTCTACTCTACTCTACTCTACTCTACTCTCCTCCAACATACCCTAGCCAAGCCTAACCTAGCCTAGCCTAATTTAGCTCTACTCTACTCTAGTCTAGTCTACTCTACTCTACACTATTTTACCCTCCCTTACCCTACCCTACCTTACCCTGTCGTACCCTTCTTACCCTACTTGACTCTTCTCTACTCTAGCCTACCTAAGCTTAGCCAATTCTAACCAAGTGTAGCCTGTTAGCCTTGCCTAATTGAGCTATACTCTACCCTACTCTACTTTACTATGCTCTACTTTAATATACTCCACTCTAGTCTACTCTACTCTATCCTACTCAACCTTACCCTATCATACCCTACCAAATGATACTATACCAACCCTACCCTACCCTATGCTACTCTGGTCTACTCAACTCAACTATACTCTATTGTACTCTACTCTACTCTATTCTACTCTATTCTAGCCTATCCTTGCCTACCAATGCATAGCCTTGTCTAACCTTTCTTTTCCTAACTTAGTCTAACCTAACCTAGCTCTACTCTATAATAATCTATTCTACTCTACTAAACTCTATTCTACTTTAGCCTAGCTTAGCCTAATACTACTCTACACTACTCTACCTTACCCTACATTATCCTATCCTATCTTATGCTGTTCTACTCTATTCTACTCTAATATACACTATTCTACTCTACCCTACTCTACGATACTCTAACCAACCATAGCTTGGCCTAGCCTAGCCAAGCCTAGCCTTGCTTAGCCTTGTTAAGCCTAACCTAGCCTATCCTAACCAAGCTTAACTCTACTCTACTCTACTCTACTTTACTCTACTTTATTCTACTATACTCTACTCTACTATACTCTGCTCTATTCCACTCTACTCTAATCTATCCTACTATATGCTACTCTACTCTACTCTACTCTAATCAATTTTACTCAACTCTACACTACTCTAATTAACTCTACTTTACTCAACTCAACTCAACTCTACTTTACTCTATTATACTCTACTCTACTCTGCTCTAATTTACTCACTATACTCTACTCTATACTCTATTCCACTCTACTTTACTCTACTCTACTATACTCTACTATACTATACTATACTATACTCTACTATACTCTTCTTTACTCTAATCTAATCTATTTCACATTATTTTAGCTTAGCTTAGCTTAGCTTAGCCTAACTTAGCCAAGCCTTACTCTACTTTTTTATTCTCTACTTTACTCTACTCTACTACTCTTCTCTAATCTAGCTTAACCTAATATAGTGTAGCCTAGCTAACTCTAAGCTACTCTACTATACTCAACTTTACTCTATTATACTCTAGCCTAGCTTAGCCTAGCCAATAACTACTCTACTCTACTTTACACTACCCTACAATACTCTGCTCTTTTCTACTCTACTCTACTCTACTCTTCTCTACTCTGTTCTACTCTGCTCGTCTCTTCTCTACTTTACTCTAGCTTAGCTTAACCAAGCATAGCTTAGCCTAACCTAACCTAACCTAACTTTTTCTTACCTAACTCTACTCCACTCTACTCTATTCTAGCAGAGCTTAGCCATGTCTTACCTAGCCTAACCTGACTCTACTCTACTCTACGAGACCCTAACCCTACCTTACAATACCAAACATTACCATACACTACCATACCCTACTCTTCCCTACCTTATGCTATCCAAACTTATGCTACTCTGCACTACTCAACTCTACTCAACTCTATTTCTCTGCTCTACTCTAACCTAGCCTAAGCTTACAAAAACAAGCCTAACCTAGCCTAACATAGCCAAACCTAGCTCTACTGTACAATACTTCCATTACTCTACTCTACTCTATTATACCCTACCCTATTATATGATATCCTATTCTACTATACCATACTCTATCCTATCTTACCCACCCTCTCTACCCTACCCTAGCCTATGCTACTCTATCCTATTTTACTATACTCAACTCTACTTTACTCTAATCTAGCATAACCTAACCCAACATTACATAACTTGGCTTAGCTTAGCCTTTTACTACTCTACTCTACTTTATTATATTCTAGTCTAGCTTTGCTTGTCCTAGCCTAACATTATTTTACTCTACTCTACTATACTATATTATTCTCTACTTTAATCTAATCTTTTCTATTCTACTCTACTCTATCCTACCAAAGCCTAGTCTAGCCTTCTCTTACCTAACCTAACTTAGTCTAAAATAGCCTTACTCTACTCTATGCTTCACTACTCTGCTCTACTCTACCCTAGCCTAGCCTAACATAGTGTAGCCAAGCCAAGCCTAGCTCTATGCAACTCTATTATACTCTACCTCACTCTATTATACTCTACCATAACCAAGCTTTACTCTACTCTTCTCTTTAACTTTGCTCTACACTTCTCTACTCTCTTCTAAACTATTCTATTTTGCTACTCTCTCATCTACCATTCTCTTATTTACTCAACTCTGCTTTGCCCTATTCTACTCTACTCTACTCTACTCAATTTTGTTATACTCTACTTTGCTCTATTTTACTCTACTTTACTATACTATACTTTACTCTAGTAGCCTAGGCTAGGTTTGCCTAATCTAACTTAACCAAGCTTAGCCCAGCCTAACCTTCCTCTACTCTACTCTACTCTACTCTACTTTACTCTACTCTACTTTACTCTACTCTATTCTACTCTACTCTATTTTATTTTATTCTAGCTTAATCTAACCTAACTTAGGCCTATACTACTCTATTCTATTTTATTCTACTCTAACCTAACTAACATAGCCTGGCATTATTTTATTCTATTCTATGCTACTCTTCTCTACTCTACTCTATTCTACTCTAATTTACCCTACTCTATTCTACTCTACTCAAAACTACTCTAGCCTAGCCTAACCTAGCCTAGCTTATCCTAACCTTGCCTAGACTAACCCAGCCTTACTCTTCTCTACTCTGCTCTACATAACACCACTTTTCTTTACTCTCTTTTATTCGAGCCTAACCTTGTCTAATATGGCTCTATCCTACTCTACTCTAGCCTAAGCTAGCCTAGCCAAACCTAACATTATTTTATTGTACTCTACTCTACTTTACTCTACTCTACTCCAGTCTATCTTAGCCAATCTTAGAATTGCCTTGCCTAACTTAGCTTAGCCTAACCTAATTTTACTTTATTTTACTCTACTCTACTCTAGCTTAACCTAATCAACATAACCAAACCTAGCCTATCCTTATGCTACTCTACTTTACTTTACACTAGCTAAGCCTAGACTAACAATACCCATCTCTATTTTACTCAACTCTACTACTTTTTTACTATTCTCTACTCTATTTTAATCTATTCTAATCTACTCTACTCTACTCTACCCTATCCTAGCTTAGCCTAACTTAGCTTAGCCTAGCCCAAATTAGCCTAACATAACCTTACTTCACTCAACTCTAATATACTCTACTTTACTCTATGCTACTCTAATCAGACATAGCCTAGCCTAATAAGGCATATCCTAGCCAAACTAATCTTTATTTTATTCTACTATACTCTATATCACTCTATTATGCTCTAGCCTATCCTAACCTAGATACTACTCTACTATACTTTACTCTCTTATGCTCTGCTCTACTTTCTTCTACTTTACTTAGCTCTAGATTTCTTTACTCTACTCTAATTTGCTCTACTCTAGTTTACACTTCTCTACTTTGCTCTTCTCTACTCTTTTCTGCTTTGCTCTACTCTACTTTGCTCAGCTTTACCCTGTTCTACTCTACTCTACTCTACTCTACTATACTCTACTTTAGCCTAGCCTAACTTAGCTTAGCCTAGCCTAACCTAACTTAAACTAGCCTAACCTAACCTAGCCTAACATAGCCTTACTCTTCTCTACTGTACTCTACTATACTTTCTTCTAATCTATCCAAGTTAAGCTTAACTTTGCTTTATGCTACTTTACTCTACTTTAGCCTAGGCTAGCTTAGCCTACTTAGGATTATTTTATTATACACTACTCTATTCTACTTTGCTCTACACTACTCTACTCTACTCTAATTTAATCTACTCTACTCTACTCTATCCTATCGTACTGTAGCTTAACCTAGCCTAACCTATCCTAGCCTAACCTCACTCTACTCTACTATATTCTATTCTATTCTATTCTATCCTACTCTACTCTACTCTATCTTAGCCTAGTCAAACATAGATAGCCTAGCCAAGCCTAACCCCATGCTACTCTACTCAGCTCAATTTCACTCTATAATACTCTACCTTATCTTAACACTACTCTATTCTACTCTACTCTGCTCTGCTCTACTCTACTTTGCCCTACTCTATACTTCTTTGCTATACTTTAGTTTGCTCTACTCTTTGTTGCTCTGCTCTACTCCGCTCTACTCTACTATACTTTACTCTATTATGCACTACTTTATTGTTAGGTTTCTCAACCTTCAAGCGTTTCGTACTTACTTCCATCATTTGTATCGCAGACATGAATTTTTAATTAGGAAAGGATTTAATTTCCAAATTAATACCTTTCAAAGATAAAAACTTTTTTTTATTTCTTTAAAATTTTTTTAATAAAAAAATCAAGTAATACATATTGTTAATTTATTAAAAACATTAAATTTTAATCATGATTTCTATCAACTATTATGAAAAAAATTAATTTATTATACAACTTAGCAAAAAGACTCACAAGGTATTACTTTGTATATAATTCATGGGTTTAATAAATTAATAAGAACTTTTCAAAATAATGTTTTGAAAATGTATATGATAAAAAATATTTTTATTCGAATTTGTAATAAATATTTTTTTTTCTCATAATTAGAAATTTCTAGAAATTCTATTTCAAGTTATTTTATATAAAAGAGTTAATTTTAAAATCTTAATTTTAATAATTTCTATATCCTCCAAAAAATAAATTGTATTAAAATAATATTTAAATTCTGCATTGTATCATTTTTAAAAAGAAGCAAATATTTAAAAAAATATTCAAGTTTTCATTCATTGAAACAAAACAAATTATTATAAAAAAGATTATCGCTAAACATCGTTTATTAGATAACTGTATTAAACATAATAATTTCTATGTAATATATATTTAAGCTACTTTAAAATTTATATTTATTTTTTTTTGTTATAAAAAAATATTTTTCTTTTAAAAATTTTTACCGATTCCTTTCTTAAAGAAAAGAAAAATATTTAGGCTTTTATTTGCAAATGTTTTTTTAACAATTTTAAAATCTATGACTAATGTGATGTAGATATCGTCATTTAAGTTTATTTTTTAAAGATAATTTTGAATAAAAAATATATTAATAAATAATAGTTTTAAAATGTATTTTTAAAATTGCAATAAAACTGTTATATATTTATTAAATTTGTTATGTATAATGACTTCATCAAATAGTTAGATTTTAAAATGAATAAAATAGTATTTACTTTTTATCAAAAAAAAACTTTCTTTCATTATTTTCTTAAGAATAGAATTATTATTTATTTTGGTCAAACAATGTTTTATTTTTTTTAATTAAAAAACTTAACAATGTGCTTATAAAAGTGTATGATTAGACTTTTAAAATTATTTTTAATGTGTAAATATCATATTAAAATGTGATTAATATAATGCAATATTTTAATAAATCAAAGTATTTTTAAACATAAATAATAACTATTAAATTTTCTACTTTAATTTACTACCTCTTTTCTTATAATATAAATATACTCTATATAAAGCGAAATAAGGTATATTAGATCATACAAATATGAAGTGATAACACTAATGATTTTTTATATTTTATCTTTTTATTTTAAGGTAACTAAGTTATATTGATAATAGGCATATTTTAATTTTATAGTTAGCATGATGTTCTTTAGGTTTTTAGATATTTATTTATTTATATGTTATGTTATTATTGTTTTCTTTTGTTTGTCTATTAATGGCTTTATTAAGTTTATTCTTTATGTTTTAGGAGCTTATAGTTTCAAGATATTATAATTTTATCTATAATTTTTTATAATGATTATTAAAAAAAATTTCGAACGAAAAAAAAATTTTAATCAGAAAGAATATTGTATATCACAATTTTAAATTTCTCCAAAATATATATCATTATTATTAGTTAACATGAAAAAGAAGAAGAAGAAAACCATAAATTTACCTCCTTTAATTTTGTAGTTTTCCATGAACTAGTAAAATTTACCTATAATATTATATATTTATTTATATTTAAATATGATTATATATACAAAATGTTAAGCAAAAAATAGATTTCAAATTCAATTATTCTTGATTTTATACTTCAAAAAAAAACAAAAACCCTCTGAACAAGTATTATGAATATTTGTCTATTGGTTTGAAACTATGAAAATACTTATTCTAGGTAAAACAATATAAAACAAATTATGTAGATGTCAAAAAGTAACAAAACCCATGTGTTAACTACCATTGAATTTTTCTAAAATTTCACAATTTGGATGGTCAATATTTTTGTGATAGTAAATAAATTGTATTATATGAAAAAAATATAAAGTAATTAACACTTCAGAATTTACAATTTTTAAGGATTATTAACAAACTATGAGACATTTTTTTCTTTTTGTCTCACTTAATGAAAAAGTTTTTAACCATGGATACAAAGGCATAAAAAATTTACAAACATCAAAACAGAGCTAAAATCATGAGCCAACCATAACTTCATAAAAAGCTATAATTTGGAAGTCAACTAATTTTGTGGCTATTCCACAAAGCATATTATGAAAAAGACCATTACATAATCAAGAACATGAAATGTGCAACTATTTTAGTAACAATTTATAATTAATAAACCAATGAAACTATTAGAAATATTTGTCTACCTTTTTATTTTAATTATTTTGAATTTTACTTGTTTTATAAAATATTTTTTTAATTTTTTTATCAATGCACTTTCATAAAAATTAAAATAAAATCAAACATTGAAATATTTAATTTTTCTAAAAGATATATCATTACTATTAGTTAAATTATATTTAACAACTTTAATTTTTTTAAAATATAAAGATTAATTTTCTTATTACATAATAAAGTAATCTAATTGTTTGAAAAAAGTATAGAATCTAAGTGTTGTTTAATAAATAATTATATAAAACTAAAAGATATTATATTTATTTTTATAAATAATAGTTTATATTAATTGTTTTAATTTTTTTAATTTTCAAAAAATCTTTTCTTGATATTTATTAGCTTTATTTTTAATTATAAAATAAAAAAATAAAATATTATTATATATACTAAAATAACAAAATAAAATATTATTTTGTATATCAACAATATAATACGTTTGATTACTCCTTATGCTAAAAAAATTAAAATTAAATTTTTTTGACATGAGTGTTACTCAAGGTATAATTTGTTAGCAATTTATGTATATATATATATACATATAAAAGATCAATGTATAGTATGTCAAACATAAAGATTGACATTATAAAAATATAATCTTCAAAATTATATATTATAAAAATATTATTTATTTTTAAAACCAAACCAAACAAAACCAAACTAAACCGAACAAAACCAAAGCGAACCGAACTGAGCCAAACCAAACCGAATTGAACCAAAAAGAACTGAATCGAATCAAACCAAATGAAATCAAACCAAATTGAATCAAATTGAACCGAACCAAATCGAACAGATCCGAATCGAACCGAAACGAACTAAACCGAACCGAACAGAATCGAACCATACCTTACTTTATACTACCCTACCCTACCCTACCCTACCCCACCCCACACTACCCTATGCTACTCTACTCTACTCTAGCCTACCCTGGCATAGTCGACCCTTGCATAGCCTAGTCTTGCCTTGCTTAGCCTAGCCTAGACTGACCTACCTCTACTCTACTCTATTCCACTCTACTTTACTCTACTCTACTCTACCATATCCTACCTTGCCCTACATTATCCTACCATACCTTACCCTACCCTCCACTACGCTGCCTTACCTTACCCCACCCTGCTTTACCCTACCCTACGCTAATGTACTCTACTCTATCGAATAGAATCAAACCAAACCAAACCAAACTGAACCGAACTAAACAGAATTGAAATGAATTGAAATTAACTGAACCGAATCAAATCGACCGAACCAAAAAAACCGAACCAAATCGAGACGAACCGAACGTCACCGAACCGAATCGAACACTATCCTACCTTACCCTACCCTACCATACCCTTGGCTAATCTACTATACTTTTGCCTATCCTAGCCTAGCCTTACTTAGATTAGCCCAACCTAGCTCTACTCTACTCTACTTTACTCTACCCTACCCTACCCTACCCTACCCTCCCCTATGCTACCATACACCACCTTACCTTACAAAACCTTACCCTACACAACCCTACCCTATCCTACGCGACTATACTCTACTCTACCTAAGCAAAAAAACCTAACCAAACTGAACCGAGTAAAACCAAACAAAATCGAACAGAATCGATCTGAACTGAACCGAACCGAATAGAGTAGAATTGAACCTTTCCCTACCTATCCAACCCTACCTTACCATGCCTTACCAAACCTTATTCTATGTTACTCTGCTCTACTCTAGCCTACCCTAGCCTAGCCTAGCCTTATCTTGTTTAGCCTAGCCTAGCTGAGCCTAACATAGCTCTACTCTACTCTACTTTCTTATACTTTACTCTATTCTACTCTACTCTACTCTATCCTACCCTACCCTACCCTACCCTACTCGACCCTATCCTACTCTACCCTCCCTTACGTTACACAATCGTACCCTAGCTTACTCTATCCAAACCTATTGTACACTATTATACTCTACTCTATTGTACTCTACTCTACTCTACTGAACTCTATTTTATTCTACTATACTCTACTCTATTCTACTCTACTCTTTCTTTCATTATTTTTTTAGGATAAAATTATTATTTATTTTAGTCAAACTATGTTTTATTTTTTTAATTAAAAAAACTTAACAATGTAATTATAAAGTTGTATAATTACATTTTTAAAATTATTTTTAATGTGATAAATATCATCTTAAATTTTAATTAAACAAATGTAATATTTTAATTTATTACCAAATTTCTTATAATATAAATATACTTAATAGAAAGCAAAATAGGGTATATTAGATCATAGAAATATGAAGTGATGACACTAATGATTCATATTTTTATCCTTTTAGTTTAGGGTAACTAAGTTATATTAATATTAGGCATATTTTAATTTTATAGTTAGAATGATGATCTTTAAGTTCTAGTTGCTTATTTATTTATATACTATGTGATTATTGTTTACTTTTGTTTGTATATTAATGGCTTGGTTGAAGTTTATTCTTTATGTTTTAGGAGCATAATGTTTCAAGATATTATTATTTTATCTATAATTTTTTATAAAGGTTTTTAAAACAAAAAATTTCAAACTAAAATAAAATTGTAATCTAAAAGAACATTGTATATCAAAACTTTCAAATTTCTCCAAAATATATTTCATTATTATTAGTTAATTAATATTTTTTAAAAAAAATATGTAAAACTATCTTAAAAAAATAATTATCACTATTTATTAAATTTTTCTATTTTAAAATTTAGATATCAAAATATTAATTTATATATTAAAAATTTTAAAATTAAATATTATTTTGTATATAATAAATTTAATATATTCATATAATACGTATGTTTAAAATCAAATCAAAATTAAATGTTTTTAATATGAGTAATGTTATACCGGTAAAATATTATAGGTTTAATCTTCAATAATTCAAATGTGGCTTGGATGATTCCAGATCGACAGTAGGATGAGCCAGGAGCTCAATTGGAGGCTATTGGAATTTCTGAAATTTTCTGAGGATTTTTCAGAGCACCGAGATTTTTTTTAAAAACCGGAATTTGGATTTTTCCTTTTACCACGCGTGAACCGGACCGGAGCGGTTCAGCGAAGGCGGGGCGGTTCGCCTAGGTGCGTTTGCGCGTGCGTTTGGATAAGCCGCGGATAAGCGGATCGGACGGATGAGATCAGCGGTGGAGATTAACCGGTTGATCAAGTGTTAAGCGGCGTTTTTAGAAGGTCAACCGGCGCTTAATGGGTCTTAACGGGTTATTACCGGTTTAAGCTGGGTATTTAACCTGATTTGTTCAGCTGTTAGGGTTTCGAACGGCGGCTAGAGGCGAGGTGTTCGCGACGAACGGTGGTAATTTCCGGCAGCCTTCCAAGGGGCTTTTGGTAACCGGAGATTCGCGGGACAGAGACGAGCATTTTGGTACCGGTTTCGTTCGGCGAGGAGCTGCAGTTGATCGCGTGCGAGCTTCACCGTCGCCGACGACAAGCAAAGGTAGGAAATTCAGTTTTAAATTAGTAAATTAGTAGAAATTAAAAGCATGGAATATTTTGCTTAATGAACACAAGCATGTGGATGAAAAAATCGGACTTAGTTGAATGTTAATCTGCGTCTTTTACAATTTTTGGATTTCTGGAAAATTTCCATTTCGCCGGAAAATTTAGTTAATGCTTAGGAAATGTTAGGGATTTGTATTATCAGTTTGCCCTTGAATTAGTTAATTAATTGTTGGATTAAACTTACGGAAATGGTGTACGGGCGAACTCTTTCGGCGGAAATTTTAAATTAGTAGCATTATTGAAACATTAGGATAGTACGAACATCGAATTTTGTTTCTCCTTATTCGCGTTCGCCGGAAATCGACTGAAGGAATTGGATTGGTCGGCGATTGCTTCAGTTAGGGTTCGCGGGCGTCGGACCGAGGAAGGAGAAGGGTTTAGATTAATTACGAATTTATTTAAGTAATTAATGTTATTTATATAATATTTATTAGTAATTATATTTATTTAAGCATCGACCGATTAACGGATTATTAAAGAATTTGGTTCGGCGGTGTCGCGGTTCAGCGAGAGGTTTCCGAACCGGCAGCGAAAACCGGTTCAGCGGGATTCGGCGCGGACGAACGGCGCGGAGGAAAATTTAATTCGGAAATTAAATCCGAATTTTTAGAAAAAGGATATATGTGGAATTTAAATTTTATTCGGAAATTTATTCCGAATTTTGGAAAATGGATAAATGGCAGAACTTGATTTTGGAAATTAAAATTTCCTGAAGTGAGGAAGAGGTGATTTTTGGAAATCACGTAGCCAAGTTGAAATTGACTGTTGGAAATTACCCATAAATTCAGTGCAGCTGGATCAGTTGGAAGGAAGTGTGACACTTGGGTGTTACCAGAATAGTCAGAATTTTGGTACAGTTTGTGTTGCTTGGATGGCAATGACATGGATTGAGTCAGTTTACTCAGTGTTGGCATATTTCATGAATTGGCATACTGGACCAGACAAACATAGGCCCTATATGATATTTTAGGATAGTTGTGGTAGGTAACTGTGCGGTACAGACTTAACTTTCACAGTATACATGTGGACTGGTATGCGCCTTGTTGTATCTGGACACATGTTGCCGAATCTTGGAGTTAGAGCTTGGCAATGACTGTAGGGGCGTGGCTTCTATGGAAATTGTTGGGAGAGGACTTCTTGTGACGGTGGCTGAGTCGATCTCTTCTGGTCCATGAGTGTAGGCCTGCGCGCCTGAGAGTGGCAGTGGCAGGGGTGACTCGCTGTGGCTAGCCAAGTGTGTAGGCTTGCGTGCCTGAGGGTGGCAGGGGTGTCTCACATTGGCTAGAGATCTATGTGACTGGTTTTGTCTATAGTCTCCAGAAGATTGATTGACGAGAGACCCTGCGGTGTTGGGTGCTAGGCGTTGTGATGCGTGCGCAGAGATGGGCGTGTCCCGCTGGCATGCTTTGCCTAGGCGCCATGCGTGCACAGAGATGGGCGTGTCCCGCTGGCATGCTGCCTGGGAGCACAGAGGAGAGCTACTCTGGTGTGACTGGGGGTGACTGTGGTTGGTCAGAGTCTGGGACTGAGAGTGCCTTTCCACCCTACATTGTTATGCTGTATTCCTATACTCTTGCTATTATCCTTCTCTTGCATGTGAGTTTTTACTAGCTGTCTTTCCTACTGGGCGTAGCTCACTCCTTTATTATCTATATTTTTCCAGCGGCTCGACAGCCTTGACGCCACCCAGATTAAGTGGGATCGTGGTCAGCAGGCTAGTGGATGATATCTGATCTGTGTTTTTCTGAGACATTTTGGTTAGTGTGATTGATACTATTGGATGTATTCAGGGAGACTGTTATTCTTATGTCATGTAATATGTGAGGGTGATTCTGACTTATGTATCTAGTTGGATGATATTGTATTTGTTGGACTTGGATCTTATTCTTGTGATGTAGTTTCCATTCACTGTTTTACTTTATTGTCTTGGTGGTATAGTGTGTGGAGTGCCATATTTTATCTGAGGATGATATGTATTTTATTTTTGATGGTGAGGTCATTACATGACTATGGAACTTAATCGTGGGGATTCAGACTTCTATTAGATCGGTTCTCCTACCGATATGGGTTAGGAGTATGGGGTCTAGTAGGAGTAACATTGCGCGAGTCCATCTGTTAATTCAGGAGTCATGAACCTGATTTGATGGTGTACCCGGGAGATGGGATCCACATTGTTAAAGAAAGTAGGTGTGTAATGATGTGTTATATCCTATGTTTTTCGTAGGCTACTCAGGTTGGTATGGGACGATCTGAGTTGTCTATATGTAAAAAAAAAAATATGCCAAAAATCAGCCTAGGAAAAAATGGAGTGTAACAAGTAATAAATATAAATTCCTTTCTAGCAACTAAATTTTTTTCTTAAGCATGAATTGCTCTTATTTTTAACATGGAAAATAAGAAGGAGAAAACCATTTTAAAGATCAAGTTTACCTATTTTAATTTTGTTATTTGCCATCAACTAGTAAAATTTTGCCAATAATATTATATATTTATTTATAAACTTTATTTAGATATGATTATATCTACAAAATGTTAAGCAAAAAAATAGATTTGAAATTCAATTATTCTTGATTTTATACATAAAAAATAAACAAAAACCCTCTGAACAAGTAATGTACATATTTGTCTATATGTTTGAAACTGTGACAATACTTATTCTTAGTAAAACAATATAAAACAAATTATGTAGATGTCAAAAACTAACAAAACCCATGCATTAACCATCATTAAATTTTTATAAAATTTCATAATTTGGATGGTCAATATTTTTGTGATAGTTGCATAAATTGTATTATATGTAAAAATATAAAATAATTCACATTTTAGAATGTGTAAATTTTAAATTATTATTAAAAAACTATGAGACATTTTTTCTCTTTGTCTCACATAATGAAAAAGTTTTTACCATGGGTGCAAATGCATAAAAAATTTACAAACATCAAAATAGAGCAAAAATCATGAGCTAACCATAATTTCATAAAAAGTTATAATTTGGAAGGCTACTAATTTTGTGGCTATTCCATAAAGCATATTATGCGAAAAACCATCACATAATCTACTACATGAAATGTGCAACTATTTTAGTAATAATTCATAATTAATAAACCAATGAACCTATTAGGAATTATTGTCTACTTTTTTAGTTTACATATTTTGAATTTTTTTCTTTAGAAAATATTTTTTAATTTTTTTATCAATACACTATCATAAAAAATAAAATCAAATCAAAAAATGAAATATTTAATTTTTCTAAAAGATATATAATTACTGTTAGTTAAATTATATTTATTAACTTTATTTTTATTTTAAAATATAAAGATTAATTTACTTATTACGTAATAAAGGAATCTAATGGTTTTAAAAAAGTATAGAATCTAAGTGTGGTTTAATAAATAATTATATAAAATTAAGACATATTATATTTATTTTAATAAATAATAGTTTATATTAAATTTTTAATTTTTTTAATATTCAAAACAACTTTTCTTAATATTTATTACCTTTATTTTTAATTATAAACTAGAAAGAATAAATATTAATTTATAAACTAAAAATAACAAAATAAAATATTATTTTGTATGTCAACAACATAATATATTTGATTACTCCTTATGCTAAAAAAAATTCAAATTAATTTTTTTGACATGAGTGTTATTCAAGGTATAATGTTTTAGCAATTTATGTGTATGTATATATATATATATATATATATATATATATATATATATATATATATATATATATATATATATATATATATATATAAGATCAATGTATAGTATGTTAAACATAAAGATTAACATTATAAGAATATAATATTTAAAATTATATATTATATAAATATTATTTATTTTTAAAACCAAACCAAACAAAAACAAACCAAACCAAATAGAATCGAACCGAATCAAATCGAACTGAACCAAACTGAACAAAACCAAACCAAACCAAACCGATCTGATTCAAATCGAACCAAATCAAACCGAACAGAACCGAAATGAATCGAACCCTACCCAACCCTAGCTTACCCTTCCCTACCCTACCCTACCCTACCATACCCTACCCTACGCTACTCTACTCTACTCTACACTAGCATACCCTAGCCAAGCCTACCCTAGCCTTGCTAACCTAGCTCTACTCTATTCCACTCAACTCTATTTTGCTTTACTATACACTACTCCAGTCTACCCTACTCTATCGTACCCTATCCTACCCTATCATACCCTATCCTACCCTCCATTATGCTACCCTACCATACCCTACCCTACCCTACCCTACGCTGCTGTGCTATACTCTATCGAACCTAACCGAACCAAATCAAACAAAAACAAACAAAAACAAACAAAAACAAACCAAACCGAAAGGAACCGAATCAAACAAAAACAAACCAAACCGAAAGGAACCGAAGTGAACCGAACCAAATCAAACCTTATTGAATCGAACCAAACCAAACAAAACCAAATCAAGTAGAACCGAACCGATCAGAACTGAACCGAATCGAACCAAACCAAATCGTACACTCCCTTCCCTACCCTACCTACGCTAGCCTAGCCTAGCTTAGCCTTTCTTAGCTTACTTTAGCCTAGCCTAACCCAGCTCTACCCTACTCTACTTTACACTACTCTACTCTACTATACTCTACTCTGCCCGACTTACCCTACCCCACCTTATCCTACCCTACCCTACCCTCCCAAATGCTGCCCTACCCTACCCTATCCTACTTAAACTTACCCTACACTTCCCTACCCTACCCTACCCAACCTTACCTCAACTACACAACCCTACCCTACCCACCTCTATGCTACTGTACCTTACTCTATTGAACCGAATCAAAACGAACCAAACTGAAATGAACCCAACTAAACCAAACAAAACCAAACCAAAACAAATTGAATCGAACCAAATCGAACCAAACTGAACCGAACTGAACAAAACCAAACCGATCCAAAACGAACTGAATCGAACCGAATCGAAATGAACCATACTCTATCCTAACCTACCCTACCATACTTTATCCTATCCTACCCTACCCTACCCTATGCTACTCTACTCTACTCTAGCCTATGCTATCCTAGCCTAGACGAGCTAGCCTTGCTTAGCCAAGCCTAGACTAGCCTAACCTATCTCTACACTACTCTACTCTATTTTACTCTACTCTACTCTACTCTACTCTACTCCATTCTAGCCCACCTTACCCTACCCTACCTTATCTTACCTACCCTGCCCAACCCTATCATACCCTAACCTAACCTAACCTACCCTACCGTACCCTACCCTATGCTACTGTATTCTACTCTACTCTACTATACTATACTATAGTCTACTCTACTCTGACCTATCTTAGCCTACCTTAGCCTAGCTTGACTTAGCCTACCCATGCTTACCCTAGCCTAGCTTAGCCTAACCTTGCTCTACTCTACTCTACACTACCATACCCTATCCTACCCTACCTTATGCTACTATACTCTACTCTACTCTACTCTAGCTTTTACTAGCCAAGCCTAACCTAGCCTAGCCTTGCTTAGCCTAGCTTAATCTAGCTCAACATTACTCTACTCTAGTCTACTTTACCTTACCCTACTCTAGCATATCCTATTTTACCCTACCCTACCTTCCTTGCCTTATCCTACCCTACCCTTCCTTGCCCTACCCTACTTTACCCTACGCTAGTCTACTCTACTTTATCCTACCCTCGCCTAGCCTTACTCTACTCAACTCTACTCTACCCTACTCTACTTTAACCTAGCCTAGCCAAAAAAAAACATAGCATAGCTAAGCCTAGCTTTATGCTATTATACTTTACTCTACTTCACTTTGTTATACTTTAGTCAAGCTTAGCACTACTCTGCTTTACCCTACTTTCCTCTATACTTATACGCTCTACTCTTTTCCACTATACTCCACTTTACTTTACCCTAACCTACCCTGCCCTACTCTACAATACCATTTTATACTCCACTCAACTCTACTCTACTCTAATCAACTCTACTCTACCCTGCTCCACTCTACTCTACTCTACCTTACTCTACTCTATTATACTATACTCCACTCTACTCAAGCCTATCCTAGCCTAGCTTAGCCTAGCCTAGCTTTGCTACACCTAGCCTAACCTTACTATACTATACTTTATTCTACTCTACTCCACCTTACCCTACCTTATTCTACCCTACACCCTACCCTACCCTTCTATATCCTACCTTATTCTATCTTACCATACACTATCCTACCTTTTCCTACTCTACTCTCACCTACTCCATATTACTCTAGTCTAGCCTATCGTAACCAAGCCTAGCCTAGCTTTGCTTAGCCTAGACTAACCTAGCCTAACCTAGCTCTACTCTACTCTATTCTACTCTACTCTATTCTACTCTACCATATTGTACTCTACTCTAGCCTACCCTAGCCAACCTAACATAGCCTTGCTTAGCCAAGCCTAGCTTCGCTTAACCTAGCTCTACTCTACTCTACTCTACTTTTTCCTACCCTTGCCTTACCTAGCCTACTTTTACTCATTCCTACCCTACCCTATCCTACCCTACCCTACCCTACCCTTCTCTACTCTACTCTACTCTACTCTCCTCTCCTCTCCTCTCCTCTGCTTTATACTACTGTACTCTACTTTTCTCTATTATGTTCTACTCTACTCTACTCTATCTTTCTCTAATATATTATACTCTATTCTATCCTACCCAAACTTAGCCTACCATACCCTACTATACTATACTCTACCCCACTATACTCTACTCTGGTCCAGCTTACCCTAGTCAAGCATAGCCTAGCGTAACTTTGCCTAACCTAGCTTCTCCTAGCATTGCTTAGCCTAACTTAACCTAACTTTACTTAGCTCTACCTGACTGTACTCTACTCTACTCTACTTTGCTCAACACTACTCTATCCAACCCTACCCGATCTTACACTACACTACCCTACCCTATCCTATCCTACCCTACCCTACCTTACCAAATCCTACACTACACTCAACTCAACTCAACTTAACTCAACTCAACTTTACTTTACTCTACTCTCCTCTCCTCTCTCTACCCTATCCTACTTTACCTTACCCTATCCTACCGAACCATACCATACCCTATGCTACACTAAACTACTCTACTATACTCTACTCTACTCTATTTTACTTTACTCAACTCTACTCTACTCCACTCTACTCTACTCTACTCTACATTACTCTACTCTATTTTATTCTATTCTATAATAAACTACTCTACCATGCTCTAGCCTAACCTAGCCTAGCCTACTCTACTCTACTCTTCTCTACTTTGCTCTACTCTACTCTATTATGCTCAGCTTTGCTCTATTTTATCCTATTAAATACTACTTTGCCATACTTTGCTCTGCTTTACTCTGCTCTGCTCTACTCTGCTCTACTTTTCTTTTCTTTACTCTGCTCTACTCTTCTTTGCTCTACTTTGTTATGCTCTACTCTACTCTGCTCTATTCTACTCTACTCTACTTTGCTCTACTATACTTTTTTTTACTCTGCTCTTCTCTGCTTTTCTCTGCTCTACTCTACTCTACTCTACTCTACTCAATTGTAGGCTAACCTAGCTTAGCCTAACCTAGCCTAGCCTAGCTTACTCTACTCTACTCTATTCTACTATACTGTACTCTACTCTTCTCTACTCAAGTCTTGCATACTTTGACTTTGCCAAACCTAGCCTAGCCTACTCTATTCTATTATACTCTACTCAACTCTATTATCCTTTATAATAACATAACCTGGCCTGGCCTAGCCTAACTTTGCCTAGCTAAGCCAAGCCTTGTTTATTCTACTCTACTCTACACTACACTATTCAACTCTATCTTAATGTCGCCTAACCCCACCTAACCTAGACTAGGTTAGCCTAGCTTAGCATATTCTACTCTATTCTACTCTACTCTACCCTAACATAGTGTAGCCTAGCTTACCATAGCTTATCTTACTATGCCTTACTCTATTTTATTCTATTTTACTATATTATTCTCTACTCCACTAAACTCTACTCTACTCAACTTTATTCTACTATGCTCTAATTCACTCTAATCTTTCTTAATATAGCCTAGCCTCACCTAACCTATTCTACTGCACTCTACTCTGCTCAAATATATTCTACTCTACTCAACTCAAGCCAAACATTCTAGCCAAGCCCAACCTTACCTAACGAAGCCTTGTCTTGCTTACTGTAGCCTATTCTACTTTACTCAACTCTACATAACTCTAGCCTAGTCTAGCCAAGCCTAACTTATCCTAATTTATGATACTCTACTCTTCTCTAATCTGCTCTGCTCTACTCTTCTCTACTCCATTCTACTCTACTCTACTCTACTTTGCTTTGCTTTATCCTACTCTACTCTGCTCTACTCTACTAAACTTTAGCCTAACCTAGCCTAGCCTAGCCTATCCTAGACTAGCATAGCTTAGCCTAACCTACTCACCTCTACTCTACTCTTTTCTACTATACTCTACTCTACTCTTCTCTACTTTGCCTAGGTTGCCCTTATCTAGAATAACCTAACTTAGGAAAAGCTACTCTACTCTACTTTACTATTCTTAACTATACTCTACTTAACTCTACTTTACTATACTCTACCCTAACATAGCCTAGTAATGCCTTGTCCAACATAAACTAGCCAAGCTTAGCCTATTTGTCTCTACTCTATTCTATTCCACTCTACTCTACTTGACTCTACTCTACTCAACTCTAGCCTAACCTAGCAAAACAAAGCCTAGCCTAACCTAGACTATTCTACTCTACTCTACTCTTGTCTAGCCTAGCCTTCCTTAGCTTAGCCTAGCTTTTACTACTCTACTCTATTCTACTCTACTCTACTCTACTTTACTCTACTATACTATATTATACTCTACTCTATTCTACTCTACTCAACTTAACTTTGGCTTAACCAAGTCTAACCTAGCCTCACATAGCCTAGCCTAACCTAGTCGAGACTAGCCTAACCTATTCTAGTATACTCTGCTATACTGTACACTGCCCTAGCCTAACTGAGTCTACCCTAAACTAGCCTAGCCTAACCTAGCATAGCTTAGCCTAACCAATTTTACTTTTCTCTACTCTACTTTACTCCACTCTACTCTAGCATAACCTTGCCTAACCTAACCTAGCCTTGCCTTACCTAGCCTATTCTACTCTACTCAACTCTATTCTACTTTACTCTAGCTTAACTTAGCCTAGCTTAACCTAGCTACCTAGCCTAGACTAACCTAGCCTACCTGAGCCTGACCAATTCTACTCTACTCTGCTCTACTCTACTCTCCTAACCTAGGCCAGCCTTACTTAGCCTAACTAGCCTAGCCTAGCCTATTCTACTCTACTATGCTCTAGTTTACTCTACTCTTGGAGAACCTAGCCTAGTCTAAGCTAACTTAGCCTAGCTTACTCTACTCCTCTACCCTAATCTACTCTACTCTAGCCTAACCTAGCCTAGCCTATCCTAGCTTAACTAAGCCTAGCCTAGACTAGCCTATTCTACTCTATTCTACTATACTCAACCTTACCCTTGCCTAACATAGCTTAGTCTAACCAAGCCTAGCCTAACCTAACCTAGCCTAGCCTAGCTTATTCTACTCTACTCTACTTTACCCTAGCCTAACTTAGCCAAGCCTAGCCTAACCTAACCTTACCTAGCTTAGCTTAGCTTGTTCTACTTTGCTTTACTCTACTCAACTCTACTCTAGCCTAACTTTGCTCTACTCAAGTAGAGTAGAGTAGAGTAGAGCAGAGAAGAGCAAAGTAGAGCAGACTAAAGCAAGGCAAAGTAGAGCAAAGTAGAGTAGAGTAGAGTAGAGAAAGGCTAGGTTAAGCATGGCTATGCTTGCCTAAACTAGGCTAGAGTAGAGTAGAGAAGAGCTAGGTTAGGCTAGGTTAAAGAAGAATAGAGTAGGATAGAGTAGAGTAGAACTAAGTTGTGCTAGGCTAGGCTAGGCCAAGCTAGAGTTTGTAAAGTAGTTTAGAGTAGAGTATAATAGAATAGACTTGAGCTCAGTTAAGCTAAGCTAGGTTAGAATAAAATAAAGTAGATTATAGTAGAGTAGAGAAGAGCATAGAAGAGTATAGTAGAGCAGAGTAATGTAGAGTTGAGTAGGGTAGAATAGAATAGAGCATAGTAGAGCAAAGCAGAGCAAAGTGGAGTAGAGCAGAGCTAGGTTAGGCTAGGCTAGAGTAGTGTAGACTAGAGCAAGGTTAAGCTAGGCTAGATCAGGAAAGGTTAGGCTAGTGTATAGTAGAGTAAAAAAGAGTGGAGTAGAGAAGAGTAGTGAAGAGTAAAGCAAAGCAAAGAAGAGAAAAGCAAAGTAAAGCAGTAGAGAGCAGAGTAATGCTAGGTTAGGCTAGGCTACGCTAGACTAGACTAGAGTAGAATAAAGTAGAGTAGAGTAGAGTGGACCAGTGTAAACTAAAGTAGAGTAGAGTAGAGCATAGTAGAGAAAACAAAGTTATGTTAGGCTAGGCTAGAGTAGAGTAGACTAGAGTTAGGTTAGGTTAGGCTAGGCTAAAGTAGAGTAGAGTTAGTTAGGCTAAGCTAGGTAAGAATAAAATAAGGAGAACTGAGGAGAGTAGAGTAGAGTAGAACAAGCAGAGCTAACTAGAGTAGAGAATTTTAGAATTAAGTAGAGTAGAGAAGAGCTAAGTGAAGCTAAGCAAGGCTAAGCTCAACTAGAGTAGAGCTAGGTTAGATTAAGCTAAGCTCGATTATAGTAGTGCTAGGTTAGGTTAGAGTGGAATTGAGTAGTGTAGAGTAGAGATAAGTTAGGTTAGGCTAAGTTTGGCTAAGCTAGAGTATAATAGAATAGAGTAGAGTAGAGAGAGTTGCATAGAGTAGAGTTGATTAGAGCT